>OY998170.1:80599781-81236228 GCA_963921995.1 Oxystoma pomonae
AAAATAATAGTACATTATAAACCTAGGGAGTAAAGTCGAGGGATTAAGCATCACTTTACTCCTGAGGAATATATACTATTTTATGCACTTTAGAATAAGCAGAAAAGTAAAAAAATAATTATATTTATTCATTTATTTTTCAAAAAATCTCAGTCTCATAACATCCAGTATGTCGAAACGCAGAAACATATGCGTCGCTATGTCAATAAATTTTACTTTATTTCCCTAGGGAATAAATGACCCACTTTATTCCCGCAAAATCGGGATTAAATGGGTGAATTTATTCCCGGAAGTACATAAAATAAAATAACACTAGTCAACGCCAAAAAATATCTTGAAAACTATGTGGTACATTTTGTAAGTCCAGTCACTTTTATTACCCCAAAAATATTGGTTTTGCTACATAACGTCAAAATTTGGAATAAAGCATATTGTTAAGAATTTGATAGTTACTTACATATTTTAGTTATAAGTTACAGTGGGTAGAATTGTTTTGATAGTAAGTAGGCGAGCGTCGGGACGGTTCCACTAGATATAGCTGTTATTGCAAAACTATATTAAGGAAAATGGAAAACTGCAATGTTGATTGATGACTGCTGAAAATGAATTAGGGTGACCTCAACCACAAAGTATCATCCAAAAATGAAAAAAATAGAAAAATATATCGATATATCATAAAATTGTAACGTGATAGAAATGTTTTGTTGGGTTTTCTATATTATTTCTAGCACATAGAACAAGAATCACTTACAACTATTTGCAATATAAAAAAAAATTTCAACTATCGATTACACCGACTGCCCAGCAGGAAGACGCATTTCCCGCACTAGTGTGGGACGAGTTAACAAAGGTAAAACCATGGTGATTTAACCCCTGTGACATCGAATAAGGGCATCATGGAATGGTTGATTTATCAAGAAGCGTTTATTTTAAACTGTCAGAAGCGATTCTTCAAAAACCGTCAGAAAATCTCGCCCTTACAAAATATACACGTGTACACTAGCTGGTTTTGTGTCAAGACTTATTTGCTAATATTGCTTAAAATTTAGTTTTTTGATACTGCTCCAGTAAATAAAAAATATGTCAATTTTAATTTTTTTACTCAGTTTTTGTGAAAATTCCATTTTTGTTTAAAAATGTGTTTTTTTAAGCTTATTTTTCTTCGCCGTTCGCTGCTTGTATTTAGTACGCCTCTAACCACGGTGCTATTCGGAGTGTAGTCAATGAAACCGGAATTTGGTCAATAAATACGCAAATTTTTATAACGTAATTATCTTGTTTTTTGTCAGTGATAAATTAGAACGTTTTATTTTCAACTGCTCAGATTTATCACTAACAACGTGTTACAATGAAAATAATAAGGAGAAACAAAATAAAACAAGTTCTAAAAATAAAATAATACGTTCTAAAAACCAAAAAGATTCTCCCAGTCAAAAAAAAATTAGAGCAAATGTTCGAAAAGTTCTCCTTGTTCGGCTAGAGAATATCCGAGCCTATTATAAAAACCCCTTCTAACGTTTCCAAGCATGTTAATAGTAGTAGATCCAAGTATCTAGGACCATTCAAATTTCAGTAAATAAAAAAACGCCCAATTACGTGTTCCCCTACATTACCCCCCCCCAAACATTAAAAAAAAAGACAAATGCAAATTTTCCCTCGACCAATATCGAACGTGTGTTGGGTTATGACGATTCAATTATGGAAAAGATCTTTCATCTGTGAAAAGAATAGATTTCAGAAAGTTTTCAGCACGATTAGCCCTTTCCATTATTGTTTCGCAAAATTCCATACGACGATAGTTGTCTTTTGTCACTTTGTAAGAATGATAACCATTCTTTTTGAGAACACGTAAGACAGTGGCTGAAGACGTATGAACTGCTTCGGCAGTTTAGTGGCTAGTTATCTTTCGATTTTCCTCCACTGCAGCGCAAATCATCACACCTCATACTTCTTGCTCGTCATTCAAAACAGTGGGTTTTTATGGTTTCTTGGCGCTACACAACCAAACTTTTTAAAATTCTGCACAAATCTATGAATCGTTGATAACTAGGTTCTGGGCGATTTACAAAATTCTCCAAAAAAAGTTCTTGCATAAGTCTCAACGGTCTGCCTTGATAGTACTATTTGACTATCTGTAGTTATTCGGCAACTTCGTAGACATCCATTTTTAGTTTTAAAAATGTATTATTTCACTTAAGAACTTCCCAATCTGTTTCTCGAGCAAGGCAGAAATTAAAGAAAACAATAAAAACAAAATAAATTTCCAAAAGATAACACTGCAGCGTGCTTCGAATCCAACTCGGTCGTACGGTACGGAGAGTAAGTAAAATTGTAGATAGAATATTCTGCTGTCATTGTTCAGAAAAGTCACACAAATTCTGTCTTTCCTTTCACATGGTGAGAATTTTAGGCACTTTTTGACGTTTATTGGTGCGCGTAGTAGCAATTACGAAATTCCGCAAGAAAGTTTATGCGAATATAGCTGCTTCAGAAAATAGTTTTCCTACTTGCGTAAAAACCGTCTGGACCACATTATATTTCATTATTAGGTATTAAAATAGCAAAAAACTATTTTTTTGCATTTTCTTTACTTTTGAGTTAAAAAATATATGGGTCATTCCATATCAAATCAACCAAAAAATCACAAAAATTTTACGCGACCAATTCCAATTTTAATGATTTTTGGTATATATTTTCTTCTTACCATAAAAGTTGAAAATGCAAATTTTTAGATTTTTTTGATTCGTAGTTTTTTTTTTTAATTTTTCAAAATAAAAAAGTCAGCATTTTGACCTTAACAAGAATGTACAAAACTAGCAATATCTCGGGAACCACTTACACTAGGAAAGTAATAAATGGCTCATTTTAAAGTCATTTTGAAGCTCTTTTTTATGAAATATCACAACATAATTTTAACAAAAAAAAATTGAAAATAAAAAATTGAAAAAAAAAATTGAAAAATTCAAAAAGGTCATTTTTAATTTTTTTGAAAAAAATATATAATTTTGGTCAAAGTGTTACTTAATTATCCACAAAATTTTATGATGGAGAAATGATGGGTTCAATGTCAAAAAAAATATCAAAAATATTAAGTACATTAAAAATCATGCATTTAAAAAAATAAACATATTTTAGGAGCACCAATAGTGCACTGGATATTAAAATAAATAAATTTGTTGGATGGATACAGGTTTTAAAAAATACCCAGAGGCTTTATCTACAAATTATTTTATTTTAAACTCGCAAAAGAAATAAACAAACTTTTCTACTTCGTTGATAAAAATTAGACAGAAAACACTAAGACTAACTATATACCTTAAATTTATTTTTTTAACTTTCTTTTAAGAATTTCTGATGAATCTGACATTTCTTTTTTGCTGACATTGTAAGTTCTGCCAGTAGCAGTGTTGGGTTCAACTTTTTTTATAAGACTTTCTGGTTTAATAATTAAAATATCTTGAGGTGTTGGGTAAAAAAATGATGAGGCAGGTCCTCGTGGATGAAGAAAGCTTACTTTCAGTTCTCCGCTCTCATTATTTTTCCCCAAGACACAAGCCAGCCACCAAGCACTGTCATATTCTACAGTGACAAACACTGACTCGATATTTTGCAAAATAATGCTTCCACCTTTAAAAAGATTATGTGTTTCGACCTCTAAGCATGTAGAAAACTGTTTTGCCAAAAACGTGCTTTCTGTAAGAGGAATTACAGCATGAATTTTTTGTGTCCCCGGTATTGTTAAGACTTCCGCAAATCTTTTATTCAAAATTATTTCATGATTTGTATAATCTGCTTCTGTGCAATATTTAAAATCAATGCCAGATATGTTTTCTTCACACCAAGTAAACAATTGTAGAGGTGTCATTATTTGATTGTCATAGGGCCTCTGCAAACTGGCTTTGGCAGCAAGTCTTTTAACAGTTCCTCCCAAGCCATCGCAGGCACTTTTGCCATGCGAGGTGGCAAAATAATGCCACTCTGCTTCAACACCAAAATCTTTTTTATGCAGGCATATATTCAGAAAATTATTTTTGTTTTTGTACTGCGCAGCACATCCATCCGAAAAATAAAAAAGTCCTGGTATTTTGATTTTTAAATCAGGCATTAATTTTTTTAAAAATAAATGAAATGCAATTGTATTATGTGTCAAGCTTTCCGAAATAAACACATAATTCAGGTTGTGCAGTTTACCATCACTTAGAAAGTAAATGGCAAAAGGGTGGAGGGTTGCCTGGCTGTTATTCCAATGATAAGACTGGACTTCATCTTGCATAACAAAGGAATAATTTTCCGCAAAGTCGCAAGTGATCAAAGACTCTCCAGGTTTAAGGTTAATTTTTATTTCATTGTATCTATCTTTTTGCATTTTTGCAATAAAAGAATGTGATTTAAGTTTTACAAGATCATCAGTAAATTCCTGGACAAAATCATCACTTTTCTTAACAACGGTTTCCATAGTACACCTATCTACTGAGACCCACTTTTTAAATGAGACCTCATCAATTAATTCTTCCTCAAATTTTTCTATTAACGTATTTTTAAACTGTTCTACTCCAGGACATTGCTTGCATCTATTGCTTAAAAAACAGTCCACTGAAGGTGGATTACACATTAGTTTATAAAGGCAATCATGATAAGATATTGCAAGAGGCCTGTTATTTTCATCATATAGCTTATTTAATTTGGAGCCATTGAGCATTAGTTTTATATATGATGTATAGTACATACACATACAGTATGAGTCCCACTTTTTCCTGCCAGTATACAGTTTTTGGGTCGCAGTTCACAAAATTTTGAAAACCCAATTTTTTCATTGGGGTACTCAGTTTTAAACAATGCATAAATTTCTTTTAAATTAGCTAAGACTAATTTTTTTTGTACATATTCTTTTTCAGCTCCATATTTTCTGATAACAACATAATCTTTTTTACCTGGCATGGTCCTGCTAATGTCATCCCTTTGGTAAAAATCTACCACTATTTGGGCCACTCTATCACTAAGGGTCTTTCCCGGTTTGGGGTTAGGAGAACATAATATCCCATTGTCCTTAACTAACTGTTTTACAGCTCTGGCCAAATATTGAGAAACTCCAAATTCTTCTTCAATCTTCTTTCTACTCCAACTTTGAGGTTAACATGATAAAACTAGTATTTTCTCACTCCTCTTTTCGGTTTTTAAAAATTTGTCCTTTAACTGCTTAATCATTTCACTTTCGTCACTCTGGCATTCCTTTACTAGCGTTGAATCTGATTCCTTTGTAAATGCTTTCGCAATTGTATGCTGTACAATATCAATTTTTTCTTTGTATACATTTTTTCTTTTAATCGGCGACACACCAAGAAGCTCCAATGACTTGTTTAAAAGAGTAAATGATTCAGCAGGATCTTGAAAATCTGGATCATTTTCTGGAACTTGACTGGGTCTAAAAAAATTTAAAAAGTTAGTTTTTTATAAGAACTTAAAAAGGGGGTAACAGCTGACCCAAAATGTGTACATAATGCCAAGAAATTTGTACATAATGTCTGTATTCTCAAAATGCCATGCAAAATAATGCCATGCAAAATAATGCCATGCAAAATAATGCCATGAGATTTTTCACTCCGTACTTGACGCAATTGGTTTAGTTTATTAATTTGATATTAAAAAATACTATTTGTTACTTACCCTGCCTCATCTTCTTCAGATGCCTTAAACTCCTTTGAAAGCTTTAGTCTACAACCATCACAGATTTTCATTCCCATTTTGACATTTTTGTAACTGCACATCCACTTGGTCACATTTCTTAATTTCCCAAAATGCTTGATTTTTAACTCTAGTGGATCACAGCACTTTACTTTATATTTAGTCCATCCACTTGCCTCACCCATAGTTGAAACTTTTAAAATTACACGGAGATGCCTTCTGATAAACCTTCAGTCGAACTATTATGTATCGATTATTTGGAGCTGTATCAGGAAGATACTTGCCAAAAATTTAAAATCAATTTATGCAGGAATTTTCATGTCAGCAAATCCCCACAATGTACCTAAACAGACCAATAAAATGAAGGAGGTGTGTCCTTAATGTTAAACAGGAATAAACAGGCAGTATTTCACAAAAGTATTGGCAGGTTTATACAGGCATATTTTCCTAAGAATTGGAACATCCAATAGTACGTCTCCGGTGGAAAAGAGGTTTTGTAAGTAAATATTACAATGGGGGGCAATGTTAATCTGATTACTGATACAGAATGAAACGTAGGATATAATTTTTTATTAAATAAAATATTGTTAAATATTTTTATAATATCGCTTTAAACCCCATTATATTCTTCTAATTACCAAAATGCATTGTCTATTTATAGGCGATTTTTCATGCATGTGACATTTTTAATAAATTTTTTCACATTGAACCCATGATTTGTCCATCTCAAAATTTTGTGAATAGTTTAATAACACTTTAAAGATAATAATAGAATTTTTTGAAAAAAATTAAAAATGGCCTTTTTGAAATTTTTCAAAAAAAAATCAAAATTTTTTTTTTATTTTTTTTTTCAATATATGTTATGCAATATTCTCATATGAAAGGTCTTTATAAGAGCTTTAAAATGAACCTTCACCTACTTTTCTATTATAAGTGGTTCTTTGGATATTCCTAATTTTGTGCGCACATGTTAAGGACAAATAAGTGACTTTTTCGATTTTCAAAAATTAATTCAAAATAAACAACTGGTCAAAAAAGTCTGAAATTTTGGATTTTCCAGTTTTTTGGTAGGAAAAACATGTATACTAAAAATCATCAACATCGGAGATGGTGTGGTAAAATACCCTGGTTGACTTGATATGGACTGACCCATATCTAAGAAGGCGATTTGGACCTCAAAAATCGGTAAAAAAGGCTTCGAAAAAGAATTTTTCGCGCACGGCAAAAAAGACATTCCTGCCAAAAAAAAACGCATAAAACCTCATAAAAAACACATCTGAATTTTATCAGTTGTTATAAGGTCTATGAACTTTTGTGAGGCAAAATTTTACGATTATAAAAGTTTGTAAGAATTTATGAGGTGTGTCTTTGATTTGGTAAGAATTTATGTGGTGTGTTTTTTATCTGATCCTATATTCAGTCAGACTTATAAAAGTTTATAAAATTTTATAAGTGCAGACATTTTTTTAAACATATTTTATGGGGAGATTTTATAATCTAACCGAAACCTCAACTGTTATGGATTTCTATAATCACATTTTTTTTCTTTTCATATGTGTGTTTTTTTGATCCTATAATCAGTCGGGCTTATAAATGATTTCAAAATTTGATAAGTGCAGATATTTTTTTGAACATATTTTATGGTTTTATAAAAGCATTGATATTCTAAGAGATTTTATAATCAAACCGACACATCCACTTTTATGAGTTTCTATAATCACATTCTTTTTCTTTTATGATGTATTATGAGATTACATAAACCGATGTTTTTATAGTTTTCTGAAAGATTTTATAGTCAAACTAACTCATAATATTTTATGGATTTCTATGATTACACCGTTGTTTTTTTATAATGTTTTAAGAATTTGTAAAAAAACGTTTTTCCCTGAGATTTTGGGATATTTTATGATCAGATCAACTCATAGAATTTGACAGATTTCTATGAACATTTATAATTTTCTTGGAGTTGGTAAAAATAATTTTTTTTATGAGTCTTTAAATATTAAGCAAACCTACAACATTTTATAGATTTTTATATGTCCACCCTACCAGAAAAACCTCGTAAATCTCATAAAACACACACCTCATTTTTATAAGTTTTTTCGACCACCTGAAAACTAATTAAAAAAAAAGTATACTTAGTTACTTCTACAAAAAAATATTTTTTGACTCATGATCCCATCTGATCAAAAATTCATAATCCCCCTCCTTAAATTTTGATTGAAATCAAACAAATTAAATATTTCTCCCCCTCCACTTCCCTCGTTAAAGTGAGGTGGGTGCGTCAGAATACCATATTATTGTATTTTCACCGAAACTATAAACGCATACCAAATTTGAACACAATTGGATGTGGAAGGTCAGTTAAAATTGGTTAGCAAAACATGACCGAAAATCATTCATCTTGAATCCACCATATTTAATTTTTAAAATCTGATCAAAAGTACGTATTCTTTCTCCGCAAAAGCTCCCGTATACCAATTTTGGTTGAAATCGGACAAACTTAGGGTTTTCTCCCCACCACTCCCCTAGTAGAGGGGAGGGGTGCCTAATAATGACATATTATTGTATTGTCACCGGAACTATAAATGCATGCCAAATTTGAAAGCAATCGGAGGTGTATAAGTTAGTTAAAATTGGTTAGCAAAAGATGACCAAAATCGTCCATCTTGAATGCGCCATATTGAATTTTCAAAATCTGATTAAAAATTCGTTATCTCCATCCCCAAGTGGCCAGACACACTTAATTTTGAATAAATCGGGTCTACTTCAACTGCACCCCCCTCCACCCCCTTTGAGTAGGGGGAGCTGACAATTTCTCCACACTATATTCCTGTGTTCTTCAACTGTACCCACCCTTCCCGCCTTAGAGTAGGGGGGAGCTGTCAATTTTATCACACTATATTCTTGTGTTGTCACCGCAACTATATAAGCATGCCAAATTTGAAGCCAATCGGATGTCGGGAAGTTGGTCAAAATTAAGTTGCAAGATTCCACCCGAACAAACATATCTTGTTTGTTACATAGATAGATACATTGCAAGTTAAATAAAAGCTTGTAAAGAAAAAGTTTTTGGCTTATGAAATCTCATAGAAATTTATCAAAGTAACATCTCTCCCACAGCTCCTGGCGATAAATAAGTACTTATACGAGAACAGTCTTCTATTAGATATGTAGATATTGTGCAAGCACAAGGAGTGTTACTGTATTATAGTGGGTTAGGTTGTAGTTTAGATTAGGTTATACTTTAGTTTGACTGTATATATTAATCTCTTACATTACTTCTACTACTATTACTACTACTGCTAAAATTGAGCTGTAATTTTTTATTTTTTTGGAATGTTACAGGTAGATCTTATAAAATCTCATAAAAATATTATAAACTTTTATGAGGAATTGTCATATTAAAACCCATAAATTATAAACTTTTCTAAGCCAACTGGCTGATAAATCTCCTATGCGGGATTTGTGTTTCACGTTCACTAGTCAAAGTTTATAAAATATCATAAGTTTATATGAGCATAGATCATGAAAACTTATGACGTTTTATCTGTTATTTCCATTCCCACACGGTGCAACTTCCCGCACACGAATGCGTGCGCAAAACATGTCATTTTGTTGGACTGCCCCAATTGTAATTATACCCAACTTATGCATAAAAATAAAAGACATGATTCCTAATACTGGTCGTTGTTTGAAATGGCGATTCATTTCGCTAAATTTGTTCAAAACTTTTCCCAAAAAAGTAACCAAAATTGTGCTAAAACAGTTTCCTCGCGCCTTTGACTGTACATTGAAGCATAGTAAAAAACACTCGACAAAAAAACAGACACCAAACAAGTCAGTGCTTGCCCGCTTCATAGAAAGTAAACAAATTATGCAATATTAGCTGATTCAGTTTTGAATGTCTCGTCGTGCATCGCGTTTTGGTTCGTAGAATTAGTTTTTTTAGTGATTTTGTTGTAAAAAATTACATAAAACTATTAATTTCTTGGAAAATTAAACAGTGAAATAGTGGACATTTTTTTAATTTATAATGAAGCACAACAACCAGCCGCAGAATCTTAAAGAATTTGTTCCTGTGTCCCCTTATTTTAACAGAGGTATTAATTTTTATTTATTTTAATAGAGGTATGTCATTATTATTAATTAGTTATCAGCCATTCCAAGCCAACGGAGGTTACATTTTGCACATCTTTTTCACAAATGAATTGAAGTTGTGTACTATGTTTTGCCATTACCCTCTCCACATAGGCCGATCAGCTCTTATCGTTTTAGTGTCCTTTTCATCCACCTTCGCCGTCATTTTGACAGAAAACTAATGGATTATCTGTCACTTTTGAGTGAAAATGGCGGCGAAGGTGGATAAAAGGACACTAAATCGGTATGAGTTGATGGGCCTATCTGGAGAGGGTACTGGTTTGGCATATAAGCTCTATTTAGTGATAAAGAGTAAAAATACATTAAATAGTTAACCAAATAATAATTAAGCCACCTGCCACTCCTCGTTTCGCGTCGGGAAAACTGCAAATTGCACAACGGAGGTTACAAACAAAAGAAGTGAAATTTCTTTTTTTCTTGATTGACCGGATTATGTGCTAAATGAGTTGGAAAATAAAATAATATTTAATATGATGGGGGGATCTAAAAATTCCAAATAAATTGTGCAAATTCTTGTTTTTAATTTTATCAGATTCTAAAATAGTGCCCAACGGAGGTTACACAACGAAGCTTACAAAATTTCTTTAAAGTGACATATGTTTTTAAAATGTAATGGTCAAGCCATGATGGTAATTTCTTGGGTAATTTAAGGCTTAAAATATTTTAGCATAATTTAAGGGGTAACGTTTTTGATAAAGAAATTTTTTACTACGTTTTTAAAATCTTTCTTTCCAAAGTTTCGATTTCTAGAATAAAACAGTCAAATTTTTTAAAAGTTTTTACTGTTTTTTAGGCGTTCAAAAAAAGTACTGCCAAAAAACATTTTTTCTCTGTTAAAATTAAAAATAATTAGAGAAAGAGGGCAGAATTTTAAAGTTAAATGGAGAGATAATTTAGTGACGTGCAAAAATTTCTAAGGCTATAAAAAAGTATTTTAGAGAAAGATGGACATAATTTAAGACAAATGTTTACTAAAAATTTATGTTATGTCATCTATCTGTCATCTTGAGTGGCGTCGTGCATATGACTTTCATTTTGCAATTTTTATCCAAAAAACCGCAAAAATTGTAATTTTTAAAAGTGTGTGTAAAACATAAGGTGGTATTAATTTCTTTCAATCAAAGTTCTTTACAGTCTTTAAATTTACCAAAAAACGTGTCCTACAAAAGTGTATTTTAGCACATCTAAAAATAATTTAACAGGTAGGTATTTAAGAAAATTAATTTAAGGGTCATCATGGCTTGACCATAATTGTTTGTTTAAAATTTAAAAATTATTTTAAATTTACAAAATTTAACTTGAAACTAAATATTTTATAACATCAATAATATTTGTTGTTTTAATGATATTTTTACAAGAAACACATTTCTACAACGGAAAAATAATTACTAGGGTTTTATGCGTGTTGTGGTCGGTTTTATGTTATGCGTAGAGATGGGTATGAGCATCTTGGGTAATATGAAAAGATGTTTAGCACGGTTTTTGCAAAAACTTTTGACCAAATTAAAAAAAAAAACACTGAAGGAATTTTTTTCAGATTTATACTTGTTGGACTAAATATTATTTTATGTTTTTAAAATTGTTTAATTATTAATTAATAATTTATTTATTTGAATTTTTTTGCATAACGAAGTTACAATTTTTTTTAATAAAACAAAAGATAACAATGAGTAGAGGGCACTTGTGAATTTTTAAAAATAAACCAGAATAATATTATAGAAAATTGACTCGACGAATTTGTCGGAATAGGCATATTGTTGGCAAGTATTTCAAAGTAAAGAAAATTAATTTTATTAGTCATATCGAGCATGAGTATTCACATGTCCAAAGCTATTTCAAGTCAAAAAAAGTTCTTGTTTTATATTTTTAAGGCCTTTAAGGCTTTGGAAATACCGAATTTCAAAATGTAACAAGTTTTATATTTTAGGGCCATGAAAATCATAAAAAGTTCTCTTATCAAAATTTTTTTTTTCGGGGTATTTCGCCCTTTTTTTCAACTTTATTGCTTTTGGAAAAACTTATCCTAAATATTGTGACGTCACATGTGTCCAAAAATGGTAGCACAATGTTGAACTTGATTTAAAACAATCTAAAAAGTGAGATTTAAAAAGCAGAAAATAATAAAAGAGGTAAGTAATAGAATTAAATTTTGAAAACAAACAACTGAAGAAAATCAAAAATAGATATAATCAAATAAAAATAAACGATTTAAAAATAAAAATCGAAAAACTACTTAAAGCAGCGCATGCTTAAAATAAATAGAAAATATTATGCATTTGGATAAATTTAGGACTCACAAATCCAGTGTTTGTATGTATTAAATTAATAGGATTAACGACAGAAAGGAAGAAAATATTTTTTGTTTGGAGGAATCAAAAAAGTCATTTGTTTTGGATATTGTTTACGGCGTGCACTTTAACGCACGCTAGTAGGAAAATTTTCCTGTTTTCCTGTTAATTTTTATACTTTTTTGAAGCAGCAGGAAGTAAAAATGACACTAATTCTTTAATAGGAACCTATTTTATTTTAATAATAATAGAAAATTGAGGGATGTCGATTTTAATTTTATTCTAAGAATGTTAGGAAAATAATTTACTGGTGTTCACAAAAATTTAGTTTCAATTCAATATTTTACAAAAACAGATAGAAGAGCCTTTTTTTCCTTGTTAATATTATATTTAAATGGTAGTACACACAATTATTCGCTAGGGACATTTAAGGCTGCTCTAAGGGCGCAATTACACAGACGAAAATGCTCAAATAAAAGCTCGTGCAAAAGATCTAAAATTTCTTGCGCGAACATTTTTGTGAGCTTTTCTTTGAACATTTTGTTCGGGTAAATTTTTGAGCAAATTATTGCTATCTATTTTGGAAACATATTTTTAAAGATGAGAATAAATAACATTTCACATCAGTGATCAGTGATCTCAATTCTTTAAAAAAATGGAACATCAACTTTTATTTAAAATTTTTGTGAAAAAAAGCTGACGCAAGCGAAACATTATTATTGGCTCTACTATCAGTTTTGTCACATGGATTAGGGTTACTTATAATATTTTTTTCTTTGGGTTTTTCCCGGATTTTTTTGCCCGGGGTTTTTTTTGGGATTTTCTTGCGAGTTTTTTTTTATTTCCAAGAGTTTTTTTCCTAAAGTCAAAAAAAAAACCCAGGAAAATTTTTCTTTTCCAAAAAAATTTTGAATTTTTCAAATATCGGCAAAAAACTCAAAAATTGCACTTTTTAGCGGTAATCCGCGCCCACGACTATGAAGAGTGGTGGGGAGGGGGATTTTTTTAAACATATTTTTGTAGCTTTACTTTACCTTTAGCTTTTATTGTTATTTTTTAATTCCTTACACCAGATTTTCCTAGTTAGTTTAAGGTCCCAAGGGTTGCTTAAAAAAGCAAAAGGTTCATGAAAATGCTGAAGATATAGATATTTATTGTCAATTTAATGTAATAATCAAGGTCGATTACTGACACTGAACCAACAATATGCAAAAGGCAACATCGGATCGGCAACACAGTCTACTAAGTTACTGCTAATTTATATTTTTTAGACAAGGGTCGCGTTCATAGAGTTGTAAAAGTGGGTAATAAACGGGTATTATTTAAACCGAACGTGCTTTTGTTCATATATTTGGAATTTAATAAAATGTAAATAATAAAAATAGGAAGTAAAATAAAGGGATATTCTTTTAAAGGAAAATTTTTATCATTATATTTTACAGGCAACAACAATAAATAAGTGCCAATTATTATTTTTTTTATTCTCGTTTTTTTTACAACCCCTAAAAAGTTACAAGTATACTGGCATATCCCCTATAAAAATCAGATCAATCGAAGTTGTTTATGAGGTACAATGTGAATTACGGCATCAAATCGTTTTTCCGTCGGAAAGCACTTGATTAAAAATACCTTATTTCAAAACTTTGTTTTTCTATTTTCAGTTAAGTTCAATGAATTCCTATAACAATATATATTTTGAATTTGTAAAGAAATTTTTATAGCCCCAATTCTTCAAACAAATTTTGCTCAACATTCTCTCCAAAATTTACGAGTGTTTTTTTGTACGATATTTTGCTTGAACATTTCTTTAAGCATTTTGCTCAAGAGGCTCGTGTAAATGTTTGTCGGCATTTCCACATCAAAGGAAAGTTTGTCTGTGTAAATGCGCCTTTACAGTGCACAATAAACCCCAACATTTCTTATTTTACTACATTTAAACTTATATAAAGGCGCATTTACACAGACAAACTTTCCTTTGATGTTGAAATGCCGACAAACATTTACACGAGCCTCTTGAGCAAAATGTTTAAAGAAAAGTTCGAGCAAAATCTCGTACATAAAGAATTTTGGAGAGAATGTTGAGCAAAATTTGTTTGAAGAATTGGTGCTATATAAATTTCTTTACAAACTCAAAATATACATTGTTATCAGATTTCATTGAACTTAACTGAAAATAGAAAAACCAAGTTTTGAAATAAGGTATTTTTAATCAAGTTCTTTCCAACGGAAAAACGATTTGATGCCAAAATTCACATTTTACCTCATAAGCAACTTCGATTGATCTGATTTTTATAGGGGATATGCCAGTATACTTGTAACTTGTAAAAAACGGGAATAAAAAAAATAATAATTGGCACTTATTTATTGTTGTTGCCTGTAAATTTAATGATAAAAATTTACGTTTAAATATCCCTTTATTCTAGTTCCTAGTTTAGTCTTTTACAATAATAATTAAGTGAAATTAAAAAACCTATATACATTTTATTAAATCTCAAATATATGAACAAAAACACGTTCGGTTTAAATAATACCCGTTTATTACCCACTTTTATAACCCTACGAACCCAATCTTTGTCTAAAAAATATAATTTAGCAGTAAATTAGTAGACTGTGTCGCTGATCTATCATCCCGCGTTTTGGATTTCGCAGGTAGTAGGTCGGCTACCCTTTTGAATCGCAATGTTGCCCTTTGCATATTGTTGGTTCAGTGTCAATAATCGACCTTGATTATTACATTAAATTGTCACTAAATATCTATATCCTCAGCATTTTCATGAACCTTTTGCTTTTTTAAGCAACCCTTGGGGCTAGGTAAATCTGGTGTGAGGAATTAAAACACAACAATAAAAGCTAAAGGTAAAGTAAAGCTACAAAAATATGTTTAAAAAAAATCCCCCTCCCCACCACTCTTCATAGTCGTGAGGCGCGGATTACCACTTAAAAGTGCAATTTCTGAGTTTTTTGCCGATATTTGAAAAACTCAAAATTTTTTAGGAAAAGAAAAATTTTCCTGGGTTTTTTTTTAGACTTTAGGAAAAAAACCCTTGGAAATAAAAAAAAACTCGCAAGAAAATCCCAAAAAAAACCCAGGTCAAAAAATCCGGGAAAAACCCTAAGAAAAAAATATTATAAGTAAGCCTAATCCATGTGACAAAACTGATAGTAGAGCCAATAATAATGTTTCGCTTGCCGTCGCCTTTTTTTCACAAAAATTTTAAATAAATGTTCCATTTTTTTAAAGAATTGAGATCACTGATCACTGATGTGAAATTTTATTTATTCTCATCTTTAAAAATATGTTTCCAAAATAGATAGCAATAATTTTCTCAAAAATTTACCCGAACAAAATGTTCAAAGAAAAGCTCACAAAAATGTTCACGCAAAAATTTTTAGATCTTTTGCACGAGCTTTCATTTGAGCATGTTCGTCTGTGTAATTGCGCCTTAAGGCGCATTTACACAGACAAACTTTCTTTTGATGTTGAAATGCCGACAAAAATTTACACGAGCCTCTTGAGCAAAATGTTGAAAGAAAAGTTCGAGCAAAATCTCGTACATAAAGACTCACGGAAATTTTGGAGAGAATGTTAAGCAAAATTTGTTTGAAGAAATGTTGGTAATAAAAATTTCCTACAAATTCAAAATTTACATTTTTATGGGAATTCATTGAACTTAACTGAAAATAGAAAGACTAAGTTTTAAAACAAGGTATTTTTAATACAGTGCTACAGTATAACTGTAACTTTGTTGGGGGTTATAAAAAAAAACGAAAATAAAAAAATTATAATTGGCACTTATTTATTGCTGTTGCTCGGTTGGGTTGGGTCAACGCAGTTTTTTTATGAAAGTTTTAGAACAAATCTTTCCATAAGGAAAGGGTTCCGATGCAAAGCAAAAAAATTTCCTTAAGTACGCTTTAATTTGTTTATTTCGTTTTATTTTATTGACGCGTAGAACTTGCGTTCCCGATTTTTTAAATATTGAAATTTTTGGCGATTTTTACAAGCTGTTATTTATGTATGTTTGTATGTTCGGCTCAAATCTTGGAACTCAATTTTGACTAACTTGTAGATGTCTCACTGAATTCAAATTTGGTATGCAATTTCAGTTTCGGTGACGATGCGATGGTATGCATTTATAGTTGCGGCGACAATACAATAATATGGTATTATTAGGCACCCCTTCCCACTAATGAGGGAAGTGGAGAAAGAAAAAGATTTATTTTGTTCGATTTCAATCAAAATTGGGGGTTTTTAGGGAAGAGAATTATCGAGAGGATGGATTTATGATAGTCTAAAAATTAAAAATAATTTTAAATAAAAAGAAGCTTTTATAAAATATTAAGTGCATAAAAACGTAGAAAATAATTTTTAGCATTCTCATATCATAATAATAAAAGCATAAAGTAAGGAACTAATTACTTTATGATAAAAGCGACGGGCT
Organism: Oxystoma pomonae; assembly: GCA_963921995.1. Lineage (NCBI taxonomy): Eukaryota > Metazoa > Arthropoda > Insecta > Coleoptera > Brentidae > Oxystoma > Oxystoma pomonae. The sequence continues at coordinate 80,616,355 of OY998170.1, forward strand.
TGGATTTACTTCACAAAAAAATTGAACTTACAATACCAGATAAATTATTTATATTTACACGTCGTAGTTGTGGTGAGAGTCGCAAATATCTCCGTTAAAAAATTATTGTATTTTTTGTACTTACGGTATTTATTGTCTTTTTGATACGTTAGTTATAAACGCCTTACCACTCATATCTTTTTATTTTACGTCCTAGTTTAGTCTTTTACAATAATAATATATACATTTTATTAAATCTCAAATATATGAACAAAAGCACGTTCGGTTTAAATAATACCCGTTTATTAATCACTTTTACAACCCTACGATCCCGACCCTTGTCTAAAAAATATAATCTAGCAGTAATAGACTAGACTTTTGAATCGGAATGTTGCCCCTTTGCATATTGTTTGTTCAGTGTCAGTAATCGACCGTGATTATTACATTAAATTGACAATAAATATCTATATCTTCAGCATTTTCATGAACCTTTTGCTTTTTAAGAAACCCTTGGGGCCTTAAACTGATAACCAATAATAATGTTTCGTTTGCCGTCGCCTTTTTTTCACAAAAATTTAAAATAAAAGTTGGTGTTCCATTTTTTTCAAGAATTGAGATCAATGATCATTAATGTGAAATTTTGTTTATTCTCATATTTAAAAATATGTTTCCAAAATAGATAGCAATAATTTGCTCAAAAATTTATCCGAACAAAATGTTCAAAGAAAAGCTCACAAAAATGTTCTCGCAAAAAATTTTATATATTTTGCACGAGCTTTTGTTTGAGCATGTTCGTCTGTGTAATTGCGCCTTAAGATGCTAAAAAATGTATAGTATAGTTGTTTTCTTTTTACTTTTCTTATTTCAAAGCACCCATAAAAACTGACAAAACAAAACACACCGCCAGAGTTGCTTAACTATATTGCGGGCTTTTACCACTGAGTGCCTTTTTAATATTGTATAGCTTTCTCATAGTCACAGTTTCGCAAAGTTAATCGCTTTCTCATAGTCACGATTTCGCAAAGTTAATCGTTTTATGAAAATATTTTTTTCCGATACATTACACACCTTTAAAAACACAAGATATAATTTAATAAATAAGATAAAACTGTTTTTTTGAAAATCTTAGATCCAAGATGGCAGAAGAAGAGTCGCGTCGTTTAGATGTAAACTTTTTTTTAAAGACGACTAACAACGCTATTGAGCTATTTCTTTTGTTAAAAGAAACTGTTATAAAGAAACTATTAAAGAAAATCTGTTTCAGAATGTCGTGACTTTACATGTTTTTTCATACCAAGTTTTCTTCCAGTCACATAATTGCATATAAGACACCTAAATCGATTCTTTTTGATTTCGCAATCTCTACAGATATGTCATCGAAGGCTATGATAATTGGCATATCTTTTTCCACAAGTCTTACATAGGTGCTCTAAAATATCAATTTAGAAAGTTTTCACCAACATGCAGCACAAAAAAGAAATAACGAATATAATTATCAAAATGTCCTTTAATTTTATATAAAGTCAACTCTGATGACTTTTTGATAGGCCCTATAACTTTTTTATTTATGAAAATATCTTCGCAGCGTTAGCGCATTTTTATAGAGTTCTTAAACTAGAATTTAATTACCAAATCAGATTTCATGAGTCACTTTTAGTTTTTGAGATATAAAACAAATTTGGTATTTTTTTTATGGAACACCCGATTTTTTTTTGAACTTTTTGAATGCTTTTTTAATTTCCTTCAAAATCGGATAAATAGTTGTCGAGTTATTAGGTATTTTCCATGAATCATATAGTAGGATGTGATAAAAGCGGCAATATTTAATAACTCGCCAACTATTTATCCGAGGCGCATCGTTTTGAAGAAAATTAAAAAAGCAAGCAAACAAAATTTTTTGAGATGTGTTTTCTGTGTATAGTGGCCCTTCTAAATTTGCAAGTATTTACTTTTTTGTTTCTTCTAAGTAACATATTGGTAGAACTCAAAATTACTGAAAAGGTTTTTCCAATACTTTGTTTGCTTTAAAAAACTTTCGTTGGCCACTGTGACGTCACACTGTCCAAGTCTGTTAATTTTACTATTCCATGTGTCATTGTCCATGAATGTTCGCTACATGCCCTTGTAAAGAGGATTTCCTCTTCGTAACATATGTGCAAAGTTTGCATTTAAACTGGCCTTCTTTCCCGCATTCATATCGGGAATGGTTGTATAGCGATGTCCTGTGCTTGTATTGTCTTCCACAGTTCTTGCAGAAATGGTGAACTAAAAATTATTTAAATTAGCCATAAAAAACGTCTTATTAGTGTTTATTTATGAGGATAACTTTTTTTATGTATAAAAAACAGTATATAATAAGTATTAAAAAAAATTTACGGGTAGTCGTGATTGACTAGTTGACAAAAAAGCCTCCGTTAGTTAGTGGGGATGCAGTCTTATATGGGCCGGAATAAAGTAAACTCCTTTTTTGACAGTCAAACTTTCGAGAATATATTTTTCTCTTCTTCAGGACTTCAGTTAACAAGCCATTAGAATAATTAACTTAATTAAATTACAACTATATATAGATAAACTATACAGGTATCCTATGTTGGAAATTTGGAACCTTTGGTTGCACTAAAACAAAATTATGATTGTTTTCCACAAACCAAAACTACACTTTTTTGCACTCGACCCGCGTTTCGCTAACAACGTTAGCATCATCAAGAGACGATAAACAATGAACTAAATTATTCTACGCTCTATCTTATATACAATCCTTTAGTGGGCGGAGATAAGACTAATAATTTGTGATTGATCACGATTTTTAATCCTATTTCCCCTCAACCAAAGAATAAAGGGTACTAAACGGGATGGGTCCTCTATCTTTATTTAAACTATTTCTGGATTTAATGATTTCCATATATTCATATGCATTCAAAAGTCTGTTGTTTGGTACACTTTTTAGAAGTTTTAGGTTATCTAATGTGAATCTATGAGTGTTTTCAAAAGCATGCTCGGCCACACTTGACTTTTCTGTTCTTCCGTATTTTAAGTGTGCTAAGTGTTCTTTAAAACGGGTTTGAATAGAGCGTCTCGTTTGGCTAACATATTTTTTGTCACAATCAATGCAACTAATTTCGTAAATTCCACTTTTTTCTAGAACTGTAGTTTTATCCTTGGGATTTCCTAGTAAGCTTCTTATATTGTTACCGGATTGATATACTAATTTAATAACACTGGTCTTAAATTAGTATATCAATCCGGTAACACAATAAGGAGCTTACTAGGAAATCCCAAGGATAAAACTACAGTTCTAGAAAAAAGTGGAATTTACGGAATTAGTTGCATGGATTGTGACAAAAAATATGTTGGCCAAACGAGACGCTCTATTCAAACACGTTTTAAAGAACACTTAGCACACTTAAAATACGGAAGAACAGAAAAATCAAGTGTGGCCGAGCATGCTTTTGAAAACAATCATAGATTCACATTAGATAACCTAAAACTTCTAAAAAGTGTACCAAGCAAAAGAAGAATAAATTTTGGAGAATTTACGTGTTTTTTTGTCCGAGATTTTGCTCGAACATTTCTTTGAACATTTTGCTCAAGAGGCTCGTGTAAATGTTTGTCGGCATTTCCACATCAAAGGAAAGTTTATATGTGTAAATGCGCCTTAAGATAGAGCGTAGACTAATTTAGTTCATTGTTTATTGTCTCCTGATGATGCTAACGTTGTTAGCGAAACGCGCGTCGAGTGCAAAAAAGTTTAGTTTTGGTTTGTGGAAAACAATCATAATTTTGTTATACAGGTACCCATATAAATATATTTAAATAATTCTGTACTCAGCAAAGTGGGTTGAAAAACAATAAAGCTAGACATCTCTGAACAGCTTTGAGCATTTTTTTGCCCTTTTGGGCCTTATTTTCTAATAAAAACCTACATGAATTTGTTTAAGAGAATTGAAAAGTCTACAAAATGATGGCGAGAGGTTCTTTTTATATTATTTTTTCAATTTTTTGACGTTTATGAGGTCACATTAACCGTCTTATTTAGTGTATCAAGTAACCATCAAGGAGAGAGAGCGAGTAACATATAGAATATCGCACGAGAAAAACACGCAACAGAGTGGTCATCTTATTATCTTTTTCATTTTAAAAGGTTTAGACGCACACTCTGCCGCCTGCTTCACCATGCCGGATACCAGGCTCGTCACCAGTTTTGTTCACGTTGCCACACTGTTGCGTCCTGTTCTCATGCGGTATTCTTTGTGTTACTCGCTCTCTCCTTGGTTATTTGATACTAAAGAAGAATGTGACCTCTTAAATGTCATAAAATTGAAAAAATAATATAAAAAGAACATCTCTCTACCATTTTGTAGACTTTTCAATTATTTTAAACAAATTCGCAAAAAAATGCTCAAAATTGTTCAGAGATGTCTAGCTTTATTGTTTTTCAACCCACTTTGGTAAGTACAGAATTATTTACATATATTTATATGGGTACCTCTATAGTTTATCTATACAGGGTTCCTAAGCAAATCCTTAGGGGGCCAAGCAGCCGTGTATAAGACGCAGACAAACGGAAAAGCACATTAGGCAGAAAAGGATGGGCATGGGGCGATGTTGTCACTACATCTTACACGTAGTAAATCCATTCCAGGTTGTTGTTTTCTAATGTTTTCCATTTTCATACCTTTAGGACTGGAATAAAAATTGTTTTTGCTCGACTTTAATACCAAACTGATGGAAGATATCGTAAAAAAAAATATTTTTCGGCTTTTCATTTTGTAACCATTGTCCTTACGCACTGTTTACAGGCTGGGGACTGAGATACATGCAAATGCCTAACCTAAAGCGTTCATACACGGCCAGAGAAATCGACTGAGATATTTCCGTAGAAAATTTATCAAGAAAATAGGACGGGTTGACGCCTTCGAACGTCCAACCCGGGTTTTGCACTTTGATTCGAAATCAAAAAGGAGAAACAGTCAGATGTGGGGCCGTGCACAAATTACGTAACGGTGATTTTACCAATTTTTGACCCCCTCCCTATGTAATGTTTTGTAACGGTTTGGCACGCCACTCCCCTAATATTACGTAACGATTTCAAGACCACTACCCCCCACCCAAAAAAAAAAAAAACTTTTCACTTATTTTCATTCCAAATTTTCTTAGTTTCACACAAATGCAAACGCTGTCAAAAACCCTCTCCCCCCTACGTAACGTTTTGTAACCCCCCTCCCCCCTATGACCATTACGTAATTTGTGCACAGCCCCTGTAGCCCCAGTGGAGGAGGGCGAGAAAATTGATATTTTTTTCTTAAAAATTATACTCTTTAGACCTATTTCTTTACGTTCCGAAATTACGTAATTTTTGAAAAAAAATTGTAAGCGGCGCCATTTTTATTTCGTGCTTTGTTTTTCTAACATTTTTGCGTTCGGCTAATTTAATTGAAAAATTTTTGCCTGCGGCGCCCTTTATCTTCTCACTCGAAACCAAGATCCCGTTTTAGGAAAACTGATCCCGTCTCTGTTTCTAAATTTTTTCGAATAAAAGTAGAGTATGACCATGTGGGAAATAATTTTTTTCTACGGTATGACGAAAAATAAAAAAAGTGGCAGAGCTCAAGTTTTTCGTGAAAAAAACGTTTTTTATACAGAAACAGAGCAAAATAAATCTTTTCACCCCTTTTTGGGTGTTACAAATATTGGCAGTTCCTTATTTTTCGCTTTTACCCTCCCGCTAGTTTTGAAGAATTGGTTCGCTACATGTTTCGAGATCATTTCATAAAACACCTCGAAAATATCAAATGTAGTGTAGGGCCAGCTTTATTTAAAATCAATAATATCGCAAGCAAAAAGCTCTGCAGGAAAAATAGCGCCGTTTATTGATTTATTTGGCTGCTAGTGCTAGCTGCATGGTTTGGCCGTTTCCGGATAGATGTCACTAGTAGAACAGAATGGAAAGAAATTTAATTAAAAGCGAAGATATTTCTTTCCAATGTTAACAACCTCACGAGTTTATCGCTCAGTATCGTAAATAATGGACCCTGCCGCCTCCTTTAAGCAAGAAAAAGCTGTGGTTTGTACCTGAAAACATCTAATTTTTAATTAGATTAGATGTTCAAATCTGTCCCCTTCTTGAGCCTCACAATATCCCAATCTATTGTAAAACTCTTGGCGCGTAGCAGCCAACATTTCAGGGGTAATAGAGTTGCCCGCCTCCAAAATTTTCGCCCTCAACTCCTGTATAGTCGTAGGCCGTAAGTGAGGGTGTTGGAAAATTTTTGTCATAGAAAAAAGTCATTTGGCGCAAGATCTGGTGATCGAGGAGGCCATCGGATATTTCCATACGTGGAAATAATTCTATCACCAAATACCTGACTTTCCCTTCAATGAAAAAGGGTCCAATAATGTGATCCCCGACAAAACCGCTCCAAACATTTCATTTTTGAGGATCTTGCGTTCTAACACTTGCGTGCAGATGTTTATTTTCGCGGGACCAATAGCGGCTATTTTGTGGATTGTGAGAGCTATGAAGTTCAAATGTCTTCTCGTCACTAAACAAAACTTTTGATAGGAAATTTTCGTTCCTGTCACATTTATCCCTCATAACCTCACAATATTCTAACCGGCGAAAATAATCACCTGGTTGCAATTCCTGCGACTTCCCAATCTTAAACGACTTGTAGCCGTAGTTTTGTAGGATCCATTGGCAAGTACTGTTGGGAATATCCAGTGCCTCCGCAATCGGTTTCGTCGAACATGGTTCATGTGCCTCAACGTAAGCGCATACCATTTCGTCTCGTTCCACCCTGTGTGGAAGAACGGGATGCTCTGGTATTTCGCCGTCGTGGTAACATTTTCTACAACCATTTATGCACTCGTACCTTTCAAAACGATGATAAATGTTGTAGACAGTTTGAGCCACAGGAACCGGTCGATCTGGAAACGCAAAAACAAAAAGCCCAATGACCTCGTCCGCACTGTCACTTTTTATGTAGTTTTTAATAATAAAAATCTTTTCTTCTCGAGTATACGGCATTTTAAAAACACAAAATTTACGAAACTGAAGCGACTCGAAAGGAAATAAAAATGCAATGCCTGTGAATCCCAGTTTTTTCTTGATCATCTCATGGTGTGGCCGCCATCTAGCTGAATTTGCAGACATCTTGTCAACGGTTATTATTGCAACTATGATTTATGCTCACAATGAAAGAGTGGCGCCAATTTTTTCTCATGAAAGCAGTCCGGAGATAATAACAAACTGGCACCATTGCTCAATATACCTGTTTCTTTTGTGCGCGCAGAACTTTCTATGCCATTTCCGTTTGATTTATTGAAATCCTATCCCTAAGGAAAATATTAGGAACCCTGTATATAGTTGTTAACTTGTTAACTTATTGTAGAATACCTGAGGAAGAGAAATATATATTCTCGAAAGCTTGGCTGTCAAAAAATCAAAAAATGAGTTTACTTTATTCCGGCCCATATAACACTGCATCCCCACTAACTAAACGAGGCTAATAAGTAATATATATCTATATATATATATATATATATATATATATATACAAGTATAAAAGTAAATGGCAGTTCTAACACTAGTTCTATACATTTTCAATCATGTGCTTTTCAAAAAGAGCAAGTTTTTAAAAAAGTTATTGCTATTCAAACATGTAGTTTTTCTCGTAATAAGCGTGATGTTACAGGCAAACTCTGGTCCATTTAAACATTTCCAACTTCCTTATTTCTTGACTGAATTTTTAAAATATCGAATACCGAATATTAGGCTTAAAAATCCTATTTTCTAGTCGATGGCGAAATACCTACATGTCTCATCACGTGATTCAGAACGTCTAAATGGGAACGGATGGTAGGAAAAGGGAACTTACCTTTTAAGAATAACGAGCATCAGCAGGATTTTTGTTTTTTGCCTGTTAAGGAAGTACTAGAAGCTTAACCAACCATTTTATAATAAACAGTAATTTTTATGTAAAAAAAAAGTCATTTCTTTATTAAAAGTTTAATTAGCTAATGTCAAATTCTGCTCAAACACTTTAATTTACTTAAACCCACTATTTACTAATATTATGTATTCGTAAAACATGATTCTTTAGCGAATGCTTCCTCTTAAAAGCCTTAAAACATAGATGACACACAAAGTTTTTCTCTTTTCCGCAATCTTGACTGTGGTGATTGTAAAGGGACGATTTACTGCCATAATATTTTTTGCAAGCTTTGCATTGGTATTTTTCTAAAACAACATTTTGTTTTATAAAATCTTTAATTTTTAAGGACAGGGTTATGTAAACAGAGTTGGCTCAAACCTCACGATTATGTACGGCTTTGTTTCCAATGCGTTTGTTAATGAGTTATGAGTTAATTTTTAAAAAAAAATCTTAAACAAAAATATTGGGACAGGGGGGACAGGGTCGGTTTATTGAGCGATATACCCACCAGGTTAATAGAGCAGGACACTTCTCAGTGAACATGTGGGGTTGGATGTCTGCTAGAGGGTTAGGTGTTTGCTGGCAAATTGAAGGAAGATTTACCGCAGTGAGATATTTGGAAATTTTAGAAGGGGTAATGGTGCCCTCAGTCCATTTTTTATATCCAAACAATGAAATAATTTTTCAGCAGGACAATTGTCCTATTCACACAGCTAATGCTGTGCCTCGCTGGTTTCAAAACAAAAATATAGAAGTGCTGCTTTGGCCATCGAACAGTCCCGACCTTAACCCTATCGAAAATATTTGGGCAAGGTTAGTCAAAATAATATATGAACATAATTGGAGGCCCCAAAATGCCGAAGAACTTTTAAACGCTATACGTAATGCATGGGATTTGGTTTCGATGAAGAATATTGGCCTATTCCATGCCACGTCGATTGGAAATTGTTATTGAAAAAGATGGAGCCGCCATTATATATAAGTTTTTCTTTTGTTTTCATCTTTATATTACATTAAATTAAAATAATTTGTTTGTTTATAAAAACGCATGCATAAACAGCTCTGTGTAGTTCGATTTTTACTAAGTCCATGAACTTGCCTTGCTCGTGTATACAAAGAGTTGTTCTTTAAAAATACTATTTTCTATTGCTAAGAAGTGTAAATTAGATACTGACAAAATAATAGAGACATAAAGCTATTTGTAACTCATCGCGGTATACGTATCCCTATCTAGCGAGAACCAAGCACATTGATTGGTCAGAAACTTGTAGCACGTTCGAAAAGAGCAGATATATGCTAATTTAAGGTGTTTTTGAACGTAATAGGTGCTGAGATACGATACGTGTGCCGTAACGATACTAACGCGTTCAAGAACACCTTAGATTAGCATATATCTGCTCTTTTCGAACGTGGTACAAGTTTCTGACCAATTAATGTGTTTGGGTCTCGCTAGATGCGGATACGTATACCGCGATGAGTTACAAATAGCTTTATGTCGCTAATAAATAATCCTCCAAGAGTTGCAGTTTTTAATATAATTAGGTTAATTAAATTTAAAAAATAATAATAGGTAAACTATAACAATAATAGAAATATCTTATCTACACTACAATTAGCAGGTGCCCCAGGTGCATACACGGAAAAAAATTTGCACCAAGAACAATTTTGTGAAAATATTACCAACGAATTGTACGAAAAAACTACATATTTGTTGATAATATTTTTACAATTGGGTACAATTTTGATACAAATTGTTGTAAACATTTTACACAATTGTAAACAATAACTCCACACATTTTTCCCAGTGTACTAAAAAGCATACGTATAGCTAAATACAGTGAAAAAAAAACGTAGTTTGATTTTTCATGTACGCATTTTATGTGAAACCAACTGTACCTACGCATTAATATACAAAAATTACTAAATCAATATTACGCAAACCTACAAAATAGGCAGTTTTCTTTTTAACTTTAAGACATCGAACTAAAATTTACGTCATATTACACAAAATTGTAACTCTTTATTTTTCCTTTTGAGAACGGATATTTTTCAGAATATCATGTTTTTCTAATTTCAACTCCTTGTGCTTGCTAAGAACATGCCCCACAACGGTACATTTTTGCTTGGCTCTGTATGGACACATTGGGCATTCAAATTTGGGAGGTTGCTGACATTCCAATTTCAGATGTCTGCACAGAGAACGTTTTGATTTGTAAAGTCTTGCGCAAACCGGGCAGATATAAAACATATTCCCTAAAAATATAATACTTAAATGTTAACACCGAGAGCAGAACTTAAAATCCATATGCAAACCAAATGTGCAGTAAAGTGCACTTTACCGAACTCATTTGCATGCGAAAAGTAGTACTTTACAGCACTCATTTGCATGCAGAGAGTAGTACTTTACCGCACTCCGTGCGGTAAAATGACTACGTTTACTTCAGAAAATTAAAATACAGATAATTATATTTCTTTTTTGGGAATTTTTGAGGCTTGTAGGTAAAATCGTGTACCTAACATATGCGGAAAGAGTCTTTACCGCCCTTGCCGGCTTGACTTAACTCGCTTCGCTTCATTCGGTCAACTGCAGTCGCGTGCGGTAAAGTATCACTTTCCGCACTTGTTAAAAAGGCTTTTGAAATAAAAATAAAAAGGATAATTCTTGTAATTCGAAAGTTGCGAAATTAAATTCGGAAATCAGTTTGTTGTAACTTCATCTTAAGAAAATAGAAATTGGATTTTGGAAAATATATAAATTTAACTTTGGAAATTAAGTTAAATGTAAAAAAAAACGAAATTAAAATTCGAAAAACGGTAATTGTGTAATATTTATATTTAAATTGAGATTTTCAATTTATATATTCCAAATAACAATATCTTAAATTTACTTTATCAAACATTTTCTTTACTTTTAACACTTATATTCAACTCAAAAACGTAAGTTTCCAATATTAAAATCAGAATTTTAAATTTAGTCTTTCCACTTGCTAAAATTCCTGATTAAGAACTAAAAAAAAACATACTTAAAAAGTAGTAAGTAGTAATAGAAGACAGGCCCTAACCATAGGGCCACCTCTGACTGATGCTCATACTCTTTAGCATGCAAGTTTTTTTTCTCTTAAAGTGTATATATTACATTAAATTAAAATAATTTGTTTGTTTATGAAAACGCATGCATAAACAGCTCTATGTAGTTCGCTTTTTACTAAGTCCATGAACTTGCCTTTCTCGTGTATACAAAGAGTTGTTCTTTAGCCTTATTTAAAAATACTATTTTCTATTGCTAAGAAGTGTAAATTAGATACTGACAAAATAATAGAGACATAAAGCTATTTGTAACTCATCGCGGTATACGTATCCCTACCTAGCGAGAACCAAGCACTTGTAGCACGTTCGAAAAGAGCAGATATATGCTAATTTAAGGTGTTTTTGAACCCAATAGGTGCTGAGATACGATACGTGTGCCGTAACGATACGTGATACCTAACGCATCTCAACACCTATCGCGTTCAAGAACACCTTAGATTAGCATATATCTGCTCTTTTCGAACGTGGTACAAGTTTCTGACCAATTAATGTGTTTGGTTCTCGCTAGATGCGGATACGTATACCGCGATGAGTTACAAATAGCTTTATGTCACTAATAAATAATCCTCCAAGAGTTGCAGTTTTTAATATAATTAGGTTAATTAAATTTAAAAAATAATAATAGGTAAACTATAACAATAATAGAAATATCTTATCTACACTACAATTAGCAGGTGCCCCAGGTGCATACATGGAAAAAAATTTGCACCAAGAACAATTTTGTGAAAATATTACCAACGAATTGTGCGAAAAAACTACATATTTGTTGATAAAATTTTTACAATTGGGTACAATTTTGATACAAATTGTTCTTGGTGCAAATCTAAGAACAATTTATGTAAACATTTTACACAAATGTAAACAATAACTCCACACATTTTTCCCAGTGTACTAAAAAGCGTAGGTATAGCTAAATACAGTGAAAAAAAAACGTAGTTTGATTTTTCATGTACGCATTTTATGTGAAACCAACTGTACCTACGCATTAATATACAAAAATTACTAAATCAATATCACGCAAACCTACAAAATAAGCAGTTTTCTTTTTAACTTTAAGAAATCAGTCATATTACTCAAAATTGTGACTCTTTATTTTTCCTTTTGAGAACGGATACTATTCAGAATATCATGTTTTTCTAATTTCAACTCCTTGTGCTTGCTAAGAACATGCCCCACAACGGTACATTTTTGCTTGGCCCTGTATGGACACATTGGGCATTCAAATTTGGGAGGTTGCTGACATTCCAATTTCAGATGTCTGCACAGAGAACTTTTTGATTTGTAAAGTCTTGCGCAAACCGGGCAGATATAAAACATATTCCCTAAAAATATAATACTTAAATGTTAACACCGAGAGCAGAACTTAAAATCCATATGCAAACCAAATGTGCAGTAAAGTGCACTTTACCGAACTCATTTGCATGCGAAAAGTAGTACTTTACAGCACTCATTTGCATGCAGAGAGTAGTACTTTACCGCACTCCGTGCGGTAAAATGACTACGTTTACTTCAGAAAATTAAAATACAGATAATTATATTTCTTTTTTGGGAATTTTTGAGGCTTGTAGGTAAAATCGTGTACCTAACATATGTAGAAAGAGTCTTTACCGCCCTTGCCGGCTTGACTTAACTCGCTTCGCTTCATTCGGTCAACTACAGTCGCGTGCGGTGAAGTATCACTTTCCGCACTTGTTAAAAAGGCTTTTGAAATAAAAATAAAAAATATAATTTTTGTAATTCGAAAGTTGCGAAATTGAATTCGGAAATCAGTTTGTTGTAACTTGATCTTAAGAAAATAGAAATTGGATTTTGGAAAATATATAAATTTAACTTTGGAAATTAAGTTTAATGTAAAAAAAATCGAAATTAAAATTCGAAAAACGGTAATTGTCTAATATTTATATTTAAATTGAGATTTTCAATTTATATATTCCAAATAACAATATCTTAAATTTACTTTATCAAACATTTTCTTTACTTTTAACACTTATATTTAACTCAAAAACGTAAGTTTCCAATATTAAAATCAGAATTTTAAATTTAATCTTTCCACTTGCTAAAATTCCTGATTAAGAACTAAAAAACATACTTAAAATGTAGTAAGTAGTAATAGAAGACAGGCCCTAACCATAGGGCCACCTCTGACTGATGCTCATACTCCTTAGCATGCAATTTTTTTTTCTCTTAAAGTGTATATATTACATTAAATTAAAATAATTTGTTTGTTTATGAAAACGCATGCATAAACAGCTCTGTGTAGTTCGCTTTTTACTAAGTACATGAACTTGCCTTTCTCGTGTATACAAAGAGTTGTTCTTTAGCCTTATTTAAAAATACTATTTTCTATTGCTAAGAAGTGTAAATTAGATACTGACAAAATAATAGAGACATAAAGCTATTTGTAACTCATCGCGGTATACGTATCCGTATCTAGCGAGAACCAAGCACATTGATTGGTCAGAAACTTGTAGCACGTTCGAAAAGAGCAGATATATGTTAATTTAAGGTGTTTCTGAACGCAATAGGTGCTGAGATACGAAACGTGTGCCGTAACGATACGTGATACCTAACGCATCTCAACACCTATCGCGTTCAAGAACACCTTAGATTAGCATATATCTGCTCTTTTCGAACGTGGTACAAGTTTCTGACCAATTAATGTGTTTGGTTCTCGCTAGATGCGGATACGTATACCGCGATGAGTTACAAATAGCTTTATGTCGCTAATAAATAATCCTCCAAGAGTTGCAGTTTTTAATATAATTAGGTTAATTAAATTTAAAAAATGATAATAGGTAAACTATAGCAATAATAGAAATATCTTATCTACACTACAATTAGCAGGTGCCCCAGGTGCATACGCGGAAAAAAATTTGCACCAAGAACAATTTTGTGAAAATATTACCAACGAATTGTACGAAAAAACTACATATTTGTTGATAATATTTTTACAATTGGGTACAATTTTGATACAAATTGTTGTAAACATTTTACACAATTGTAAACAATAACTCCACACATTTTTCCCAGTGTACTAAAAAGCATACGTATAGCTAAATACAGTGAAAAAAAAACGTAGTTTGATTTTTCATGTACGCATTTTATGTGAAACCAACTGTACCTACGCATTAATATACAAAAATTACTAAATCAATATTACGCAAACCTACAAAATAAGCAGTTTTCTTTTTCACTTTAAGAAGTCAGTCATATTACACAAAATTGTGACTCATTATTTTTCCTCTTGAGAACGGATACTTTTCAGAATATCATGTTTTTCTAATTTCAACTCTTTGTGCTTGCTAAGAACATGCCCCACAACGGTACATTTTTGCTTGGCTCTGTATGGACACATTGGGCATTGAAATTTGGGAGGTTGCTGACATTCCAATCTCAGATGTCTGCACAGAGAACGTTTTGATTTGTAAAGTCTTGCGCAAACCGGGCAGATATAAAACATATTCCCTAAAAATATAATACTTAAATGTTAACACCGAGAGCAGAACTTAAAATCCATATGCACACCAAATGTGCGGTAAAGTGCACTTTACCGAACTCATTTGCATGCGGAAAGTAGTAATTTACAGCACTCATTTACATGCGGAGAGTAGTACTTTACCGCACTCCGTGCGGTAAAATGACCACGTTTACTTCAGAAAATTAAAATACAGATCATTATATTTCTTTTTTGGGAATTTTTGAGGCTAACATATGCGGAAAGAATCTTTACCGCCCTTGCCGGCTTGACTTAACTCGCTTCGCTTCATTCGGTCAACTGCAGTCGCGTGCGGTAAAGTATCACTTTCCGCACCTGTTAAAAAGGCTTTTGAAATAAAAATAAAAAAGATAATTCTTGTAATTCGAAAGTTGCGAAATTGAATTCGGAAATCAGTTTGTTGTAACTTGATCTTAAGAAAATAGAAATTGGATTTAGGAAAATATATAAATTTAACTTTGGAAATTAAATTTAATGTAAAAAAAATCGAAATTAAAATTCTAAAAACAGTAATTGTGTAATATTTATATTTAAATTGAGATTTTAAATTTATATATTCCAAATAACAATATCTTAAATTTACTTTATCAAACATTTTCTTTACTTTTAACACTTGTATTCAACTCAAAAACGTAAGTTTCCAATATTAAAATCAGAATTTTAAATTTAGTTTTTCCACTTGTTAAAATTCCTGATTAAGAACTAAAAAACATACTTAAAAAGTAGTAAGTAGTAATAGAAGACAGGCCCTAACCATAGGGCCACCTCTGACTGATGCTCATACTCTTTAGCATGCAAGTTTTTTTTCTCTTAAAGTACTTAATTTTAAATTTAAAATCTTCTAAATGTATATAGTTAAATGATCACCACCAGAAAATCACTTTTTTAAAAAACTTTATTTATTACTACGGCTTACAACTATGTAGCTCTTGCTACTTCTAAACCTAAGAACAGACTGACTGGTATATCTATACGACTATCCTGAAAGAAAAAGTGCGTTTGTTTTTATATTAAGATGTTTACATTAGAAAGGTTAATGCTTAATGTTAAAATAATGATTAGAACGTTTACTTTCAAAAACATATCAGTGAATGTGTAATTATCTACTTATGGGTAAAGAATGTGGAGACGTAACATCTCCCTCCTTAGAAAAGTTCATGTCCTCATGAACATATTTCTTAACTTTTTCAAAAGTTACAAAATTTTCTACATGTTGTGAAAGTTTTGTATAAATTCTTTTCCTAATTAGAAAAATAGCACATATTATACAAAGGCTTATTATGCTTAAAATAATAACTGTAACCAAATAGGAGGAATGATGTGCAAACCTATTTTCAAGAAAAATGGGTTCACTTAGATCCCGTGAAATAAGTTCTGGGCTTTTTATGTGTTCAAGTTTTAAATTAATTGTAGAGTTGATTGGCAAAATGCTAGTATTAAGTGTTGTGCTAAAATCAATTAAATTATCTTTTGTAAGAAATTTTTGATTTTTATAGATAATTTCGCAATTGCTATTTAGTAAAGCGCATTTGGGAATTTTGAATTTCTTAAATTGTTGACAATTCTCAAAAACTTCATGAGTTTGTTTAGAGCATAATAAAAGATTATTTTGGAAAGTTAAAAGAGAAATTTCAAAATTGTTTTGAACTTGTACTGATGTGCAATTTTTAAGTGTGCAGTTTGACTGTATATTTGAATAGCAAATCCATTTTCTTGAAATTTCAATACAATTTGAATACCAAGAGGAACAATAGTATTTGCTAGGTATAATTAACAATTGATTTTGCTCGTTTGGCAGAGGATAAATAAATTCTAGATTACATTTTTGGTTAGTGAATATAGGTATCTTAAGAACTAATACAATCATATCGTCGTAAAATACAATTCCTGACTTACATACTAAGGTTAGTTCCGAAAGATGCTGCAAGGACCATAAGGTTTTATCGTCATAATGGTGTTGCAAAAATGACCAAAGTTCAGTAATTTGTTGAGTTGAAAATAATTCGAGATTAACAGTTTCTAAATGGGCAAAAGAAATAGTTCGCAATATTTTTTCCAAATAATTATGCAAATTTTCCAATTGTGTTTGTTGATTAAGAAGGCTAAATAATAGTTGAATCTCTGTGTTCACTATCTCAAATTCGTTGTGTATTTGTAAGGTGTTAACATTAATTGATTGAATAGCACGGCTAAGTGTGTGAGTAATATTTCCTGCATATGAAGAGAAATCATTAATTTTTTGAATTATTTTGTATTCGTTGCTTTTTAAAATGTTTATGTTTTTGTTTATTAGTTCTAGATCTTCGTTATCTAAGTTGCCTGTGATAAATTTTACGCCTGAACCAAGAAAGTTAAAAAGTCCTCTTTTGTATCTTTCGTTTTTGTTAACTGACGTAATACGCGAGTATATGTCATAGCTGTCATATAAAAGGTTGTTAAGATGATTTAGTTTGTTATGAAAAATAGTATTGTTTAATTTTTGAGATATGATTGATTTTAATATTACTTCGTTTGTAACTGTTAGTTGGGCTATAGTAAACTTAATTTGTGTAAGATTAAAATAAATAAATGTCTTATGATTATGATCAAAAACTAAGGCTTGATCGATTTTTTCATTGTAATACCCTGTAGTAGGAACTTCATGTACTTGAAGGGCCTGGTTGAGGGTTGTCAGAAGGGTCAGGAGGCTCCTGTAATGAAACATCTTTTTTAGGTTTCTTTCTTATTCTTTTAATATTTCTGACATGAATTTTCGCTTTTTGCCTGTTTGGTGTTTTTCCAGTTAAAGTGTTATTTTTTATTTTAGTAATTTTTAAGGGAATGTATTTGGGGTTAATTTTACTTGGTTTCGTTTGTTTTTTATAAACAATTTGTTCTTGAGCCAATTCTAATGTCTCATTAGGTTTATTATTTCTTTTCTCTGTATTTTCTTGTTGTTTTCGAAGGGTATTTTGGTACACTTCGTTTATAAAGGGTAAAACTTCGTTTTTCCGTTTTTCATTATATTGCTCGTAAAGAGTTAAGTCATGGTTAATTATGGGTTCATTCATGTAGGGTCCATAAATTAGATTAAAAGGTGTAAAACCAGTGGTTGAATGTTTGCTTTGATTGTATATCAAGATGGCTGATGTCATTAAGTTTGGTATTGGTTCGTGAGGGTTTTGCAATTTTAATATTCTTAATTTTTCAACAAGAGTAGAATGTAGTCTTTCAACTAAGCTGTTTGAGGTAGGGTTGTAGGGGGTAGTAAAATGTATCTCAATGTTAAAAAGTTTACAATATTCTTGTACTGTCTTATTTTTGAATTCTAAACCAGAATCAGCTACTATTTTTTCTGGAGTATTATGGTGCGAAAAATAATGTCTAAGTTTATTTAAGACAGAAATTCCATTTTTGTCTTGAATGTGATAAGCCTGAGCATATTTTGAAAATGAGTCAATTATTGTTAAAAAGTTGCAGCTTTGAGTGGAAAAGGTATCTAGGAAAATAGTTTTAAATGGTTTTTCGCTTAGTAGGGGTCCTTGGTAAGATATGTGGTAGGGATTTCTTTCGTATTTTGATTGTAAACAAATATCACATTGATTTATGTATTCCTGAATAGTATCTCGCATTTTTGGCCAGTAATATTTTTCTTTAAGTGTTTGATAAGTTTCATTTATGCCATTATGATTTTTAGTGTGATAATTTTCAATTTTTTGTTTTTGTTGTTCTGTGTTAATGATGTCTTCAAGGTATTTAGTGGCAAAAATTAATTTAGCTGTAGGGTTTAACTGACAATTTACGATATCTTGAAACTTTTGTTTTAGATCTTCTTTGGGGATAAATACTACGAAGGTAGTGTCGGGTCGTATAATTTCTAATAAAATTTTGTTTAAGTGCTCTAGTTCCCTTTCTTTTTGGACACGACAAGAATAATGATTTTTATTAAAGGGTTTAGAGTGGTAACAATAATAATTTTTTCCATAATCGATAACTAAGCGATTTTGTGCAAAATTTAAAGGACTTTCAGAAATCGGTAAATATTTTCCGGTGTTGTCTTGATTTGAATGGACAGTTATGTCTGATTGGTTATCTTCGTTTAATTCAGGAAGTATAAAATCATCGGGATTGGCAACATCGTCACCTATGTTGGGAGCAATTGATTCGGTTTCGTCATTGTTTATTTCGATTCTAGAAAGCGCGTCAGCAACAAGATTTTCTTTTCCCTTTTTATATTTTATTTCAAAATTAAATTCTTCTAATTTTAATTTCCATCTAATTAAACGCGAATTTGGTTCTTTTATTTTCGAGAGCCAAACAAGGGGGCTATGATCAGTTTCAACAATAAATTTTTGTCCGTAGAGATAGGGTCTAAAATGTTTGGTTGAATCGATAATGGCTAAGAGCTCTTTTTCAATTGTGGAATAATTGCGTTCGGCGGTGTTAAGTGTTCGAGAATAGTAAGCAATCGGTTTTTCATTTTGAGATAAGACGCTACCTATGGCAACGTTGGAAGCATCGGTCGTTAATTTAAAAGGTTTTGAATAGTCAGGGTACTGGAGTACGGGAGAGTTCGTAATTAGTTCTTTGCATTTTTCGAAAGCTTCTAGGTATTGGGGATCATTAAGGTTTATTTTCGTATCTTTTCGTAGACATTTTGTAAATGGTATTGTTATTTTTGCAAAATTTCTAATAAATTTTCGGTAATAACCAATTAATCCGAGAAAAGATTTAATTTCGGTTCTTGTTTTGGGCAATGGATATTTGGTTATAGCTTCGATTTTATTGGGGTTTGGTTTAATTCCTTCGGGTGTGATTATGTGTCCTAAAAATTGAACTTCTTGTTGCAAAAATTCAGATTTATCAAGTTGTACCTTAAGATTTACGTCACGGAATTTTTGAAATATTTTTCTTAAGTGAACTAAATGTTCTTCAAGGGATTTTGAAAATATAACGACGTCATCCATGTAAACAAAACAAAATTTGTAAAGGTAATCGCGTAAAATCTCATCCATCATGCGTTGAAATGTAGCCGGGGCATTTTTTAAACCAAAAGGCATTCTTAAGTATTCAAAATGACCATGATTAACAGTAAAAGCAGTTTTTTCTATTGATTGGGGATCAACTTCAATTTGATGGAATCCTTGGGCTAAATCAAGGGTTGTAAAATATCTGCATTTGCCTAAATTATCCAAGATTTCGTCAATTCGGGGTAAAGGATATTTGTCTTCAACTGTTTGTGTATTTAATTGTCGATAGTCTATGACCATTCGATATTTTTTTATGCCAGATGCGTCAGTTTTTTTTGGTACAATCCATACAGGGGCTGAATAAGGGGAAATAGAGGGTCGTATTATTTTATTATCGAGTAATTTTTGTATTTGTTTCTGTATTTCTATATTCATTGTAGGTGGGTGTCTAAAAGATTTTACGTAAATAGGGCGATCGTTGGTGGTCCTAATAAAATGTTTAATCTGATTTGTAAATGTTAGATCAGAATTTTCTGAATACATGACATCATAAAATTCTTTGCACAATTTGGTGATATGGATTTTTTCTAGTTCTGACAAATGATTTAATCTTAACTGTTGGATTACTTCCTTTTTTTGGAAAGATTTTGGCGGATTTTTAAGTTCAAAATGTTCTTGGGGAATTACATGCATTCGTTCAAGAAAATTTACTTCAATTTCTGAATGGGGTTTTGGTAAATGGCAAAGGCCATTTTGCACTTTGATTAGAGTGTCGGGAATTATATAATCTCCGATTTGAAAAGATGGGAGAATTGCATCGCCATTATAATAGTCAACAGGAATAGTTAATAAATTATTGTAGTTTCTTATAGATTTTTCAAGGGGTTGATTATACATATTAGCAAAGGGGATTTTTATATTATTTATTATTAAGTTTTTTTCTTGGTAATTTACTATGGCTTTTAAGTCTTCTAAATCGCTAGTTCCTATAAGGGCGTCAAAATGTTTATGCCAATCCAAGATTCTCATTTTAAAATTTTTCTTTATTCCAAAGTCAGATAAGAGTTGCAAATTTAGATTTTTGTTTGCTTCGAATTTTTGTTGGCATGCTATTACTTGAAAGGGTTCTTCAAAAATTTGATTTTGATAAAGGCTTGCAATTTTTGGAGTTATTATTGAGTCGGATGCTCCAGAGTCTATTAAAACTGTAATTTGTTTTTGCGGTAAATAAAGATAAGGAAGTTCTGTTTTTAAACAAATGTTATTTAAGTCAATGGTGGATCGTGAGGCAGGTTGGAAAAATTTTGTATTTCGTCTGATTGAGGTTCGTTTTGGATTTCGTAAAAATTTGGGTCTAATTCATTTTGTGTTGAGAAACTGTCTTCTAAATTTTCTTGTGAAAAGTTTTGGTTTTCGTACTGGTAATTTTCAAAATTTTCACATGTAGGGAAGGAAAGATTATTATCTTGTACTTCAATATTATGCATTTGACGTTGTCGATTTGTTAGAATAGTGGATGTGGACATAGGTTGTGGGGTGTCTCTCGCTGGAATTGCATTTCTGGGGTGAAAAACATTTTGGGGTTTGCCGAAAACTTGTGCATTAGTAGGGAATTGTCTGGGAGGTAATTGTCGGGGTTGAATTGGTATTGGTTGAGATTTCCATACATTATTGTTATTATTTTGTTGCGGAAACTGTTGGGGTCTAACATTTGGGTTTAGTTGTTGTGCAAATGTAGGTCTGGGTAAGAATTGTGAAAATGATGGTTGCTGGAAAAAT
The DNA here is from genome assembly GCA_963921995.1 of Oxystoma pomonae. NCBI lineage: Eukaryota > Metazoa > Arthropoda > Insecta > Coleoptera > Brentidae > Oxystoma > Oxystoma pomonae. Next base: position 80,637,579 of record OY998170.1, read on the forward strand.
GATGGTTGGTTTTGCTGAAATCTGTGTGGTACATTAAGTTTTGCAGGTTGTATAACGTTTTGATTGTGGTTTTTAATTAATGGGGTGTGTTGAGTTGTAAATCTAAGTTGTGATTCGAGTAAATTAAATTCGGTTAAGAGTGTGTACACCGAATCGAGAGTAGTTGGTTTTTGTTGAATAAGAATATTTTGTAAATTTGGTGGTACATTTGCCATAAAAGTTATTACTGCTTGATAACTTGTTTGAGAAATAAAAGCTGTTTTAATGTTTTCGTCGCTAACTTCAGCATGGATTTTTAAATGAACTCGGTTTAAAAATGATTTTAGTCTACCGAAAAAGTCCATGTTATTTTCGTTTTTAAGTTTAGAAAAATAATTTATTTCCTGCATGAGAACTTGATAAGAGATGGGATCTCCGTATTTTTCTCTGAGAGCAGTTTTAATTGTTGGCCAGGTGGTCAGGTCTGGTCGTGAAAGTAAAAAGTCTTGCGCATCTTTTACAATTCGCGAGCCTATGCAATATTCTGTTAATTCTGAGTGTTGTACTTTAAACTTATTATAAAACCTATCTATTTTTAAAATAAAAGACTCTAAATGTTCCGGTTTTCCGTCAAATGTTGGGAGGTATGAGGCTAATAATTTAAATTCTTCCATTTTTGTACTCTTACAAACTACTTGATTATTATTTGAAGGGGTTTCTAGTTTTAATTGAGTTAGAAAACTTGCTAAATTTTCAATATTTTCATCAGTCATGAAAAATTGTTTTCTTAATAACTACCTAATCTAAGAAGTTTTTTAACGAATAATCAGCAAAAAACTTACAGGAAGAGCAACGGGCTTCCGATAAAGATCTTCATGTGGTTTTCTCCGCAAAAGGTAAGCGTAGGCTGTATTCTTCGTGTCTTCTGGTGCGTCGGGTTCGTTGAGGAAAATTGGCCTATTTTTCCTCTGGAAAATGGGAAACAGCGTGGGATCCGTCACAATGGTTGCCCAATAAAGGAGGATCGTTTTCACTACTGCGGTCTCTTGATGAACCAGTTCCCGTAGGATAGCTACTAAAGGCTTGAGAACCACACTCTTGCAATGGTATCCCAATAAAGAAGAGCTGTAGCTATCCTGTTCGCAGCGCCAGTTAAATGATCACCACCGCGCCAGTTAAATGATCACCACCAGAAAATCACTTTTTTAAAAAACTTTATTTATTACTACGGCTTACAACTATGTAGCTCTTGCTACTTCTAAACCTAAGAACAGACTGACTGGTATATCTATACGACTATCCTGAAAGAAAAAGTGCGTTTGTTTTTATATTAAGATGTTTACATTAGAAAGGTTAATGCTTAATGTTAAAATAATGATTAGAACGTTTACTTTCAAAAACATATCAGTGAATGTGTAATTATCTACTTATGGGTAAAGAATGTGGAGACGTAACAATATATAGAAAAATCGGTTTATTTTGGTTTAAGTTTCATGTCTGGCTTTATAATGTCTTCTAATATTACCAACAAAATGACTTTTGTAGTCACAACCAACAAACGGGCAGGAAAATGCGGGACTTTTTTTATTGCACTGATATCTTTGGTGAACATAAAGGGAGTTATGTCTTTGGTATATTTTCTTGCATGTGCCACATTTATATTGTTCTTCTAAAAGTAAGTGGTAATTATAAACATAGCAAATAAATAACTCGTTAAACATCAAAACGCTCATCGCCAAACCCCGGCTTTACATTACCTATATTACCTATATAGAGCTCAAGAAACTTGATCCTCATAACAGAAAAACTAAATTAATCATTTTAAAAGGCATAAAATCAAAAATTGCTTTACCCTTAATTTTTTACGGATGATGTGCTACCTCAACTGCTTAACTCCTGTTTTGTTACGTATTTATTGTATTGACCTGATGACAATTGCAGATACATAAGCATTTGAAACGTTGTGAAAAAGTAAAAAATAAAGACAATGGAAGTTCAAAACTCTAGCTGTACTTTCTAGAGAACAATCAGCGTATTTTTATATTGCGGTGTAAAAAGCAATTATTTATCTAAAACCTATCAACTTAATTCAGGGTTTTATCTCTCTTTGAAATTATCGAAAAAGTCAAACTATTATTTGTAAAATGTCTTTATAAGGAGCTACCTAAATCCGTTTAGATGTAAAAGTTTTGCTTGAAAAATATTTTTTTTTAATAAGACTCAAAGAGCCTCCAAATAAATGTTTTTTAGTAATTTCCAAATAGAATATTTAGCAAAATTTTAACCTTTGTCAAAATCAGTACTCGTACTGAAGTTCTAAAGAATGCAAATGTAACTTTTTGTATTTCTTATGAATATACTACAAAAATTCTTTTGGACCTTAAATTCTAATTATACTGAATATGAAAATTTGAAGCTCTTACTGATTGGTGTCAAAATTAGTTAGCAATGACAATACCTTTCTAGATATTAAATATGGCCAACTAGAAGTAATCAAATTTAATTGTGCGTCCAATTGAGAATCGCAGTTACCTTATTTTTAATGAAATATCGCAAACTTTGTGGACACAGTTTTTTATTTTCACCAACGTTTCGGTAATATGGTTGTTACCTTCACCAGGGCTCAATTACTGTTTTTTATTAGCCCTGATAAAGGTAAAAACCATATTACCAAAACTTTAATTAAAATTAAAAATTACCTAAAAAACTGTGTCCACAAAGCTTGCGATATTTCGTTAAAAATTCTCTCACTGGACGTGAAACTCTATACAAAAAAATAACCTTATTTTCTTTGCTTTCGATCTAGTGCATTATTTTAGGGAACATATTTTTTTTTTACGTCCAGTATCGCTCGTTAAATCAAAAACTGTTAACTGGTGCTTTCACGCATCCGCCATAAGTTTAAGAGTACATTTAGATACCGATACAGTTAATACTAAATCTCTGTATGCCTGTTTTTCATGTGCCTTTTTAGACCGTGCCGGAGCTTGAATTTCGAACTACAAAATTGGCAAAAAAACGATGGTTCTCTCTGGCATTGATATTTAATATGCCGTTGCAGACTTCTTAAGTCTTTGTATTGACAACTACAATGGGTGCAACTAAATGGTTTATCTAAAATAAAAAACATATTTTTTTAGGCTATTCCCAAATTATAACATCGCATTTTTATAATCAAGCAAAAAAAAGAAAAACATTTTATAGCTTTTATTGAACAAAACAGAACACGGCTTTAACAAATAAATTAACCTACATTTTTGTTTGTTAACTAATGAAAGTCGTTTTTATTTAATTAATAGTATTTATTTATTTTATATATCCATGGTTTTGATACTACTTAGTATATGGTATTGAATTAAAGTAGAGGAAACATACAAGGAGTAAGATTACTTTTTAATTTTGGCGTTTTTTTTTACAGTCGAGCACGTATTTATTGCAATTAATAATTTATATTTGATTACGACGTGATGGTGCATATTGCAAAAAGCATAGGAGAAATAAAAATATATAAGTAAAACAAAAACTTATGATTTAAAAGAATGGCATTAAACTTTAAAGTAAATAATAATTGATTAATTTGTTTGCCAAAATATGTCTGTATGTATAAAATAACTAGTATTGTTTTCTTTGCCTCTTGGATAAAAGTTTTGCAGAAGTTCGCTTTAAAGCATGCCCGGTATAAAGACGGGGTTCCTCAAGGCCCAGATATTCAGCTATTTTATGGGGTACTTGTCCCATTGTATTTTTTCCGATAACTTGATTTACGAATTTTCCTTTACGAATAGCGAGAAACAATCTATCGGTGCTCGTTATTTCATATCGTAGAGCCAAATATTTTCTAATAATAGGCAAGAGTTGAACTCCTTCTTCAGCATTTTCTACTATTGTGAAAATTCGACCCGCTTTGGACGCATTGAAAATCATCACGGTGCCTCTATCTTCGACGTCGTTAACGGACATGTCTATCAGGTCTTTTATTTGACAGCCTCCGGCAATGCCTATAATTAAGGCAACCTGAAAACAATAATGACTATTTAACGCAACGACAAAATTAAAAGATTCAGTTAAAGTCTCATTTTCTTTTCAGGGGGGCGTTATTTTATTTTGGGACGTAATTTATTGAAGACTGTCATCAGAAACGTGATGATTTGTGGCAAGGTGGAGGACGGGGGTCAAAATGTGGCAAAAATCGTGTTAAATATTTTATGAAGTGCTCTCATAGCCATAAACACAAACATCATTTTTGCCAAATTTTGATCCCCCCCCCCTTGTCACAAATAAAATTCTTCCTAAATCTACCAAATTTAAGTTCTCCAATTTTGGTACTTTTAATTATAATAATTTTTAATTATTATTATAAGCTGGAGGAGAGACCGTCCGTCGGTGATAGCACATTTTTTGGCCTTTTACTTCTTACAGCAAAAAAAATTGTTTCAAAACTTTGTCAGCTCCTTTTTAATAAGGGGGAAGGCGGGCTTTCATTTAATTTTTTGACGTTATTTTGAGCGGGTCATTAGAAACGTGACAATTTGTGAAAGGAGGAGGATGGGGCAAAAATGCCCAAATAGCGTAACATATGTTATTATTGAAAAGTAGAAATAAAGAAAGGATAAAATACTCGTTAAAAAACGTCAAAAGTTATAATAAAAATCTCAAAAAATTAAAGTGTTAAAATACAAAAGTGACAAAATAGGTATTAGAAAAAGCTGACATCGGCTTTGCTGCCCAGTGTTCTGTCAATTGATGACTATATACAGGGTTCCTAAGATTTTCCTTAGGGATAGTATTTCAATAAATCAAACAGAAATGGCATAGAAAGTTCTGCGCGCACAAAAAAAAACAGGTATATTGAGCAATGGTGTCAGTTTGTTATTATCTCCGGACTGCTTTCATAAGAAAAAATTATCGCCACTCTTTCATTGTGAGCATAAATCATAGTTGCAATAATAACCGTTGACAAGATGTCTGCAAATTCCGCTAGATGGCGGCCACACCATGAGATGATCGAGCAAAAACTGGGATTCACAGGCATTGCATTTCTATTTCCTTTCGAGTCGCTTCAGTTTCGTAAATTTTGTGTTTTTAAAATGCCGTATACTCGAGAAGAAAAGATTTTTATTATTAAAAACTACATAAAAAGTGACAGTGCAGACGAGGTCATTGGGCTTTTTGTTTTTGCGTTTCTAGATCGACCGGTTCCTGTGGCTCAAACTGTCTACAACATTTATCATCGTTTTGAAAGGTACGGGTGCATAAATGGCTGTAGAAAGTGTTACCACGACGGCGAAATACCAGAGCATCCCGTTCTTCCACACAGGGTGGAACGAGACGAAATGGTATGCGCTTACGTTGAGGCACATGAACCATCTTCGACGAAACCGATTGCGGAGGCACTGGATATGCCCAACAGTACTTGCCAATGGATCCTAAAAAAATACGGCTACAAGTCGTTTAAGATTGGGAAGTCGCAGGAATTGCAATCAGGTGATTATTTTCGCCGGTTAGAATATTGTGAGGTTATGAGGGATAAATGTGACAGGAACGAAAATTTCCTATCAAAAGTTTTGTTTAGTGACGAGAAGACATTTGAACTTCATAGCTCTCACAATCCACAAAATAGCCGCTATTGGTCCCGCGAAAATAAACATCTGCACGCAAGTGTTAGAACACAACATCCTCAAAAATTAAACGTTTGGAGCGGTATTGTCGGGGATCACATTATTGGACCCTTTTTAATTGAATAGCCAAAAATATGTTGATCTTCTCCAACACCAGGTTTTACTACGGTTGAGGGAACCCAACATAAATTTGGAGGAATTGTGGTTTCGGGAAGATGGCTGTTCATCCCACAATTCACGCCAGGATACAAATTACCTTCGTCAGGTATTTGGTGATAGAATTATTTCCACGTATGGAAATATCCGATGGCCTCCTCGATCACCAGATCACACACACACCAAATGACTTTTTCCTATGGGGTTGTTGGCACGACAAAATTTTCCAACACCCTCACTTACGGCCTACGACTATACAGGAGTTGAGGGCGAAAATTTTAGAGGCGGCCAACTCTATCACCCCTGAAATGTTGGCTGCTACGCGCCAAGAGTTTTACAATAGATTGGGATATTGTGAGGCTCAAGATGGGGACAGATTTGAACATCTAATCTAATTAAAAATTAGATGTTTTCAGGTCCAAACCACAGCTTTTTCTTGCTTAAAGGAGGCGGCAGGATCCATTATTTACGATACTGAGCGATAAACTCGAGAGGTTGTTAACATTAGGAAAAAATATCTTCGCTTTTAATTAAATTTCTTTCCATCCTGTTCTACTAGTGACATCTATCCGGAAACGGCCAAACCATGCAGCTAGCACTAGCAGCCAAAGAAATCAATAAACGGCGCTGTTTTTCCTGCAGAGCTTTTTGCTTGCGATATTATTGATTTTAAATAAAGCTGGCCCTACACTACATATGATATTTTCGAGGTGTTTTATGACATGATCTCGAAACATGTAGCGAACCAATTCTTCAAAACTAGCGGGAGGGCAAAAGCGAAAAATAAGGAGCTGCCAATATTTATACCATCCAAAAAGGGGTAAAAAGATTTATTTTGCTCTGTTTCTTTACAAAAAACGTTTTTTTTTTACGAAAAACTTGAGCTCTGCCACTTTTTTTATTTTTTCTTCAACTTTCTCGAAATTTTCGTCATACCGTAGAAAAAAATTATTTCCCCCATGGGAATACTCTACTTTTATTCGAAAATATTTAGAAACAGAGACGGGATCAGTTTTCCTAAAACGGGGGATCTTGGTTTCGAGTGAGGAGATAAAGGGCGCCGCAGGCAAAAATTTTTCAATTAAATTAGCCGAACGCAAAAATGTTAGAAAAACAAAGCACGAAATAAAAATGGCGCCGCTTACAATTTTTTTTCAAAAATTACGTAATTTCGGGAACGCAAAGAAATAGGTCTAAAGAGTATAATTTTTAAGAAAAAAATATCAATTTTCTCGCCCTCTTCCACTGGGACTACAGAGGCCGTGCACAAATTACGTAATGGTCATAGGGAGGAGGGGGTTACAAAACGTTACGTAGGGGGGAGGGGGGTTTTCGACAGCTTTTGCATTTGTGTGAAACTAAGAAAATTTTTTTTGGGGGGGGGGTAGTGTTCTTGAAATCGTTACGTAATATTAGGGGAGTGGCGTGCCAAACCCTTATAAAACATTACATAGGGAGGGGGTCAAAAATTGGTAAAATCACCGTTACGTAATTTGTGCACGGCCCCACATCTGACTGTTCCTCCTTTTTGATTGCAAAACCCGGGTTGGACGTTTGAAAGCGTCAACCTATCCTATTTGCTTGATAAAGTTTCTACTGAAATATCTCAGTCGATTTCTCCGGCCGTGTATGAACGCTTTAGGTTAGGCATTTGCATGTATCTCAGTCCCCAGCCTGTAAACAGTGCGTAAGGACAATGGTTACAAAATGAAAAGCCGAAGAATATTTTTTTACGATATCTTTCATCAGTTTGGTATTAAAGTCGAGCAAAAACAATTTTTATTCCAGTCCTAAAGGTATGAAAATGGAAAACATTAGAAAACAACAACCTGGAATGGATTTACTACGTGTAAGATGTAGTGACAACATCGCCCCATCCCTATCCTTTTCTGCCTAATGTGCTTTTCCGTTTGTCTGCGTCTTATACACGGCTGCTTGGCCCCCTAAGGATTTGCTTAGGAACCCTGTATATTGGCGCGAAACGTTGGTAAATGGTAAAAATCTTAAAAAATAGTTACAAAAAGAGACTATTAAGGACAAATTTGGATACTTGAGCGATAAAGCTAGGTGGAAATATTTTGGAAAATAGTAAATAACCATTATTTTGACTACAAATCAACTTAACTTTGGCATTCTCTGATGAAATTCAAATGAGCAATTGTGCATGAAATCAGCTACCTGTGTTGGAAAATTTTAAGTTTATCTTTATTGGTTAATACAGCGTTAAGGTTGTGAACGATGTTATTTTTTAAAGAGCCTTTTATTTTCAGGTAACAGGTAATGTAAATAAACATCACTGGTCCAATTAGGCATTTTAGGATGACGTTATTTACAATCGGCCATATTGCCTCAGGGGCACACAAACTATTGCCAGAATTTATTAAATATTATTGTTATAAACGGCCTAAATTATACTAAACTTAAATTTTAAATATTAGCACATCGCCACTTGTGGAAAACCTCCCAGAAGAATAAAATAAAGGTAAAATGAAAGCTGTTTGAATAATACTCACTAGGCCCCTCAAAAATCACGCGACCTAAAACGTCTGTTAAAAATAAAATATTTTACATACTTACTTTCATCATAAGAAAATCATCATCCGGGGCTTCAAGCAGAAATGTGTGAATTTCCTCCATGCTAAAAACTTTGAACTTGGGGGCATTACAGCCAACGTTCTTGCTCTTTATGTAATTCAACAGTTCTTTATACTCCGATATGTCAATGGCGTTAAACAGCTTAATGGTTGCTTTTAGCATCGAGAACTCTGAAAAGAGGCTAGCTGGTGATTTTAAGTGAATTTCGCTCTCTTCTTTAAAATAAGTCAGCATGTTTGATTCGTTTATTGGTAGGTTTTTAGCTGCCAACCATTGTGTAAATGTATTGTACCGTTTTTCGTAAATTATTCTTGACTTGGTCGACATGGCGCCGCCATCTTGTTTGTTTTCCACAGAGCCTAGTAGAGACACCAGATCTAAAATATAATAATTTGTTAGGTCATTTAAGGGCACAAAATTACAAAAAATATAATAATTTTACTACCCAACCAATACGTGGAGCCACGTATTGACATAAATTTTGCATTACTATGATTTTAGTATATTGGAACTATAGCAACAGTCTATAGTATAGATAGATAGATAGATTTATTTCGTTCCGAGCACTACAAAAATAAGAGTAGAAAGAAACAAGTAAAAAAGAAAAAATAACTTAAAAAAAACACATAAAATACACAGTTCAGTTAAAAAATTATAAAAAGACACAAAAGGTACACTTGCGACTATAACCCAAATTCTTAAAAGAACTTTTTTTTATTTTAATTTAGTAAATAGTGTCTAAAAACCCAGAAATGGAGTAGAAAGCGTTTTGGCACAAAAAGTTTTTTAATTGCTTTTTGAATCTCTTCTCCGATAAGCTTTTTAGTTCATCACGAAGAGAGTTCTATAAGCGTGTTCCCCCAAAAATTGGAGAATTTTTAAAATATTCGTGATTATGCCTCTGAACAGAAAATTTGTTACGGTTTCTTATGGAGTATTCATGAAAAGTTCCGTTAAACACAAAGTTTGACTTATTTTTATGAATGTAAATGTAAATATTAAGTAAATTAAGTAAGTAAATGGAAACCACAGTAAGATTCTTATACTTTTTGAAAGTATCCCTACCGCTAGCATTAAATGGTAGGTCAAACATCTGTCGAAGGATGCTCTTTTGTGCAATGAGGACCCTCTCGACGTCGCTCGCCTGTCCCCAAACGACATACTTGAGTAAGGTAACGAATAATAAAAATTGAGTAGTTACTTTTTATTTAGTGAGTTTTTTAAGGAACTTAACATAATTTAATTTTGAGCAAACTGATTCAATATGCTGACACCAGGACAATTGACTATCGATCGTAATACCTAAAAATTTGGCTGTTTTTTCAGTTTTTAAGATGTGACCGTTAAAATCAAATGACCAACTAAGGGATTGTTGCCTGACAGTTGAGATTGCTAGGCAAACTTTTTTGCTGCAGTTGATCATAATATTGTTTTTATTGCACCATTAAGTTAATTCGGAGAGCATTAGGTTAATACCATTAAGCAATAATTGGGAACACTTACCAGATATTACTACCGTGGTATCATCACAATATTGATAAACTGAGCCTTTGCTAATATGTTCCGGAAGGTCGTGTATAAATAACAAAAAGATTACGTACCTAGATCTATATCTTGTAACTCAGAAAGTGTATTTTTGATTTTAACGGCCATTTTTCGATCCGTCAAAAAGGATTTTATAAGGTCATTGAAAAAGCCTCTTATTCCCAGTTTTTGTATCTTTTCTGCAACAAATTCTCTTTTCACCACATCAAAGGCCTTAGTGAAGTCAAAGAAAAACACAATCACAATTTCGTTAAACAAAGAAGCTAAAAAACCTCCAAATCAGTTACTTCAACCGAAAAGAAACTAAAAAACAAAAGATCAAAAGATCTTGGGTGGAAATAACGAAAATTCAAACTTGGATGAGTATTCCACAAGGAACACACAAAAGATCAAAGCGAAAAGAGAAATGAATAAACGATGTTTCGCCCTGGGTAACCAGCGTGAGCTCATCAGTAGTTTCACTGGTCACCCTCCACTATACATCATTAAACACCATCATACACTTAGATTTCCAACCTTGAACCACTCACAAATAGGCATCGTTCCGCACTGGTACTTACTTATCCAAGTTACCTAATACGAATTCGTCCTGGCGTGTTAATATTTCCAGTAGGATTATGCTCCTAAGGCAATTAAAACAAAGAAGAAGTTAAAAAACCTCCAAATCAGTTACTTCAACCGAAAAGAAACTAAAAAACAAAAGATCAAAAGATCTTGGGTGGAAATAACGAAAATTCAAACTTGGATGAGTATTCCACAAGGAACACACAAAAGATCAAAGCGAAAAGAGAAATGAATAAACGATGTTTCGCCCTGGGTAACCAGCGTGGGCTCATCAGTAGTTTTACTGGTCACCCTCCACTATACATCATTAAACACCATCATACACTTAGATTTCCAACCTTGAACCACTCACAAATAGGCATCGTTCCGCACTGGTACTTACTTATCCAAGTTACCTAATACGAATTCGTCCTGGCGTGTTAATATTTCCAGTAGGATTATGCTCCTTAGGCAATTAAAACAACGAAGAAGTTAAAAAACCTCCAAATCAGTTACTTCAACCGAAAAGAAACTAAAAAACAAAAGATCAAAAGATCTTGGGTGGAAATAACGAAAATTCAAACTTGGATGAGTATTCCACAAGGAACACACAAAAGATCAAAGCGAAAAGAGAAATTAATAAACGATGTTTCGCCCTGGGTAACCAGCGTGGGCTCATCAGTAGTTTCACTGGTCACCCTCCACTATACATCATTAAACACCATCATACACTTAGATTTCCAACCTTGAACCACTCACAAATAGGCATCGTTCCGCACTGGTACTTACTTATCCAAGTTACCTAATACGAATTCGTCCTGGCGTGTTAATATTTCCAGTAGGATTATGCTCCTAAGGCAATTAAAACAAAGAAGAAGTTAAAAAACCTCCAAATCAGTTACTTCAACCGAAAAGAAACTAAAAAAACAAAGATCAAAAGATCTTGGGTGGAAATAACAATAACAATAGTACACCCTAAGGCAGTTGACATTCCTGGGCGAAACCCGTACTGCTGTTTGGAAAGTACAGCGTTTTTATTTAAAAATGATAACAGTTTATCATAAAGGATTTTTTCAAAAATTTTTGAAAATATGCTTAAAATGGAAATTGGTCGGTAATTCTCTACATTTTCAGGATCATCTTTTTTAAAGATAGGGTGACAGATGCAATTTTTAGTTTTTCTAGAAATTTTCCCGTAAAAAGTGACAAATTATATAATTCCAATAAACTGTATGATCATAATTAACTGATTTAATTAAATTAAAAATACTATTTGAGATTGTGTTTTTGCTGGTAGAGCATCGTAAAGAAAGCCTTCCTTGAAAGTGACTATATGGCGGGGTTTAAAAAATGTAACGGTGTTCACGTTTTAAGGCGGTAGGCATCGGTTTCTGTTGGATTAACTACTCCTCTGAGAGATAATCCAACAAGTATTTCGGGCGCCACCCTCTGGTTTTATGTGGTAGAGGGTCCACAGCGTCGGGTAGCTTTTAAACAGTGGATACAGTTAAACCAGGAGTCTAGCTGTCTCGATTCTTAACCTGAGTAACACGAGTAAAACAACCAATTTTCCAACTGTTACTTTTTTGCAAAAAGAACAACCACGTGTTTATTTTTATGAGTATTCAAGTATTCTGTGATTGAAAAGCGTGCAAGAACCACAAATTTTAGGTACCTCCGATATTAAATGCCTTTTATGTAATATAAGCAAAGATATATACAGAGATAAAAAATATTCCATCAAACATGTTTATGTTTTCTAAATACATGTTTTTTGAGAGTATAGTTTTTCTTTGCGGAGTATGAACAGTACTGGCATCGGTGGATTTTTTTTAATACACCCTCTTTCGTGGCATTGAAGAGAATTTTTTTTACTGTATCCTTTGTTGCAAGATATATCGATTTTCTAAAAAAAAAATTAGTAGTATACATTTTTACCAATTACTGGCAACACCAGAGCCCCAAACCAGGTAAAATTTACTTATCCCTTCCTCTGTTATCAAAATAGTATATTATTGTATAAGTTTTTATAAGTATTATGTAATTTGTGTAATGCAACACAAAGTAAGTTAAATACTTATGGATAAAATGTAAGTAACTTATCTAAAATTTTACTACACACTTTTGTAAGTCCTTTATTTCTTAAAATCCAAAAAAAAGTATTAATAATAGCTCATTAAATAAAATATTCGACATTATTTAAGGTATCATTTACTTTGTTTATACAGGCCTATTGAAGCGCTTTTATATAAGGACGGTTTGAAAGTGTTATCGTATAAAAACCACTAAAATCGATTTAATCACTAAATCGATTTTATTTTAAACATATTTAAGAAAGAGGTTTATCGCTTAAAACCCCATTTTAGGGTCGTTATATACACTTTAAAAACGTTTTATCGCATTTCTTCCAACCTAATGAAATACCCAACCCTGGTTTTCCTAAAAATCTGTTGTTAACTAAATTTTTTTTTCTTTAAACTGATAGCATATTATTATTTAATGACACTTAATAAAGAACATATAAACTCTCGGAGAAAGCGATTTTATGTAAAACCATCCTTATATAAAAGCGCTTTTAGGTGCGCATAAACGTAGTAATTGTTCTAGCAAAAATAATACTAATTGCCTTTAAATAAACTAAAAATGGGAATGAAACCCAATGAGCATTTTTGTCTATATAGAAGTTACAGCAAATAATATAAAACCTTCATAAAATAACCAAAAGTTATATTATTTAGTGTTGGTGATAATTCTATAACTCTAATATATCTCTTAAATGAGTAAAAAAGACTTGAAAAGCAACTGACCAACACCAGCTTATAAAAATTTATGGTACATAGTAATGGATAGGAAAACAACATATAGATTTTATAAAAATTCCTTATGAACCCTCAAGTCTAGATATTATTATAAAAAGGTTTTACAACTGTTCTAACAACACTACATAACAAATTAAAGGTTTTTATCGATTTAGAAATATAAATTTTCCATCTTTCTTCCCTTTGCGTGTTATGTATTATTCTTTTTCTTTTTAAAATAAAAAATTTATAAAATGGTGTTTACCAATCTTCTAAAATAAATTAAAATGGAAGTGAGATAAGTTGAAGCAGGAATATGAATGAATATATACTATAGGTTGAATAAAAGCTGTTTTCCCAGTCATCCTACTCTGATAATCAGCTGCGGTCCCGTGTGTACTGTATAGTTTTCGAATACACTCACAAAATTTTCATGGGCTCCAAAAATACTTGAGAAAACGGGGAAAAAAATATTCATTTAAATAATACTTTTTTTTCACATATGTTTTTGGCTTTCTGGAGAAATATTGAATTTTATATTTTGTTTTTAACCCTAAACAAGCAATATTTCGATTAAAACACATGTTGAAACCCCATAAATAACGTTTTTATTTTGGTCAAAAACCTATTGTTGGAATCCAAAATGGCGAAAATTTACGACAATTCTATAAAAAAAACAATACAATTATACCACTGCTTATCTCTTTCAACACTATTTTATCAACGTTTTAAAACATGATGCTAGTTGGAACAAAAGGCTGCAGATGGCGCAGTGTTGAACACTGAAGGTCCATTTCTGCGAGCTTAACATAGCTTCCATTGTTCTCTTTTCCTAAATGTATTCGTCTGAAAAAGATCCAGCATACTACACATACCAGGAAAAATACCCGCCTGCAAACCCTTCAACCCCGCATAACTGTCAGAGGTAACTATCTCAAGAAGATAGTTAGATTGCGGGGTCGAAGGGTGTACAGGCAGGTATTTCCCTGGACGAGGATAATAGTAACTATGTCAAACTCGCAGAAACGGACCTTGAGGCTGCGTTCCGTCGCGTCGTAAGGTGATGTATTCACAATTGCCGCCGCCCAGCCATGCGCACTGTATGCACTCGAAGTTTCACGGTGCATTTTTGCGAACTTAACACGGTTACTATATTGTTCTTTTTTTCTAAAACCCGGTTCCTATCTATGGATTTCTTATGCATGTGCTCCCCGAATCAAAACGCGGATCACGTAGTCTAAGCGAGATTTGCCTATACAAGTTCATGTCGGTCCACGTGATGAGTTTTTTAAGTCAGGGTGGCCGCGCATGGGAAACGCTGGTCGGAATCGGGTGTAGAATGCATTCGATCCCGACATCTGTCATCGAAAATTATCTCAAGAAATTTGGATTTCTTATCTCTCTCAGATTGGTGTAATTAAAACCAGATAATGATGGTATAGTATCTCGCAAAAACGCGCCTTTTGATGTCGCAAAAACGCACCTTTTAAAGTCGCAAAAATGAGCCTTTTGATGACACAAAATTAACCTAAAAAATCTCGTTTGTTTTGTTATAAATTAAAATTGTTTTTTTGTTGTAAAAATAGTGGTATTATAACCACTATACAAAGAAATTAATAAAAACATTATAGAAAGAATGGGCAAAAAAGGTTTATGAATGAGTTCATAAGAATATTACAGGCACCAATTTATATAATTATCTATTGTGTGTGAGTCTTTATCTGTTTGTCTCTTTGTTGTTGGTTAATTAAGTTTTATAGGTGAGTTGATAGTAATATTTTAAAAACCACGGTTACGGTTTTATAGATGGGTTAATAGAACGATTTCAAGAAAGATTTCAAAAACCAATTTAAATAACTTTTGTCACTGATGACTTATATTTTTATAAAGATGTCCGTGGAAATATTGTTAACACCAGTTTTATGTTACCTTAGGGTACCATCAATTTAGAACTTTAATAAAACAAATATACAAACTCAATTCCTGTAGGAAACCTCTAAATACCCTAGGGCACTAATGGAACCCTCTTTATAATAATTATATGAATTGTTGTCACCAGAGGTTTCTGAAAATGCTCAGGAAAAAGAAAATAGTAGACCATATTGAATTTGAATTTAAGATTATTTCCAACACCCAAATAAATTAGATTTTGAATCTTGCATTTCAACTTCAGGATCATTATTGTCCTCCGTACAATTAATGTATTTAGAATATCCATCCTATGTTATTAGAATAAAACGTTATACATCAATTCACAATCACAGGAGTAACAAAAAAGTCCAACTAATATCCAACTGTTCTTAATTTTTTTTATGACGGTTCAAAACTGTTAATTTTTTTATAGTCCTTAATTCCAAATAAACAGTTCATAAAAGTTGTTTGGCCATGTAATTAGGTTTTTAAACTTTTTCTTTGAGCAAGCGAAAGGGTATTTCAAATTAGAACCAGTCGGAGGAACCTTAGCTAATTTTTTTATGTTTTAAACAAAACTGATATTTAAGTTAAATGTGGTATTAACCGCTTTCGTTGGTTTCGTTTTTTGGCATGCTTTAGTATGCAGCTCTTTATAAAGTTGCTTTTTTTGTGATGGGTAAATTTATTATCTGCTGTTTGCAAAACATTTACAATTGTATCTGTTAAAGCACCATATATCTGAAACGTCATTTTTTTCCTTTCGTTTTTTTGTCTGTTTACTCCCGTCCATGTATGCTGGGTTAAAAGACTAGGATCAAAAAGAGCGTCGATAATTTTGTAACAAACTTTTTGTCCATCTTGAGCTTCCTCCAGTTCGCACTAGGGGCCGATTTAGCGCATCTAGACAACTGGGACTTTTCCATCTATAGTAGCATCAATGCCCAGTGTAGCCAAGTTTTGCAGAGTTAAAGACAAACAAAATATCCATGCACATAGCGGGGATTCCAACCCGAGACCTCTGGGGTGAGAGGAGGAAAGGTATGTATACTTGATTTCAAAAAAAACTCATACATGCATTTTATCCTATGCCACAAAATTTAGCTTTCCATTAGTGTCTAATATTAAGGCACCACCAGCTTAGTATCCTGACCGACACCTCCGACATGGAGGCCAGCCGCCAACACCTCCCGTTTTAGTACCCTTCTACACGTATGCCGCCGCCATTTTTGACACTATTGACATTTATTACATTAGTTAATTGTCAAAATGGCCACCACGTACGTTCAAAGCTCACTAAAACGCAAGTAGATGGAAGGCCTATTAAATATCGGAGGCATCGGCCTGACAGCTTAAAATTCAGTGTTGCATCCTTAAAAATGCCACAGATATCAACATTTACAAAAGTTCAAATTATGACTCGAGTTATAGAAGACGGATTTATAAGAAGAGCGGCCACCCATTTTGGAGTTGATGAAGTAACGATAATGCGATGGAAAAAGCGCTGGATTAAAATTAATTCTACGGATAGGAAAGATGGATCAGGACGACCAAAAGTAAGTTCTGAAGTGCAAGATGAGAGACTTATTGACCATCTCAGACAAAATCCTTTTTCAACGTCGGTTGAAGCATGTAATGTTATTTCCGGGTTCTTTAGAAACAGTAAATAGAAGAGTAACGAAATCAAAAGTCTCTTGTCGAGTTGCTGCAAAGAAGGCTTTTCTAACAGAAGAACAAAAACAGGCCAGAGTGATTTTTGCACTGAACAACGTTCTTCGTGATAATGACTTCTGGGAGAGCGTGCTTTTCACTGACGAAAAAATTTTCTCAATCATCTTCAAGCAGCAGGAGAATTTTAGTTTATCGATCACCAAATTCTAGATTTGAACCCGAATATACAAACAAAATTAAAAAAGCTGGACATTTTTCTGTAAACATGTGGGACTGGTTTAGTGCTAGAGGTTTGGGTTTTTTTTGGAGAATCGAAGGAAGAAGAAAACGTTATGCTGCCGTCTGTACAGGCTTTCCATGAAAATAATGACTTCGTTTATCAGCAGGACAACTGTCCAGTACACACGGCTAATGTTGTTCACCAATGGTTTCAGAATAATAATATAAAAACACTTCATTGGCCAGACAACAGCCCTGACCTTAACCCAATGGAAAATAAATGGGGTCGAATCGTTAAAATAATATACCAAAGGAATTGGAGACCACGAAATGCTGAAGAGTTAAGCGATGCTATTTATCACGTATTGGATCAGCTCTCAGAAGACCATCAGTATTTTCAAAATTTAATCTTTTCAATGCCCAAACGTTTGCAGCTTGTAATAGAGAAAAATGGTGATCCTAACTAAATTATTTATTTTTGTTCTTTTTTAAGTTAAAATAATTAGTATTAAGTTTACCATCGTTTTTGTCCTAATGAAAGTTTCCTATTCATCGAATTGTTTTCAATCCAGCGCTATTTCCATCGTATAGATAGAACAGCCTTCGTCCGTTACTCGAGTGATAATTTGATATTATTCAATAAAGACTAAAACATTATTTTTGCTGATTTTTTTAGTATTCATAGCAAAATTTAATATAAAAATAAGGTTCCTTTAATTTAAGTAAAAAAATATTTTCAGTTTTAGAGACCTTTTTTAAACAATATGACAAATTGTCGTACTTTTGAAGTTTTCAGGCATTTTAGCTGGTAGTCCGTATATATTATACACTTTTAGAAAGGTCAATTTTGTGACTGCATGTATGCGTTTTTTTTTAAATCAAATGTACGTCAAAATATGGGTTGGGGGCTATCAGAAATAGTCTGAAATTTGAAAGAATTTGTTTTTTCAAAAGTAATAATTTATGGTGGGGAAAGAGAGTTGAGAGAGTATACGTATCCGTTGTTACACACAAAGTAGTTAAATTCTTTATAAAATAATTTTGCAATTAAAGTTAAGCTAAGCTATTAAACTCTGGAATGCAAAAAGCTTTTAGTTTACACAAATTTTGAAAAGGTACAACTTTTTAAGGCTAAACTGTCAATGTTGGACACTTTTGGAAGCTTATGAAGCAGCCTGAAAGTGGTCCGTGGTGCAAAGATCTATATATATTCTTTCAAGGCTGCCCCAAAACGCCGGTTAAAAAATTATAATACATGTGACCAGTTAAATGATTTTTGTGCTTAAATTTTCTAACACAATACAGATAAAAAAATTGTCTCTCTTGTTGGACCACGCTCGTGTCAGCCATTGGTATGCTTTTTGAAATCTTCGGCAAGTGTAGTTTTTCTCTATTACACGTATACATAATAAAAAGTTACTACTAAACAAAATTTTATTAAATACAGTAAATAAAAACGAAAATCATTTTTTTTATTTTACGCTATACCCTACATCCAACGCATTTAGAATAAAACACCAAGTTTAATTTAAGCGACATTTGCTCTTTGCGCAACCAAAACACTCACGCTGTCTTAACAAACAGGATTAGTCATAATTAGCTGAATAATATTCGGGATGCTTCCTTTTAATATGGACCTTAACATGACTATTTTGATAATACCTTTTTAAACAATAGTCACATTTAAACTTTGGCTCTTTGACGCATTTATTTTGTAGGTGGAACGTTAAATTATGTTTGTACTTGTACGATTGCTGACAGTTTCGGCAAGTAAAACCTAAAACAATAACTAATCATAGAATATTAATCGCCACCCTAGATGTGAAAGGTTCTAATCCACAAACAGTAGTTTTAAAAAAATCAAAGTTTTTATAAATTTTGCCAGTTTATCTACAAACAATCTATCTACAGTCAATAAAATAAGGTAAAATCAAAGTATGTTTCCTAATTAGATACACGGCACAAAGGACAGCGGCAGTTCTTTTAATTAGTTCACTTAGAGCTATTTCCTGATAGTAATTAATTCCTTAATAACACGTGGTTTAAACAAATATTTTATTTTAAATTCAGAAAGATCGTAAAAGAGTAAATATTCAGTCCTAGAAAACTTTGAGAATTTTAAATTATTCTATAGTTGTATGTCAGGTTCGGATATTTTGTAGATTATGACCTAAAAAATTTTATATTAGATTTATTAAAATAAATAACTTAACGTAACTTATTTGTTTATAAAGAAATACCAGTTTAATTTGTGTATTGTATTATTAACTAATTGTTAAAATTAGATTTCACAGTATATGTTGCTAAAATAGCAAAATATATTAAATACCTAGTTTATCTTTCTATGCCTAAACGTGAAACGGTATGACTGAAAAAGATATGGATAACATACAAATTAATGGGCCTAAGTACCTTGGATAAACGATGGATTCATCAGCCATTTTTTTTTTTTAATTTTCACATTGGTTCATGCAAATCAAAATTCCGTTCCATATTTATTGCTGAGGGTAAGCCAGAAATCGTGATTAAAATTTAAAAAACGATATTTTTAAAAGCCTCTCGTTATTCGGTTAAAATAGTTTTTAAGTAGGTCGTTATTGGGCAAGTGGAGCTAAACAATTATTATAAGTGAAATAATTAATACAAATATTACTAAGAATAAATATAACTTTTCTAAAGTTAAAGCCTTGCCTGCCTAATCACCCTAAAATAAAATTGGGACGTCAAAAGGCGTTTTTCGAACTATCTGCTTTTAAATTTCGACACGATTCCTGTTTTAATTATATTATTTTTTTTTTCTATTTAAAATTGTGTGCAAAACTTTAAATTGTGTTATGAAACTTTTGCTCCTTTTTGAGGAAATCAAGCTATGTGTAGAAATAAAGTGCAATTTTTAAAAAAATACGCTAAATAATAAACTAAATAATTTAGCACAGTAAAGGCTCTGATACTTTAATTTTATTTTCTAAATTTGGATTAATAAAACCACAAACACAAAGTATATTTTTATTCATATCTCTTCTAGTGTCGGCGATTGCGGCGATGATTATGGACATTGTCCTCCTTAGATTTCTCACAGAATATATAGGATAAGTTTTCAGCTTTGCTTAACACTATCTCTTCCCATGTCTTTGTAAGTGCCGATTAAAGTTTGATATAGTATGAGTTCTGTAATAACAATCTAATGCTGTGCAAAAGAACTTCGGCGGTTTTCCACAATAAATTCTCTTATGGTGTCCCAGCGAATCCTTGGTTAAATATCTTTTTCCGCATGTTTCACAGGCATATGGTAAATCCGCAGCAAAATCTAAAAATTAGATCTTAGAAAAAAATAGAAGAAATAAGTTAGTTGATTGAGTTTTTTCTATAACGTTCGCCAAAGATAAACCCAGTGTCGTATACACAAAAATTATTGTTGGGGGGCTTGAGTTTTTCGGTGTTTCTAGGGCTCAAACCCCACCCCCCTAAGTACCGGGACCGACTATACAATTTTTACGTTAGCATTTGTAATACCCCGGGTACCGGAGCGAGATATGGAAGATCAGTGGCGTAGCAAAAAGGGGAAGGGGTAGTTATTTGAAAGTAGGTGTTCAGTAGGAATAGAGCGATTTTTTTGTTGATGAAAACGAATAAGTTATTTTTATTTAAATAAACTAAAAAATAAACACAGTGTATCAAAATAATTAACTTTGCTTATTAGTGCTACACATATTTTATATTTTGTTTTCTTTTGAGACACTTATTAACAAATTGGTAACTAATAAAAAAGTAAAATGTCACAGGTTAGATTTTACAATTTATCTAATCGATATAGTAGGCTATGGACAAATCGGGCAAAAAGTGGCCGATAAGCTAACTTTTTTCAAGGCTTCAAGGGCCGTATGCATTAGTTATAAGAATTTTCGTTACCTTAGGAAGAAGCAACCCTTCGGAATAACTTTGAATACGGCCCAAATATCCTTTTTGAAATTATAAAAACAATTTTGGCAAGAACAGTTAGATGCTGACATTTTTTAATGTTTGATAACTGTCGTCGGTGGCTGATTCAATGTTACAAATTAATCTACAGGGTTCCTAAGCAAATCCTTAGGGGGCCAAGCAGCCGTGTATAAGACGCAGACAAACGGAAAAGCACATTAGGCAGAAAAGGATGGGCATGGGGCGATGTTGTCACTACATCTTACACGTAGTAAATCCATTCCAGGTTGTTGTTTTCTAATGTTTTCCATTTTCATACCTTTAGGACTGGAATAAAAATTGTTTTTGCTCGACTTTAATACCAAACTGATGAAAGATATCGTAAAAAAAATATTTTTCGGCTTTTCATTTTATGACCATTGTCCTTACGCACTGTTTACAGGCTGGGGACTGATGCAAATGCCTAACCTAAAGCGTTCATACACGGCCGGAGAAATCGACTGAGATATTTCCGTAGAAACTTTATCAAGCAAATAGGTCGGGTTGACGCCTTCGAACATCCAACCCGGGTTTTGCACTTTGATTCGAAATCAAAAAGGAGGAACAGTCAGATGTGGGACCGTGCACAAATTACGTAACGGTGATTTTACCAAATTTGACCCCCTCCCTATGTAATGTTTTGTAACGGTTTGGCACGCCACTCCCCTAATATTACGTAACGATTTCAAGACCACTAACCCCCCCCAACAAAAAAAACTTTTCACTTATTTTCATTCCAAATTTTCTTAGTTTCACACAAATGCAAACGCTGTCGAAAACCCCCTCCCCCCTACGTAACGTTTTGTAACCCTCCTCCACCCTATGACCATTACGTAATATGTGCACGGCCCCTGTAGTCCCAGTGGAGGAGAGTATGACCATGGGGGAAATAATTTTTTTCTACGGTATGACGAAAATTTCGAGAAAGTTGAAGAAAAAAAAAAAAAAAGTGGCAGAGCTCAAGTTTTTCGTAAAAAAACGTTTTTTGTAAAGAAACAGAGCAAAATAAATCTTTTCACCCCTTTTTGGGTGTTACAAATATTGGCAGCACCTTATTTTTCGCTTTTACCCTCCCGCTAGTTTTGAAGAATTGATTCGCTACATGTTTCGAGATCATGTCATAAAACACCTCGAAAATATCAAATGTAGTGTAGCTTTATTTAAAATCAATAATATCGCAAGCAAAAAGCTCTGCAGGAAAAACAGCGCCGTTTATTGATTTCTTTGGCTGCTAGTGCTAGCTGCATGGTTCGGCCGTTTCCGGATAGATGTCACTAGTAGAACAGAATGGAAAGAAATTTAATTAAAAGCGAAGATATTTCTTTCTAATGTTAACAGCCTCACGAGTTTATCGCTCAATATCGTAAATAATGGACCCTGCCGCCTCCTTTAAGCAAGAAAAAGCTGTGGTTTGGACCTGAAAACATATAATTTTTAATTAGATTAGATTTTCAAATCTGTCCACTTCTTGAGCCTTACAATATCCCAATCTATTGTAAAACTCTTGGCGCGTATAACTCCTGTATAGTCATAGGCCGTAAGTGAGGGTGTTGGAAAATTTTGTCGTGCCAACAATCCCATAGGAAAAAGTCATTTGGCGCAAGATCTGGTGATCGAGGAGGCCATCGGATATTTCCATACGTGGAAATAATTCTATCACCAAATACCTGACGAAGGTAATTTGTAGCCTGGCGTGAATTGTGGGATGAACAGCCATCTTGCTGAAACCACAATTCATCCAAATTTATGTTGAGTTCCCTCAACCGTAGTAAAACCTGATTTTGGAGAAGATCAACATATTTTTGGCTATTCAAATTCCCTTCAATGAAAAAGGGTCCAATAATGTGATCCACGACAATACCGCTACAAACATTTAATTTTTGAGGATGTTGCGTTCTAACACTTGCGTGCAGATGTTTATTTTCGCGGGACCAATAGCGGCTATTTTGTGGATTGTGAGAGCTATGAAGTTCAAATGTCTTCTCGTCACTAAACAAAACTTTTGAAATTTTCGTTCCTGTCACATTTATCCCTCATAACCTCACAATATTCTAACCGGCGAAAATAATCACCCAGTTGCAATTCCTGCGACTTCTCAATCTTAAACGACTTGTAGCCGTATTTTTTTAGGATCCATTGGCAAGTACTGTTGGGAATATCCAGTGCCTCCGCAATCGGTTTCGTCGAACATGGTTCATGTGCCTCAACGTAAGCGTATACCATTTCGTCTCGTTCCACCCTGTGTGGAAGAACGGGATGCTCTGGTATTTCGCCGTCGTGGTAACACTTTCTACAACCATTTATACACCCGTACCTTTCAAAACGATGATAAATATTGTAGACAGTTTGAGCCACAGGAACCGGTCGATCTGGAAACGCAAAAACAAAAAGCCCAATGACCTCGTCCGCACTGTCACTTTTTATGTAGTTTTTAATAATGAAAATTTTTTCCTCTCGAGTATACGGCATTTTAAAAACACAAAATTTACGAAACTGAAGCGACTCGAAAGAAAATAAAAATGCAATGCCTGTGAATCCCAGTTTTTCCTCGATCATCTCATGGTGTGGCCGCCATCTAGCGGAATTTGCAGACATCTTGTCAACGGTTATTATTGCAACTATGATTTATGCTCACAATGAAAGAGTGGCGACAATTTTTCTCATGAAAGCAGTCTGGAGATAATAACAAACTGGCACCATTGCTCAATATACCTGTTTATTTTGTGCGCGCAGAACTTTCTATGACATTTCTGTTTGATTTATTGAAATCCTATCCCTAAGGAAAATCTTAAGAACCCTGTATAAGCCAGCTTTTATATGAAGATTGGCATTGAACCCAATCAAAATAAAAACAAATCGTCATGACAAGACGTAACAGGTCCAGTATCAAAATCGTATATTATACACCAACGAACTAAAGTGTAACTTTTTATCCAGAGGCGAAAAGTTTGTAGCTCGACCGAAGGGAGAGATAGAATTCGTCGAGGGACAAAAAGACACTTTAGTCCCGGGGTTTATACATTATTTTTCGCACTTCTGTATTATTTTTTACAAAAAAATTTCCTTATTATTAAAAAAATCAAGAAAATTAATGCACTCTATCAGAAACAAAACGTCAAAATAATGTCGGTTGGTAGACAATATTCGGGGACTGTATTCGAATAGTGTGCGAAAGATTTGGGGTCCTATTTTCGAAACCATACGAAATTATTCGCATGCGATTACGTCCGTCTCTTCCTACACCGTATAGAAAAGGAGGCAAAAGACATGCCGATATGCTGATTCATGGGTAGTACGTGAAAGAATAACCGGTTTTTCATGCGAAACAACACGAATGCCTCCACCCACTCGTGCAATATTGCGTTAAACCAGTCGAATTCGAACACATACCGGCTTATCTTTCGCCTCTCATTTCACACGATATAGAAAGAGACTGAAATAAAAATTGTCGATTATTCAGTACACGTATGCGGATATTTTCGTATGGATTCAAAAATCAGACCCCTGGTTGCCAAGGTATTTAATTGTGGTGTAACAAATGCAAGGCTTTAGTTGAGAACTAAATTTTTTGCATAAATAGTTAAATCGTGTCGCTAAACCTAAAAATGGACATTGAAGCTGCTGCTGAAGCGGCACTAAATGAACTTTTGCCAGAAGTCTCGGAATCTGTACGAACAACAGTTCAAGATTTTTAAAGAATGGTGCAAGTGTAACAATATTGAAAAAGTCATCAACGAGAATGTTCTCGCATACTTTTTTTGAGGAATCAACCCAACAAGCATTTGGACGTTATATTACGTTATGGTCACGTAGGGCAAGAAATACCTGACGTCGGCTCCGACGTCCATCAGTCTTCCTGAGGACTCGATTTAGCACCTAAGTGGGGAATCAAAATTCGAGTCGTTTCGACGTCGGGTGCTGCACAATGTTTTTGTCAAATATTACGTCAAATTACGTAGACCCACGACCCAAAGTTTTACAGTGCACACCAAGTTTAAACTTATTAGGTAAAAACTTTTATATGTCTAAACAAACACATCCCAATGTACTGTGGATGACAATAATTATTATCTTAGTTATTGTAGGTAACTGAAAAAAGTTAGTTCCAACGAAGGTCACTTTACTGATAAATATAATTAAAATAGACATTAAAAAAACAGAAACCCACAAAAATAATTCAAAAATATTAAGAAATTAATTTTGAAAAAAATTAACCTAAAAAAAAATCTTTATAAGGAAGCCCGTTTCTTATAGTAAAACATTAGAGGCATTTAAAAAATGGATTTTAGTTGCCAACAAATGAGTTAATTTACATATCAAGCCTTTAAAATTAAAAAATAAAATGTAATGGCGCATCGATTCTAAACGTTTAAAATGGCGTTTCGGGCGCCGATCAAATTTCTAATGACTATTTACCTATTCGCACAAAACACCTCCTGCGACGTCGCCTTGTAGAACGACCCGACCTAGAATATTGTAGTATAATTGTAGGTCACGCATCCACGTCGGTGGACCTCGGAATAGTAACATTTAATAAATAAAAGTTTGGCAACGTCAATGTTATTACAATTCTACTTTAAAACTCATACTAAATATAACGGCTCATGAATTGGACGTTATACCGGGTGTCCCGAGGTGACTGGCCTATAAGATTATTTTGTAAACTATACAATAGAAACTTTTAAACTTTCTATTCTGACATACGTCCATGTAAAGTATATTTATAAAATACTTTCGTATTTGCAGTGTTGCCATTTACAGAAAATCTTGGCAACAACTAAATTTATTGACGTCAGTTATTACTTTGGTCTGACCTTAAATTTTATTCTAAAAATTACGTCGCCGAAATTAACGTTAATTTACGTCGCTGATAAGTAGCGAGTATCACCAACATTTGGCAACACTAGTTGTTGGCGACGTCAGGTCTTACTAAAAAATACGTTGTTTGATGGACAAACCAACTGCCGACCTAAATTTGCGCCAAAACCGACGTCATGTTAGGTTGTAATTAGTCGGAAGTTAGAAAAATGCTGCTTGGGAAAGTATTAGTAAAAAAATGAAGTATGTTTTACAAAGTTTTTGTTTAAAATTTTAAAAAATTACTTTTTAATCAAAGATCCACAGAACAACTCTTAATAAGTAAGTCTTTAAAATGTACTGTATTGGACGTTTTTCCAACGTTTAATTTTTGAGGTTTTAAAAACGTTCGTTTTTGATCCAGAGAGTTCGTCATTTTATAAACAAAAAAATACTAGGTAAAATGTTTTAAAAATATCGTAATTTGGAGACTTGCTACCTCTCGAAAAATCCGTTCAAGAACGTTTTTAAAATTTACCGAATTCGACGTTTTAAAAATGAACAAATTAGACATACTTAAAATGTATTTTTTACGTCGCAAAAATTTGATATGTAAAAGAAGTAAAGTAGGTACTTGTAGAGATAGGGATGTTCCTACTAAAAATTTTTAAGAATATAATAATTAGGTATATACTTTTTAAGCAAAAGATCTTTATCCAACAACTTTTTTTACAACGTTTTTACAACGTTTAATATTTGCAGTTTTAAAAACGTTCTTTTTTGTCCAGAAAGTTCGTCATATAAATATTAATATAACATAAACAAAAAAATACAAGATAGAATTTAAAGTTCAAGCAGCGTGGAGAAGTTAGGTTGAGTTTTTATTTAATTCGATGGAAATGGGCGTACAAAATAGAAATATTATTTGGTGCAGCTGACCCTCTACAATCTTTTTAAAGACATTTTTCTGGCAAGATAATTTTTAAGTAAATTGAATAAGGTTTTTTATTTAGAATTAAATTGCATTACGAGAAAGCTCCAGTTACAGTTAGAAAAACAATTTCTGAATGTCGTGTCTAAATCCATTTTAAGACGTGCAAAAAACGTACTCAGTTGACGTCCCAGGGTGTAAGAAAGGTGGACGTCTCCGAGACGTTATTAAAACGTCTTTCAAATATATAAGAGTACGTCCCTGGGGTGTCCGGTAAGTCCGACTGGAACTTTAAAAACGTTTTCAAAACCTTTTATTTAATAGAGTTTTTTAAAATGTTTTACAAACCTCTTTTAGAACTTTAATAGGTCCTTGAGAGGCGTCCAAGACGTATTTTTTGTGTCCTGAGAACGTCCCGAGTACGTTTTAAAAAAGTCCGAGATCGTCCGAACAAAAGCGGGGAAAAATGATAATTTAGCGACGTCCAAAAACAGTTTTTAAACCTTCAAAAAACGTTAGATTGACGTCGCGAGACGTCCTACGACTACACAAAAACGTCCCCGAGACGTCTTTAAGACATATAGGTCCCCAAGAGTTCGTCCGGTACGTTCGACTGTGACGTTTTAAAAACGTTTTTAAAACGACCATGTATTATTAGGGTAAAGAAGAGCGAATATAAGATTTTGTCGATTTTCAGTCATTTTCAATTTTATATAACAATAAGTTGAATAAAGGTCAAAAACTTGAAACGCGTTTTTCTCGAAACTACAATAGCATGACAGCAACTATGGCAGCTCCGTCTCTCTCTCTCTCTTTTTGATAACTCAGCATAACATATATCCTTTATTTCATTGGCGAAAGGTGTACTTATGAACCCTCCTTTGCTTGAGGAAAGGACGTCCCACACTAGTAGCCATTTATCGATACGTTTCCTCCAATAGAAAAGCAACATTCTATCTCGTATTTTCAATAGGAGAGTCTCGCCAATTAAATGGTCGAGTAATAGAGGGATCGTTACTGGTAATATTTTTAACCAATTACATTGACTCAAATCTTTGTCAATCATTCCGGTAGCATAATCACAAAACTAACAGCACACAACGGTCCCAAAACGTTACATTGAGGTTCCCATTTGTTGGAAACGTTTTCGCTCTAAAAAGAACGTTCCCGGAACATTTCTAATGGACATCTACGGAAAGTTTCAGAGAAACGTTCCAGGAAAACGTTCCTCAAACGTTTCATATTTAGATCGGCTACTGATCAGATCAGAGGGTTTAAAGGGAGGGGACGATAAAGAAAAAAAACTCAAATTGTGTTGTGCGTGAGAATTATTAACAGAATGGTTATCAAAATCCGAGGAACTTTTGCAAAAACGTTAATATACGTAAATATTTCCAAAGCCGCAATGTCCCAGCGATATCGTATTGGCGAGGCGATCAAGAAGTTAAGGGTTCGAATGCCATCATTGCTTCCACTTTTCTTAAGTTTTGGTATTTTTCACGTTTTTTGGAAAATCTAGTAAAACAAAAATAAACATTTAAGAACAAAAAAAAAATACGTTTTTGGCATTATATGAGGAACAGAGGGTAGAAAGCATAAAAGATAAAAAAACAATACTGTAAAAATTCCCTGATTTCCATGACTTGGGACCCATTCCCTGCCTTTTACGGGTCAATTTTAAATTACTTGACTTTTCCAGGTTTCCCTGGCCAGTTTCAACCCTATTGTAGCAGATCAAAGATTTTACGGTTGGGTAATCGAGAGCTAATTAAATCTACAAATCTTGATTTAATTTTCCCAGTAGTTTTTGCAGTGGCTCAACGAGGGGCGGGGGTGGGGTTAACTTTTTACTTTAAATGAAGGTTTTTTTTATTATTTATCCTTAACTCCCCCCCCTCCGAATTCGATTCCTGGATGCCCAACTGGTTTTTGATACATTGATATTGATCTGCTCGATTAAAAAAAGAAGTGCAAATAATAGTTTTGCTATTTAAGCAGAGCTTACTGTTCTCATTATAGAACCATTCTGGGTGCCACTTTTTGTTAAATTGATCTGCTCTCACTGCTCTCTTTAGTAGGTCACATGTCAAAAATCGCATTGTTAAGTTAAAGATTGACTCTTTTGCATGTGCAGCAATGAAGAACATCTTCGGTACCTACCATTTTTTAAAGGTATTGACACGCTATCTCTAACAGACCAAATATTAGAAATTCCTTTGGTGACTTAAATTTTTTTTCCGTCCTGTATTTTTTTTAAATGCAGTACCATCGTGTGTACCACTTCAAAATGAACTCTTATGTCCATAAATTACATAAATAGTTATTTAAATATTATTGATGTGCTATGAGTACAATTAAAAAAGGTGCTATTTTTAGCAGATTAAAAGTTATAAATTTCGTGGGTTAGTTAAAACTATACGTATATAGTGCATGTGAATATAACACGTTGACTGTCCTCATAAGAATTTTTTTTCGACCTGAGACGTACAAGTGATTTTATAATTGTTTCATATTAGACATTTTTAACCATAATTATTCAACCATTATTCAGACGTCCACTATTAATGTGACACACACTGCGAAAATGACTTCTGAGAACGAATTGTCATGCATTAAGGCGCATTTACAGACAAACTTTCCTTTGATGGTGAAATGCCGACAAACATTTACACGAGCCTCTTGAGCAAAATGTTCAAAGAAAAGTTCGAGCAAAATCTCGTACAAAAAGACTCACGGAAATTTTGGAGAGAATGTTAAGCAAAATTTATTTGAAGAAATGTTGGTAATAAAAATTTCTTACAAATTCAAAATTTACATTTTTATGGAATTCATTGAACTTAACTGAAAATAGAAAGACTTAGTTTTAAAACAAGGTATTTTTAATACAGTGCTACAGTATAATTGTAACTTTTTTGGGGTTGTAAAAAAAACGAAAATAAAAAAGATTATAATTGGCACTTATTTATTGCTGTTGCTGGGTTGGGTTGGGTCAACGCAGTTTTTTTATGAAAGTTTTAGAACAAATCTTTCCATAAAGAAAGGGTTCCCGATGCAAAACAAAAAAATTTCCTTGAGTACGCTTTAATTTGTTTATTTCGTTTTATTTTATTGACGCGTAGAACTTGCCTTCCCGATTTTTTAAATATTGAAATTTTTGGCGTTATTTACAAGCTTTTATGTATGTATGTTTGTATGTTCGGCTCAAATCTTGCAACTCAATTTTGACTAACTTGTAGATGTCTGACTGAATTTAAATTTGGTATGCAATTTCAGTTTCGGTGACGATGCGATGGTATGCATTTATAGTTGCGGCGACAATACAATAATATGGTATTATTAGGCACCCCCTCCCACTAATGAGGGAAGTGGAGAAAAAAAAAGATTTATTTTGTTCGATTTCAATCAAAATTGGAGGTTTTTAGGGAAGAGAATTATCGAGAGGATGCATTTATGATAGTCTAAAAATTAAAAAATAATATTAAATAAAAAGAAGCTTTTATAAAATATTAAGTGCATAAGTGCATAAAAACGTAGAAAATAATTTTTAGCATTCTCATATCATAATAATAAAAGCATAAAGTAAGGAACTAATTACTTTATGATAAAAGCGACGGGCGCAAACTAAAACTAAAAATGTCCATCCCTATATCAGAGAAACGTTAGAGTAGTTTGGGTCGAGTTGGCTTGGATTTACTTCACAAAAAAATTGAACTTACAATACCAGATAAATTCTTTATATTTACTAAAAAAATTATTGTATTTTTTGTACTTATGGTATTTATTGTCTTTTTGATACGTTAGTTATAAACGCCTTACCACTCATATCTCTTTATTTTACTTCCTAGTTTAGTCTTTTACAATAATAATTAAGTCAAATGAAAAACCTATATACATTTTATTAAATCTCAAATATATGAACAAAAGCACGTTGGGTTTAAATAATACCCGTTTATTACTCACTTTTACAACCCTACGATCCCGACTCTTGTCTAAAAAATATAATCTAGCAGTAATAGACTAGACTTTTGAATCAGAATGTTGCCCCTTTGCATATTGTTTGTTCAGTGTCAGTAATCGACCTTGATTATTACATTAAATTGACAATAAATATCTATATCTTCAGCATTTTCATGAACCTTTTGCTTTTTAAGAAACCCTTGGGGCCTTAAACTGATAACCAATAATAATGTTTCGCTTGCCGTCGCCTTTTTTCCACAAAAATTTAAAATAAAAGTTGGTGTTCCATTTTTTTCAACGATTGACAACAATGATCATTAATGTGAAATTTTATTTATTCTCATATTTAAAAATATGTTTCCAAAATAGATAGCAATAATTTGCTCAAAAATTTACCCGAACAAAATGTT
Source organism: Oxystoma pomonae (assembly GCA_963921995.1). Lineage (NCBI taxonomy): Eukaryota > Metazoa > Arthropoda > Insecta > Coleoptera > Brentidae > Oxystoma > Oxystoma pomonae. The sequence continues at coordinate 80,668,666 of OY998170.1, forward strand.
CAAAGAAAAGCTCACAAAATTTTATATCTTTTGCACGAGCTTTTGTTTGAGCATGTTCGTCTGTGTAATTGCGCCTTTACATGTAATTCAACAATGCAGAGCTACCCTGGGTACAATAAAGGTGGGTATTGATCACGGTCCCTTGAATAAACACGGTCTAGTAATTGTTTTGCTCCACCCACATGATGACGACACAAATATCAGCCTGCTGTCTTTGTAATAAAAATTGTATTTGTTCCTAAGTTCTTTTTATGTGGTCTAAATTAAGTACCCAACGATATCATTTACATTATTTTTTTCGTAGATAGCTCCATTTATATATGCATTTTTTTAGTGACAAGGCTCATCATCAACGAAAAAATCAAAAAAACAAGGTACCTTATACTTTAAAATTTGAAATCAGATTTTTTGTCTATAGTATTCACAAGTCTGGCATTCTAAATAATAAAATAATCACTCTCCCAAAAATCCCTGGCAAACCCCAAATACAAAAAATAGCTTCCAAAACACGAAAAATAATTACATAGCCTAACTTCTGAACTACGAGTTCGAACTAACCCCAACTTATCCGATGGGTTTCTTGACGGAATCGATTACTAACTATTAATCTTAATTTCGATTAAGTGCAAGATTAACTCATACAGGCCAAAAATAAATTTTGTTTCCTTGTACACAAAAAGTTATAATAAAAACAAAAGCAAAACATAGCCCTGGCATCAATCATTTAAACAAAAAAAAAGAAATATCCGTATTTATTCTACAAACCGTGGGTATTGATCTGCTATCTTCAGCTGATGAAATTTTAGATATTACTTCTTGTTGGAAAAAGCATGAACTCCTGCTCATAAGAATTTCAGTGTTGTATGATTAACAATGCAAAACGACCCTGGGTATTATTTAAAAAAAGGTATCGACCTGCTATCTTTGGTAAATCAAACGTTAGAAATTGCTTTAGTGAGTCAAAATAGGACTCTAATGCATTTTAATAATTAAGTGCTTAATGTTGAACAATACAGAACCACTCTGGATACCTTTTTTTAAAGATATTGATCCTGATCTTTTTTTTTTAAAAATATTTTATTGAACCAAACAAAATAATAGTTATTTATGAATCTAGGTCGTAAAGTACGCGTTTACCGCCCACGGCGTGAAAGTTATAGCCTGAGTCGTTAGCCGAGGGCCATAACACGCGGAGGGCGTTAAACGCAATTTAAGAACGAGATACATACAATATTTTATGCTATAGCGAAGTATTTATTTTTAAACTAGGTTTAATTTTTTTTATTTAACTTGGATTTGGTACAATAATGGTAACTTGCCGTAATATTTTGTCATAATATTACATAATGATATGTGTCAAACCACTGTTCATCAAAGGAGGCAGTTGCTTAGCTTCCCTAGCAACGATTCAATTTTATTTGTTTCATAATAGCAACCGATAAACAACCTTTAATTTTTTAAGTAAAGTAACATAAAAATTAATTCTTCGGAATTTTGAGCTACCTCGAGAACTTTTGAAGTCTGTAGACGAAGCAAAGCAAGATCTGCTGCCATTAAAGTCAAGGAATATCTATGAACAGCACTACAAAGAATTTTCTGCATGGCTCATGGAAAAGTCTGTAGCCGTAAGTCAACTTAATGAAAACATTCTGCTAGCTTATTTTAATGAAAAGTCCACGAGTTACAAAGCGTCCTCGTTGTGGAGCTATTATTCCATGCTTAAAGCTACCCTAAAGCTCAATATTGGTGTGGATATAAGCAAATTCCCGAAACTGATTACTTTTATAAAACGCAAATAAACCCAAGAAATCCAAAATTTTGAGCAAAGAGGAACTCGAAAAGTTTTTAATTGAGGCACTAGAAGAGGTTTTTTGTTAGTCAAAGTGGCCTTGATATTTGGCGTGTGCGGAGCCTGTCGCCGCGAAGAACTAGCGAAACTTGAAATTAATAATATTCAGGACTTGGGAGAATCTCTGATGGTAACAATCAAAGAGTCAAAAACTAAAATTGACAGAATCTTTATGACTATTGATGGACGAAAGAAGCTACCTAGTTTCTTGGGAACATTCAGAAAATACTTAGCCTTTCGACCAGCAACAATAGACCACAACAGACTCTTTGTGTTTTACAGAAATATGAAATGTTCAACGCAAGTAGTAGGAAAAAATACTTTTGGAAAGATGCCAAGGCAGATCGCTTCGTTTTTAAATCTTCCTGATGCCGACCATTTCGGCGAACATCAGTCACACTACTTGCTGACGCGGGTGAAAGCCTTACCAACATCAAATTACATGTCGGATGGAAGTCTAGCTCAGTGGCGGAGGGGTACATCGAGAAAACCAAAATCAGTAGAGAAAAAATAGCAACAAAAATTGTTGGGAACACAACAGCATCTTTTACGCAAGATAACGTCCTGCCTTTAACATCAACATGTTCAAACCAAAGTAAAGACTTAAAAAATTAGATTCAAGCAGTGGCAAACGCTAGAGCCACAGCTTCCTCATAAGTTACAGCTTTCTCGCCATTAAGTAGTGTTAATTGTTCTAATTTTATAAAAAATATTGTAGCATTTAAGATTGTTTAACAAAAATAAAATTTTGTTTAATTTTCATTTATTTTTTCCAATAAAAATTAAAACAATTTAAAAAAATATTAAAAAAAGGGTTAAATTGAAAAAAAAACAATAAAAAAAGGGTGAAATTCATTTTCTCAGCCAAACACGTTAAAATCTTACTTTACCGCCCAGGGCCATAAAGTGCATTTTACCGCCCGAGGGCGATAAAGTGCCACTTGACATTCTCAAATGGGTGCGGTAAAGTGCACTTTATCGCCCGCTTGTGCATAAAATATTTTATAGAGGCTCTAACTCTAATAACAAAAGTGGAGTTATATTTACCAAATTTGGTAACTGTACTAACCGCGATTTAAAAATTCCAGAAAATGCCACAGAACAAGAATAATTTGCGTTTTGCGTAAACAGCTTCCCACAAAGAAAATATTATTTATTTATGATTATGTATTTTAAATGTTTTTCCAAATTATAATCAATAAAAACACATTTAGCACTAGCCAACTAGGAAAATAGGACTGTCAGATATTAGTCATTTTTTAAAAACTATCGCACTAAAAATCTGGAAATTGCTGGGAATATCCTCTTTTTTAAACCAATTTTTTCTTGTACCAGTGTGCGATTTTTACATTTATAATCATGAAAGTTTTGTAATTTGCAGAGAAAAGTTTGGATAAGGGTATCATTTATTTTTCGGAATCGCTGACACATAATAGTTTATTTTATTGGCTAAACAATGTAATGTAAATTATTGTTTAATTTTATTTTATTCCACATACTTAATAATTTTCTGTATTATTTACGGTGACTTAGGCAATGTCGCCTTAGATTAGTTTTAACATGAGTTTTGTAATTACAATTTGTAACAGGACACATATAATTTGGAGACTTTCCACAATAAAGCCTTTGATGCTTCTTTAATGAGTTTTTCTTCGAGTAGCTCTTTCCACAAGTTTCACAGGAATATGGTAGATCTAAAAGCCGTAAGTGATGTAAAAATTACATACCAAAAGTTGGCACTATTTTTTACTGTCATGCAAGCGGACTGCCATAAAACTTGGTACGTCGTCCAACACCTGCTTACGTCGTTTTACCACTTTCCTGGATAAATTACAAAGTATGACAGACGGACACAGAGAGAAAAAAGGTATTTTTTGTTTATCAAAAATAATAAATGGACAGAAGGATTACTCATTGACCACATTTTTCTAGTGATTGAAATCCCACAGACAGATATTTCTAAAAAATCTAAAAAAGTTTTAAAATAATAATTTTTTTGATAACGGCAGTAGATTTTCTGCCAAATCGTCAAAGAAGTACTTAGATTTTAGTTAGGATTTGCGACTGTGTAATCATTATTTATTTTTATTTAAAAACCACTGATAAACTTACAAAAATTTTTCTTTCTTTTAATATACTTCAAAAAAGTAGTTTCTGCGTTATGAATACGCCAGAAACATATAGATTTTATTTATCACAGTCATTCACAGTAATTTAGAAGCCATTTCATTGAAAAAAAAAACTCTCGTTATCAACTCTGGATGCAAAAATCTTAAAAAGCATTTATCTCCAGTTCTTCAATCTTCAAAGTGCCAGCCGCCGTAGACAACGTATCTGCTTGCCACACGGAAGATCCCGGGTTCGAATCCCGCCTACGTGCACGGATATTTTGTGTTTGACTTTAACTTTGCAAAAACTTCGCTAACACTGAGCGTTGATCCTGTAATGGATGGAAAGTCCCAGAATCAATAAATAATAATTAAAAAAAAAAATTATGATAAATTTCAGACAACTCTAGACCCATGGAGCATTCTCTGGGAGACTTTCCTGTGAGCAGCAGATTGTTTTGCTCCTGCAGCAACCGAAGGTCCATGTTTAATCAAATCCAAGTTGCTCTTGGGTAATTCTTTTTAGGGGCCATTATTCAGTCTGCACTCTAATGATTCACACCCATGTCAATTACAGAATTAAATTAATTTTTGAGAAAAAAAAAATATATTGACAACCTCGCCTTGAATGGCACGTTTCTGCGCCATTAAAATCAACAAATAGCATACTTAGACCAGTGTTTGACAATTACAGGAAATTAGTTTTTGGAGATTCCAGCACTTGACATGTTAAAATTATAATCTAAAATTTATAACTAACCACATATTTACCACCAAATAGTATTTTTTTGGGTTCTACTACTAATTGGAGCAACAAAACAAGTAAAAAATAGGACCCCATTTGTCAAGATTTTTTTTTAAATGTACTTACATTAACAATTGCATTAACTGATGGTCAAATTTTAAATCCGTGGAAAAACAAATGAGGCTCCTGCCTAAACAAAACAAGCGAAAAATAGGCCACTACAACAGTGTCACAAAAGCACCATGGTAATTGTAAATATACATAATTATTGCCAAAAAGCTTTTAGATATTCTTATTAAATAAAAAAAAAAGATGTAGATGTCAATCATTGGTAGTGTCAATTACTGGCAGAGTGTCAATTACTGGCAATTTACCTTATTCTGCTTTTTTCTTCCATCTATCCAAAGAAATCTCCTTACAAATAAAGAAACAATAATGCCAAAAATTTGTCACTGTGACATTAATTCATGGAAACCGACGTGACAAGTTTTTGAAATCAGCCATTCTTTGATTTAGTTTTTCTTTTTGAATACGGTATATTAGTTCGTTTTTGATACAGATTAAACAAAATTAAAACTTAAAAATTTAAACATTTTATTAAAAATGGAGCACCTAAGCTTCAGCTTAAAAAAATATCCGGGAACATTACACCCGTTTTGATCTTCGAAAAAGCACTGCATAAATATTAAAAACCTGCTGTTTTTAACTAGAGATTTTCTACCTATCTTATATTTAAAGAGGCTGAGGTGCTTCAATTCCAAAAACTTTATACTAAATCAAGACAACAAGAAAACTACCAAATAAAATAAACAGAGTTGAGAAAGAGACTCGGAAAGAGATGAATACAAGGTCTAAAAAGAAGTAGATACTCCATTCCAGTCCATACTATACATAAAATCTGTAATTCTCTACAAATAGATATATTAAAATAAAAAAAGCTGGATTTTAAATTTTGACTTTGATAGAATATTTTTTTAATTGCTCTAATTATTCTCGATTTTAGATATTATTATTGATTAGGTAGTTGATAATGTTGATAATGTTGCGAATTATTTTAATCTTTCCAAAACTGACCAACCTCCCCTTGGCTTTCACACATAGTTTGGTTACAATAACAATGGAATAAAATAAAAGGTGATTCATGAAAATATTGAGCGATTCGCACAGTTCTATAGGTATTGGTTGGGTTATCCTTACCTATAGCCTAGTAATAAACACAAATTTTCAAATTTATTGGGCTTCCATTCCTTTCCTTTTTCTTTAAATAAGATAAAATATTTTTTACATTTGATTCGATTTAATATTTCAAAAATAATAGAAATATGGTACCATTTTTATTATTTTTACTCCCTATCTCATTTATTTTATATAAAAGACAAATTTGTAATGTAATTTTTGCAAGGATATTTAGCCCCCGTTTTCGTTTCCTTCAGTACGTACGTCTGTTAAACGACTACTCTTTTCGCTAATGCCCCGACAGGAATTAAGACACAACAGTACATCTTAACGCTGCATTCTCGTCACATTCAAATTTCACAGTATCCAAGAATTTTCTATTTATCTCTATGTTTTGGTTGACTAGTTTAGACCTTGTTTGGTCTCAGGGCAACATATATTTCCAGGGACTTCCTACTTCTAAAGTATCGAAGATTCCTGGAAAGCATTGCCAGGTCAAACCATATCAAATCAACCAAAAAAAAAGGCACTTCTCTTCTGATCCAAAAACTTAAAAATCCAAAAAATTAAATTTTTTGGATAAGCGGTTTTTGTTTTATTGATTTTTGAAAATAAAGAAATTGACCAATATGCCCTTGACAGGCACTTAGAAAAATAGCAATATCTCAAAAACTATTGGTCCTATAGAAGCGAGTTATAGCTTATTTTGAAGGTTTTTTTAAGACCTTTTTAACGATGTGTATCACCATGTAATTTTTTGTTTTTATTTTTTTAATATTTTTTTTTTTTAATCTTGAAAACAGCATTTTGAATTTTTTTCAAAAAAATACTATTTTTTTTTCAGTATTTTTTTAATATTTTTGGAAAATTTCAGGATGGAGAAGTTATTGCCCAATGAGCATTTTTGTCTATATAACAGTTACAGCAAATAATATAAAACCTTCATAGAATAACCAAAAGTTATATTATTTAGTGTTGGTGATAATTTTATAACTCTAATATATCTCTTAAATGAGTAAAAAAGACTTGGTTGGGTTATCCTTACCTATAGCCTAGTAATAAACACAAATTTTCAAATTTATTGGGCTTCCATTCCTTTCCTTTTTCTTTAAATAAGATAAAATATTTTTTACATTTGATTCGATTTAATATTTCAAAAATAATAGAAATATGGTACCATTTTTATTATTTTTACTCCCTATCTCATTTATTTTATATAAAAGACAAATTTGTAATGTAATTTTTGCAAGGATATTTAGCCCCCGTTTTCGTTTCCTTCAGTACGTACGTCTGTTAAACGACTACTCTTTTCGCTAATGCCCCGACAGGAACTAAGACACAACAGCACATCTTAACGCTGCATTCTCGTCACATTCAAATTTCACAGTATCCAAGAATTTTCTATTTATCTCTATGTTTTGGTTGACTAGTTTAGACCTTGCTTGGTCTCAGGGCAACATATATTTCCAGGGACTTCCTACTTCTAAAGTATCGAAGATTCCTGGAAAGCATTGCCAGGTCAAACCATATCAAATCAACCAAAAAAAAGGCACTTCTCTTCTGATCCAAAAACTTAAAAATCCAAAAAATTAAATTTTTTGGATAAGCGGTTTTTGTTTTATTGATTTTTGAAAATAAAGAAATTGACCAATATGCCCTTGACAGGCACTTACAAAAATAGCAATATCTCAAAAACTATTGGTCCTATAGAAGCGAGTTATAGCTTATTTTGAAGGTTTTTTTAAGACCTTTTTAACGATGTGTATCACCATGTAATTTTTTGTTTTTATTTTTTTTTTTAATTTTTTTAATATATTTTTTTTTTAATCTTGAAAACACCATTTTTAATTTTTTTTAAAAAAATACTATTTTTTTTCAGTATTTTTTTAATATTTATGGAAAATTTCAGGATGGAGAAGTTATTGGTTCTATTTTTTAAAAAAATAATATATATTGCAGGAAAAAACCATACATTTTTTGATAAATACCTATATATTTACTCTTTATATCTAAAAACTCAATTGCTCCCAGTCTTTTAAATAAGATACATAAAAGATTTTTCCAAACTTGTTTATTCCTGCAAAATTTTGAGTATTTCTTCAATTGTCCTCCCCTCCACCCAAGATCTTTTCACCCACCTATTATACATTTAAACATGTTAATTCCTGCAAAATGTTTAGCTCATCCCATTACTTTTTATTGACCCTTACCCCTATTTGTATCATTTCTGGTTCAGACAGGAAAAGTTTTGACAATAATTAATTGCAAACCTGCGGTTTATGTGATAAATTGCTATTTTTTAATTTTAAACATTTATCGGAGTCGTGTGTTGTAAAATGGCACAAAATAAGCCAAAACAATGGACAAAATTTTTTGTGAGGTGTTGTGATCCATTAAGTCAGGAGAAACATTCCGGAAAGTTACGGAATGTCACAAATTGGATGACTTCCTTTAAAGGGGTGGAGACTGGCATGAAAATTTGTGACAATTGTCGAATGAAACTTTCCAAGGAACACAAGGAACAGGATGAACAACCATCTCCTGTAGCAGGGTAAGTAATAGTTGTTGTGGCTCTGCTAATAATTTTAGGGTAATTATTTAGTATCCGGTTTTCTGCCATTTTTGGTTTTAAGTGAAAAATTCTTTATGGGGGCACCTACAGGCCTATAAGTCTGATTTCATCCTTTGCAAAAATTTATAAGTTATTAATACATAAGAGGCTGTTACATTTTTTTCTGACAAATTTACTTTTAAACGATTTTCAACATGGCTTTCTCCCGAAAAGGTCTACAGAATCGGCTCTTTTAGAGTTGAACAAGTCAATAATTTCGACTCTTGAATCTCGGGGAGCGGCCTGTGGACTTTTTTTGGATTTATCAAAAGCATTAGCAACCTAAATATTTTTTATTGTAAATTTTCTATTATTCTTACTTTTCATTTTTTTGTTATACCCATATTAGGTAAATTAGCCCTGTATTAAATATCTTATTATTTTTTTAAAGTATGACTCCATTATTTCTCCATCCTAAAATTTTCCAAAAATGTAAAAAAAACATTGAAAAAAAAAGAAATATTTTTTTGAAAAAAATTAAAAAATGTGTTTTTGAGATTTTTCAAAAAAAAAATTTTTTTTTTAATTAAGAAAAAAAAAATTAAACAAACTATATTGTGTCACACATCTTTAAAAAGGTCTTTAAAAACCCTTCAAAATGAGCTATCACTCGCTTCTAGAGGATCAATAGTTTTTTAGATATTACTATTTTTGTAAGTGTCTGTCAAGGACATATTGGTCAATTTCTTGATTTTCAAAAATCAATAAAACAAAAACCGCTTATCCAAAAAATTTGATTTTTTGGATTTTTGAGTTTTTTGATAAGACGAATAAGTGTACCAAAAATCATCAAAATCGGAGATGGTCAAAACTATTGCCTGGTTGACTTGATATGGTTTGACCCTGCCCTAAAAAGATTCACAAAGCTTAAAACCAGTAGACAAACTGGCAGACAGAAGGAACAAGAAGACTCTTGGACTGTTGAAGACTCTTGGATCGTTATGAACACTAAAGCATTTCCTTCAACAGTTTGTTGTCGGAATCTACTTGAGGGCAATGGGTTAAATTAGTAAGTAAGAACTTAACCTCGATAAACCTTTGTGTCACACTAGTAAAAGTACATTTGTGGTGCATGGTGTAGGTACTCAGTAAAGATGACTTATTACTGATCCAAATTAAATGAGCCCTTAATTTTAATTTTCAATCTTTACAAATAATTGGAAAGAAATAAAAACTTAACAATAAAAGTGTCATCTACTTGATTAGTTGCATGGTAAATTGCTTGAATATTCTTGAAATGTTTGGGTACCTATTCCTCTTCTTTTGACGCCATAAAAAATAAAAACATTTTAACGTTCGACGTTTAAACAAAATAAAAGTAAAATTATAAAAAAACGACCAAAAGTAACCGATTTCTCAAAAAAAAGGTGACAAAAAGTGACAAAGTGACATATCAAGAGGGGAAATATGTTGTTTAAGATATGTATTGACACCAATAACATCTTAAATGCAGAAACACACCAAAAACAAAGCTAGTTTGGTATAACATAACTGCTGTGAATGGATAATTGATGACTATTGAGATTAAAAATTACTTTTGGTAAATATATGACGGTTATAACAAGTTAAATTAGAATCATTCCACTGGCCCTAAGTGAAATATTTTACCTTAAAGCAAAAAGTTTCGTACTATCTAGTGTTTCCAATTAATTAAAATTAAAATAAGTTTTCATATCCTATTTTAATATTGGCTGCAAAACACCAAAAACAAAGCTAATTTGGTGCTTCCTAACAACACAATATATCTATTGACTTTTGGTGTGAATTACCAATATATCTTGAAATTTTTAAAACACATACTTACACCAAAATTCCAGCCAATAACAGTTGACATGCTGTAAAAATACCAAAAACAAAGCTAATTTGGTATGAACATTACAGTATCAATTGCTAAGTGGGTTTTATAAAATTTTGTAACGAAATGCGGACTGGTATTGTTTTCTTATTTAACTATTATATTGATGTTGATTAGATAATAAGTTATTTAGGTGTAATAAGAACCCAAATCAATTATTTAAAAAATAAATCTGATAGCTAAAATATTTACTAATTCATTGACTTTAGATCAAATGATGACTACCATACTTAAAGGGCTGAAATGTGTAAAGAATCATAACTTTTAAAGCAAAGCAACTTCTATAGAAATAATTTTTTTTATTTATATATTACATACATTATTTTAAGTCCCAAGGCTACTGTAAGATTTTTGATAAAGTTTTTTGAAGTGAATCCAAAACTGCAGCTTCGTCATGATTATTATCACTTAGGAATTCTAATATAAAAAAATTGATCTAATATGTCTTGAAGAATATCCTAAACATTAAGTAAGCAGTAAACAAATAAGGTGACAAATAGATAAGAGTAGAGATTCTTTTTTTTTCTATCAATGACCTAAACTCACAAAATGTCAAAGTGATGTTTAAAATGGGTCATGTGATATCCATACTTTTTGGAGACAAGGTAACATCAGTATTGGCTGAACGTTAAATGGAAGGCACATTTTGTACAAACTAAGACACGGCTTGGAGCACTTTTTGAGTTTTTGGCGAATAAGCTAAAATTTATTTCTAAATAAATATTCAAACATTTGAATTGGTGGCCTTATAAAGATATTTTACCATATTTTGCAAAAAATCAAAAAAGTCCTCCAAGCTGTGTCTTAATTTCTACAAAATGTGCCTTCTGTTCAAAGTTCAGTTAATTCTGATATTTATTTCACTGACTGAGGTCACTGACAGAAAAAAAATAATTTCTACTCGTAATAAATAAACAATTTAAAAAAAATCCCAACAAGGATGAAACAGGCCTGTAGGTTTTTGGACTATCCATTAGATCTTGAAGGCCTGGTCGTAATGAATTGAAAAGCAAAACTTTTTAAATAAACAATATTATAAAACCTAAATTTGGTTTCTGACCAGTGAAAAAAATGGCTGGTCGGTTGTGTGTTAAAATTTTCTGACTTGGCAACACTAAAAAGGATGGAAAATCTTGGTACCTACAATACATTCTCAACTAAATGGCGGCAGCTGTAGGCTAAAAGCACTCAAGAGGTAGACGTTAACTGGCTGTTTACCTGAGAATGGGGTTGCTTGGTAGAATAAAAAAAGAATTAACTTGTGAAATGCACACTATTACTTATGAGCTGTCCTCCATAACAATCAAATTAATGGGAGAATTTAATCTTGAATTTAATAGAGCAAGCACAAACTTACTAACTTACTTAAGATATTTCAATTTAAAGTGCAACAAATTTTTAGCCACAAATTGTTGGTTGTTGGCAGCTTGTTGGGTATACCGCTTGTTGATTATACCTACCTACAAATTCCAGACTTCATTACCCCAACCGGTTTTTGGGTTGGGTGAGCTGTTCCCCCTGGGGAAAATCACACATTTTACCATAACATAATTTGCTCAAGTTTAGCCTATCAAATGTAACCTGTGTTTCCGCAGACCAATCCCCAAAATTTTCAAACCCACAGCTAACAAAATAACGACTGCAATCCAAGACAAACTGCTCACCTACCTAGGTATTATAAAAGCAACCAGAAGGCAAGCACCAGATCTAGCTGAACAAAACAACTCTGCAACTTGGTTAATCCTTTAAAAATTTTGCTCAAATCGTTCCTGTCGACTCTGCGCAAATACAGAAATACATTGTGCGTCCAATTTTTCTTCATATTGACTATTTTCCCGTATTTTTCAAAAGAAGATATGTTTTCAATCCTCAAAGCATCTAAACATTCCAAACAAATAGCTGTGGATTCAGTCACATCTGTCAGTCACGCCACAGAATCCGCGTTTGGTTGGGCAGGGGATGCGTTTAAAAACAGAAGTGCTTTCGAACTGCTCCCGCACTGCTATCATTTGGCGAGAACACCACCTTCCTAAATAAAAAAGGCCTCTACATTTTAGTTAACGTAATTAAGGAAAAAATAAATTAAGGTATTAAATACATAAAATTTGTACGTCCCGAATTTTTTTTTAAATATATTTTGCTTTAGTTGTTTTAGCTGAAGGCACAATTGAAAATATAAGCGACTGAATACAGATTACAGTGATTTCTAACCTCACTTTTTTGCACCATTTTTGTTAATGAGATACAAATTACAAAATACAAAATTTCAAATCTTTGGTATTTTGTATCTGTCACTAGTAGCCTGATTTTAGCTTAAAGCATTGATTTAAGGGCTGTAAAAGTCTGTCGCTAGTATCTAGTAGCTTGTATTTTTAATTGTGTCTTCAGCCTTCGTGGACATTCGCCGCAATTTTGAAAGTTAAACTAATAGATTTTCTGTCATGGCGCAAAGGTCCATACAAGAACACTGAAACGGTAGGAGCTGATCGGCTTTCGTTAAAACTTAAATTTAACTTTTGCTAATTATTTAAAAAAAAATATTTTACAAAATTATTATTTTAATAATAAAGAAAATATTTTTTTTAGGTGTTTAGTTTTTAATTGCCAAACCATCAAAATCAGCATCAGCAAATCATATGATAAACGGAGTTTATTATCAGATATTAAAAATTAAAGAATCGGTTAGTAGCTAGGGCAAAATTTAATGTAGGCAAACAAAGATTTGCCGATCCATGACCTAACCCGATGCTTTTTCTTAACAAATCCACGAGCAGAGCCGGTTCTAGCCTAGCTCTCCACGCGCACTCGACAAAAGGTTGATTTTCAGCTTATAAAATTTCACGGGGGGGATGGGATGTATATGCCTCAGCACTTAAAAAACAGTGCTCTGTGCAGATACTTCCTCCTATACCATCCAAAGAAATTTCTGCTTGCGGATAGACGGTGGTACTGAGGGGTCGATTAGATTTTAAACCCTACCTATATTTCGTCATGAAAAAAATAAAGGATCTTAAATAGGTACAAAACCCACATACATGGTACGTTATACCGGGGATTAACTTGCGATTTTAGATAAACCAATCCAACAATTTTTTAGGATCGACTTACTTTCGACTTTATTATAAAAAAATACACGACCTAAACGGTCAAATAGGATTTAAAGGATTTCTGGGGCTAGCAGTGACAGCTAGCCTCTCCTAGCTGATATTTCTTAAGGTTACAAGTTGTTTCTTTTAAATAAAAATAAAATTAAATCCAATCGCAGAACGCTTGTCTGCTTAATCTTAATCCGGGTAGTCAATTCCCAGTGCAAACTTAGTAACAGGTTCAAGCAGGGGCGGCCGCAGCCATTTTTAAAAGGGAGAGCGGTCCAGTAGGTCTTGGGTGCGATTAATGTGATTAACAAGTTTTAAATGTGGTTAAAAAAAACTAAAATTGTAATAATTAATGATCGTAAAATTTATCAATTGCAGGAGATTAGCTTGGGCCACGTTGAAAGGATGGATGATGATTTTACTAAAAAAATATTCTGTTAATAATTTTAGCAAAAACCAAGCCGAACTAATTTGCTAAAAATATTTTTAAAGAAGTTTCTACCTTTAAATGAAATTCTGTGTGTTTTGACACACTCTTAATTTATTTGTGATCATTTCCTGAATTGAAAGTGAAATTTTTATTAAAAGGTAATTTATTAACTGGAGAAATAATTAAAAAGATTAGATTAATATAACCAAAAAATTATATCCCTAAAACTAAAGCCGACTTTCTTGCTCTTTTTAAGGTTTTGTGTATCTTATCAAATTTTATATTTTCCTGAGAAAATCCAGCGTTTAAAATTTCTTCATCGTAAATTTGACGCAGGTCGGTATTCTCCCCCATTGCCCTTCCCTTGCATTTTTCAAGAAATATCTCATAGTGGATTTTTTCAGTTTCCAGAATGCAGCTGTGCCCTTCGGCTTTTGTTATTATTGTAAAAGATGGGTCGGTTACAATTCTTCCTAAACAATCCATAGACTTTTTTGATTTTGAGCAACACCACAGTGTCGAACCATCTTTATACTTTTTCCTTTGATAATGCTTGTAACCGTTATAGTAGACCACTGGCTTACAACATATAGTCAACTAAAATCTAAGTCGCATTGTTGATTATCGAATTTAAGTTTTTTTTTTTATTTTGTATGTTGAATTTGTGTTTTCTGTTACTTTTAATGTAGGTACTTAACTAAAAAACAAAGAGAAAAAAAAATAAATGACAAAAATGCGACGTATTTCACTTTAGCCGACTACACGTGCGCCAATACATACAGACCGCTTCAAGCTACTGCGAACATAGGGGGAATCAAGTCCAATTTACTCTCCGTGCCGTACGACCGAGGTGGATTCGAAGCACGCTGCAGTGTTATCTTTTGGAAATTCATTTTGTTTTTATTATTTTGTTTTATTTCTGCCTTGCTCGAGAAACAGATGGGTAAGTTCTTAATTGAAATAATACATTTTTAAAACCAAAAATGGATGTCTACGAAGCTGCCGAAAAAGTGCAGATGGTCAAATCGTCATAACCCAACACACGTTCGATATTGGTCGAGGGAAAATTTGCATTTGTATTTTGACGTAAGAACAAAGTATCCCCAAAAACTAAATGTTTGGGGAGGGGGTATTATAGGGGAACACGTAATTGGGCCATTTTTTATTAACGGCAATTGCAATTTGAATGGTCCTAGATACTTGGATCTACTGCAGCAGCACATTATTCCAACTGCTAGGCAGTTGTTAGGTGTAAGATTTGGTGTAAGCTCCTAATGACTTCTATCTGTTTTTGAAGAAGCTTTTCAAATTATCACCCCTAACATGCTTGGAAACGTTAGAAGGGGTTTTTATAGTAGGCTCGGATATTGTCTAGCCGAGCAAGGAGGACTTTTCGAACATTTGCTTTAATTTTTTTTTGACTGGGAGAATCTTTTTGGTTTTTAGAATGTATTATTTTATTTTAAGAACTTGCTTTTATTTTGTTTCTCCTTATTATTTTCATTGTAACACGACGTCACTGATAAATCTGAGCAGTTGACAATAAAACGCTCTTATTTATCAGTGACAAAAAATAAGAAAATTACGTTATAAAAATTTGCGTATTTATTGACCAAATTCCGGTTTCATTGACTACGCTCCACACAGCACCGTGGTTAGAGGCGTACTAAATACCAAAGGAAAGTCATGCAAGTGGTGATCGCAAGCCTGAGTATTGGTTGCTTCACTGATAGGCGTGCGCTGTCTCTGCATGTACGTACACTGGCAAATTAGACTTCTTGCGCCCTATGTTCGCAGTAGCTTGAAGCGGTCTGTATAAGTACACATTCATGCTAGGACAATAGTAATATAAATAAGTACTGCAAATTGATTAGGGATAGAAAACAATTTCTACAAAACCTATTTATTTAAGAGCCAAATAGAGAACCAAAGAACAACCTCCACAAACCTCCGAAAATAACATAATGCCAAAAGATAAGACTTTTTTAAGCTATTCAAAACCAATCTATACTGGAATCAGACCACGCAAATAAAGGTTGATGGCCAACTGTCCGAGAGGTCATTTCATGACTGTGAAGAGGGTCTGACCATAAACGGCATAAAAATCAACAACATATGATATGCCGACGACACTGTCATAAAAGCAGACAGGCTGGAAAGCCTACAAGAGTTGTTGAAAATTGCTGCCAAAATTTTGCAATTCGGGTTTAACTTAAATGTTGAAAAAACAAAATGGATGGTCATATCCAAGGAAAAGAAAATCCGAGGCATGTTAGAAGTAAATAGGCAGCAAGTCGAACGCGTGGATTCATACAAATACATGGGTTGTCTCCTCAATGAGAACTGGGACAACATCTTACTAGAATGCTACTGACTGACTGAAACTACATGCAAGAAGTTCGTGCAAGAATTGAACAAGCCAGACCATCTTTTATCAAAATGAAATCAGTGTTGTGTAGTCACGATCTTAATCCCACTCTCCGAATTCGTGTGCTTCGGTGTTATGTTTTTAGCATCTTAAATTATGGCATGGAAGCATGGACACTGACTGAGGCCATGTGTTATCGTAGAATACTAAGAATATCTTGGATGGATCGAGTAGCTAATGTGGATGTTCTGCTTACAATAAATAAAGGCAAAATTGAAGGCAGAAGAGGTCCGGGTCGTAGACGGATATCATGGCTTAAAAATCTTAGACAATGTTATGCTATGGTTTTAGTAATACAACACTTTGCTGGAAAGCAGTGGACAGGGTGCAGATCGCGCTGATGATAGCTTTAGCCGTTCGAAGAGAGAGAGCACTTGAAGAAGAAGAAAACCAAAAATACGATGATGAATTTCAACTTTTTTTTTGTTCACAGTCCCACTTGCATTGTTGCTTCCCAGATGCGTTTTTGAAACAGAAACACAAGAAATGTAGGTTCCCTTGCACATTCGTACATAAGATGTATGCCGAAGCCTCCCTTGTTTTTGTATGATCTTGTGCACATACGACATGAAAATCTTCTTGAAATTAAAAAAAAATATCCTGTCTTTTAAAGTCACCTGTTAACCCTTATTTAGATTGCTTTTAAGGGCAAACAGTAAGTTATACAGACCGCTTCAGCCTACTGCGAACATAGGCCGGTTTGCCAATGTACATACATGCAGGCACACCGCACACCTATCAGTGAAGCAACCAATACTCAGGCTTGCGGTCACCACTTGCTTCTTGCGTTTAGTATTTAGTACGCTTGTAACCACGGTGCTGTGTGGAGCGTAGTCAATGAAACGGGAATTTAGTCAATAAATACGCAAATTTTTATAACGTATTTTTCTTATTTTTTTGTCACTGATAAATAAGAGCGTTTTATTGTCAACTGCTCAAATTTATCACTGACAACGTGTTACAATGAAAATAATACGGAGAAACAAAATAAAAGCAAGTTCTCAAAATAAAATAATACATTCTAAAAACCAAAAAGATTCTCCCAGTCAAAAAAAAATTAGAGCAAATGTTCGAAAAGTCCTCTTTGCTCGGCTAGATAATATCCGAGCCTATTATAAAAACCCCTTCTAACGTTTCCAAGCATGTTAGGGGTGATAGTTTGAAAAGCTTCTTCAATTTTAGTCCGTAAACTTTATTTTTGATATAACTCCACAAATAGAAGTCATTAGGAGCAAGATCGGGTGATCAAGCTCGCCATGAAATAGTTCCCCGTGTACTTATAACCCGATTAGGAAATACATTAACACGTAGTATGAGGCTCCAATTGGGGGCTGTGCTGCTCCGAACGTTACCTAAGAGTCATGTTACAGTGACCTTATACTTTTACAGGTTTCTACTTTATAACCTGCTGAACGGTACAGGATTCTGTATTTACGGTGTCTTGCACTTTTTAATTTTGATATTTTTGTTTCTCAGTTTATTCGACAGGTGGCGCACACAGCTTCCACGTCCCCGCGGATTACAAACTTTTTGGTTTAAATTCGATAGGTGTGCGTGGTTGCCTGTGTAGCTTCAACTGCCAGGTACAATCCTATGACTCCCTGATGATTCCTAATAGGGATGAAACAGGTCTGTAGGAGTCTGGATTCTCCATTAGATATTGGAGGACTTGTCGTAATGAAGTGAGAAACAGAAACGCTTTGTCCGATATGCCACGAGTTTTATTTTCATTATCAAGATATTCCCTAACAAGGCCAACATTGTGAGCTGGACAACCATCTTGTTGAAACCATGTTGGAATAATATGCTGCTGCAGTAGATCCAAGTATCTAGGACCATTCAAATTGCCGTTAATAAAAAATAGCCCAATTACGTGTTTCTCTACAATACCCCCCCCCCACAAACATTTAGTTTTTGGGGATACTGTGTTCTTACGTCAAAATACAAATGCAAATTTTCCCTCGACCAATATCGAACGTGTGTTGGGTTATGACGATTCAATAATGGCTTTCATCTGTGAAAAGAATAGATCTCAGAAAGTTTTCATCACAATTAGCCCTTTCCATCATGTTTCGCAAAATTCCATACGACGATAGTTGTCCTCCGGAAAAATTTGATGCGTTTCTGACGCTTACTTCCTGCTCGTCATTCAAAACAGTGGGTTTTTTACCAAACTTTTGCAAATTCTGCACAAACCTATAAATCGTTGATAAACTAGGTTCTGGGCGATTTACAAAATTCTCCAAAAAAAGTTCTTGAATAAGTCTCAATGGTCTGCCTTGATAGTACCATTTGACCATCTGCACTTTTTCGGCAACTTCGTAAACATCCATTTTTAGTTTTAAAAATTTATTATTTCACTTAAGAACTTACCAATCTGTTTCTCGAGCAAGACAGAAATAAAACAAAATAATAAAAACAAAATAAATTTCCAAAACATAACACTGCAACGTGCTTCGAATCGACCTCGGTCGTACGGCACGGAGAGAAAAAATTGGAGTTGATTCCCCCTATGTTCGCAGTAGCCTGAAGCTCATTGTATAATTATTAATATTTTATTTTTGTAATAAAAAATGTTATTCACTACACATACAAAAACCTTCACTTGCACGAAAAAATAACAATCAATAAATCGAGTAATATCAGAACATTTATACGTAGATATAATAAATCTCATATATGGACCAATTTTTGTATATTGAATATTTAAAAAAAAAATTGTCTTGGCAATTAACCTAAGGGTAATTTAATATTTTGATACATATTTTACCATTCTGCCATGCTAAAAAAGAAGAGCATTACTCCACTTTTTCGAAATTGATTTTTCTTCATTTTCGTATCTACTTGAACCCAATAAACATTTTACAAAAGGTTTGGGGTAAAAATTTAAATTTCAACGGCAACCTTTATATTTTTTTATACAAAGCTTATATATCTTCTTTATTTTACTTGTGGAACCTACCATATGAAGAAAGGAGAGCATAAGTAACAAAACATAGCATAATATTTATCACAGTTTCCCTTTCATAATACTAAAGAAGACCGGCACATATACCAAGAAATTTGCACATATGCTGTTTTTCGAAGCAATACCTTCAATTTCTTTGTAACATGCGCCAGTTTCCTGCTGGAAATAAGCTCTTCTTCTCCAGTAATGTGAGATAGCGTATTTTCCTAAGCGCAAGGCAAAGGTCACGCACGTGTTTTATTTACCATTTGCTTTAGTTTTGTGTTGTTATGCGGATATATTCTTTTTTTTCTTCGTTTGTTGAAGTTGTTTGATATCCTGTAATGTAGCGATATATGCTCTTTTTCTTAAGGTCATTTGCACAAAGACAAAGCCAAATACTCATACGCTTTTATTTTTGTGAAATTTTACAAAATCCTGAGAACTTTTTTAAATAATTTTTTTTTTTAATTTTAGAGTTTTTTGCAGTGTTTCTAACTAAAAATTTAAAAAAATTGTACCACCTTTAGAAAAAAAGTTATATATAAAATCTTTGAAGCTCTTCTTCTTCAAAGTTAGAAAATGTCGCTTCTGCTACTCTTTATTAGCAGGGCAGTATTGCAATTCCTAGACAAGACTGGTTTTATTTCATCAAAGTTATGATCATTTACCGCAACGAAAAAGGCGGGTAAAACTGCAGGAGAAGCTTGTATTGTATTTATACTAGGAAATCTCGATGGAAGAGATCCATGTGATTGGAAAGAATGTAGTTGTAACGAAATCTTTTAGTGCAGACCGAGCACACAAATTGGGGCGCCTGTCTTATTAAGGTCTTTAGATTTTGATACGAAGCGATACAGTTTAGGCAGCCATAACGTCCATTATAAGTCGTCCTATAATTTGCTAAAATTAAATATTTTATTATATATAGTTTAGCTTTTCTGAGAGAAATCCACTCCAACGTCTTCTTGCTGTTATGGTCAGTTTCAAAAAACTGGTACGATTAAATTTGGAATAAAGTATGATTAATAAATAAAAAAATTAAAAATACCTTTAAAAAAAATAATACTAGATTTCCTTAAACAGAATTAGAGGAAAAGTATTGGGTATTTTTAATAAGGGCAAAATAAATTGCCTTTAACAAATATTTTCTCGATTAGAGCATTTGGTTTTCCTCAGATTAATAAAAAAAATGAGATATAACAGTAAACAATATTACCCCGATCAACCAGCCACAATGTTTATTTCCCAAAAAATACATGGTTGCCAATTTACCGCGGGGTTTCCCTAGAAACAAAACAATTCATAAACTTCTTGAAGCTCTTTTGATAATATTATTGATTATTTGACATATTTTTATATAGGATAATTTTTCTTATGCTAATAATTTAATTCTTAGTCCTAATTTTTAGTCTCAATAATTAACTTTTTTTAATTTTTAATAAGTAGAATTTCGAGATTTATAAAAAAGAACACAAGCCGACAACGTTTTTTCGACGAGCCGCGAATAAATGCCGACCTGTTTGGTTGCAGCTGACGGCGTTGTTGTTAACGGGGGTTTGTGTTGTTCGGTGATTTTTGAATTTTATTGTGACTATTTGTGAAAAAAGAACTGTATCAAGCTATTTTGAGGACCAACAAAATGGTTTACCATTGCCTGGTATGCAATAAAAGCGGATATTCCAGCCCAGAACTAATATTTCGGAGGTAAGAAAGATCCTGTCATTTTACGTTAGTCATGAGCGTAGTATGAGGTAAAAAACTGCGTAAAAAGCTTATGATTATACTATTAATACATCAAAAATCTAAGACTAATACTAATCTTTTTTAAGAAACAAAAGTACCAGATAATTTTGCTCCTTTTGCAGCATATAAAATATTTATTTATTATAATTTATACATAACAAGAGAAGACAATAAGACCAAGTGCTGATAGTCAGGTACTGGGGCAGGTATTTTTTGTATTTTAATGGGTACCTGGGTACTTTATATAATGTGAATAAAACCGTTTTGGAGATATTTACTCTGAGCCAATGTTATTTTTATTTTCATTAATATTTATTATTTATTTTTTTGCCTTTTGACTCCTGTTTCCTGAAAAACTACTAGTAATTAATTTTTTACCTCTTCCTTAAATTTTCCTTGTGTTCTGTATTCAGAAATGAACATGCAGCCAATGTGTAAAGAATAAAATTTGTTGGCCTTAAAATTTTCATAATTAACATCACAAAAAGTTCTCTTAATTTGATAAATAAAGTTTATATTCCACTAAAGAAAACTAAAAGAGACATTATTATCATAGTGAAAAAAACGCTTAATAAGCCGTTTATTAGCGTGTTTTTTTTTGGACAAAAACGTTATAAAACGGGTTATTAACCGTTTTTTTTTGCTATGAAAATATTTTTTTTTACTTTTGTTTTGTGGGATACTGCACAATTAAAAAAAATATATAACAGCCATCTTGAATAATTGACCTAAAAATCATTTCAAGTGCTCTTTGGTAAACTTTTGATCTGTTCGTAAATACCTACATTCCTCAAACTAAACTTTATCCTTGAATAAATCTATTTTTTGTGGTTATGCAAGTTCTGGCAGTTAATTCTTTTGAATAAGAAAATCCGACCAACCCTACCTTATATCTCGTTTTCACATTTATATATTTAAATTAAAATTAACGCCGCCACTGGTAATGGGAAAAGCAATTTTTGACAGTGTTGCCGTTTTATTGCTCTATCTCTTTTCTGTTCATATAATCGTCCAGAAGGGTGTTGGATTGTAAACATTAGAGGATTTCAATAGGGAATGTTTGGTCTCTCTTTAGTTATTAGTCTGAGTGGTTTTCTATAATACTAGTTCTCTTTTCAAAAACATTTTTTTGCAAGTTAAAACAATTGAGTTTTTTTTTCAACAAAGAAATTATTTTTTTTTGGATTTAAGGCAGTTTGTATTGATTTTAGGACCAATTTGTTTTTGAGGCCTTTAAATAAGTTTTCCAGTCCAACAAATAAAACTCTTAAATTAAAAATAACGTCATACACCGCATATCCTTTCCTCCTTAATTTATAAAATAAAGAAACCATTTTTTTTTAACCAAATAGATTTCTCCAATCAAGAAAACGTGGTCTTGGTTCCTTAACATAATTTGATTTGATTCAAAGCACCTTACATTGCTTTATCAAAATCTTTGTTCGTCAAAAGTTTAAGTTAGCCATTACAACAGTATCTTCGTTGACAGTTATGTGTTTACAGACGGTCCTTATTTTAACGCAAAGTAACCACTTATAACCACATCTAAACTTAAAATAATTAATTAAACATTCCCTAAAATAAAGACCAAATTCAAGGTGACCAACTTTTGAAATTAAAAAACTCGTGACATTTTATACAGCGGCGTATCCAGCCCAGGCGTTTGGGGAGGGCTTTTCATTGTCTGCGGTATAAGCTCACATGGTCCAACTAACATACAACAAACAAAGTGAAAAAACAAAAGATCAAAAGATCTTGGGTGGAAATAACGAAAATTCAAACTTGGATGAGCATCCCACAAGGAACACACAAAAGATCAAAGCGAAAAGAGAAATGATTAAACGATGTTTCGCCCTGAGTAACCAGCGTGGGCTCATCAGTAGTTTCACTGGTCACCCTCCACTATACATCATTAAACACCATCATACACATTGATTTCCAACCTTGAACCACTCACAAATAGGCATCGTTCCGTACTGGTACTTACTTATCCAAGTTACCTGATACGAATTCGTCCTGGCGTGTTAATATTTCCAGTAGGATTATGCTCCTAAGGCAATTAAAACAAAGAAGAAGTTAAAAAACTTCCAAATCAGTTACTTCAACCGAAAATAAACTAAAAAACAAAAGATCAAAAGATCTTGGGTGGAAATAACGAAAATTCAAACTTGGATGAGCATCCCACAAGGAACACACAAAAGATCAAAGCGAAAAGAGAAATGATTAAACGATGTTTCGCCCTGAGTAACCAGCGTGAGCTCATCAGTAGTTTCACTGGTCACCCTCCACTATACATCATTAAACACCATCATACACATTGATTTCCAACCTTGAACCACTCACAAATAGGCATCGTTCCGTACTGGTACTTACTTATCCAAGTTACCTGATACGAATTCGTCCTGGCGTGTTAATATTTCCAGTAGGATTATGCTCCTAAGGCAATTAAAACAAAGAAGAAGTTAAAAAACTTCCAAATCAGTTACTTCAACCGAAAAGAAACTAAAAAACAAAAGATCAAAAGATCTTGGGTGGAAATAACGAAAATTCAAACTTGGATGAGCATCTCACAAGGAACACACAAAAGATCAAAGCGAAAGGAGAAATGATTAAACGATGTTTCGCCCTGAGTAACCAGCGTGGGCTCATCAGTAGTTTCACTGGTCACCCTCCACTATACATCATTAAACACCATCATACACATTGATTTCCAACCTTGAACCACTCACAAATAGGCATCGTTCCGTACTGGTACTTACTTATCCAAGTTACCTGATACGAATTCGTCCTGGCGTGTTAATATTTCCAGTAGGATTATGCTCCTAAGGCAATTAAAACAAAGAAGAAGTTAAAAAACTTCCAAATCAGTTACTTCAACAGAAAAGAAACTAAAAAACAAAAGATCAAAAGATCTTGGGTGGAAATAACGAAAATTCAAACTTGGATGAGCATCTTACAAGGAACACACAAAAGATCAAAGCGAAAAGAGAAATGATTAAACGATGTTTCGCCCTGAGTAACCAGCGTGGGCTCATCAGTAGTTTCACTGGTCACCCTCCACTATACATCATTAAACACCATCATACACATTGATTTCCAACCTTGAACCACTCACAAATAGGCATCGTTCCGTACTGGTACTTACTTATCCAAGTTACCTGATACGAATTCGTCCTGGCGTGTTAATATTTCCAGTAGGATTATGCTCCTAAGGCAATTAAAACAAAGAAGAAGTTAAAAAACTTCCAAATCAGTTACTTCAACCGAAAAGAAACTAAAAAACAAAAGATCAAAAGATCTTGGGTGGAAATAACGAAAATTCAAACTTGGATGAGCATCTCACAAGGAACACACAAAAGATCAAAGCGAAAGGAGAAATGATTAAACGATGTTTCGCCCTGAGTAACCAGCGTGGGCTCATCAGTAGTTTCACTGGTCACCCTTCACTATACATCATTAAACACCATCATACACATTGATTTCCAACCTTGAACCACTCACAAATAGGCATCGTTCCGTACTGGTACTTACTTATCCAAGTTACCTGTGTTTAATGATGTATGGTGTTTAATGATGTATAGTGGAGGGTGACCAGTGAAACTACTGATGAGCCCACGCTGGTTACTCAGGGCGAAACATCGTTTAATCATTTCTCTTTTCGCTTTGATCTTTTGTGTGTTCCTTGTGGGATGCTCATCCAAGTTTGAATTTTCGTTATTTCCACCCAAGATCTTTTGATCTTTTGTTTTTTAGTTTCTTTTCGGTTGAAGTAACTGATTTGGAAGTTTTTTAACTTCTTCTTTGTTTAAACAAAGTGAAACTGCAATGCAATCGTCCCAAAAAACAGTGTATTTCTTTTCTAGTTGGGCCGTTTAACAGAATGTAAACTACTTAAACTAAAATCAGTGGCGTGCGCAGAAATTGTTTCTGGATGGGGCTTGAGCTTGGGCGAAGCCTAGGTAGGGGGGAATCAAGAAGGGGAGAAAATAAAAACAATAGCAAAATTCTTTTAAAATAATTTAAAATTATGATAATTTTCAACAAATAATGTAAAATAATGCAAAAAGTTACAGCGCAATTGAAAATGTTATAAAAGTAAACGTAATAAGAAGTGGACCAGAAGTTGCATCGCACTGCCGCTGACGAAGTTTTTTTTAAAGAAATGTACATTTGGTTTCAACAAAATATTTTAAAGTGTAGAAAAAAATCGCAAAACTTGTATCTTGTTTATCTATTATTAAATAAAAATCTTGAGCTTTTAGAAACTCTATCTCAAAATTTTGGGGGCACAGTTTTAATTTGCGTATTTTGCGATAAGATTGGTTTAGTTTGTCGGTTAGTTTGATGTGTATTATGAAAAAAAAAACATTTTAAATAAAGAGCGCGAAGCCTTGTTTTGTTGCGCAAATGATGTCCTAAATGCGCCGCAGGCACAATTTTTGAGAAAATGATAAAAAACATTAATTCCTATAGTGCCGCGGGCAAATTTTTTGTTCTTTAAGCTGAAAGTTCCTGAAAATCTTTTGGGGTGGGATCTAGTCTCAACTCTAGATGTGGAACTTTACGAAATTTAATGAGATTTATTTCGTAAAATATTTTTTTTTTAAGTGGATTGGGTTAACTGCAAAGAACCCCCTTTCTGCGGCTGAAACTGGCCGAGGAGAAAATGCCGATCCGATACAAATCAGGACGAAACTAATAAATCCGGTACAATCCGGGACGCTTAAATTTTCTGGGAACGATTGGTCACCTTGCAGTTAATAATATTTT
Source organism: Oxystoma pomonae (assembly GCA_963921995.1). Taxonomy (NCBI): domain Eukaryota; kingdom Metazoa; phylum Arthropoda; class Insecta; order Coleoptera; family Brentidae; genus Oxystoma; species Oxystoma pomonae. Next base: position 80,694,426 of record OY998170.1, read on the forward strand.
TTTCTACAATTTAGAAGAAAACTAAGATTATTATAATAGTAGGGAAACGATATTGTTCGATTCTTGGAAATATTATTCTCTTTTAGCTTGTGCTTTCTCCAGAACACTGTCCGCAAATTTTCAAGTTTTCTTTTTATTTCCTTCGTGTCACAATTAAATTTAACCGCTATGTCATGTAAAATTTCCCGCCTTAAACGCCTCTTATTGTAATCTGGTGAATCATAATCCCATAGAAGCTTGTATTGTTTGTATTCTTCAATTAAGTTGAGAGTGTTTGTCTGATCCCAAACCACCTTCCATCCCGTCACCGTTTCGTCTTCTTTATGATCCTCTTCAAGGTAAACAGTATTTTCTTCTGTATATTCATACTCTTGGTCTAAAAAATACATTATTGTTTATAACATGTCTTTGCACAAAAATGTTCAGAAAATAAGAGCACTCCAATATTGCAATATAGCTACCACAGGAATGAAAAAGATAATCGTGTAAAATAACATTTCTAATTATATAAACGTTTTAGGTAGGTATGTAGCTGATTTTTTACTTATTCATTCAAAAACGGAAAACTTATGTTCTAAGAGTACTAAAAAAGCCTAAAATTAACTGATTGCTATTTTATTAGAAAACACAAAGTGCAAACTAGCCGTTTTTTGATAGGACTAGTATTTTACTCAACCAATGAACTTTGTCATTTAAGATAACAAGAAAACTGTGAGTTTATTTTTTTAGTTATTTATTTAAAGGTTTAAATTATTTATTTATTTAGTCTTATTTATGACAGCTATAAAAAACAAAGGTTGCTTTTAATTACATTATTACGGGCGGCTTTATCAAATTTAACCTACGGCCTTCTTCTTTTGTGGGTAAAATCGACCCTAAGGTAAAAACGACAAATAAGTTCATTCTATGTAGGTTCAAAATTTAAAACATTACATTTATCAATTGCTTGAATGCTATGAATAATAATTACCTTTATCAAAAGTACGAGCCTCATGCATTATTCGGTCAAAGCAGCAATTATTTTTTTTACGAGCGTAAGGAAAACAAAAACAGAAAATTTATTTAGGTAAATAAAAAAAAAATAATAGCAGCGGGCATTTAGTTTTCTGATGGCAACGGCAAGACTTTTTTTCGCACAAGTGTAACAAAGTAGAATTTCGCCCACTTAAAATAGTCTGCACTAGTCTGTGCTTTTTAGAATCGTTTAGTTTTTGTGCACTTATTTGCACTTTTCTTCAGTATTTGGATTTTTTCGAAGTATATAACTACATATAAATAGAATATAACAAGGTGTGTTACATTAGCCATTTCTTTTATTTTTTATTTTATGTCAGAGACGAGGTTCAATACTATGTTTATATCGAGGAGGGAACTTTATTATAATATGAGAAGTTCTATGAATGTATTGATGAAGCTGATCATGGTGACAGTGAAGACGCTGATGATGATGATGATAGTAAAGACGATGATAAAAATGTCTTATCTCATTCTGAAGACGATGAAATTTAATATTATTTTAAAATGTATAACTTTTAATTATAATTTTTAAAGTAAATAAACACTTAAGAAGCTATATTTGTATTTTGTTTTCTAATCATAACATCAATACAAAGCAAGATTTAACTTAGAAATCAATTAATAGAGTCTGTGATTTATTGCCAACTTTGAGGGTTTGTTGCTTCAGTGTGCGTTTGTAGAATGTCAGAAGAATGTCAAAAAATTAAATGACCAACAAAAGTATATGGGGCGAAATTTGAAAACAGAGTAGCCGGAGGCTAAGTAAATGCTTTTGTGTTCTAGTTTTTCCTAATCTAACATAAACTAGACAAAACAATTTAAATAAAAAAACAATGTGATTGGGATAAAAACAAGCTAACCTTTAAAAACAACATTAACTGCTAAAAAGGCGCTGTATTTAAATGTTAATTTCACTGCACCATTTCCAGTAAAGCTTTCACCTGGTATGTCTATAACAAAAATTTTATTTTGTATGGCGTGGCAATAGGATTTACATTGCTTCGGATATTCTACATTCAAAGCGGAAAAGGTTTTGAAAAGAATTTCCAAACCTGCGAGAGTGCCCGCCTGGATTTGCCATTTTACTTTGTCAATTATAACATACGTATTACGTATGCTTTTTAGATCTGGCCCTTCGACAAACAAATAGGGTTGAACTTCCATGTCCATTTTTCTTTTAAAGGCTTTTTCCTTCTGTTCATTTATTTTAATATCTATGTTTTCTGGTGACTAAAAAAAATAAGAAACTATCAAACAAATTCTGTGATCAATTTTAAGTACCTCTATTTACACCCTTTAAAAAGGCAGTAAATGTCCACTGTGAAAATGAACACAATGCAAATTTTAGTAAAGACATTTTTTATCACAATGTTCAAAGTTTCTTTGACTTTAAAATTCAAAAAAACAAAGTTATAATTGTTTTCCACAAATCAAAACTACACTTTTTTGCATTGTTTATCGTCTCCTGATGATGCTAACGTTGTTAGCGAAACGCGCGTCGAGTGCACAAAAGTGTAGTTTTGATTTGTGGAAAACAATGATAACTTTGTTTTAGTGCAACCAAAGGTTCCAAATTCCCAACATAGTTTAAAATTCAGGCTTTTTAAGGTTTGAGTTTTTTTTAATAATTATTAGTTGTTTAAAAGGGCAAAGTATCTACAGAACAGGGTGTTTTACTTTCCGAAGAATAAAAAACTTCGACTTGCGCTCGATTTCTAGTTAAAAGCAAAAAACTTTATCTTGATATGACAAACCATTTCTTAACTGAATAACAGTTCTTTATCTTTGTAAATTTTACTTACTGATGCATGGATAATAATTCCGTCAACAGCCTCAACAGTTGAAAACTTCCAGTGGCTTTTGGCAACTTTGGTTCTTCCTCTTGGAGGGAAAAGTCTTGGTAGAGCACAGAGTTGCAGCGCAACCTTAGAATCTAAAATATAACCTCAGTTTTTATTTAAAGAAAAACATAGTAAACTAATAATTTGTAGTATCTAATAGTATAAGCAATAAGGAAGTAAGTAGGTACTTTGATATTCTCCAGAGCGTTGCCTTTACTTTTCCATCCTTTCACGGTTGAACCTTCCGTCATTTGGATAATGTTAAGAACATCTGACTCTTTGAGGGTCAGGTGGTGTTCTGGCTTAAACTCTTCCCCTTGGAAGATATTTTTTTTAATTCCTCTGTAGAGGCAAAAGAATCATTTTCCTGGTATTGTCTGCCAAATGCAGCCTAAGCCTAGTCCACTTCATCCTTATCAACTGTTCTCAAAGTGCACAGCGTTCGTTACCACCCCTATCAGGGCACCCATCTCGCTGTGTTTCCTGCGCAGCAACCAGTCTCGTTTGAACTTGCTGTTGTTGGGATTACCTTTTTCCATTCCTGGTTTAGACTCAGGTCGGTTAATTAGGTGATGGCTAATTACGCCCACCCTCTGGTTAGTTTCAATAATAATTTAATACTTGCTTATAGTGGAGTAAATTCGTAGAGATTTTCAAGAGAAAGCTGCCAAAAGGGTATAATATTTTGAATTTGGCATAATAATACCTAATATTAAAAGTTAAAATTTAGTCGGGGATCCCCCATTTTCCGGCTGTCAAAGTTGGAAAAGAATGTGTTTTCTACGTTTTCAGAAAAATCAAATCGAAATCAATTATGTAATAATGGGGAGGTCCCACTTAATCCAAAAATATAAAAAATATACACTTGAAGCTCATTCAGTAGCTTTGTTCCTCAAAAATATTGTGTAGTATAGGGTCCCTTATTGCGGTTATGTCTTTCAACTTTAAAGCATTATTAAAAAATGTATCCCAATATTGTAAAAGTGCCAATGAGTTTTTCTCTGGATATAGTTTCGTAAAATCATTCTCAATCTGTAATGTGAAAAAGTTGTAAAATTAAAACAGTATCTACTTGAATATTTAAAATAGATCCAACCGACCTCCAGTATTAACTCCCTAGTCATGAACAAGACAAGAAAAAAATTGACTTAAAATGTGTATAAGCACATATTTTTGAATTTTATATCTTGTTTTTTTTTTTCAAAGAAATTAAATGGACTAGAAACCGCATAAAAAAAATTAGAAAAATCACACATCTAGGCCGAAATTCCATAAATTGTGACAAAAGTGCTGAAAAGTCTCCTGAACTATCTTTTCACGGGTAAACAACACATCTGTATGAAACCGCCACATTTTAAATATTGACTCACAACCAATCAGAACGCGACTCTACAATGTTGCCATAACTGTTCCTCAGCAATTTGCTTAGATTTGGTTACTGATTTAGAAAATATGCCTTTAATATATGGAGCGCGCCTTCTAATTTATTTTAATTTCTTTGGTTCTCTCTAAGCTATGAAAACTTTATTTGACTTTAAAAAGAAATTAAACTTCTGTTTAGGTTATTAATATCAATGGTCCAATCCGAAGCGTGAAAAAATGTTACCTACTCTCAATATAAAAATGTAGACAGCTTTTAGGGGAAATTGGTATATTAAGGTAAGCACACCAATGTGCTGCGTTTACGCTACAAAATTGTTCAGTTCAGCAGTCAGAAATCAATCAAAAACCGCTCTTTGTGCTTGGTCAATTTTAACCCTACTTTGGTTTAGGCAATTTTTGGTTGGTTTTAGTCATAAAAAATTAATAAAAAGCGCATAGTAATAGAGATTGGATATTTGTTTGCTCTGTGAGTTCAATCATCTAGGTGTAAATACGAAATTGAATACTACAGAGTCTGTAATCAGTCAAAAATGTGGTCAACCAAAACTTTTTGCTCTTTTTTTTGTCTTATTTAAGTAAGGCACTGGTAAACAATAAACACGTTTGATACCAATTTCCCCTTTTATTTGAATTAGTTAAGAAACATATCCATACCAAGGATCGTGCCCTGGGATCATTTAGGATGGGCCATTCATTGACTACTTCGGATATTTTTTCGTGATGACGATTTTGCCGAATATGAAATGTTTGGTCCCATTTAGACTCAACTTCATCCCAAGGTTCTCTGTGGTCTCTTAACCATGCAATGGCATTTATGTCTTCTAAAATGTAAAAAATTTATTGAACAAAGTTGAGAAGTTGTACGCCATTTCAATAAAAAAAATCAAAGATTATTTCTTAAATCTCCAAGTGTCCAAAGAGAAATAGGCGTTTGGCTGTCTATACACTCTAGTTTAGCGGTTATAGAATAGGTGGCACAAGAAAATTGAGTGATTATGAACTAACTATGTGGTAGTATTTGTTGATTTGTTGTGCGCAACAACTAACACGTGCAAAATAATAAAAAACTTTGATTTTGAAAATGACCCAAACTTAAATAAATAAAAATACTAGATGATCAATCATTTTAGTACGAGTATTGCCATCTGTGAAGATTAGAAGGAAGCAGCAGAACCCTGTAACAATTGACCTAACTTTTTATAAAACTAAACTTAGACAAAAAACTAATACGAAAAGTGAGAAGTGCCCCATATTGTTAGTTAAACTGCAAAAATAAACAATGGTGACGTAAAAAATGCGAATTAAGGAATGTGAAAGGAGTAGTGCAGTGCCGCTTAAACAAGGAAACTTTATAATTGTGATAACAAAAATGCAAAATAGGAAGTGGGAAATGCACCGTGCGCCATGCGGCCGACTAAACTAAGAAATGTCGGGATTTTGAGGCAAAAAATAAAAATAAAAAAAAATACCTTCTGTACGTAGTTTCTTTTGGTCAGTTACGCTACAGTCATTCTGTTTTCGTTTTCGTACATAATTTTGCTGCATATCAAACTGTATTGGTCGGCAGTCAATCGACTAAAAAAGAAAGTTGCGAGTGTATGTCTATAGCACTGTAGCATCTAATCCGAAAAAACGATTTTGATGAAGTTTTCTCCTTTAAAAACTTGACTTCTGGTGAGTGTTCTCAACTGTGTCTGGTAAAAATCGACTCAGTGGTTACGGAGATATTCATCTTGTTGTTGTCGGTTTTTTTAAATGAGGTTTTTTGATTTATAAGAAAAGTTAACTTACTGTTTAAGAACATACGGGTATATATGGATGCCAATTACATCCACCAATTTATTACGACAAGAATCGCTTAGTATCTGCTTCTCTCGGTAGAAATTTAGTACTTTAGGTCCGTTGGGGCTGGGTACAGTAGGGTCCTTAAATCAAAATCTGGAAATTCATCAGGTGGATTTGATAAATTTGTTGAATCATGAGCTACAGCCGCTCTATTATAATAAGACCCTAAAACATTCAATTAACATAAACTTTTTTTAAACAGCAAGCCTTGATTGAAATAATACATTTTTAAAACTAAAAATGTATGTCTACGAAGTTGCCGAAAAAGTGCAGATGGTCAAATTGTACTATCAAGGCAGACCATTGAGACTTATTCAAGAACTCTTTTTGGAGAATTTTTTAAATCGCCCAGAACCTCAACGATTTATAGGTTTGTGCAGAATTTTGAAGTTTGGTTGTGTAGCGCCAAGAAACTATAAAAAACCCACTGTTTTGAATGACGAGCAGGAAGTACGAGATGTGATGATTTGGGCTGCAGTGGAGGAAAATCAGTTGATATGTCTTACGTAAGACAGTGTTATGTGTTCTCAAAAAGAATGGTTATCATTCTTACAAAGCGTCAAAAACGCATCAAATTTTTCCTAAGGACAACTATCGTCGTATGGAATTTTGCGAAACAATTATTGAAAGGGCTAATCGTGATGAAAACTTTCTGAAATCTATTCTTTTTACAGATGAAAGCACTTTTCCATTATTGAATCGTCATAACCCAACACACGTTCGATATTGGTCGAGGGAAAATTTGCATTTTTATTTTGACGTAAGAACACAGTATCCCCAAAAACTAAATGTTTGGGGGGGTATTGTAGGGGAACACGTAATTGGGCCATTTTTTATTAACGGCAATTTGAATGGTCCTAGATACTTGGATTTACTGCAGCAGCATATTATTCCAACTGCTAAGCAGTTGTTAGGTGTGAGATTTGGTGAAACATGGTTTCAACAAGATGGTTGTCCCGCTCACAATGTTGGCCTTGTTAGGAAATATCTTGATAATGTATTTCCTAATCGGGTTATAAGTACACGGGGAACTATTTTATGGCCAGCTCGATCACCTGATCTTGCTCCTAAGGACTTCTATCTGTGGAGTTAAATCAAAAATAAAGTTTACGAACATGAAAGGGCTAATAATTTGGAAGAACTTCGGATTAAAATTGAAGAAGCTTTTCAAACTATCATTTTGAGAACTTGCTTTTATTTTGTTTCTCCTTATTATTTTCATTATAACACGTTGTCAGTGATAAATCTGAGCAGTTGACAATAAAACGCTCTTATTTATCAGTAACAAAAAATAAGAAAATTACGTTATAAAAATTTGCGTATTTATTGACCAAATTCCGGTTTCATTGACTACGCCCCACTTTTTTTTATTTTAAACTTATACTAGCTAAAAAGCGAAAGTTTAAGGGGATAAAAAGAAAAGGCAAAACAAAGAAAAACTATAATAGAGAGGTCAAAACGTTGTTAAACGTTTGGTTTGGTTTTCAGGAAAGAAGTTCCCGAGAAACGAATCCAAAGACCCACCATCATCAAAAAAAAATTATAAACAATAACAAATATTAAAAATAGTTCGAGTAGTAACAAATATTATATTTAGCATACAAGTTTTCATACGCCTAGACACGTTGTCCTTAAGCCTTGATTCATACGAGCACCCAGAATATAAACATCTAAATTGCGACTATTTCTTAACAGAGAAGTATTTTTTATGATTGTGTGTATGCAATGCAGGCATAATATCCAACTCCAAAAAAAAAAACAACCAAAAAGTTCTTTGTGCCGTAAGTTTGTGAAATTTTAATTTATTTAGATTAACAAACTATTCCTAAAATATATTTCTCCTAAAAACTTTGAACGGCCTTTGTTAAGTTAAAAGTTCAAATATCTGCTCGTTTTCCATCGATCCTGCAGATATGTTGTTCAGTACGAATATCTCTTTAACTTTTGACATTTTATGGCTAAAAACGAAATAGACTTCGATCTTTACAATTTTTTAAAAACGCAATCTCCGATTACTGCTTTAGAACCCATAATTTTGTTTAAAAGTGTTTTGATTGTTGCCTGTCATAACAAAAACTGCCAAGCCTAAAACTTCTTACTATCCGAAAATATAAGGTTTTATATGCCTTAAACTCTTAATCCAAGCAAGGAGGAAAAAAACTGAATCTTTTTCATCACCACAAAAATATTTTGTTTATTCAGTCCTCTATGGTCCTTCTAACTTTTCGGACATTCGTCACAAGTGTAATTAACAACTAAAAAGAAAACTTTGTTAAGTCTTTCTAAACTTGAAGATTAAATTTTTAGAAAGAAGTATAGCAGTGGCGGATCGTGACTTATAACACTGATGAGGCACCAAGATCAAAAATGTTAAAAAAATAAACACCGGAAATGTAAAACTAATTAAGATAAAAAAAAACCATTCTTCAATCTACTATTTTATGTGTTTTTCCTTTGACATTTAGAATAATTTAGAATATTCCACAACATTTCAAATAAAAAATGATCCTAGGGCTTTAATAACTTTAAACACTAGTTCATTTCATTCCGCAATTTTTTTGTTTGATAATAATCACCTACGAGCGTGATGCGCGTATTATAGGCTGAATTGTCAAGGCATGGTTAATTTTTCCTTTACTCTAATGACATGGGTGAAGCGGATCTTTTAGTCGCCTCATCCTCATGTTGTCATGAAATTTAGAAAAAGTAAAAGTTGTCCCAAAGCTTTGTACAAAGAAAAATAGGGTTTTTAAATGTACGATTTGTTGATTTTATAGTTGCAATAACAAAACCGGGGTTTCCCGTTTTTTAATTTGTAAAATTTTAATGCGGCCAGCGAGGCTTGATGCGGCACACAAGATGAGAATTCATTCTCGCCTCACCCAGCCACCGCACGCTGTCGGCAGGCTCTCGGACGGCGTTGATAGAACACCGAAGCAAAACCGTTGCAGAGTAGGGAAGCGGGGCGACCGGAATGAGTGCTTCGTCCATCTTTGATCGAACATGCAAAGCAAAGCCAGACAGAATAAGAAATGAATGACATAGAAGAAATAGCACCCTAATATTAAAATTTCAAAAAATGATATGAAGCGCTTTTTTTTCCTATAAAAATTAAACACACGAAATCTCGAAAAAAATAAATTTACCAGTTTTTACAAAAATTTTGTTGAGGCGCCGCCGCCTCACTTGCCTCATCTGACGAGCCGCCACTGCAGTGTTCTTTAACAAAAAGATGCAAATACTATACTTTGCACACGGGTCTTAAAATTCAGTGGATTAAGGCGAAGCGAAATCCAAAGTCAAGAACTTTTTATTGTTACTTTTTTACAACTGCAAGAAATATTATGCAAGACCACAAAAGCTTTTAATAAATTTTGCACATGGTGCACAGACAAAACCATTTCCTCCATCTGTCATACATTATTTTAGCAAATTTTTATTGAGACATTTAGTAGGTTATTATTATATTAAATTTTGCTTATTTATTAGAAAATATCGCATTTTTGTATAATTTTATAAACCTTTAGGAAGGAAGAGTGGGGGACAAATATGTGTGAAGGAAGTAATAAAAGTTGAGATGGGTAAACTCTTGTTTGGCTTAGTTAGTTGCTCAAAACCAATTAACTGAACCTTTTAAAAGATTGTAATGTAGTAATAGTTTAAGCTATTAAGCAAGTTTATTGGATTCAGATTATTTAATTTTGGTTATTTCATGGTAAGTATTAAATTTTGGAGGATTTCTTGCTCTATTCTTAAATACTTTTCTTCAGTTTTGGGATATTTTCCTGTTTAACTCTTTATTTTAAACTAACAAATTTAAGAGTTAATTTGAATTCTAAAAACAGTTCGTTTAGTTAATCAGATAAACAAAATTTTGCACAGCGGAGGCTTCTGGTATCCCCCACAGATCATTCGCGTGGTTTTACAAAAAATATATATATATATATCTTGTTTTTATTTAGTTTTCTAAAATAATCGAAAATGTTTACCATGAATTAAAATTTTTTAGATACGTAAAATTATATAGATGGGATAATGTTTTAGACTTTCACCGTACAAAATTTGATACAAATTTCATTAAGAGTTTTTCAGATTAACTAATTGGAAGAAGCTCATTTTTTATTCCAATTCACCCTTAAGTTGCTTAGGCCTAATTTTCAGCATATCACTTAAAGGCATATTTTCATAAAGGTCTAAAAAAATGAACGCTAACTATCTACACCTATCGTTTCAATAACTATCGGTAATCCAAAAAATGACCCACTGAAATCGGCCATGTTTGATTTATGTTAAATGCTTAATTATCTAGTTAATCAGATTACATTTAAATAATTGTCAGCTTAGATAAATTACTTAAAGATACCCGATCCTTTTGGAGACTTTAGTTATATTATTATCTGAGAAATCTTGGCACCTAATTTTCAAAGCCGCGAGAGGAATTGATCACAGTTCAAGAATAACCGCGGCAAAACCGATGCCCGCTCTGCCATTCACCTGTTTATTTTTCCCTCTCCAAGGTTTAGAACGGTATGGAATATATTCCAGCTTATTGTTTTGGTCTTGTCGGGCGTTGGCAAATTTAAACAGTGGTTCTATTTGCCAAGGAGTTTTCGTTGAACCAGGTATCTTTTTTTTAACCTAGGAATTGTCACAAAGTTTTATTTGCTTAAAGACTTAAGTTGGTTTGTCCACATTTTGAAATGAAGGTTTACCTTTGCGTGGAATATTACTTTATAGTCGGTCAGAATGTCTTCTTTTTACATGCATATCCATAGTCCCTTTCTGATGACTTTTAAAGTGACACCAAGGACATTGGAAACTGGGCATCTTCTGGCATTCGTATTTAATATGTCTAGTTAACGTTTGTTTGTATGTGTAACTACGTTTTGAAAGTGCCACTTTTGCACACTAATTATCCGAGTGCTGTTTATCATAAGAATGCATATTTGTAATTATGAGCTGTCAAAAGAAAGCCAGCGCATCTCAAACAATCGACGCTTTTTGTGTTTAATATAAATACGGAATTTTGCGCTTTCCAATTTTTTTTTTCTGTTTAACTGAAATCCAATCTTCTGGTTAAGTCCCGCTAAAAAAATATGTTTAATAAATTAATTTGATATTTCTTCTGGCAAAAAGCTGCAGTATTTGAAAGAGCTAAAACTATGTTTTATTAATCTGTAATTTGATTTTTTTGTTGTAATGCACAAAAATATTTTAAAATCGCCTAATTTTAAAATTTTGTTAGTGTGTCACAACAATAATTTTGAAAAACAAAGAAAATAATGTTAAAATCAGGGTTAACCCTGGGCCAAGACCAAATCTAGTTATGCAGTCTGCTCGTGACCAGAATAATTTATGACTCTGATTTTTTTTTTATTGTTTATTAACTATTGCTACAATTTTTTTTTTCGGAAAATACAAGGGCAGGACCGTTATAATATCTCATAGTTATATGATGTATGTTCTTTTATCTTATTTTTATCTCCCCTATTACTTATTAAAATATTTTCACTCAAACCTATACCATCTTAGAATGGAGTTTGCATATTTACCTTAATCAAATTTTGATCCGAATTGGCCCCCATTTTTTTTCGTTCAATAATAGGACCAGTAAGTTTCGGGAATTTTTTAAACTTTGACACTTTCACTAAGTTAAGAAGAATATTCACACACAATAACAATAATGTAATAATATCTACACGCAAAACTAAAACACCACTGAAGATGACACAGTAAAGCGTCGAGATACGGCTCACCCATCTGCAAGCACTAGTATTACTACTACAATACCTCCTAAGATTAAGAAATTACTTGTTTAGTGGTAAGGATTTTTACCACACTCATGGGTCCGCGATTGACTCTGATGTTTTTATGGTATATTTACTGCTATGTGTCAGTAGATTGAGATACAAGTATCACTTTAAAGACAATAAACAAACTTTAGAAATGCAAAACATTTTAATAAAATCTACCAGCTTCCTATATTATGGCCGTGTGCATTGTACGACTCCTTATGCAACCAGTACTACACGATATACGCTGCTTAACCCCAGTAATAAATATAAACTGCTCAAAATAATTATTGTTACTTACTTAATTTAAACAAGAAACAGAAATTGACTAAAGTTTAGAATTCCGATTTGGTCTTGATTTTTAAATCAATCGTTATACAAAATGTATCAAAAACTTAAATGTAATCTAAAATGTTTAAAGTAGAATTAGTTGAAAAAATTAACCTATATAGGTTTATTTTTGACGGCTTCTCAAGGCGCATTTACACAGACAAACTTTCCTTTGATGTTGAAATGCCGACAAACATTTACACGAGCCTCTTGAGCAAAATGTTCAAAGAAATGTTCGAGCAAAATCGCGTACAAAAAAACACACGTAAATTTTGGAGAGAATGTTGAGCAAAATTTGTTTGAAGAAATGTTGGTAATAAAAATTTCTTACAAATTTAAATTTTATAGTTTTATGGGAATTCATTGAACTTAACTGAAAATAGAAAGACTAAGTTTTAAAACAAGGTATTTTTAATTAAGTGCTTTCCGACGGAAAAACGATTTGATTTTGAAATTCACGTTTTACCTCATAAGCAACTTCGATTGATCTGATTTTTATAGGGGATATGCCAGTATACTTGTAACTTTTTTGGGGTTGTAAAAAAAACGAGAATCAAAAAAAATAAAAATTGACACTTATTTATTGCTGTTGCTGGGTTAGGAGAAGGTAAAAACCGTAGACTAGTGAGAGGGAGTTTTGGTCAAATGAACATTGACACACAAAATTACAGTAGTGTTTGACAGCGCTGCGTTCCGACTGTCTAAACCTCCCTATCCCCCCACAGGGAACAACTAACTACTCTCCAGAACAGTTCTCTAAAAATATCCACCTGCATTTTAAAAAGTAATTACTTCGAAGACATTTCCGTTTTCTTTTTATAATGAAAGAAAACCAAAAAAGTTAAAGAAAATAATTAAATGTTATTACCTCCATCATTAACTATTTTAACCTTGCATATGACAAAACTAATAGCCAATAATAATGTTTCGCTTCCGTCGCCTTTTTTTCACAAAAGTTTAAAATAAAAGTTGGTGTTCCATTTTTTTAAAGAATTGAGATCACTGATCAATGATGTAAAATTATATTTATTCTCATCTTTAAAAATATTTTTCCAAAATAGATAGCAATAACTTGCTCAAAAATTTACCCGAACAAAATGTTCAAAGAAAAGCTCACAAAAATGTTCGCGCAAAAAATTTCAGATCTTTTGCACGAGCTTTTATTTGAGCATGTTCGTCTGTGTAATTGCGCCTTCAAATAGCGATACTTAAAAAACTTGTTATTTTTCTATGCTGATGCTGACCAAAATCGAGAAACGCTTAGCTCGAATTGGCATTTGCTAAATTGGTACTATTTTGATTAAAAATATATATAACATAACATTTTATTTTTAACAGTTTCTTTCTTGCGCTCTTTTCACTTAAAATGTTCAACTTTTTTTATAAGTCTAATTTTACCATAATTAAAAGAAGACACTATTTTCATCCTTTTCAACTGGCTATCAGACCAAACTGAGGTGTTCCCAACTTATACTGCGCCACCGTACCTGTCTTAAGTGTCAAAAATAGTGCCGATTTTTCATATGTTGCTTCAGGTTTCCTTTTAGTCTAGACTTGAACGAGCACCCGGGTGACAAACAACTAAACTGAGGTTCTTTTCCACAATAGAATTTTTTGTGATCATACAGTCCTCTGCGATTTTTGTAAGTTTTTGCGCATGCGTCGCAGCTATAAGTGATTTTGTTACGGCCTAAAATAAATTTAACAGTTATTCCTTTGGTTTTACCTAGATTTGGTTAACAAGATTGCCACCAAAAGTTAAAGTTAAAATTCCCTGACATTTCCCTGTTTTCTATGACGATTTGCTCTAAAAATCCCATTTCACACAACAACGTTTTGGCTAAAATTTCTTAAAACTAAACAAAAATCGTAACATTCAGTGATGTCATAGCAGTACAAAATTTTTGATAAATTATACTAGAAACGAATTTTACACGTTTTAAATGGACTAAAATGTTCTATTGTTGCAGCGATGCATGCAAAGTAGACAATTCTTTTTCAAATTGTTGGTAAAATATTTTATCGTAGTTCGTATTTCTTTAAATAGGATATTTTAGTAACCGCGAATTGAAACAGTGTATACATAACGGTTTTGCAATTATTCAAGAAATTATTTTTCAGTGTTTGAAGAAAAATTCACAAATTTCCTGACTTTTTCCTGACTGTTTTAACATTTTTAAATTCCTCGACTTTTCCAGTATTTTTTGTTTTTCCACGTCTGTGGTAACACTGCTTATTTAGCAACGCTTTAGACTAAAATGTTAACTAACGATACATTATTAAACACATTTCTGTATTTTGTTGAATGCCAGTATAAATTAAAATAAAATATTATTAATTATATTAGGTTTGTATTGTAACACAATAATTTTTTTTTATTTAATTGATCCCTGTAAAATAGTAGTCTTTTTATACATTCATCAAAAACATAATTTTAGTAACTGTCTGCAAATAACTAAAGCATGGCTTCTTTGGTTACCGATGCAAAAAACTTTTTTTTTATCATGTGCAAAAAAAGACTTTTGTCCGTTTTTTACCCAAAATTAAAGACAAATAGCGGAAATATAGTAATACTGAAAAAATCTAATTATTAATATTTTATTTATTTATTTTATTTATTATTTAATTAATATTTACAAAGAAATCGTTTAAAAACATCGTGAAAATATCAAATTGTCAAAGCCGCCTTGTTTAATAGTGTAAAGATGGGTTGCGAAAAGTGCTCTTCGTTCGAGATTTTTAAAAGAGTTTTTGTGTTTTTCTTGGATTTTTTAATAAAGGTATTAAAAAAATACTGTTAACAACTCGCGGCTAAACTGTGTTTTTTACTCGCGTTTTTGAATACCTCGTTATTTAAACCAACGCTTGTAAAAAAACACTATTTTAACCACTAGTTGTTAAAACTACTGTTTCACATTTAGTGGCTAAAATAGTAGTGCCTTTTTTTACAAGCGTTGGTTTAAATAACGAGCGCAGCGAGGTATTTAAAAACGCGAATAAAAAAAAGCACATTTTTAGCCGCCAGTTGTTAACCCTATTTTCTTTATTACCTTTATAAAAAAATCCAAGAAACCCAGGAAAGTACTTTTAAAAATGTCGAACGAAGAGCACTTCTCGCAACACACCATCTTTACACTATAAATCAAAGCGGATGGTAACTAAAATAAGAATGGTTACCATAGCGATGTGTCTTTTTACTAGGTGACGTTAATTGTTGCGTCATTTTAATCTTTGACACTTTGATATTTTGACAATGTTTTTGGGGAAAACTGGCGGAGATGGCTTAATTTTTAGGCAAGAGTTAATAATTAAATTTTTTCAATATTACTATTTTCCGCTATTTAATTAAATTAAATAATAAAATATTAAATCTTTTTTTGCACCCGTGATCAAAAAAAAAAAATTCTGCATCGGTAACCAAAAAAGCCATGCTTTAGTTATCTGCAGACAGTTACCAAAATCATGTTTTTGATGAAGGTATAAAAAAAATCTTTTTGTTAATTAGTAAAATTAGTTTGTCCTGAGTTGAGCCTTAGAAATATCCCGCTTTAATTGGTATCCTTTTATTAGGGTAGCAGAAATTATTTTAAAAGCAAGTTGAAATAAAGAAATGTAAAACTAAAACGGAAAAAGTTTGCAAAAACATTTATTAATCAATTGATGGCTATAATTAATAAAAAGTAAGAATATTATTTTTAGGTATGGGATATTTTTCATGCAACCTAAACTATAAAAAAAGACATAAGGTTCAACAAACAAAAATCTACAAGCAACTTTACTTTCAAAAACACAAAACCAACTGTATTCAAAGCCTAATTCTCATTAAATCTGCACCAGTTCCAGTAACGCTTTCACCCGAAACCTCAATACCAAAAACAACTTTTTGTATGGCGTAGTAGTACGCCTTACATTGCTCCGGATATATATTCAAACCAAAATAGGTTTTAAACAGAATATCCAATCCTGCAAGAGTGCCTTCCTGGATTTTCCATCGTACTCTGTCAATTATAACATACGTGTTACGCATGTCTTTTAGATCGGGCCCTTCCACTAGCAGATAGGGTTTAACTTCCATGTCGATTTTTCTTTTTAAGGCCTTTTTCTGCTGTTCAATAATTTTAACTTTTATATCTCTCGGTGACTAAAATAAATTCAAATTTTAGCAAAAAAATATTGTGGTTAAGTCATCCATATTCCTAAATTACAATTATCTAGTATGTATGGTGGTAAAAACCGTTCATTTTGTATTAATAACAACCTTTTGTTAATTATAACTATCACTAGATATTTTTTCTTTGAGAAGTGGGAAAAAAATTAATTTAAACAAAAGTTTTAAGGCGACAAATATTTTGTCGCTTTGTTGTTGAAGAACCCTCTACACTGGGTCCAACTGCCATATAATTAAGCTAGTTTGGGCTTATACGAAGCAAAAATAGGGACTCCCTTTTCTTATAAAAAAATAGCTATTTGCCTAACTAGACCGGAAACGTGAACTTGACAGAGCAAAAAATTAAAAGAATGCTCCGAGTCGTCTCTTAGTCTATACAAAATGTGTCTTTTATTTAAAGTTCAGCCAAATCTGATGTTCATTTGACTCCAAAAAGTATGGAAATCACATGACTCTTCAAAACGGGTCATCTGATATCCATACCTCCATTAACTTAGCGACCCCACCTCAAGAAAATCAAAATGTAGTCACATTATAATTATATGCTCATTATGTGCTAATTTCGTCCCCAATCCCAAAATTTTGTGCTTCTCGGGTTTCTGAGAAAATCGAAAAAGGAACTGGGGTAGCTAGGTTAAAATTAACTTAGCAATCCCACCAGAAAATATGGCGCCAAACTAAAAATTTTTGGTTTTAAATTTATGTCCTAATTATGTGCTCCACAAATATATAAGAAAAAAATCGAAGTTTTTCGTTTTAAATTATGTTTTTTTTTTAAAAAAAAGGTGGTGTAGCTAGGCTAATATTAACTTAGCGACCCCACATGTTTAGTTATAACAGAATTTAAAAATTTCAAAAACCAGTATTTTCGGCATATTATGTGCTAATTTCGTCCATGATTAGAAAATTTTGTACTCATCTGGTTTCCGAGATAATCAAAAAAAAAAGTGGGTTAGCTAGGATAATAATAACACTAAAAAACTGTACTGAAAACAAAAAATTCCGATTTTTCTCGTACATATTCATAAGGCACATGATTTTGTAATAATATATTTTTACTTTGCAATCGTACTTCAGATTGCGAATGCTAGGGTCTCACAAATGATGTAATGTAATATCCACTTTATTGGTTTTCTTGAAAACCAGACAAGTACAAAATTTTCTGATCATAGACAAAATTAACACATAATTTGCAGATAATAATGGTTTTTGAAATTTTTAATTTCGGTAATGCTTTAACGTGTGGGGTCGCTGAGTTAATAATAACCTAGCTTTTTTTAAAGAAAAAACATAACTTGAAATGAAAAATTCTATTGGTTCCTATATATTCGTGGAGCACATAATTAGCATATAATTTTAAAACCAAAAATTGTGGCGCCATATATCCTAGTGGGGTTGCTAAGTTAATATTAATCTAGCTACCCCATTTTCTTTTTTGATTTTCTCAGAAACCAGAGGAGCACAAAATTTTTTGATTAGGGACGAAAGCACATAATTATGGTATAACTAGGTTAATGGAGGTGCTATCCATACTTTTTGGTCACTTCGATATTTCCTGAGTAAAGGTCAGTGACAGAAAAAAAAAGAATCTCTACTGTTAAGAACTTTTATTCTTCATCCAAACCGTTGTGAATTTACCAAATAACAGTTTACCATTTAGAGTAAAAAAGTGAAAGTAGGTGTTTTGAAACACTTCTTGTTAAAAAGACCTAGATGCAATTTATATTAAATTTTACCTACCGTTGCATGGATAATCATTCCATCAACAGACTCAACAGTTGAAAACTTCCAGTGCTTGTCTGCGCCTTTTATTATAGCCTCGGCAGAGCACAGAGTTGTAGTGCAACCCTTGAATCTAAAAAACGGATACTTATAAGACCTCAAATACGATACATATATTTTTAGGAAACTGTGAATAAAGGTTACAAATAAGACATATTCATTTTTATATACACACAGTAAATAATGAAAATTTTGATTCACTCAAAGGTCTTAGAGTGAAAAAATATCTCACTGAAAATTTAGTGAAAGTCACTCAAAATAGGTAAGCCAGGATTGTGTGAAAACTTTATGACATTGACAAGTTCAAATATTGTGTCAATGGTATCCACACAAATTCAGTTTAAATGTCAAAACTTGTCCTCAGCTACATGAGAATCCATTTTATAATTATATCCTATTCTTTAAACATTTAAATAACGTAAAAAAATATTAACGGGCTCAAAACTTGTATAAACAAATAGGCGTTTTTGGTTGTTTATCATTTTGCGATATTTTTTTTTTTATTAAAGCGCAGTTGGTGGCTAAACTTAATAATTTTTTTTACTACAGATATTTTTAGGAAACTGTGAATAAAGGTTACAAATAAGACATATTCATTTTTATATACACACAGTAAATAATGAAAATTTTGATTCACTCAAAGGTCTTAGAGTGAAAAAATATCTCACTGAAAATTTAGTGAAAGTCACTCAAAATAGGTAAGCCAGGATTGTGTGAAAACTTTATGACATTGACAAGTTCAAATATTGTGTCAATGGTATCCACACAAATTCAGTTTAAATGTCAAAACTTGTCCTCAGCTACATGAGAATCCATTTTATAATTATATCCTATTCTTTAAACATTTAAATAACGTAAAAAAATATTAACGGGCTCAAAACTTGTATAAACAAATAGGCGTTTTTGGTTGTTTATCATTTTGCGATATTTTTTTTTTATTAAAGCGCAGTTGGTGGCTAAACTTAATAATTTTTTTTACTACAGATACTTTGAAACCATAAATAGACACTTCGTAGTGGTTGTGGAAAATTACTACGTCTGCACAATAGCTCAATGTCAATCCATGGTGGAAAATAAACACTACCACTGCCGCAAGCCACGAATCCCCCCTTTCCTTGTGATTGTGGAGATTTTTATTGTCTAATTTTAGAGAATTTTGGCCCAAGTAAATATTATAAAATATTACAAGTTCTAACACTTATTTTGTGAAATAAAGCCTTATTTTGTGTATTTTCTCATCTCCATAATTTTGTACAAGCGACAGTTTTATATATATTAGCTACCAAAATTTTAAAAGTTCCAAAATATCCCTATTATTTGTTTTTTAGCCAAATTTAAAGAAAAATAAAGTAAAATGGTAAAATGAAGAAAAAATAATTACCTTGACCTAAAAAGTTTAAACAAATTAATATATTTCCAAAAGAAGAAAAATTTCAAACTGTCAAAAAATAGAACGGCTAGATACTTAGGGGGCATACGTAAAAAATTTGGGTTCCATGGGCATCTTGATGAAGATTTTACGAAACTTACTTTTATCAATTACTTATGGACACACCAACACTGCCTAAACTGTTAACAGCTCCAAAAATGCTGCAGTCAGAAAGTAGGGTTAGGGTTTCATTCTTTTTTCTTAAATTTAGACGGTTTAAGCTAGAGCAACAAAATTTGGCACATATGTTGGCCTTCCGGGAACGTACCATCGAAATTAAAAAATTATATTTCACTTATCTTTCACCATATGTGAACAAAAGTTTTGTTCGAGCCCCTAGGGGCTGCAAGTGGATGGGATCTAATTTTCACCATTTTCATATTTCAGAAAACACTCGATATGCATATATGCACACTTTTTGATGAGGTTTAGATATGCATATTCAGTAGTTTTCTGTAATATAGAAATGGCCTAGGGGCTGGGGAAAAGTTAGATGCAAAAAATAAAGGCTCTTAAAATGTAAGTGTTTTGACTCGAACTTGTAATTGCCAAAAAACTTTGCAATTTTTTAATTTCGTATAGTAAATTTTTATATTTTATAATATTTGTTACACTAAATTCATGAGTTTTAAATATGCATATGGATGGTAATAGTATGAACTAGCAACTGACTGAGATGGAAGGTATGAGGGATAGTTTAAAAACAAATGTTGGCCCCTGTTGCCCCCTAGGGGCCACGTATGTAATTTTTGATGAAACACGAAGATACGCTGCCGCAAGGCCAACATATGTGCCAAATTTCATTGCTCTATCCTAAACCGTCTGAATTTAAGAAAAAAAAATTGACACCCTAACCCTAGTTTTTGACTGCAACATTTTTGGGGCTGTTAACAAGTTAGACAGTGTTGGTTGGTCCATTAGTAATCTATTAAAACAGGTTTCGTAAAATCTTCATCAAAAGCCTTACGAACAATAAGGTAAGCCCCCTAAGTAAGAGGGCAAGGTCACTAATTAAAAAGAAAAACGAGAACAAAACCACTATATTTAATGATAAAATCACTTAAAAAATACTCCAAAACTGAACAACCCAGATTTGGACATAATTTGAAATAAAAATGAACCATTTAATAAGCATTGAATTTTTGAAGACATTTGCACCACGTAGAACAAAAGATTATTATATAAAATAGCTTAAGCAATGAAAACATCAGTTTTTTTTTCCAAGAGCATTTGCGCCGCTCAAAAAGCCTTTTGTAGTATAGTTAACTGTAGCTTAGGGTTAAGCTAGACATTTTAACCAGCATTAATCTGAAAACGGACCTGAAAATGTTGGAAACATTTTTTATCATGTGTCAGTTTTTTATGTTTAATCAATAGTTACTTCAGCACGTCAGAATGCACTCTTATCACATGCCTATTCATAGTCCCTTTCTGATGACTTTTAAATTGACACCAAGGGCAAAGGAAACTGGGCATCTTTTGGCATTCGTATTTAATATGTCTACTTAAGGTTCGTTTGTATGCGTAACTACGTCCGCAGTCACATTGATATTCTTTACCTAAAATACAAAATTCAGTATATCGGGCAAAACGTAGGCACTTTAATTATTAGGAAAATTATTGGATTAGTTATCCGTGCCTAGAATAAAATTTTTTGCATTGATAGATAGATAGATTTTTACAATGGTTTTCCTAAAATAAATCGTATACCCTTTTGGGTGTAAATCCTGTCAAAATTCTTAAAATAATATTATCATAATGTTAACATAAAATAAGAGAAATAGCACTAAAATATAAATATATATATATATATATATTTGTCAATTTGAAATTAATTTAAAGATTAATTAAAACTTTTCACTAATGTACAGATAATTTATTTAAAACAGGCATACACAATATCACATACACGAGTTGTCAGTCTTACACTTGTACACACAGCCTAATTTATAATTTTTTTATTTTAATTTTTTCTTTAAGAGGAAACCAATAAATAAGCTTGTGTCCCCGCCATTCCACACATAGTACACAGAGGACGGGCGCTCTCAGAGAGTCTTTATTTGCTAAGATTAGTTCTAAATACTGATTTGTATTTTATAATTTTTGCGTTGGATAATATGACCATAAGATTTGTAAGAAAAAACAAATTAATCTAAATATGCCGGTTATTTCAAGGTAACTGGCCTATTAAAATATATTGGAGAAACTTCGTACAACCAAGGACCTATTAAGTCATATAGGTTCCTGGTACAACCATGTAGGTGGGTACACCAAACAGCTTTTGTATTTTTTAATTACACGTAAATATAGGTACAAAAATATAAGCATCTGACAAGTGTTGTGTTTTGTGTGCTTCCTTTTACACCGGTATAGTTTTTTTATTTATAATATAATAGAAAATTAATCATTATGTTAGATAATTGTGGACAAAAAAATAAAAATAAATAAAAAAAAACAAAAGTTGCAATAACTTTACAATACAAAAAAAATTATCCACAAACACATCAATTTTTAGGCCAAATTCGAAAATAAATAAAATATGTAAATAAATCACTTATATTATTCGGAATTTTTAGCGAATTTAAATTGGTGTATTTTTAAATGATTTTTTAAATTATTTTTTCTTACAAAGGCTTTTAAACAGAAGTGACAAATAAAGTTTTTGCCTTTTCCACAATCTTTCGAACGGTGATATTTGAGCGATAATTTAGAGGTGTATTTTTTTCCACAAGCATCACAAAAATGTTCTAAAAATAAAAATGAATGAGAATTTGCAAGCAGAAAACTATTAAATAAACATAGAGCAAAGATAAATTAATAATAATCTTAACACTGAATGAAAAAGAACGTACAACCTGAAACGATGGGTCTAGAGCCATGAAATTTTGCACAGGAGAAGAAAGTTTTTATGTACATGGTGATAATATTCTTTATAATAAAAAGACACAGTCAAAGAGAATTAAGTGACGGGTAAATAAAAATAAAAAACAATGCATAGCAAGCCTTTATTTAAAATAGGTAATGGTAACGTAGACTGGAGTTTTGCACTAAGTGGTGCTTATCAGTAAGCTCAGTTAACAAACTGGTGGGTCTTACTGGGCGACGAACTTTATTAAACGGTTGTACCTTATCGATAACAAAAAATTTTGTTAAAACGGAAGAAACTTTTTTCTTACCAGTTACTATTTTTACTTACATTTATTTGCTAATAATATATTTTTTTGCTTAAAATAACAATTTATTCTTTTAAATTTCCACTTACCAAACCAAATAACCAAAACAGAGAAAGGTAAAAAAACTTTTCCATTTTTATGGGCCAACCTAAATATTCTATTTTAAATGCAGTTTTCTTTGCCTTTGCTTGTATTGGGTTGGATTGGCCAGATACAAGTATTAACCCGGCCCAAGGGGACCGTTCTCTGAATCTCACTTGCGTAATTCTCAACAGGTGCGTCCAGGATGGACCCTACTGAATAAATCGGTGATTAAATCCTGCTGAGGAATGTCATACCGCACCCCCCTGGAACGCAGCTTTTTGGGGTCTCTGAATGGTGGATCGGGGACGGGTGTGGTGGCCTTGGCTTAAAAGCCGCGTGGATGAGGCACCACAATAAAAACCTTCCTCATGTGATGCAAGCTTTTAAGCTGGCTCTATTATAATTTTGTGACTCTAATATCGAGCATCGCATGCCGGGCTATTGCTATTAGGGAGATCTTGGTCATGCAGTTTAAAGGCAAATTTCGTTTCTTATGATTATCGTTACCGTAAATAAAAGTAACTTCAAGAGGTTAAAAATAGAGCTTTTTAACGTAGTCAATCGTTTGGCGGTTAACATAACCTCACTTTTTTATTGACTTTTGTTTTTTTTTTCTCAAGTTTTTTTTATTTGCTATTCTAATCATATCGTGGAGGAAAATATTAATTTAGTGATAGGACTGGGAGACGGACACCCCAACATATCTTTGGTGAAGTAGTAGAAAAAATCGAGGCTCTGCAAACTTATTTGTACTTATACTCACCTGTTTACCAAAAAAAAAACGGTAAAAAAGGCAGCCTACTATAAACACGGTTAACAAAAAATGAAATCCAAATACACAAAATTTTTGTAACACAACAAACTTTTATAGCCTAAAAATCTTCCACTACAGAATCGCATGAAGTTTGCAGTGGTTACCTTTAATAAAGCAGGTAACAGCCTGACAGAGCGCTACTGCGCCTGCCCAGAATAAAGGTAAGGGTAACAGATTGACAAAAGAACCTGACCAAAATCTCTCTATTATTTCTCCTCACTTGCGGTATTCGTTTTTATTATTTTTTTTTTACATTGTTTCCTGTGTATGATGAAGTTTGCGTTTTACTGAGGGGGGGGGGGGGTTCGGCGATGCTGCGTCACCTATTTCTAAAGTCCCGAGCCGCCACTGGATCCTCCGACAACCATGAGGTAACACAGGGAACCGAACAGGTACCCAGTGGAAAGGATCAACAAGGACCTGTTTAAGGACCCAGTAGATCTTCTTTAAAACAAGATGCCCGACAGGGAACTGCACAAGTACACACTGGACACTCTACAAACGCATCAGAGGCACCTACGGATGCCGCTGATGTAAACAAATTGTCCAAGGAGCTCAGGAAGCTCCAGGTCAAAGTCGTGATCAGGATGGAGGGTCCAATTGAAACAGAGCTGACTGAAGAGCACCTGCTCGAAGTCCTTGCTTCATCTAGGCAGGAAGGATGTGAGACCAGCAGCAGGGCTCCTAACAGGACACTGTTGGTTCAACAAGCACCGGATACTTAGAGAGTCGGACGAAGAATCGTCCTTGCTTGTCCTGCTGGAGTTTCTGGCTCTGGCCAAGTTACGAGAGTCGCATCTGTTGGTCCCAGGCGATGTAAGGAGGTTGCAGCCTAGAGAAATCTGTTCTTTTGCGAAAGAGACAGGCTTCCAGGGCTAAACCATGGATAGTAGGCTTGCAACAGGCCAAGCAAGGTGGCCTACTCACATGGAAATTGTCCCGCCCGCACTTCGACATTCATTCATTTAATGGCACTGGCACTTAAAATCTTTTGTTTTTCGACATTTTTTTATGGTTATTTACAGATTGTGTATACTTGTAACCATTTGCACAGTTATCACAGGTATATGGAAACTCTAAAAGTAAATCCTCATTAGGTATACTAATTCTGTTCTGGTTCTGGGGGCGGTGCAGCGGGCAATTAAGCAAAAATAATGATGTAAATAAAGCAACATATATATATATATATATATATATATATTACGGATTCAGTATTATTTCACATGATAAAATACTAAGTAACAACACTATTGTCCTCTATCCGTTCCTCTTCTCCAAGCCTCTCAGTCCAATGCTTCTCTCTTCCATGACCTGTCTGACGCCTCCATTCCATGAGCGCCGTGGTCTGCCTCGTATTCGTCTTCCGGGCGGCCTCCATTGGAAAATTTTCTTTGGCCATCGTTCCTGAACTAACCATTTCAGAGATTTTTTCTCGACCCTGTTTACCACAGATTCACCTGCCTCCATGATGCAATGCGCTTCGTCGTTTCTCCTTCTTTCTAGCGTTGAGATTCTGGCACTTCTCCTTAGATAGTCCATCTCAACTGTCAGTAATCTTCTTTTAAAGTCTGCATTGAGTGTCCATACTTCTGATCCATAAATAAGAACAGACTCTACCATGACTTGTCCAATCCTTTTCTTGTTTTTGTCAGACAAGTGTCGGTCCCACCAGATCGAATTAAGGCATCCAATTCCTCGGTAGCTCAGTTGGTAGAGCATGATACTAGTATTCTAGAGATCCCGGGTTCAAATCCTGGTCGAGCAACGGCTTTTTTCCGATTTATTCCCTTACCCTTTGCCCTCTACGCCACAAATCTTTTCTGTCTATAATAATAATTTTCGCTTTTCTCGACAGAAAGGGTCTAGATAAATAAAGCAACTTCCAAATGAAAAATCTCCTATGTTTACCTAGAAACGATATTTTTTTTTTAATATATTTATTTTGTAAACTGAAGAATCACTGTAGTTTTTCAAATTGCCACCCTGTATATTTTGCGTATAAGTTATGCTTTCTTCTCAGATGCCCACGCAAATTCCCCGATTGGAATGTTTGGTAAGAGCAGACGTGACACTTATGTTGAGGCTGTTTTCCGCACTCTAAACGTTGGTGCATTTGCAAGGAAGTTTTTCGTTTATAGTATTTTTCGCAAGTAGAACAGGCAAACGCAGAGTCTAAAATATACATATTATTAGAGACTTTTTTATTTCCAAATTTAATGCTCACTTAACTCTGTTCACCCATATCCGGAACCTTAAGGCGCATTTACACAGACAAACTTTCCTTTGATGTTGAAATGCCGACAAACATTTACACGAGCCTCTTGAGCAAAATGTTCAAAGAAATGTTCGAGCAAAATCTCGTACAAAAAGACTCACGGAAATTTTGGAGAGAATGTTAAGCAAAATTTGTTTGAAGAAATGTTGGTAATAAAAATATCTTACAAATTTAAATTTTATAGTTTTATGGGAATTCATTGAACTTAACTGAAAATAGAAAGACTAAGTTTTAAAACAAGGTATTTTTAATTAAGTGCTTTCCGACGGAAAAACGATTTGATGCCGAAATTCACATTTTACCTCATAAACAACTTCGATTGATCTGATTTTTATAGGGGATATGCCAGTATACTTGTAACTTTTTTGGGGTTGTAAAAAAACGAGAATAAAAAATAATAATTCGCACTTATTTATTGCTGTTGCATGTAAAATGTAATGATAAAAATTTACGTTTAAAAGAATATCTCTTTATTTTACTTCCAAGTTTAGTTTTTTACAATAATAATTAAGTCAAATTAAAAAACCTATATACATTTTATTAAATCTCAAATATATGAACAAATGCACGTTCGTTTTAAATAATAATACCCATTTATTACTCACTTTTACAACCCTACGATCGCTACCCTGGTCAAAAAAAATATAATTTAGTAGACTGTGTCGCCGATCTATGATCCCGCGTTTTGGATTTCGTAGGTAGTAGGCCGGCCACCCTTTTGAATCGGAATGTTGACCTTTGCATATTGTTTGTTCAGTGTCATTAATCGACCTTGATTATTACATTAAATTGACAGTAGATATTATGTCTATATCTTCAGCATTTTCATGAACCTTTTGCTTTTTTAAGTAACCCTTGGGGCCTTAAACTAACTAGGTAAATCTGGTGTGAGGAATTAAAAAAAAACAATCAAAGGTAAGGGTAAAGTAAAGTTACAAAAATATGTTTAAAAAAAATCCCCATCCCCACCACTCCTCATAGTCGTGAGGCGCGGATTAAGTTTTTTGCCGATATTTGAAAAACTCTTTTTTTTTGCAAAAGAAAAATTTTCCTGTGTTTTTTTTGAACTTGAAAAAACCCTTGGAAATAAAAAAACTCGCAAGAAAATCTCAAAAAAACCCCCGGCCAAAAAAATCCGGGAAAAACCCTAAGAAAAAAATATTATAAGTAATCCTAATCCATGTGACAAAACTGATAGCCAATAATATTTCGCTTACCGTCGGCTTTTTTCACAAAAATTTAAAATAAAAGTTGGTGTTCCATTTTTTTCAAGAATTGAGATCACTGATCACTGATGTGAAATTTTATTTATTCTCATCTTTAAAAATATGTTTCCAAAATAGATAGCAATAATTTGCTAAAAAATTTACCCGAACAAAATGTTCAAAGAAAAGCTCACAAAAATGATCACGCAAACATTGTTAGATCTGTTGCACAAGCTTTTGTTTGAGCATCTTCGTCTGTGTATTTGCGCCTTTAAGTATAGAAGTACGGTAACACCAATACAAAAAAAAAATAACAGCCAGGATTGTTTTCGACTAAGATAAATCCACCAAAAGGTAGGTTTTGCGTTGCCCAATATTCCAATTGTAGAACTACATTCGAATACATATACTACATTAGTTCATTAGAATACATATACTACATTAGTTCTAACAAATTAAAATAAACACCCGTACAAAAAACATGTAAAAATACCAACAAAAATATCTTCTGTATGATATTACATTTAGTTTAGAAACCAAAATAGCCAGTGTATTTGAATTGTCACCCTGTATACTTAATTACTTAGTTACTCCGTAGCACTACAACCCAGGGTGGGTTATGGATGCCTTGACTATTTGCCTTCACCTAGGACGGTCTTGAGCCATCTCTCTCCATTCTTGCTGATCTACTCCAAGCACATCTAGGTCCTTGTTGATGTTATGTCTCCATCTTTTACGAGTCGCTTGTTTTGAGTTCTTTGTATATGCCCTACCCATCTTCGTTTGCCGGACTTTAAAACCTAATTGATATCTGGGCTTTGATATATTTGAGCATCTCTGCATTGCTTCTCATTTTGTAACGGTTGTATATTTCGCTTAAATATTTCTAAAGTTATTCATTTTTTCAGATGTCTACGAGAATTACATTTCAGTCATTGCGACCAAAGATATGAACCGTTTCTAACTATTTTAAATAAACG
This sequence comes from Oxystoma pomonae, assembly GCA_963921995.1. Classification (NCBI taxonomy): domain Eukaryota; kingdom Metazoa; phylum Arthropoda; class Insecta; order Coleoptera; family Brentidae; genus Oxystoma; species Oxystoma pomonae. Next base: position 80,722,544 of record OY998170.1, read on the forward strand.
GAGAATACAAAAAGGACAAAACTCCTGCTTGAGATTTATTTTTGGAATACGCAGGCGCCAGAAGATTTCACGCAAACTCTTCGACCTGCAATGGCTAAATAATATTTAGCCATTTCAGGTATAAGACTTTGTTTATTATGCGTATTAAGACTTAAAACAAAAACTCCAAAATATCTATATAAAAGCAGACCTTGCGTATTCAAACTCATCAAAAATATTTGCATTTAACTAGCTTGCTCAGAATTCCTCAACATAAAAAACAAACCATAAAATAGTAGTTTATTACAACTAGTGTCTAAAATAGTGCTTTTTTTACAAGCGTTGGTTTAAATAACGAGCGCAGCGCGCAACGGGAGTAAAAAAAAGCATAGTTTAGCCGCGAGTTGTAAACCCTATTTTTTTTAATACCTTATCAAGAAAAACAGAAAAATACTTTTAAAAATGTCGAACGAAGAGCACTTCTCGCAACACACCATCTTTACACTATAAATCAAGGCGGCTGGTATATGAAATCATAATGGTTTCCATAGCGATGTGCATTGTTGCGACATTTTAATCTTTGACAGTTTTTAAATTTTTTTTTCGTAAATACTTGGTGAAAACTGGCGGAAATGGCTTAATTTTTGGGCAAGATCAATTAGATTTTTTCAATATTACTGTTTTCCGCTATTTCCCTTTAATTTTTGGGTAAAAAACGGGCAGAAATCTTTTTTTGCACCCGTGATCAAAAAAAAAAAAAAATTTGCATCTGTAACCAAAAAAGCCATGCTTTGATTATCTGCAGAGAGTTACTAAAATCATGTTATTAATGAAAATATAAAAAAAATATTTTCCTATTTGGCACCATCGTTTGTCAGATAAGTAGCCTGATGTAAATAGAAACCATCTTTTTTTAAAAAGCCTAGGACAGTTTGAAAGGATATCTATGATCTAATAACTTTTTTGACTGACATATTTCAAATTCAGTTTTACAAAAAAATCTTTAGAAACATACAAGATATCTAAAATTACATATATTTTACTGATAAAAAACTTAGTTGTTTTGGTAGAAAATATTTTTTTTTTATTCGTCCCTCTTTTTTTTTAAATATTTACCTACTTGAATAGAAAATATTTATGGAATATTAAATTTAACAAAAAGTTAAATCTTAAGTCGCATTTACACAGACAAACTTTCCTTTGATGTTGAAATGCCGACAAACATTTACACGAGCCTCTTGAGCAAAATGTTCAAAGAAATGTTCGAGCAAAATCTCGTACAAAAAACACACGTAAATTTTGGAGAGAATGTTGAGCAAAATTTGTTTGAAGAATTGGGGGTATAAAAATTTCTTTACAAATTCAAAATATATATTGTTATCGGAATTCATTGAACTTAACTGAAAATAGAAAAACAAAGTTTTAAAATACGGTATTTTTAATCAAGTGCTTTCCGACGGAAAAACGATTTGATGCCGAAATTTACATTTTACCTCATAAGCAACTTCGATTGATCTGATTTTTATAGGGGATATGCCAGTATACTTGTAACTTTTTTGGGGTTGTAAAAAAAGCGAGAATAAAAAAAATAATAATTGGCACTTATTTATTGTGGTTGCCTGTAAAATATAATGATAAAAATTTACGTTTAAAAGAATATCCCTTTATTTTACTTCCTAGTTTAGTCTTTTACAATAATAATTAAGTCAAATTAAAAAACCTATATACATTTTATTAAATCTCAAATATATGAACAAAAGCACGTTAGGTTTAAATAATAACCGTTTATTACCCACTTTTACAACCCTACGAACCCGATCCTTGTCTAAAAAATATAATTTAGCAGTAATTTAGTAGACTGTGTCGCCGATATATCATCCCGCGTTTTGGATTTCGCAGGTAGTAGGCCGGCCACCCTTTTGAATCGCCTTGTTACCCTTTGCATATTGTTGGTTCAGTGTCAGTAATCGACCTTGATTATTACATTAAATTGACAGTAAATATCTATATCTTCAGCATTTTCATGAACCTATTGCTTTTTTAAGCAAACCTTGGGACCTTAAACTAACTAGGTAAATCTGGTGTGAGGAATTAAAAAACAACAATAAAAGCTAAAGGTAAAGCAAAGTTACAAAAATATGTTTAAAAAAAATCCCCCTCCCCACCACTCCTCATAGTCGTGAGGCGCGGATTACCGCTTAAAAGTGCAATTTTTGAGTTTTTTGCCGATATTTGAAAAACTCAAAATTTTTTAGGAAAAGAAAAATTTTCCTGGGTTTTTTTTTTACTTTAGGAAAAAAACCCTTGGAAATAAAAAAAACGCGCAAGAAAATCCCAAAAAAAACCCGGGCAAAAAAATCCGGGAAAAACCCTAAGAAAAAAATGTTATAAGTAACCCTAATCCATGTGACAAAACTGATAGTAGAGCCAATAATAATGTTTCGCGTGCCGTCGGCTTTTTTTCACAAAAATTTTAAATAAAAGTTGGTGTTCCATTTTTTTAAAGAATTGAGATCACTGATCACTAATTTGAAATACAAAACAGATAGCAATAATTTGCTCAAAAATTTACCCGAACAAAATGTTCAAAGAAAAGCTCACAAAAATGTTCACGAAAAAAATTTTCGTTCGTCTGTGTAATTGCGCCTTTAGAATTAAGAAAGTGAGATTACACACCAGATGACATTTCTGGTTTCGTCCCCACCATTTTGTGTTGCAGGCTGACTTAAAGGAAACAAAAAAAAAGAGAAATTGAAAATAATGAAACATTTGATAGCGTCAAATGAATTTCCGTTATAAATAATAATTCAAAAATATTCTAGTTTTTAAAAACAGAGGTGGTAGGTTACGGAAATACAGACTGTCAAAACGCTTAGACACTAGGGTAAAAAAATACTAAAAAATTAATTTATTTAGACACCAAATTTTTTTAAATATTTTTCAATAGAAAAGTTATTAAGAAAATGAAAAAATAATGTACAATGAATTAACAAAAATGCAGACAATACCGCTACCGATGCAAATTAAAGAAAAATTGAACTGATTAAATGTTTTAATAATTTTATCCTCGGTACATAAACCACTAATAGTAAAATTTTATCAAGGATAATGTCACAGGAGCTACAAAATACAAGTAATTATCCTATAAACGCTACTACATATTGCCAAATTACTGGGACTATTTAGAAGAGGCATTTAAGTGTTTTATTTGACGTTAATGTGCTCAGTTTATCTGCCCTCTTGAGAATAAGATTGAATTTCGATTTCGGATGTCTTCTATTTCTTTATCGTTTTCCTTCTTCTCTGAACACTAAATTTAATCAGTTTTTGTACTTCTTTATATATCAAGAATCTGCTTATTTTTATCCTTAAAACGAAGAGTTTTCCTCTTTGCGTTTCTTGCTTCTAGAGCTGATTTAAACTCAATCTGTTCAAATGGATTTATAATAATTCCATACTCATTAAAATACTTTTCCATCAATAATTTAGCTGTTACATTCCAAATTGTTTTAACGGTAGAATGTGTATATTCTGCGCCATTCCGCTTACGCATGTTAAAAGCCCAGTCTCTTAAAATGAAGGAAAGTTGGACAACTGTAGTATCTTGATCTAATGAGTAGTTTTTTTCTGTACAAAACGACATAAACTGGTTCCAAACACTTTTTCTACTTTTAACTGTGTTTGTCGGTACACTTTCAATAACACTTCGGTTGATTTCTTCTTCCGCAGCAGCTCCAAAACGATTCATTCCTACGAAATTTATTAAAAATAAATGAAAATGGTCTCATTCCTGAGAAGCACATTACAAGTTTCTGACTTAACGAACTTTTACTGAAACTACTGACCCCTTCATGCTAATCTCGATTGGTCTTATATGATGTACTTACTTCCTAATTCTAACTTTTAGGTTCATAGTTTTTAACATTTACAAATCAATCAAAGGCAAGATAAAATGCCTAAAGGGCATTCAGGACAATATTTGTAACAATAATAATAACTATTTGAATTAGTAAGAAATTATTATAAATTATATACACAAAAATAGGTCAGCTAATGCAAAAAGAAGTCAATATAAACTCTTTAATGTAATCCACCAAAATTGCATTTTTTAAGATTAAATTGATACTATTAAGACGCAATTACACAGACGAACATGCTCAAATAAAAGCTCGTGCAAAATATCTAAAATTTTTTGCGTGAACATTTTTGTGAACTTTTCTTTGAACATTTTGTTCGGGTAAATTTTTGAGCAAATTATTGCTATCTATTTTGGAAACATATTTTTAAATATGAGAATAAATAAAATTTCACATCAATGATCAGTGATCTCAATTCTTTAAAAAAATGGAACACCAACTTTTATTTAAAATTTTTATGAAAAAAAGCCGACGGCAAGCGAAACATTATTATTGCCTCTACTATCAGTTTTGTCACATGGATTAGGGTTACTTATAATATTTTTTTCTTAGGGTTTTTCCCGGATTTTTTTGCCCGTGGTTGTTTTTGGGATTTTCTTGCGAGTTTTTTTTTATTTCCAAGGGTTTTTTTCCTAAACAAAAAAAAAAACCCAGGAAAATTATTCTTTTCCAATGAGGAGTGGTGGGGAGGGGGATTTTTGTAGCTTTTATTGTTGTTTTTTAATTCCTCACACCAGATTTACCTAGTTAGTTTAAGGTCCCAAGGGTTGCTTAAAAAAGCAAAATGCTGAAGATATAGATATTTATTGTCAATTTAATGTATTAATCAAGGTCGATTACTGACACTGAACCAACAATATGCAAAGGGCAACATTGCGATTCAAAAGAGTGGCCGGCCTACTACCTGCGAAATCCAAAACTCGGGATGATAGATCGGCGACACAGTCTACTAAATTACTGCTAAATTATATTTTTTAGACAAGGATCGGGTTCGTAGGGTTGTAAAAGTGGGTAATAAACGGGTATTATTTAAACCGAACGTGCTTTTGTTCATATTTTTGAGATTTAATAAAATGTATATAGGTTTTTTAATTTGACTTAATTATTATTGTAAAAGACTAAACTAGGAAGTAAAATAAAGGGTTATTCTTTTAAACGTAAATTTTTATCATTACATTTTACAGGCAACAGATCAATCGAAGTTGCTTATGAGGTAAAATGTGAATTTCGGCATCGAATCGTTTTTCCGTCGGAAAGCACTTAATTAAAAGTACCTTATTTCAAAACTTTGTTTTTCTATTTTCAGTTAAGTTCAATGAATTCCGATAACAATATATATTTTAAATTTGTAAAGAAATTTTTATAGCCCCAATTCTTCAAACAAATTTTGCTCAAGATTCTCTCCAAAATTTACGTGTGTTTTTTTGTACGAGATTTTGCTCGAACATTTCTTTGAGCATTTTGCTCAAGAGGCTCGTGTAAATGTTTGTCGGCATTTCCACATCAAAGGAAAGTTTGTCTGTGTAAATGCTCCTTTAGATATTTTAGCCAATAATATTATTTTTCTTTTTATACTTTTTAATTTTACTCTTCTTTGCACCTCACTACTAAAATACTTATGATTGCCGCAGTTTGTCTGAAAGATAAACTGGTATAAATACGGTTTATGGCAACGCTATTGAACAAATCCGTTTTTATTATTTATCACTTTCGACTCACTTTTAAACTAACATAAGTACAAAAACGAAATGTAAAGGCGCAATTACACAGACGAACATGCTCAAACAAAAGCTCGTGCAAAAGATCTAAAATTTTTTGCGTGAACATTTTTGTGAGCTTTTCTTTGAACATTTTGTTCGGGTAAATTTTTGAGCAAATTATTGCTATCTGTTTTGGAAACATATTTTTAACGATGAGAATAAATAAAATTTCACATCAGTGATCTCAATTATTTAAAAAAATGGAACACCAACTTTTATTTTAAATTTTTGTGAAAAAAAGCCGACAGCAAGCGAAACATTATTCTTGGCTATCAGTTTTGTCACATGGATTAGGGCTACTTATAATATTTTTTTTCTTAGGGTTTTTCCCGGATTTTTTTGCCCGGGGGTTTTTTTGTGATTTTCTTGCGAGTTTTTTTTATTTCCAAGGGTTTTTTTCCTAAATTCGAAAAACAACCCAGGAAAATTTTTCTTTTCAAAAAAAATTTAGAGTTTTTCTAATATCGGCAAAAACCGATATTTGAAAAACTCAAAAATTGCACTTTCAAGCGGTAATCCGCGCCTCACGACTGAGGAGTGGTGGGAACGGGATTTTTTTTAAAACATATTTTTGTAGCTGTACTTTACCCTTAGCTTTGATTGTTTTTTTTTAAATTACTCACACTAGATTTACCTAGTTAGTTTAAGGCCCCAAGGGTTGCTTAAAAAAGCAAAAGGTTCATGAAAATGCTGAAGATAGATATTTACTGTCAATTTAATGTAATAATCAAGGTCGATTACTAACACTGAACAAACAATATGCAAAGGGGCAACATTCCGATTCAAAAGTCTAGTCTATTACTGCTAAATTATATTTTTTAGACAAGGGTCGGGATCGTAGGGTTGTAAAAGTGGGTAATAAACGGGTATTATTTAGACGGAACGTGCTTTTGTTCATATATTTGAGATTTAAAGGCGCATTTACACAGAAAAACTTTCCTTTGATGTTGAAATGCCGACAAACATTTACACGAGCCTCTTGAGCAAAATGTTCAAAGAAATGTTCGAGCAAAATCGCGTGCAAAAAAACACACGTAAATTTTGGAGAGAATGTTGAGCAAAATTTGTTTGAAGAAATGTTGGTAATAAAAATTTCTTACAAATTTAAATTTTATAGTTTTATGGGAATTCATTGAACTTAACTGAAAATAGAAAGACTAAGTTTTAAAACAAGGTATTTTTAATTAAGTGCTTTCCGACGGAAAAACGATTTGATGTCGAAATTCACGTTTTACCTCATAAGCAACTTCGATTCATATGATTTTTATAGGGGATATGCCAGTATAATTGTAACTTTTTAATTTATAAAAATTGGCACTTATTTATTGCTGTTGCTGGGTTAGGAGAAGGTAAAAACCGTAGACTAGTGAGAGGGGGTTTTGGTCAAATGAACATGGACACACAAAATTACAGCAGTGTTTGACAGCGCTGCGTTCCGACTGTCTAAACCTCCCTGTCCCCCCCAGGGAACAACTAACTACTCTCCAGAACAGTTCTCTAAAAATATCTACCTGCATTTAAAAAGTAATTACTTCGAAGACATTTCCGTTTTCTTTTTGTAATGAAAGAAAACCAAAAAAGTTAAAGAAAATAATTAAATGTTATTACCTCCATCATTAACTATTTTAACATTGCATATGACAAAACTGATAGCCAATTATAATGTTTCGCTTGCCGTCGCCTTTTTTTCACAAAAGTTTAAAATAAAAGTTGGTGTTCCATTTTTTTAAAGAATTGAGATCACTGATGTAAAATTATATTTATTCTCATCTTTAAAAATATGTTTCCGAAATAGATAGCAATAACTTGCTCAAAAATTTACCCGAACAAAATGTTCAAAGAAAAGCTCACAAAAATGTTCGAGCGAAAAATTTCAGTTCTTTTGCACGAGCTTTTATTTGAGCATGTTCGTCTATGTAATTGCCTTAATAAAATGTATATAGGTTTTTTTCATTTGACTTAATTATTATTGTATTGTGTTTTAAACTAGGAAGTCAAATAAAGAGATATTCTTTTAAACGTAAATTTGTATCATTACATTTTACAGGCAACAGCAATAAATAAGTGCCAATTATTATTTTTTATGATTGTCGTTTTTTTTACAACCCCAAAAAAGTTACAACTATACTGGCATATCCCCTATAAAAATCAGATCAATCGAAGTTGCTTACGAGATAAAACGTGAATTTCGACATCAAATCGTTTTTCCGTCGGAAAGCACTTAATTAAAAATACCTTGTTTTAAAACTTAGTCTTTCTATTTTCAGTTAAGTTCAATGAATTCCCATAAAAAAAAAATTAAATTTGTAAGAAATTTTTATTACCAACATTTCTTCAAACAAATTTTGCTTAAAATTCTCTCCAAAATTTCCGTGAGTCTTTTTGTACGAGATTTTGCTCGAACTTTTCTTTGAACATTTTGCTCAAGAGGCTCGTGTAAATGTTTATCGACATTTCAACATCAAAGGAAAGTTTGTCAGTGTAAATGCTCCTTAAGGATATAAAAACAAAATAAGAGAATATGCAAAATATTTATTAAATCAAAAAACATTATAACCATACTACAGTGTGCACCAGACTACAAAATAGACTTAAGCAATATACTCAGACTAGACAACATAACTAACCCTCACCAAAACCGCTTTGAAAAATAAATAAAATTATTCTAACTAAATTTAATGATAGTATATATATATATATATATAATAATATTGAGAGTAGGTAGAAAAGGAGCTTACCAATATACAGACCGCTTCAAGCTAATGCGACCATAGGGGGAATCAAGTCCAATTTACTCTCCGTGCCGTACGACCGAGGTGGATTCGAAGCACGCTGCAGTGTTATCTTTTGGAAATTCATTTTGTTTTTATTATTTTGTTTTATCTCTGCCATGCTCGAGAAACAGATGGGTAAGTTCTTAATTGAAATAATACATTTTTAAAACCAAAAATGGATGTCTACGAAGTTGCCGAAAAAGTGCAGATGGTCAAATGGTCAAATCGTCATAACCCAACACACGTTCGATATTGGTCGAGGGAAAATTTGCATTTGTATTTTGACGTAAGAACACAGTATCCCCAAAAACTAAATGTTTGGGGGGGGGGGGGTATTATAGGGGAACACGTAATTGGGCCATTTTTTATTAACGGCAATTGCAATTTGAATGGTCCTAGATACTTGGATCTACTGCAGCAGCACATTATTCCAACTGCTAGGCAGTTGTTAGGTGTAAGATTTGATGTAAGCTCCTAATGACTTCTATCTGTTTTTGAAGAAGCTTTTCAAATTATCACCCCTAACATGCTTGGAAACGTTATAAGGGGTTTTTATAGTAGGCTCGGATATTGTCTAGCCGAGCAAGGAGGAATTTTTTTTTGACTGGGAGAATCTTTTTGGTTTTTAGAATGTATTATTTTATTTTGAGAACTTGCTTTTATTTTGTTTCTCCTTATTATTTTCATTGTAACACGTCGTCACTGATAAATCTGAGCAGTTGACAATAAAACGCTCTTATTTATCAGTGACAAAAAATAAGAAAATTACGTTATAAAAATTTGCGTATTTATTGACCAAATTCCGGTTTCATTGACTACGCTCCACACAGCACCGTGGTTAGAGGCATACTAAATACCAAAGGAAAGTCATGCAAGTGGTGATCGCAAGCCTGAGTATTGGTTGCTTCACTGATAGGCGTGCGGTGTCTCTGCATGTACGTACACTGGCAAATTAGACTTCTTCCGCCCTATGTTCGCAGTAGCTTGAAGCGGTCTGTATAAAAATTGCACATGTTCAATATTGATAAAAACACACTTTAACAGTATATATCTATTTGCATTTTCAGTTTTTCCAGACTTAAATTTATTAGTCTTTACTGTTTTCGGCCAAGAGCAATTCAATCAACTCCACTTTATTCTTATGGGTTGAGGTTCTTTTATGTCGATTCAACACGTGTTCGTATTTGCACGAGAAATTGCACACCTCACAAAAATACGGGCGCAATTTGCCGCAGTCTTCAATTAAATGAATACGCAAAGAATTTTTCGATTTGTACAACTTAGGACATCGGGGACATTTAAAAATCTGCTTGTTAGTGCTTATAGAATCTAAAAAAAAGTTATAATTATTAAATGCGTTTGAGTAACTTATTAAAAAAAATTGATTTGTCAACTGGAGTTTGCGAGCCGACTTGCTTGCTTTGTGCTTAGCCATACTCACTTCTTCTGGTTACATTTCGGAGTCATCAGGGCTCCTTTTCCAAAGCATTTAATTTACCACCATGTTGCCCAACAAAAGGTTTTTCGAAGCAACAAAAATGAGTAAAAATCAGGGTTTTAAAATCTCATTATATAGCGTGTAAAATTAGTAAAATATTTATTGTAAGAAAACGCTTTTTATTTTTTTACATTTTTTGACAAAATTTAATAAATCTACACTCCTAAAAAGTACAGATTTTTAAATTTTTCGAAAAATACATTTGGGTACGGTCGGCTAAAATTGGGAAACTAAAATATGACAAGAGTTCGATAATGTTTGACTAATTTCGCAGATTCCATTTAATTTCGACAATTTTTTTCACACAATTTCGACCCCAAGCAAAAAACAAAAATTAGGGTAAGCAATAATTTTATTAACAGCTAAGGCTTAATAGGTTTTCAGGCAATTTAAGATAATGTTTTATGTGGTTAAGGCAGTGGCGTACAAAGAAATTATTTTTAGGGAGGCTTAAGTAACAGAATACTATCAGATTCAGACCATTTTACTGGTGATTTTTCGACTCACTAGGTACGCCGGTAGTTACAAAACCATTATAAATTATTATCATTTTCTAGATTTTCAAAACTGCTAGTTTTGATATAATTTGCCCAATTAAGTTTATGCTTATGGGTTAAATGCGCTTTCAAGTGATGGATTTGGTTCCCCTTATATCCACAATATTTAATTGGACAGCAGGTTTTGTCTGATTTTTTTCCAAGGTCGTTAGTCATATCGATATCTGTTTTTCTAGACACCTTTCTCCACTTTGAGTTATTTCCTAGTATAAAGTGGGCTTTAAATTTTTTTACATTGTTTTCACAATCCGTTGGTGTGTATCCACAATCATTGCCGTTGTCAAATTTGCTACCGTCTTCTTGGGAGTAAAATATATCCCTTGCTACATAAATGCGAGCTAAAAATACGAAGCATATTAAAAACCAATTATTAGATTATAGGCATATAACCAAACAAAAACTAATAAAACTAAACTAAAGATTCAAAAATCCTTTTAAAAACAGCCATAGTAATTATTTTGGAAATATCAAAACTCTCAAAATTTAATTTAAAAAGTAACCGAAAATATAACAATATTCCACAAAAAGATAGAAAAAGCTAGAAAAAAAACGTTTATTCTTATAATAGTTTATTAAAAAACAAGGTTTGGTTGGTGGACTGAGCCAACGGCGAGGTCCACAAGTTTGCAAAGACATGCACATTTTTTTTTAAATTTTAGGAAATCCGTGGTTGGCGCTTACACTTTAACATATGAACTCCAAAATTATCTTTTCGGTAATATTTTCTACCGCAATACGGACATGATAATGACGGACTAGTTCCACACTCGTACTTTAAATGTCTATTTAATCCTTGTTTAAGTTTATAAGACTTTAAACATTTAGGACAGCAAAATCTCTCTAAAAACAAAAAGTAATAATTAAAACCAGGGTGTCTACAAAATTATCTGAATAAAATTCCCGTCTCTTTTCCGTTTTTTTCCGCTTAATTTTAAATTAGTTATTTCGGTCAAAAACGAACCGAATACAAAATTTTGGGATGTTGTCTGTCTGTTTGGGACACGATAACTTGAGAACAGCTTAACCGAGTCTTATCTAATTTGGCTCAAAAATTCTTTGTCACCAGATGATTAGTTTTTGACGAGGGTACCCTCTCCCCAACCCCCTCTCCCATCAAAAACTAATCAGCTCATCGCCTGGTGACAAAACATTTTTGTGCCAGAATCGTTTTAGCGGTTTTAATGTTATCCTGTCCCGGACAGACAGTTACCATCCCATTATTTAGGTCTTTTTTGACCCAAATAACTCATTTTTAGTAAAAATAAAAAAATCATTTTTTTCCGATCATAATAGCCTCTACACTATGTATGGATGGCAAATAAAACTAAATAAAATTTTCACATCAAGTTAGTCCTGATTTTTTGTCATCTATACATAGTATGGAGGCTACTAAATCCGCCAAAAAAGTTTTATTAAAGAGTTATTTGCGTCAAAAAGAATTTTATACAAAATTTTAGAATGATGTCTGTCTGTCTGGGACACCAACCAATCGAACTGATTCTTATCAAATTTGACACAAAAGCTCTTAGTCACCAGGTGGCGAGCTGATTAGTTTTTGACAGGAGGGGCGGTTGGAAAGGGAATTAAAATTTAAAACAATTCTAAGTAACGAATCGTACAGCTAGCGACATGCGGTTTTCACATTAAGATGGAAGGATAATTACATTTACAACAAAAAAAAATATAAGAAAGTTTTGATTTTTTTTTAAAGATTTTGTGGTTGGCTATACATGCCCGCTGGCGTTATTTATTTTTTTTAATACTAAAAGGTTATGATTTTTAATGTAATAACCTCTAAATCCCCCTCTCCCCAAAAATATATCAGTCCAAATTTTCTATAGCTATAGCCGCTGAGATAAATTTCTATACAGTTCAACCCCCCTTTCCACCTTTTTACAAACCCTCACCGAAACCGAATGGCCTTATCAACGAGATCCACAGAATTTATATGCCGGTTCAGTGGTTTTTCAGTTATTGTGACAGACAGACTGATAAACGGACAGGCAGACAGTCAACAGAATCACAAAATTTTGTAATTAGGTTTGGTTTGACCCAAATAAAATAATTTGTTTGCAGTAGAAATAGAAAAAAAAATTCCATATCTGTTGTTATGAGCTGCTAAAAATGAACACTATAGAATTTTTTATTTTCATTAAACAGCATTATTTATGAATTGCATGTAGCTTTCAAGTGATGGATTTGGTTCCCCTTATATCCACAATATTTAATTGGACAGCAGGTTTTGTCTGATTTTTTTCCAAGGTCGTTAGTCATATCGATATCTGTTTTTCTAGACACCTTTCTCCACTTTGAGTTATTTCCTAGTATAAAGTGGGCTTTAAATTTTTTTACATTGTTTTCACAATCCGTTGGTGTGTATCCACAATCATTGCCGTTGTCAAATTTGCTACCGTCTTCTTGGGAGTAAAATATATCCCTTGCTACATAAATGCGAGCTAAAAATACGAAGCATATTAAAAACCAATTAATTATTAGATTATAAGCATATAACCAAACAAAAACTAATAAAACTAAACTAAAGATTCAAAAATCCTTTTAAAAACAGCCATAGTAATTATTTTGGAAATATCAAAACTCTCAAAATTTAATTTAAAAAGTAACCGAAAATATAACAATATTCCACAAAAAGATAGAAAAAGCTAGAAAAAAAACGTTTATTCTTATAATAGTTTATTAAAAAACAAGGTTTGGTTGGTGGACTGAGCCAACGGCGAGGTCCACAAGTTTGCAAAGACATGCACATTTTTTTTTAAATTTTAGGAAATCCGTGGTTGGCGCTTACACTTTAACATATGAACTCCAAAATTATCTTTTCGGTAATATTTTCTACCGCAATACGGACATGATAATGACGGACTAGTTCCACACTCGTACTTTAAATGTCTATTTAATCCTTGTTTAAGTTTATAAGACTTTAAACATTTAGGACAGCAAAATCTCTCTAAAAACAAAAAGTAATAATTAAAACCAGGGTGTCTACAAAATTATCTGAATAAAATTCCCGTCTCTTTTCCGTTTTTTTCCGCTTAATTTTAAATTAGTTATTTCGGTCAAAAACGAACCGAATACAAAATTTTGGGATGTTGTCTGTCTGTTTGGGACACGATAACTTGAGAACAGCTTAACCGAGTCTTATCTAATTTGGCTCAAAAATTCTTTGTCACCAGATGATTAGTTTTTGACGAGGGTACCCTCTCCCCAACCCCCTCTCCCATCAAAAACTAATCAGCTCATCGCCTGGTGACAAAACATTTTTGTGCCAGAATCGTTTTAGCGGTTTTAATGTTATCCTGTCCCGGACAGACAGTTACCATCCCATTATTTAGGTCTTTTTTGACCCAAATAACTCATTTTTAGTAAAAATAAAAAAATCATTTTTTTCCGATCATAATAGCCTCTACACTATGTATGGATGGCAAATAAAACTAAATAAAATTTTCACATCAAGTTAGTCCTGATTTTTTGTCATCTATACATAGTATGGAGGCTACTAAATCCGCCAAAAAAGTTTTATTAAAGAGTTATTTGCGTCAAAAAGAATTTTATACAAAATTTTAGAATGATGTCTGTCTGTCTGGGACACCAACCAATCGAACTGATTCTTATCAAATTTGACACAAAAGCTCTTAGTCACCAGGTGGCGAGCTGATTAGTTTTTGACAGGAGGGGCGGTTGGAAAGGGAATTAAAATTTAAAACAATTCTAAGTAACAAATCGTACAGCTAGCGACATGCGGTTTTCACATTAAGATGGAAGGATAATTACATTTACAACAAAAAAAAATATAAGAAAGTTTTGATTTTTTTTTAAAGATTTTGTGGATGGCTATACATGCCCGCTGGCGTTATTTATTTTTTTAAATACTAAAAGGTTATGATTTTTAATGTAATAACCTCTAAATCCCCTCTCCCCAAAAATATATCAGTCCAAATTTTCTATAGCTATAGCCGCTGAGATAAATTTCTATACAGTTCAACCCCCCTTTCCACCTTTTTACAAACCCTCACCGAAACCGAATGGCCTTATCAACGAGATCCACAGAATTTATATGCCGGTTCAGTGGTTTTTCAGTTATTGTGACAGACAGACTGATAAACGGACAGGCAGACAGTCAACAGCATCACAAAATTTTGTAATTAGGTTTGGTTTGACCCAAATAAAATAATTTGTTTGCAGTAGAAATAGAAAAAAAAATTCCATATCTGTTGTTATGAGCTGCTAAAAATGAACACTATAGAATTTTTTATTTTCATTAAACAGCATTATTTATGAATTGCATGTAGTGATGTTATTTGTCAATTTTAAAATTTCCCGTTTTAATTTTGTTTTAAAATTCCCGTCATTTTCCCTTATTTGCCATTTTTCCCGGATTGTAGACACCCTGTAAAACCTATATTTCCAATTTAAAAATTGCTTTCGCTAAATGCAATCCATATCCATACTACACCGCTACCGGTTCAATGCAATACAATTTGCTTCAATAATTTTCAACACCAAGTCGACTTCGACGTTTCCAATTTTATTCTGATTCTTCCACTTATTCCACAAACTTCAGTCATTCCCATAGTTTCGTTACTAAATACACAACCTCGTCTTTTTCTACCTCGGTTTTCTTGCCGATAATTTTAGTAACAAAGTTGTTAATTGGAGAACAATGAAGCGGAGCAAAGACCTATTGCAGCCTAATAAAAGCCATCTAGTGAAACAACAGACCAAATAAAACAAATAGCAATAATTGTCGTTAAAAAGGAGATATACCTACTTCAGGACTGACACAGGCAAAAAGGCTCATTACCATATCAAAAAATAACTAAACAGCTCGTAGATATGAACAAAAAACACAAGGCCAGTAGGAAGAGATTCAGAATAGTATTTTTCCTAACAAGGGCGCAAAGTGATACTTTTACGCACGAAAAAGCAGCTAGACTAACGACGCGAAGGGAAGTCTGAGTAAGCTTTAAGTGCGGAAAGACACTGTGCACGCATTGTTTTTCCTATGATTGTCCAAAAAAAAAAAAAAAATTGGATTAATAAACTTATATTTTGTTTAACGCAAAACAGAAATAATATTAATTAAAAACAGCAAATGCATTAATTTGACATAACGACGTAACATATAGGGTGACAAGCAGAATTTTAGTGTTGCCCTTTTTTACATTACAGGGGTCGTTGAAATAATTCTCAAATATGCGATATTTTTGTAGGCCAAGTTTTTAAAAACACAACAAAAAATATGTAAAACCCTTATTTTGGAACACTGTTTTTGTCCCAAAAAAAAACACCAAAAATCCTAACAAAAAAACGTGCGCAAAATGACTGCTCTGCACATTGATTTGCGTGCGCAAAGTTGAAATAGAAAAATCACTTCACCTCTTATTAAAGATGACCACAAACTAGAAAAAATAACCTTATGGGTTTTCTGATTACAATAAATGGTAATATTCAAACACAAAACAAAAAAAAATTAAATATAACGTTAGGTATATTTTAGTAAAAAACACAATTAAAAAATGTAACAATATTATTACTGACAATATTAAATATAAGCTACAAGTAAGCAATCCCACTATGCCGAAACTGTATTGTCTTCCGAAAATCCACAAGCCTGGAAAATCGGTTAGACCTATAGTTTCTGCTGTAGGATCACCTACTTACAACATTTCGAAATGGCAAACAAACGAGTTTGAAAATTTACCGATAAAGGAAAAAAGTTTTTCTGTTCAAAATTCCCTTGAATTTATCAACAAAGTTAAAGATATTTCACTCCAAGAAGGTGAAATTTTAATCTCGTTTGATGTTAGTTCGTTGTTCCCTAGTGTGCCGATCCCCAATACCTTACAATACCTGGAGGAACTACTAAGAAAAAACAATCTAGAAGACAAACAGACTTTAGAATACCTATCTTTAACAAAACTCTGCATGAATCAAAATTACTTTCAATATAAAAATAACTACTACCAGCAATTAGAAGGAACCACAATGGGTAATAGTTTATCACCTTCTATCGCAAACCTATTTATGAGCAAATTTGAATCAGATATAAGTAAAGAATTTGAGTATTTCCCCAGAGTATGGTTCAGGTATGTAGACGATGTGTTTGCAGTATTTAACACTAAAGTAACTAGTGTTGAAAATTTTATGGAAAAAATAAATAACAAATTTCCCACTATTAAATTTACTTATGAAACAGAGAACAACGGTACACTGCCATTTCTAGACACTTTAGTTATAAGAAATAAAAATAAATTGGACTTTGACCTATACAGAAAAGGCACGGCCACCAACAGGTATATTCCAAATGACTCTTTTCATTGCTTACAACATAAGCTTGCAAGTTTGCACTTTTTAACATATAGATTAGTAAATTTCCCCTTAAACAAAGAAAGATTTGAAGCAGAAAAGAATAGGATTAGGAATATAGCTGGCGAAAATGGTTACGACGAAGGCTTAATAAATAAGCTGATAAATAGACATTCTTTTCAAAAGACCTTTCGGAATTCTACCTTTTTCAGACAAAAAGATACCTGCGACTCAAAATTTGTATCAATTCCTTATAATCCTAATTATACGAAAGGATTACACAAGGTATTTAATAACACCGGTCTTAAATTAGTATATCAATCCGGTAACACAATAAGAAGCTTACTAGGAAATCCCAAGGATAAAACTACAGTTCTAGAAAAAAGTGGAATTTACGAAATTAGTTGCATGGATTGTGACAAAAAATATGTTGGCCAAACGAGACGCTCTATTCAAACACGTTTTAAAGAACACTTAGCACACTTAAAATACGGAAGAACAGAAAAGTCAAGTGTGGCCGAGCATGCTTTTGAAAACAATCATAGATTCACATTAGATAACCTAAAACTTCTAAAAAGTGTACCAAACAAAAGACTTTTGAATGCATATGAAAGTATGGAAATCATTAAATCCAGAAATAGTTTAAATAAAGATAGAGGACCCATCCCGTTTAGTACACTTTATTCTTTGGTTGAGGGGAGATAGGATTAAAAATCGTGATCAATCACAAGTTATTAGTCTTATCTCCGCCCACTAAAGGATTGTATATAAGATAGAGCGTAGATTAATTTAGTTCATTGTTTATCGTCTCCTGATGATGCTAACATTGTTAGCGAAACGCGCGTCGAGTGCAAAAAAGTGTAGTTTTGGTTTGTGGAAAACAATCATAATTTTGTTTTTTTGAGGTATATTTTAGGTTGAGAATATCCCCATATGAGCTTTCTTCCAAGCTAAAGCGGTTTTTCTAAAAGCCACTCCTGTATACGACTGTGCATTTTTAAGTTTTAAAAATTTCGCAATTTTACTTGGCACAGCTCCAATAGCATTAATACCAACCACTTGATTTATCGCCTGGCCATTACGCATGGCAAAGAAAAATCTTTTAAACAGTGCATTCGGGGGTCTTAGCATTATATAGTTTCTAATGATGGGCAAAAACTGAACCTCATTTTCGGGTTTGTCTACAATCGTAAACATGCGACCACTATTTCGAATGTTGACAATTAAAACTTGTCCTCTATCTTCGATGTCGTCCGTTGACAGGTTTAGCAGTTCGGTACAACGTAAGATGCCAGCGATGCCGATAATTGAAATAACCTGCAACAATAATATAATTATATAGTTTGCATAAGGAACATCTGAAGAAAACGAAACGTTGAAAGTCCATTAGTTATATAAGTTTAAAACCCCTGTATATATTACTCAAAAGTAGAATTAGTGGTAGAGAATGGACAACCTGCAGCGGGAACCCACAAAATAGCCGAATTTACAAAAAGCGAAACACAAAACAGAAAATAAAACGTCCGAAACGAAATATGAACAACACCCAGAAAATAATGGATACGAATATAATTTTATAAAATTTTAATTTACACGATTCTTAAAAGTCACGAATATAATTTAACCAATTATAATTTTTCTAAACCTTAAAATATCAGAATTACAAATGTATCGAAAATAATTTTCTAGAAACGAAAAACACCCGACCCATAAATTGACAGAAAATAATATGCCTGATCCCTAAATGAGCTGAACCACAATCCAGCCGAATCGCTATTGGGGATGTGTCAAATTTAAATATCTAGAGCGCCGTAGATGACACGGGGATTTTTTTTATTAAACGATTTTATTTAACTTCACAGTTTCTGGCTGACTAACTGTCTATCAAATCTTGCGATTCATTTTAGTAATGTGGTTCCGATGAAAATTCTATATTATAAAGAAATTTGGAGGTAGGGGGTGGTTGAAGAATGTAAAGGAGGTAAATTAATGCAATATCACAACTTAATTCGACCCTTCCCTGCCGTAAGTCTGGCAACGTAGGAATTGAATTCGTGGCTATCGGTTCAAATCGCTTTCGCCTTATTATGTTTCTATCAAATTATTTTCGTTACAAATATTTTCCGACATTTTGTGTTTCTATAAAATATATCTTCTAGCGATTTGATTATCCCGTCATTTCATTTTCGAGACAATTTTTTTTTTCTTTTTTTTTTTTCTTTTCTTTTAAATTCTGACAAATTAGTTTCTGCCAAATTTGGTTTCGGGTTTTTATAGGGACCCGACGCAGCTTTCAACTAGGCCTCTATAGGCCGTCTCCTCCTTAATACGATCCGTCGCTCAATTTCCATCTCCACTACTAGTCTAACAGTCTGCTCTCCGAGACTTTCTGTCCTTTTTGCAAAGTTCAGTATTTGATCCCGTTTAAGCATTTACATCCAGATTTGGAAATCCGAATACTTAGGGCCGCGTTCTTTGTGTCGAAATTTATCATACACCCTGGGAAACCTCGATCTGGACTGTGCTTCCTCAATCGGTTGTGATCTGCTAGCATCTCTGCCATTAGATCAATGACATTTTGCGTTCTTCCCTGGAGTCGTTTTGTTAGAAATAGACAAACCTACCTTTAACATGAGATAATCAACATCCGGTGCTTTAGTTAGAAATTGAATAATTTCATCCTTTGTAAACACTTCAGAGGTTTTTGGTGATGGGGCATTGGAGGCTTTAGCTTTAACGAAATCCAATACTTCTAATAAGGCGTTATGTCAATCCCATCAAACTGTTTTAGGGTAGCTTTAAGCATGAAATATTCCAACAAATAACTACCACCGGATTTAAGACGATCGCTTCTTTTATTGAAATAAGCAAACAAATTTTCTTCGTCAACAATGAGATTGTTTACGTTAATCCAGTCTTTAAGGTCATTGTAGGCTTTTTCGTAGCGCATTCTAGACTTCTCTGTCATTCCAGAGAAGTTCACAATGTCCTGGTTTAGACGACAAAGAGCTGAGGTACCTAAAAATATGCTACTAAGGTCGTTGGCAAAACTATCGAAATTAAGCAAAATTACAGCAGCCAAAATGTCATTTTATTGGTTAAGAAAAATTTGTGAAATATTTATTATAAGGAATTGTTGATGACCTTTTATTTACAGAATTTATTTTGCTTGTATCTATAGCTTCTTTCAGACAGCATTGCATTGAAACGATACGGATTATTCATAAGGGAAAGTTATAAACATAGAAATAGAAGGGATTAAAGAATGGGCTTTAACCTGCGCAAAAGAATCAACAAAGAGGGCAGCCATTTTCAACTACACCAGAGAAAAACAGTTGGTTGGATGTGTTGTTTCAGCATTACACTGTTTACATCGAAACTTAAATAAAATTAAGAATAAACAAATGATTCATTTTAACTAAAGTTTTTAAGTGTTTATTATAAAAATGGTAAACTTTTGTAATTTGATCATTAAATCATTAATTAAAAGTTAGATTTGACAATTTTACTTTAATTTATGTAGTTAATTTAAAAGTTGAAGTCTATTTGAACTTTGTTTGTAAACAAGAGTAGGCCTTCTTGATTTAAATTTGCAACAGATGTATTCATCAAATTATATTTCTATTTTCTTTTCCAAACTAAACAAAGTGTATTATTTTGGAGTGCGTTAATGAAAAGAAGTTTGTGGATGTTTCAATAAACTGAATGAAACTAAAAATTTGAAAATGTTAAGCTCCCAGAAACGCGCCTTAAGTCTTTCAAAAGCCATGCAGTTACCCAGGTAAAAGATTCCTATATTTAAATATTTTGTTCTATATATGACTAGAGTATGTAGTTCATTTTGTAAATGGGATTGCCCTGTTCAAAATATTTACCTTTTATTGCTGTTAAATTATACTAAAACCATGATTATTTTAAATGGATGCATTTTATTCTAGTAAACTTTTAAAATATACTGAAATATTTAGAATAAAACAACATTGAAATCTCAGACTTCCATTTTCTATATTTTATTTATACACGACGTTTCGATCAGTAAAATCTCTGATCGTCTTCAGGTGCAACGATCAGAGATTGTACTGATCGAAACGTCGTGTATAAATAAAATATAGACAATGGAAGTCCGAAACACAGAGTTAATTTCAAATATACAACATTGAAATCTTCCTAGTAAACATGTTAATGAAATTACCAAGTATATTAAATAAAATGTATTATGAAAATAACTATACAAACTAAAACTTTTTCTAATATTTATTAACTAATTATCCAGTCAAAGTCAAATGGAAATTTATCCAATAGTCAACTTGTTCACATCTCAAAAAGGTTGCTCTGGCCTCTGCAGTATCCTGAAACAAAAAAAAAACAATATAACTTAAGACCCTGTCGGTCATCCTAGCTCAAAGTTCAAACTCGTTAGAAGAACCATGTCAATTCTTAAAACCCAAATATAAAGAAGATAATAATATATTATAGGGACTTATCGGTACATAAAGTCGGCATAGCCTGACTCGGCACTATTTCTGACAGTTGTGCACGAAGGTTGAAAGGTTTCTGACATTTTCGTCATGTAAACTTATCATCTAAACATGCTCATATAGTGCCATTCTTAAAGTTGACAAATTAAAGTGAATGCCGTCCTTTATTAAAGGCAGGCACAAACACTATGAAAGTCGACATTATTTTGATAGCAAAGATGACATATTTAGACAACAACAATGTCAGAATCCCTTTAAACTTTGTGCGGAATTGTCAAAAATAGTGCCATCTTTATTAAAAACAGGCTATGCCGACTTTATGTAGCGATAAGTCTCTAGTGACTTCGTTTTCTTGTGTAGGTACTTACAGAAACTGGTGTCTGTCCAGTTTTTTGTTGTCATAGAAATAGAAGAGTTCAGCTATTGTTCATCCTTGAACTTGTATATAGTCAAGGACTCCTTATATTTTCTAAAAATAACAGAGGCAAGTTTATCACGAATATTTGGGCAGTTTACGAAAATAACAACTTTTGTGGCTATCATTATTTGACAAGCCATCAGGAATAAAGTTAAACAGTTATTTTCTAGCTATTTCTACGCTTACCTATAAAACAATATATTCAGTGTCTCCCTCAATCAAAAACTAACGATTGTAAACAATGTTTTGAAAAAAATTGCCGAAAACACAAAGACTTTGAAACTGATTGACAGAAGAATATGGAAATATGCATAAAAATTGTAGATAAAGATAAACAAGGTGCTTATTAGCTGCAAAATCATGTAATTTTTGTTGTTAACTTTATTTTGTTTATATTCACTTCTGTCAATCCATGTCAAAGTCTTTTGCTATTTTGCTTTATAGGTAAGCATAAAAACAGTTGGGAAAATAAACCGCAATAACTTTATTGTTGATTGTTTGTCAAATAATGATTGCCACAAAAGTTGTTGTTTTTGTATCCTTATCAAAAAGTCCCTAATATGGTATTGATTATACAAAATGGCTTTCTTTTTGTCGTCAATTGACAAAACACCCACCTGTTAGATCGGTTTGGATGTCAACAGTCCTCGACTTCCCTATGGAGCATTGTCCACTCACTTAGAGCTGGGCCAGATTAAGTTTGGAGTGTCTTGCATCTTTGTGCTTGTTTTCCACTTTAATTTTATAATATTTCCTGCTCTATATACTTGGGTTTTGCCCACATCATTGGGTAACATTTTGAATGTTCTTTGCTTTATTTATCTGGGTGAGGCAACCATCTACCCATATAAATAAAAGGGGGAACTTCTTCTATTTCCATGCATCTGCCTTTTTACCATTCGGTACTGACCTAAAAGCACAAGAAATACGAAATAAAGAAGGTTTAAATTAATTTTAAAGAGGTAAACAAACATCAGTTTTGAGATAGGTATTTATCAAAAATCCGTACGGTAGCTACACCGGTGTAATCTGTGACTTACCTAGATTATTTTTGAAGGCTTTTAGAGCCGGAAGGTGGTCTTTTTTTGGCGAAAATAAGTAAATAATTTTAGCATTTGATTGTTTGTCAAAATAATATGACAAACTTCAACTAGAGTATAAAAATTGGTTTGTTATACTCGGTGTGGCTAACTGCAAAAATAGGCGATTCGACCAATTTTGTTCTATGGTGTAGTTTAAAATAGCTGACTCCTTTGCGTTCCTCGAAAATTGGATACGCAGTCGTCTTTGCCCATTCTCAACTTCTTCTGATGATTGTAAAAAGAACTTTTTAGTGGACATTGAAACAAAAAACAAAAAAACACTGGTTAACAATGTCTTTAGTATTTTTAAAATATTCTGTCAATAAAATATATGCGTTGACCCCATTAGTACTATATTACATTTTTAACTGTTATGAATTTTTTTAATGTGCATTTTTAAAGCATACAATCTCTTAAATAATCTATTGCAAAAATCACACTTATATTTTTTTGATTTTCCGCAGTCCATTCTTCGATGCGTTTTTAAAGTGTCTTCGTTTTTGTAGGATCTGCCACATGTGCTGCAAAAAGCGCGATAATCCCCTAAAAATTAAGGGCTGTGTTATCTGGAGCAAAATTAGAAATAGGGTACCAAATTTATCATAAAAGCAAAAATATATATAACTGTTTAACAAAGAAGAGTTTATTATATAAAAAAAAACAAGATGGTTTGCAAATTAAAATACGTTTTTGATCAGAATGCAATACCGATTAATTCAGCGTAAAAATGGACAAACTTTTTCATAGTGTTTTCTTCTTATGTGGTTCGTCATCGTTCCTTTCTGGTGACTTTTGTATTCGCAAAATGAGCACTGAAAACTTGGATCTTTTTGACATTCGTATTTTTGGTGCCTTAGCCGATCCTTATTGTACTTGTAGGCTCGTCCACATTTACATCTGAACTTTTTAAAACATTCTAAAACAAATATGGACTTAATGAACACATAAAATAACCAACTTTTAATCCAAATAATTTAATCAACACCGCCATGTAATACAAATTTATGTCTTTAAAGTACGAAATATGTAATAGCAACAATAATATACACGATAACAACCCAACTACTCCTACCGCTAATTTCTCGGCAAATATTACATTTTAAAATACAATGTTCGTGCCAAACTCTTTTTTACAACCTGAAGGAAAATTTATTTCGTTTGTCATGGACAGTTTCACACATTAAAAAATACACACTCAGTAACATTCAAGTCACAATAAGTTTTGGTATTCCCTTCATAGATTTAAAGGTGAATACGAGAGAGGAAGAAAAAATTCAAAGACCACCAAATTGAGTACTTAACCGAAAAGAGCCTGAAAGGAAAATATCAAAACGCGTGGATGGATAAAATGAAAATTCAAAATTAGATGGGTACCTACAAGAAACACTCTCTATGGACCAAAGAAAGCTAAACCAAAAATAATTGAAAGATGTTTTGCTTCGGGTAACCAGCGTGTGCTTATGAGTGGTTCCACGGGTCATTCTCCCCAAAAAATATTCGATACTATCATTTAGTTTGATTCCGAAACTTGGTAGTGTTTTAGGTACTCAACCATATAACAATAAAGGGAAGGTTTCAATATACATCTTATTTATCTTACAACACATCTACAATAAATATTTATAATTCAACACCATTTATATTATATCTTTTAGATAGGTAGATAGATAGATAGATAGACTTTATTGTTTTCTATAGAAATATTCTTATAAACAAAAAATATTTTAAAAATAATTACAAAAGTTGGAAATTAAATTGTAACGGTACATCATATTAACACATAAGAAGTTTTTTTTATTAATAGTAATCAGAAATGTCGGACACCAAAAAAAAAATAAATTGGTTTTCACTAAACCTACACCTGCATAGAATATTTAATTATTAAATAAAAAAACATAAAATAAAATTTTCCCTTTTAGAAATAAAGAGGCTCGGAAAAAGAAAAATACCTAAAATCAGTAGATCACTATCAGGAATGAATCAAACTGCATTGCCAATGGATTCACTTAAAGCTTAAAATAAACTCAGCTATTGTTTTTACCTCGTCAAATGAGATAATATTGTCAAGCACCGTCACAAATTTTTCATAAGAAGATATAATTTCTGTGTTTTCCTGATCAATTAGATGGAGTCGCGGGCAGTCAAAAAATATATGTAATACCTTTGCAACAATTTCTAAGGTAGTCCTTGCTAACGTCGCGAAGTTGACAAATTATTGATGAGTATGCAAACGGAATTTTGTTCATTAAATATGTTTGTGTTAAATGTTTGTATTCAAAATAGTTATAAAACGAATGTTGAAGATGCAAGAAACCGCTGGTCTTTTCCTATGCATTGGCGCTTGTAGATTTCAAAGAGTATTATTATATTATAATTTTATAATTTGCAACATTTATATTATTACCTTCACTATTTTACCAATTCTGATTAGTTATTTTCTTTTATGTACAAATTTAAATAATTACCTTAAACAATATATTATAACAGCTAAAGTTGACAATATATTTTCCACTTTCAAAATTTGCATTACTGGTTAGTCCCGTTTAATACTTTTAATTTTTGTAGGAAATTTGTGACAATAAACGTTATTTACATAGAGTTCACTGCGTTAAACACAACTTTTGACGTATAAATGGGGGTTCCATGTATCATATCACTTTTCCATATCTCTCTTCCAGACTAGTTTAACGGTGTTATGTGCTATAGCTATGAAGAGGGGAAATAGAGTCGGTGCCAATCTTTGTATAGTTATGAGAACAATAAAAGTTATTGTTCTCTTAGTTAATGAACCAAATAAAAAAAATCGGTGCAAATGAGTGTAGGGCTGATGTTGAATTTTTTTTCATTTAAACGTAAGTATTTCATATAAGATAGCCATTGCAAAATTGACAGAAAGCCGAGCTGGTTGGTATTGGTATTTTTTTGTATTTCTATTTGATACATTGTTTTAGACAGCGACAATACATATGTCAAAAGAAGTCATGTCGTTGATTATTTTAACTGGTACTTCAAATTGACAACAACAAATTATTTGACATGCGAACTGCTGACAATAAAGAAATACGTTTTTAGACGCAAAAATGACGTCAGTCCGCTCATTAAAAAATTTAAATAAGAGATGCCGGGTCAAGCCCCGGGTCTGGCGATAGCCTGCTTGGACTTTGTTTTTCTTTCGGAGAGGACGTTAAGAATACTGTCTCGTGTGATCCATATATTGATAGTGGAGCACATTAAAGATCTCTAGCCCCGACAAAGGGGTTTAGGTCTAAATTAAATCCTTTCGGGAAAAGAAAACTCCCCTTCCTCGGGGGTGCTCATCGAGAGAAAGAGAGAAAGAGAGAGAGACAGTTTTAAATTCTTACAAGCCCAATTTAAAAGTTAAATAATATATAGGGTGTTTTATTTAATATAAGAAAGTAGCTGTTAAAATTTGACAATTGGAATTTATTACTAATAAAATATTCTTAAAGCCCAATCTATACATATAATAAAAAAAAATCTCTGGAAAGACCATCTCGGTACACTGAATTTTTTTTTCATTCTTGGTAGGTACTTCTAGCCAAACGATAAATATTACAAAAATCAGTTTTTAGAATTTTTGCCTGTCTGTCTCTTTGTTCCAGAATCACACAGTTCAGTACTGTACCGATTTTGATGAGACTTTTACTGCTGAAATCTTTGGACTTCTGGGCAGTACATCAAAATCGTATTATGGGAATAAAATTTATGACCATTTAAATCAAGACAAAACAAGTAAAACCGTGGGCTGTGGGGTCTTTATTTAGTAAAAATTCTATTTCTATCTGAGGCAGCATAATACGAATTTTTTCAGTGGTCCTTAAAGTCCGTTGCGTAAAACAAGTAAAAGAGTAAAATTAATAAAAAAAAATGTGACGGCGGCATAAACCACCAAAGAACCTTACAGCATAATCAAAAAGGGTTATTAGGTGACTTCACTGATTATAAGAAACAAACAGTTGGTATAAAAGTATAAGTACCAAAAATTATTACATATTTTTTAGAGATATAAATTTGCAATTACGCTTCTTTATCAGATGTATTGAAAAAATGGGAAGGTCCCGTTTAAAATAATACAAGTCCCTGCGTGTCTCTTATTTCTTCTTGGGTTAATTCAGAGTAAACTGATTTTTTTGAGATAATATTCTGTATTGCTGCTGGTGATCCATTTGCTTGTTTTTCTGTGGTTCCTTTTTTTCAAATTGACGATTCCAACGATGGCTTCATTTCAAAATCTCCTCTTGTTTTTTCTGATAGAGACTCACAAATAATTTAGGTCATCTGGTTTTAACTTGTGTTTTCGTTCCAGGTGAGTGCCAAGATTAAATTTCTGTTTTGGGGCATATCGACAAATATGACATTTGAAGGCACATTCGACTTTGCACTCATACTTAATGTGTTTGTTGATATTTCCTTTGTACTTGTATTTCTTTCCACATTGAAAACAGCAATGTAAAACTTTTACAAGTAAACAATATGTAATAAAGCAAAAAGAAATTGCATTGACTGTTTATTCGCCCTTTTAATGTTTTAATTTATAAGGTGAGAGAAAAAAATTCTACCGTAGACATAAATGATATAAAATAAAATTTAAATACACGACGTTTCGATCAGTATAATCTCTGATCGTCTTCAGGTGCAAACTACGAACAGATATTATACTGATCGAGACGTTGTGTACAAACAAAATATAGACAATGGAAGTCTGAAACACAGAGTTATTTTCAAAAAGTTCATTGTCTTAAACTTTCAAACAAAATTTAAATAGTTATAAAAAAATAATAGTATATTACATAAGAAGCAAGTAAAAAAGATGAGGATAAAGTTTTAATCATTAAGTGTGTAATAAGCTTTATTATCTAAAGAAATTAAATAAAAATTTCAGTACATACTTATAACTTAACTCAGCCTAAACAATTGGTTATAAATTTTGGCTTATAGAGAAAGGATTTGGTGACTAAAATAATAAATTATTATTTAATATGTTTAAAGATTAAATTATGGTTGTAAGAAATCCATAATTTTGTTTTTTTTAGTTCATGGCAATTTTCGCGAAAGCCAGTTAAACCAAAGAAATTAAAATAAAATAAAAACCGCACAAAAATCCCAAGGCAAATTACACATCTGGACTTAAATTCCTGAAAATAAGACCGCGGTTGCCGAGTTCCATAATTATCTCTTATTTTAGTTTCTACAATTTTTATATTGCAATCGCGAGCATAAATACATTATTATAATAAAGTAGTATATTGTCGAAAAAGTTTATTTTAAAATGCATAAGAAAGTTTGATATAATGTTTTATTTTATCTTCCAGAAAAAACTATTGAAATCAGGGTTAGAGCATTTTTTGCCGACAATCTGGCAACTACTGTTTATTGTCTTGGCCTTAGTCATACGGAGCAGTAGGGTGTAGTTTCAAAAAATGCCTTTTTAAATTCCCCGTCCAATAGGTTTTATAGACA
This sequence comes from Oxystoma pomonae, assembly GCA_963921995.1. Taxonomy (NCBI): domain Eukaryota; kingdom Metazoa; phylum Arthropoda; class Insecta; order Coleoptera; family Brentidae; genus Oxystoma; species Oxystoma pomonae. The sequence goes on from OY998170.1 coordinate 80,750,809, forward strand.
CACTCTGAACATTTAAGTTGCCTTCGGTTTCCACATTCATACCTTTGATGATTGGACAGGGATTGTTTGGACCTGTAATATTTTCCGCACTGTGAACAGAAGTAAGAAGGCACTAAAACAAAAAATCTATTTAATTTACGTTTAAAATAATTTTCTTTTTTATTAGAGGGAAATAGTGGGACAACTGTCGATAGCAGTACTGGCGAATTATTAATGAATAAATTAATGAAAATATATTTTTATTGTCTAAGAAAAATGTTGTACAACACAATAGGTTTCTTATTGACAAAGCTAAAAACAAAAGAATTAAATTCACCTAAGCTCTAAAAGGAAATCAGTAAATAATTACAGTTGTTGTCATGTCTTAAAAATTATTAGATTTTATATAGTTGCATCCTAAACCAAAGTTAATTATAATTTACATATAAAACAGTTAAAAAAATAACAAGTTCTTTTTTTAAAAGAATACTAACATAACATTTAAAAATAATACAGACAGCTAAAAATATTGCTAAAATGTCATAGAACATGTTACAAACAAACATAGAAAATACAAGTAAAAATAAAAAATAAATAATAAACAAGTGCTATCCAATTAAAAATGTGAAAAATTAAAGTTAAGAGTTTTAAAATAATCAAACAGTTTAATTCTCAAGCAGAAACTCTTTTACTGAGTAATAGGCTTTTTCAACAACAACAACGCATTTAAAAAAGTTAAAAAATAACAAGTTCTTTAAAGAGTACTAACATAACATTTAAAAATATACAGACAGCTAAAAATATTGCTAAAATGTCATAGAACATGTTACACTCAAAACATAGAAAATAACAAATAAAATAAAAACTTATAATAAATAAGTACTATAAAGTTAAAAAAGTAAAAAATTAAAGTTAAAAGTTTTAAAATAATTTTTTTTTATTATTTTTCTAAATTGTTTATGACTGGCGCAGTTCCTAACACCACAAGAAAACTTGTTGTAAATTTTAAGATCCCTGTAAATGAAGGAATTCTCTATAAGTGCAAAATGCGGAATGGGTAACGGTATTTGATTTACTTGCCTTGTGGTTTGAAGGCTTTGATGTTTTGGAAAATATTTGCGATTTTTATGTATCAAACAAGCAGTTTCTAAGATAAAAAGCGATATTAAATTAATTATTTTATTTTGATAAAACAAAGGCTGACAATGAATTTTGGGTGGTAAATTGCATAAATACCTTGTTCTTGTTCTTTTTTGAAGTACAAAAACAGAAATAAACATGTAGTCACTGCAACATCCCCAAAAGGGAAGCCCATAACGTAGGTGGGACTCCACAACTGTAAAATAAACTGCCCATAACAACCATGAAGACCAGAATGATTCGTGGACCATAAAGGTTATAAGAGATATGAGATGAGAATTTCAATTAGTAAAACATGGAGAACTCATGGGTATCAAATTAAATTTGAGTGGTAGGTCAATAAATACCAAGCAAAACAAAAATTAAAGGACCAATTCTGAGTTGTTACATATAACAATGGACTATTAGCTGATCATCAATTTATTTTTTTCCAGTACACTGGTGGATCTAATTTGTCAGCGAAGTAAACAAGCGCAGATTTGTACGTGGAAACCCAAAAGGTCCAAGAGAGGTACCTCCTTGGAGAGCATGCACCCTAAAGATTTTTAGCAGGAGCCCTCCTTGCATACTTCCCTTCCTCACAGTTTTTCCACAAGGGGCACACAATTGCACGAGGTAACAGTCACCCTCTAGACTGCTACTCAATATTTGGGGAAGTTATAAAATATCTCGGACAAATTCACTGCAATCCATTTCCTAAACCCCTCCTTCTTCTTAACGCCCCCCTCCCACCCCCCTCCCGCAGGCCCATTATAATGTGCCACAACCAGAATTTTTACACCCTAAACTTTTCCTTGTTTCAATGTCCCAAACTGCTAATGCTATATTCAGAGCGCGAATTAAAAAAGAAGAAAGGAAACAAACCTAACCACGCTAAAATTTCCGCTAAATGGCCACCGATTCAAATGTTTCAATTTGGTGGCTTTAGCTTATTCCACAAAAAATAAAAAATATCTCTGAGCGATACCTCCGCCCAACACCGTTCTCAAAGTTAAGTAGGTGTTGCTCCGACTGCTCCGACATGGAGGCCAGCCAACACCTTCCGTTTTAGTACAGGTTGAGTCAAGATGGCCGACGACGTAAAATCGTCCAAAATAAGCGAAAAAATCGATAAAAAAACAGTATACAAGTGTCACCCGGCATGTGAAACCAAGGTAGTTACCTGTGTAAACTGCGGGAGTGTCTACCACCGGAGCTGTGCCGCCAGGAAGCCCGTAAAAATTCTGGCACCTAGTCTAATCAGCTGTTGTAATGGCGGCCCCAAGCTGAAGGACATAGGAGAGGAAAATAAAAACGATAACATCGTAGAAGAAAATCGGATGCTTATAAAATTAGTAAACGAAATGGAGAAAAACGCAACACTCCGAGATGAGAACAACAGTCAGTTAGTCAGAGAGAAAATAGCAACCCTTGAAGAGAAATTGCGGAATTTTAAAGAAATATCGCAAAATAACGATCAAAACCGAAATCAGCTGATTGACGATCTGTCACAATCAGCTGATCGGTCGATGGGGATAACGAAAAACCAGGAGTGTTACACCACAAGACAATAGCGCAGCTCAAGCCCAAAAAGAAAGGCAACAATCAGTTTGGAACGTACCCAAGAATGCACCGGTGCACAGTAGGACTAGTGCAGAGACGCGGACTCAACCAACCAAACCAAGCGGGCATTCTTCTGTGGAGGGAATGTCAATGTCAAGAGTGTCGGGACCCCAAAAAAAAAAATCAAACTTCGTCTTCTAAAATCTCAGCTGAAAGTGTAAGAAATGCGGTTCACCAAGCTCAAGCGACCATTATACTTAATGATGTACAAAATATGGAGCCTCCTAGCACAAATCCAAACAAATGGCAGGAGGCCAACCACTAAAGACGCCGAAGGCGACATTTCGTTGTTGGCAATAACTCCGAAAACACTATACAAACGGTCCCAAAAGTATTTACGCTACACGGATCACGACTCCAGCTGGATACAAAAGCAGAAGACCTCACGGGGCTACTCCAGAAACACTTTTCGGAGGTGGTATGTGAGAAGATTGCATCAAAACATCCAAAAGTTTATGCTTCATTCAAGGTTACAATTAATCAGGAAAACTTTAAGACTGCCTGGCGCAAAGACATATGGCCAAATGGAGCCATAATATCAAGGTTTTTTGTCAAGACGAGGATGTCACAGATGCTGAATCCCCAAGCAAAACATCAATAATAAAAACATATTTTCAAAATATCAGAAGCTACAAGAGCTGGAATTTATTTGTGAGGAACAAAACTATGATGTGGTCTGCTTATGTGAGCACTGGCTCACGGATGAAACAGTGGGTTTCCACAAAATAAATGGGTATAACATATCAAATCAATATTGCCGCAAGGAGTTCTACGGTGGTGTTCTCATATACACCAAAAAAGAAATTAAATCTAAGAAAGTACCACAAATCGACAGGCTAGCAGAAGCAAACCACCTAGAGATTGCAGCAATAGAGCTGAAATCAGACAGTGAAAAAAGCATAATAGTGGTGTGTGTTTATCGCCCACCATCTGATTCCAATTTGTAATAATTTTTAATAATATGAATCTTATTTGAACCATCTGATTCCAATTTGTAATATTTTTTAATAATATGAATCTTATTTTAACGTTTTTAAATAAAACTAACAAACCATATTATATATTTGGTGACTTTAATATAAATTTATTAGAAAAAAACATGTACAAAAACAAAAAAATTTACAAATTTAGTAAAATCATATAGACTAGAGTTTTTAATAAAAGATGTTCCTACAAGAATAACAAAAACAAACAAAAACTTGCATTGACAACTGTATTTCTAATAGTATTTTTGAAAGTAAATTTATTTCAGAGGATTTTTATGTTTCGGATCACAGAGGCATCGTCGGCATTATACAGGGTGGTGCACCGAGTGGCTCTTGCACCAAACAGAAACCATAACATATCAACCACTCCCACAAGTCGAGAGGGCTATATTCCAACTAAAAAAGCAGGACTGGTCAGTATTGGAAAATACACAAAATTTGGATCAAGCAGTTGATTTTTTCCTGAAAACAACAAATGAAATAATTAGTCCATACTTACCAAAGAAAACAAAAATAATACATACAAAAAATAAGCACAAAAAATGGTATTCTCAAGACTTGAAAAATCTTCGTAATAATATTAAATTCTTAGTAGACTTTTCTGGAAACTTCAACATTGATATGCAGGAAAAAATCAAAGAGGCTAGATCAAGCTCTAAAGTAAAACTAAAACAACTGAAAAAGAAGTATTATCTCCAAAAAATTGAGCAGTCTAAAAATCAACAAAAAACAATGTGGCAAATTTTTAATGAACCAAGAAAAAACGTACAACAAAAAAGTATAATAGATCCAAATAATTTCAATTCTTTTTTTGTAAATATTGCGTCACAAATCATTAACGCGATTCCCAAAACCAATATTGACCCCAACATTTGTTTACCAAAAAACCCCAGTAGGGAATTCGGTAAACAAAGGGCAATATTCCTCACACCAGTACTCGAAAAAGAAGTTGACATTTACATAAAAAAGCTAAAAAGTAGCTCGGCTAAAGACACTTTTGGTCTAAGCAATATTTTATAAAAAGAACTTAAAGATGGTATAATAAAACCAATAACAATAATAATAAACCTTTGTTTTACACTGGGCCAATTTCCAAACATTTTAAAACTCTCTCGAGTAATTCCTATATATAAAAACAAAGGAGATGCAGGGGATACGGAAAACTACCGCCCCATCTCCATAGTATCACCATTATCAAAACTAATAGAAATGGCATATGCCACCCGGCTCACAGAGTTCTTAAACACATATAAACTCCTATCACCAACCCAGTTCGGGTTCAGACAAGGGAGATCCACAAAACAAGCAATCATGGAACTTGTGGCAGACATATTGGAGGCCTTTGAGGCTGGTAAGGTGGTCTCAGCGACCTTCTGTGATTGTTTATGCTAATGATTTCTCCTATTCTCTAGAAAAATCAGAGTCAATTCAATTTGCTGATGATAAAACTTACTATAACACATCCCCCAATGAACTAATAGCAGATATGATTCAAACCGAATCAAGTTCCACAGTCGAGCTCTGGTTTCAGTCAAATCACCTATCACTCAATAGAGAAAAAACAGTCAATATAAAGTTCTCTTTAAAAAAATGTTACGAGGAAGAAACATTAACCTCAGAAACAAAGTTCCTTGTTATTATAATAGATAATAAACTTACATTCCAATCACATATAACTTCCCTTTCTTCTAAGCTATCAAGTATTAACTTTTTACTAAGAAAAATAATGGCATATGCCAATACAGAAATGGGCAGAACTGCATACATGGGATACTTATGTGGGGTAACAGCACAGACTGGCTCTCCATTTTTAAACTACAAAAATCAGCGGTCCGCATCATCTCGAAAATCGGCCCAATGGAATCTTGCAAATCCCATTTAAAAAAATTACATATTTTAACAATGCCAGCATTATATATATTAGAAGTTCTGATTTATGCAAAAACAAACTGTCATAAATACACAACTCACAACATTTTAAATAATTATAACACAAGGAACAGAAATCAATTTATTATTCCCCAACACAGACTTACCATAAGTCAAAAACAATTTCCGACTTGTCAATAAAACTTTTTAATAAATTACCAGTGGAAATTAGAAATTTGCCACTTAAAAAATTTAAAATAATAATAAAACACAAGCTTATGGAACATTGTCCATACTCAACAGACGAATTTTTAGAGATTAATTGTCCTGGGGTGCATTGGTCTGTGTAGTGCCGGGGGTCCTGGTCCCATGACTTATTAGAATTAGTATTTTATATTATTGATTTTATTAGGAAATTTTAACTACATTTTTATGTTAATGTTTCGATCTTGATTGTGATTTTAAGTATCTAAGTACTGTTATTTTAAATTCTTAAATTGTGTATGTGTGTGCATGTGAGATATTTTAAATTAAGAGTTACAGAAATAAGATCTTGCCTAACCGAGACCGATTTTACGACGATGCTAAAACTAATTTTGTAAAGTTGTTAAGCAAATAAAGATATTGATTGATTGATTGATACCCTTTTACACGTATGCCGCCGCCATTTTTGACACTGTTGACAGATATTATATTGGTTAATTGTCAAAATGGCTGCCACATACGTTCAAAGCTCACTAAAACGCGAGTAGATGGAAGCCATATTAAATATCGGAGGCACCGCTCCGAGCCGTGTCTCAGCACACCCCAACACGATCATCAAGTCACTAATTTCCACCCATTTTCCACGGCCAGAGAAGTAAAATTAACAGTTCATTTTCCTGCTACAGTAAGAACTGCACTAAGACGGATGAAGAAGTCGACGCTGAGATGTCGTGTTGCAGCAAAAAGAAAAAAAGCATGCCAGATTACTTTTTCGAGACATGAAAACGAATTTTGGCGACAGGTAGCTTTTACCAATGAAAACGTTTTTTGCTAATTGCAAAAAAGTTATCAAAATTATATTTTTCCACGAAATGCTGACCATTTGATGGAGCTAATAGTTAGAGCTTACGAAGAGATCGTTGAATAAAATCCAAATTTATTTGAAAATTTAGCAGACTCCATGCCAAGGCGTTTAGAAAAAATGATTCAAGCAAATTGTGCAATGACCAGATACTGAAGATAATATTTTTGAGGTTTGTTTATCGACAGGTTTTATATTTCTATTTGTTTTTTAATATTTTGTTGTTTATAAAACTGATTAAGTTGATGTGTATTGACCTTTCTTAACACAAAGCCTTCCAGTTCTTTCTTCTTTGTATTTTCCTTTTGGTCGTACTATAGTGGCCTTGCCTCATCCATTTTGACCGGCTATTTGATGAAGGGGCCAACCTTCTTCTAGTTCTGCCAAAAAAAAGCAAATAATAATAAGCAAGATAATATTTTTGAGTTTTGTATATCGAGAGGTTTTATATTTCTATTTGTTTTTTAATATTCTGTTGTTTATAAAACTGATTAAGTTGATGTGTATTGACCTTTCTTAACACAAAGCCTTCCAGTTCTTTCTTCTTTGTATTTTCCTTTTGGTCGTACTATAGTGGCCTTGCCTCATCCATTTTGACCGGCTATTTGATGAAGGGGCCAACCTTCTTCTAGTTCTGCTAAAATTTGGTTGAATTGCTTTATTTATAACAAAAATTTTGTTTTAAAAATATTTTATCTATTTTTTTTAAATATATTTCATAACAGCAACCTTAAAACCATAGAACCAGTAAATATCGGTAAAAATGCTTTCAGTCTCCTTAACAAAATTTCTTTATGTTGTCTAAAAGCGTTAATCTACAAAAGTCGGTAACAATAAGCAAGCAAATTTTTTGCGTATCATGTTCTGTGCGTCCCGTTGTGAATGTCACTTCGACATTTCCTGAGCTAAGGTCACTGACAGAAAGAAAAGAATCTCTACTCTTAAGGGCGCAAGAACAATCCAGAGATAATATAAACTTGTCAATCGATTTCAATACGTCATCTACCACTCATTATCTATCTCTGGTTTCTTTACTGTATTCTCTTGTTCACAGATTGCGCCGCGAATCATTGGGGATTAGGGTCACTGGATCCTAAAACCGGCTGGGACCGCAGGTCTCAGGATTCAGTGACCCTATAGGGGGATTGTTTATTTATCACCTAGGTGATCGAATTGAGAGCAGTGACAACTAGTCAAATGGCCATACACACAGACCACTTAAGGGTTCTAAAAAGTAGCTTTTCACCAAAAGAAAAATTATCAAATAAAACACAAAAACCAGGCCGACGAACTCCAAAACAAAACGACAAAACTAAGGTTATGAAGAATGTCAGGCAGACACACTGACATTGGTTAGTTGCAAATACAGTGAGTCGACCAATTTCGATGTTTGCATGGCCTAAACTTTTTTCCTGGTAAGGGGTGTTACCTAGGTATATATGCTGGATCTCTCTTAGCCGAATACATTTAGGAAAGGAGAACACCAGAAACTATGCCTAGGGTAAGCTCACAAAAAAAAGACGTGGGTGGTTAATTTTGATGGTGGCGGTATCTATAATATAACCATTTAGGTACTTTTTGATGCTAGGCATATAGCTAATATTGATAGGTAACCAGTATAGTCCATGTTTTTACATTTCCGCATGTTTTAGCTTTAGAGGAAAATAATACTCAATTTGTTTTTTATTAGAGGAAGAGGATTACAAAGCTTATTAATACAATCTAGAGGGTTTTTGAAATTAGGTGTCCATTATTTGGAAAATTACAAATATTTCCAATTTAGTTTTACAGGTCTCTATAAAGGGTGTTTCTGACGTAATATGGGCGCGCAAATTTTGAAACACCACAAAAGTTAAAACAGTTTTTTTCAAAAAATAAACAAAATTTTAAAAAAGTACCAAGATTTGATGGAAAAACATAGTCCAATAAACAATTTAGGCAAAATTTCAGGCCATTTGGAAGTCCCGTTTCCGAGAAACATGCGGAAAAAGAATTGCCTAATAAATGGACCCAACAGCGTTGCCGGTTTAACGATGTAATTGGGCCGTTAAATATTTACAAAAACACGTTTTGTTTTGGATTTTTATATTTGTAGTAGCACTTAGTGGTAAAAATTTTTTACAATTTTATGTGATGGCTGTCCAGCAGATATGGCTTTTCTTGTGTAGAAGATGCATAGTTTTTCGTAAGTACTTCCTTTTTTCTTCATAAAACATGACTATTCTATGTTGCGTTTTTGTTATACACTTCCTGACACATAAAACGCATACTGCAGAAGTTGAGCACATGTCTATATATTAAAAATTTTGCGACATTTTTAGGTTAACGCTTTTAAACAACCTAAAGAAATTTTGTTAGGAGACTAAAAGCATTTTTACTGATATTTACTTGTTCTATAGTTTTAAGTTTGCGGTTACGAAAAACAAAAAAAAAAGATAAAACCCTTTTAAAACTAGATTTTTAGTTTAAATAATGCAATTCAACCAAATTTTGGCAGAACTAGAAGAAGGTTAGCCCCTTCGTTCAATTAGCCGATCAAAATGAACGAAACAAGAGAAGTACACTAGAGTGCGACTAAAAGAAAAATACAAAGAAGAAAGAACTGGAAGGTTTGGGTTAAAAAAGGGCAATGTACATCAACAGGATCAGTTTTATAAACAACAAAATATTAAACAAACACATAGAAATAAAAAACCTATCGATAAACAAAACAAAAATATTATCTTCAGTATCTGGTCATTGCACCATTTAATTTTTTCTAAACGCCTTGGAGTCTGCTAAATTTTCAAATTTTGGATTTTTTTTAACGATCTCTTCATAAACTATTAGCTTCATGAAATGGTCAGCAATCTGTGGAAGAAGATTAAATTTTGATAACTTTTTTGCAATGAGCCCCCATACGTTCTCGATGGGATTAACATTTTTTTATCAATAAAAGCTACCTGTCGCCAAAATTCGTTTTCCTGTCTCGAAAAAGTAATCTAGCTTGCTTTTTTTCATCACATAGCCGCATTTTTTAGCTGCCACAAGACTTCTTTATCCGTCTTAGTGCAGTTCTTACCGTACCAGGAAAATGAACTGTAAAGGCTCATTTAGAATAGTTCATTTATAGATGAAGAATGCAAATTTTTGAAAGGACTGGCTCAGATTTTGAAGATGCCTCGTAAATAGGACTTTACTTTAGGTCGGTGATGGGCTGTACACTTAAAATATATATATATATATATATATATATAAGCTGACAGGTGTCAAGTTTTGTGCTATTCTAAATGACCCTTAAATTTTAGATCTTTGGCCGTGTAAAATGGGAGTTCTTCCAGGAAATTAGTCACTTGCTGAGCTTGTTGGGTTGTGCTCACTTTGGTCAAGCCAGTTCCTTCCTTTCTTCATACAGATCCTTCATCTTTTAAAATTGGTGCGCTACTCGTAGTGCACTAACACTGGCTTGGTGCTGTCAAAAAATTGCGTCAGTGCAGTCTGAGTGCAGATTGAATGGAACATGAAAAAAACTGCACCCACCAAACAGAACACTAGTTTCATTCAAACACTGAACTCAATGTATATACAAGTAGCTTAGGACCATTGGAAATTTTTTTTTGAGGTTGAGTAGTGGGTTTTTACTTAAAATATAAAGGCGGGAAAATGTTGCACTTAGTACAAAACCGCAATTATCAGTATTCCAATGGAACATGAAAACTGAAAAAGTGCACCCCAACGGAATAGTAGGAATGACTCAGTTGTGCACTGGTGACGCACCAGTTTTACCAATGGAAATTTTATTTGAGACGGTGTTTCTTAAACCTACATAACTTCCTAACCTATTTACTTTTTTTTAACAATAATTTGAGACAAAAAATAAAAGATGCAGAGTGTGGAGCAGCTTCTTCTTTGCTTAAAGCTCTACAAGGTAGTTCTTTAGAAGTGCTAGCTTTTCGTATACAGCAAACTTTTTGAATAGTTAAAATCGGGCACATTGGCATACAGAAACAAAAAAAATACCTAAGTTTAAAAAACTTGCATCATTACGGACTTTTATGAAATGTCAAATTTGATATATAGATTAAGTAGCAGAGAGCCTTGGCTACCTGCATAGCCCAAAATCGGACAAGTTTTAACAAACCCCAATCAGAACAAAAACAACAGCTCCTATTTCGTTCGGGCTAAGCTTTGTTAGTTCTTATCCAAGTTTAAAAATTGATACTTCCCTGTGCTCGGTAAAGACGTCGCTTCCGGGTAAATATTTAATGTTGGGTAAAATCATACAATTTTAATATTATGCGCCATCTTGGACATATTTGAAATGCCAATTTTGTAAGAAGTTTTCATGTTGTCTAAGACTTAAGCTTTCGAGAGAAACTCACCATCAATCGAACTTACATTAACAAAACTACAGACGAAAAAAATATACGGCTTTTCTGGGCCCGCCTTTTAGGAAAGATGTTAGTGTTAGGATGCTAGTAAGATATTATATTATTATTATAGGTAAGATGTAGGCCTTATAGGTAAGATGTTTCACAATAAAATCGCACCACTTGTTTGACAGTTTCATGTAGTTTCTTTTATTAAATATCAAAGTGTTTGTGTGTAGATTTAAAACTAACAACCTACTGTGGGTTTATAGACTGGATGTTGTGTATTATAGCTGTTGGACTAACTTTAAGAAACCAGCAAATTTCTGGATCACTTATGGATTTTTGAAATATGCCTTTTTAAATTATAACTCCTATTGCATTTATGACTGCAATGAGGACACTGATACACATTTTTTGACATTTCACACAATTTACAATGTCTCCTGAAACTATCCCATAATTGGTATTTTTCTCCACATTTGCACTGAAATATTGAATGACCTAAAAAAACGGCAAAGTTATAAATTGTGAAATGTTATCAGGGTTGCGTTAAAAAAAAACGCAAATAAATGTAAAAACCTCATGGACGCTTTAATTGGTTGATATTGATCACGTGGAACACCACGGACGCGTATTACGCAGATGTGTAGATCCAGCCTTATAATGAGTTTAAAGAGCATCTAAGTGTACCCACTGTAAAATTTTAATCAATTGATGAAAAATAGTCTTCTTTTCACATCGCTACACATTTTAATATTTTTATAATAATATATTTATTATTTATTTTAAATTATTTACATTTTTTGGTTTTGTGATTCTTTTTTAATTAAACTAGAACCAAATTATGACACTATTTTTGAGTCGAAGACTTGTGTTGTCTGTTCCTTATGTTACTTAGTTTTATTATTTTATTTAAACAATTATTATTATTTTAAGACACTTTAGTTATAAGAAATAAAAATAAATTGGACTTTGACCTATACAGGAAAGGAACGGCCATCAAGAGGTATATTCCAAATGACTCTTTTCATTGCTTACAACATAAGCTTGCAAGTTTGCACTTTTTAACATATAGATTAGTAAATTTCCCCTTAAGCAAAGAAAGATTTGAAGCAGAAAAGAATAGGATTAGGAATATTGCTGGCGAAAACGGTTACGACGAAGGCTTAATAAATAAGCGGATAAATAGACATTCTTTTCAAAAGACCTTTCGGAATTTCCCTTTTTTCAGACAAAAAGATACCTGCGACTCAAAATTTGTATCAATTCCTTATAATCCTAATTATACGAAAGGATTACAAAAAGTATTTAATAACACCGGTCTTAAATTAGTATATCAATCCGTTAACACAATAAGAAGCTTACTAGGAAATCCCAAGGATAACACTACAGTTCTAGAAAAAAGTGGAATTTACGAAAATAGTTGCATGGATTGTGACAAAAAATATATATTTTAAAGAACACTTAGCACACTTAAAATACGGAAGAACAGAAAAGTCAAGTGTGGCCGAGCATGCTTTTGAAAACAATCATAGATTCACATTAGATAACCGAAAACTTCAAAAAAGTGTACCAAACAAAAAACTTTTGAATGCATATGAAAGTATGGAAATCATTAAATCCAGAAATAGTTTTAATAAAGATAGAGGACCCATCGTTTAATACACTTTATTCTTTGGCTGAGGGGAAATAGGATTAAAAATCGTGATCAATCACAAAGTATTAGTCTTATCTCCGCCCACTAAAGGATTGTATGTAAGTTAGATCGTAGATAAATTTAGTTCATTGTTTATCGTCTCCTGATGATGCTAACGTTATTAGCGAAACGCGCGTCGAGTGCAAAAAAGTGTAGTTTGGGTTTGTGGAAAACAATCATAACTTTGTTTTGTTTTAGATATTTATTAGTTTTTAGCTACCAAAGAGGCTCCAATTTAACTCAGACAATGAAGATTATATAATTAAGTTTTGGAAACAGACATCTTAATACACCTCCTACAATACCTCAATTAATTTCAATAATAAAGCGTACATAAATTTTAATAAATTTTAACTCAATTTTTTTCTGCACTTAGTCCCTACTTTTGCATGTGACACATTTTAATGTGCTTTTCTAAATCAACTTTCCTGTTGGTCTTCAAGGGGCATTTGGAACACACATATTGAGGAGCCCTGTTACACTTTCTCAGATGATTTCGGAAACTCGGATACAAAATGTACTCCTTTTGACAACCTCGGCATTTGTAGGGATACTCTTCTAAAATGTCATCTAAAAATATAATTTTATTAGTAACAGTGGCCAGCAACGGCTTTGGGGATTAAGAGATGGAATAATTCTAAAGAAAATTGTTGTGACTCATATCTATTTCTACTGAGGCGTTTTTTTATAATATTTATTAACACCAAAATCACGAGTTTAATGTTCTTTGTTATTCTCGTGACATTTTGAGTAAATAGTAGACAATTTTAAGATTGGATGGTTTGAATTTCTCACATTAAAAAGTCAATAGCGGGTTACCAGAGAGTTAAAATAACTCGGGCCATAAATCCCAGTCTTTTTGCTGTTTTAATCCAATATTTTTTTTAGACTAACCCTGAGGTAAGGTAACTCACCCTCACCTTGAAGCCCTTGTTACCCTGGAGTTAATTTTTACCCGCTTTTTACTTGCTAAGTTAAGGCTAATTCGCAATTGCGAAACCGGCCTGAAATGATATCAGATTTTTCGATGGACTAAAAATATTCGGTCTATCCCTTTATATAGGAAATATATCATCTAAGATTGATTTTGTGCAAGAAAGGGCAAGTTTATTTAATAATATCCTGTTCTGCTTGTGCTTAAATTAACTTGGTTCGCCTTTTTTTGATTGGCGATTTAATGGTGCAAATAAGAAAATGTACAAGAAATGGTAAAATGACAGTCCATATTAATTTTTATTAACATATACACATAAATTTATAATAAAACTGTTGTAATAATGTAAATTTATATTTTAAAAATTTATTTCGATTTAAACTAAGTACAAAAATATGCTTTCTTTCCAACTCATCTTAATACCATTACATTATTATTATTGCTATATATCTACCACCAAAAAATGTGAACCCCAACATAAATTTGAGACAACTTTAAAAGAAAAGATACAATATATTTTTATGTTTCCTCCTCGTTTTGAATTGTGGCTTGATTATTTTTTGACTATGCACTCAAAACCATCAATAACTTGGAATACCAAAACAGGTTATTAAAAATGTTTAGTCCTTATTTTCAGCTCACACTGTACATATCGAAGAGTCCAAACTAAACAGAAAGTTTTTGCCACATATACAGACCGCTTCAAGCTACTGCGAACATAGGGCGGAAGAAGTCTAATTTGCCAGTGTACGTACATGCAGAGACACCGCACGCCTATCAGTGAAGCAACCAATACTCAGGCTTGCGATCACCACTTGCATGACTTTCCTTTGGTATTTAGTACGCCTCTAACCACGGTGCTGTGTGGAGCGTAGTCAATGAAACCGGAATTTGGTCAATAAATACGCAAATTTATATAACGTAATTTTCTTATTTTTTGTCACTGATAAATAAGAGCGTTTTATTGTCAACTGCTCAGATTTATCAGTGACGACGTGTTACAATGAAAATAATAAGGAGAAACAAAATAAAAGCAAGTTCTCAAAATAAAATAATACATTCTAAAAACCAAAAAGATTCTCCCAGTCAAAAAAAAATTAAAGCAAATGTTCGAAAAGTCCTCCTTGCTCGGCTAGACAATATCCGAGCCTACTATAAAAACCCCTTCTAACGTTTCCAAGCATGTTAAGGGTGATAATTTGAAAAGCTTCTTCAAAAACAGATAGAAGTCATTAGGAGCAAGATCGGGAGATCGAGCTGGCCATAAAATAGTTCCCCGTGTACTTATAACCCGATTAGGAAATACATTATCAAGATATTCCCTAACAAGGCCAACATTGTGCGCGGAACAACCATCTTGTTGAAACCATGTTTCACCAAATCTTACGTCAAAATATAAATGCAAATTTTCCCTCGACCAATATCGAACGTGTGTTGGGTTATGACGATTTGACCATTTGACCATCTGCACTTTTTCGGCAACTTCGTAGACATCCATTTTTGGTTTTAAAAATGTATTATTTCAATTAAGAACTTACCCATCTGTTTCTCGAGCAAGGCAGAAATAAAACAAAATAATAAAAACAAAATGAATTTCCAAAAGATAACACTGCAGCGTGCTTCGAATCCACCTCGGTCGTACGGCACGGAGAGTAAATTGGACTTGATTCCCCCTATGTTCGCAGTAGCTTGAAGCGGTCTGTATAAAATATTAAAATCCTATCAAATATGATTAAACATTATTTTTTATTTAAAAGTATGTGCCAAATATATAAAAAAAACGGGTTTGTGTAAACACAGAACCGCTTCGCTTCAAAAAGTACAATTAGTTTTTTTTTAAATTTCCTTAGGAGGATATACGAGAGGACAAACGATGCATATTTGTAAGTGATTCAAAGTTGGAAAGCGTAATATAAAAAGGAGGGGCTCGTGCAGAAGCCTATTCAAGGAAAAGAAAATTCTTACATTTTATTCTATTTATATTCTCAAACTATGTCGTTACGCCAGAGAAAATCGCAGTACCTTTGAAACCAATGGAAATGAGAGTAGCTATAACACACACAAGCAACACAAAACAGCAAGGTACGACAGATCGCGGATCTATGAAGCGGTACGCATCTACAACCACCTGCCCAGGGAACTCAGGGATATACAGAGCCATAATCTGTTTAAAAAGAAACTAAGATTGTTTCTGGTGGCCAAGTGTTACTATTTTTTGTCGGAGTACTTAGATCACAGATTTTAGTTATTTACTTAATATTTACTTATTATTTGTGTATCCACATTAGTTCTTTTAATCTTTTATTGTTGTGTGTTTGCTGATGAAGCTATTGTTGTTTACAAAACACAAATGTTCCTAGTGAAGTATTATCTATTCATTATTTTTATATCTTGTATTTGACCTTATTTGTTTCATGACCTTATTTGTAAAAATAATACTCTTATTTTATTTTGAAAATCACTTAGGAAATAGGAATAGTTTAATTGATAGTTTTACTTTTTTTGTTTCTATTACTTAAGACGAAACCCATACTGGGTATTAACAGTTATTCGGTTAATAAATGGATTTGAATTTGAATAATTCGGGTGGGTGATGTTTGGGGAGGGAGAGAGTTAGAGTCTTTTCGGTTGGGGTAGGTGATTAGGAAGTTTTTAACTCCTGTGTTGTCTAGTTATGAGTAAAGTTGTTGGGGTCCAAACAAATAGTTTTATGAAGGATTGCCTAAGCCTAATTAATATGTCGACGATTGTAATCCCATTAAAAATTCTTGATTATACCCAGCTCTTTAAAATGTACAGACGAATTCATGTGCTTTTGCAGGTGAATCTTCTGAAAAAACTTTTTTTTGCACAGCGGACAGGTAAACCGGGGTTCCTTGTTGCATTCGTATTTGACGTGTTTGTTCAGACTGGTCTTGTACTTGTACGATTTGTGGCATTCTCGGCAAGTAAACTGTCCAATCCTCTTCAAGCTGGGATGATGAAAATAAACTAAAATCAACGAAAACGATGCTTGGTCACAAACTAACAATAATTACGCACCATACACTGAAGTAATGTAGACAGCATTTCTTTTCAAAGCAAGAATTTGTATTTTCCCCACCTTATCAGATTACATATTTTTTCTTACATTTATAGAGCAGGGCTGGGTGCCGATTCTGACTTTGACAAAATGTGTGATAATAATAACTTTTAAAAAGAAATAAAATAATTGAAAAAGGGGCTCTGGGCAAGGCGAAAGGCAAAAATCAGGAGATTTTTTGGGTCTGCGTTTTTTTGTGGCTAAATTGATTGGAGAAGTTATTTTCGGTACGGCTTTTTTTCGGAAAATGCAAGTGCAAGTGCAATATGGATGGGATCGATTAAGAGAAATAAAGTGGTTTCAATCAATAAACTTCAAACCAGTAAAGAGTCGGCCAAAGAAATATTGGGGACCATGTGCAAATCTGCCGCATACAACGCTTTTGACAAAATGCCGTATGAAAAACGTTACTCGGGTGGTGTTCTCATATTTCGGTACATACTTTCAGAGCAAGTTATTGGAGAGAACCACTTCCCTTCTTTCAATCGATCGATCACATTTCACGAAAAAAGCCTTCCTTCCTTTGAAAATAAAGGCTCCCTGCATTACATGAATAAATGATGCGTCTTTATGCGTGTAATTACTTTGTGATTAAACGCTTGATAGAGAATCTTAACGTTAGTATTAAAACCATTACCAGAAAATAATAATAATAACATTAGTAATAATGCTAATAATAATAAATCGTCTTTATTGGGCAAAAATGTTTAGAAAATTGCTACTCATACCTAACCTTTCATAAAGAAAATTTCTCACACTGTTAATTATGTGTATAAAACCTATAAAACTCTATTAAAACCTTATAAAATAAATTAAACTTTAATTGTACTCTCACACCATAAAAAGCAGTCTGAAAAGATCTGAATTTTTTTTAACAAAATTTGTTTTAAATGTTATATTAAAACGAGTTTTTGAAATGTGTTAGCAATAATTTTCATGTGTATGTATGCATGTATTCAAAACAGGTGGTAAGCTCTCTACCGAAGGCTGAACCATGCACTGCGGCCTCAAAGGGGCCTATTGTGTCCAGGTATCTACTGAGATTTTAAAGATCGCAACTTAAATACTACAAAACTACTAACTACAAAACTTAATTTGGGCTTGATACTTTATCTTCAACTTATGCCAATTTTCATCTGACATTGACCCTGAATTATACCTTTCAACACTTGCAGGGCAAACTTGAAAAGCAAAAAAAATAAGCTTGAATAAATTTATTTCTTCATTAATTTTTTTCAAAGAAATATTGCTTAAACTTTTTCATTCACTTGGAATATTATTATATATTTTTAATATAAAATATAAACCTTTTATACACTCACAGGGTTCGTAAGGCGACGGCGACGACTATAACTGAATAGGATTTCTGTAAAATAAAAGAAATAAAAAATCCTTTAAAGCTTTTGGTATAATATAGGTCAACGTTTACAAAAATATTACAAAAATATTCACTAAAAGTTAAAAAGAACACCAATTATATAATACAATTATATCTAAACAAGAAAATTTGTACACATTTGCAACAACATGCCTTTTTATGCTCCACTTATTTTGGAGGCACTCTGTACAATGTAATACCCAAAAGAGTCAGTTAAGTCAAAATTAAATAACACGAAAAACTATAAAATACTTTTCAATTCTTGTTAATGTAAACATTTATTAAATTTAAGAAGACTCTGTGTTTCCTTGTTAAATTAACTCATTCCACTACGGCATGTGTCTTCTGTTAAAGTGAAGGGCTAGTGACGATTTTTGATGACATTTATAATTGCAATGGCTGCAATGAAAGCTCGGATCTTTTCCGCATTCGAATTTAACGTGTCGGCCCAGATGGCACTTGTTTTTATATGATCGTCCACATTGGCAATGGAATTGGTTTATTGCAGCTGAAATTACATGAAAACTCTTATTAACTAAATTAAAAATTACAAATGTCGAAGACACGGTTACTTTGCAAATTAAACTCTCTAAAACAAGTATTTCTTTTAGATTAATTGCTTTTTAATAGAAACCATTGTGGTTTTTCAAAACAATTTTTTTATTGAAAGCTTCAACCAATAAAAATGTGTCACTTATAAAAAACGGTGGTGAAATAAAAACGTTAAAAATAATTAAGTTAGGTCCTATTATTAGTTTTAAAGTTATAAGCAATTAAAAAAGTCTAATTTTTTGTGACCTAACCTATATTGTCTATAAACATAGCACCCATCAACCATTAACTTTCGTAGTCATATAAGAGCTCTAGCACCAAAGTAGTATATTATTTGAGTAGGTCAAGAAGAGCTTTGTAAGCTCTAAGGGAGTATTATGGAGCTAGACAAAGTTCTTTTGTCTCCGAATTAAATAGATTATTTTCTAAACGTAAAAATAAAAAAAACATCTACCCTGAATTAACTCTAATTAGTACTTATAATAGTGAGGAGCAAACCGCTGGTTAAAATTTGTACATTAACTCCAAGTAATTCCACTAATTACGATATTAATTCCTCCAATTTTGTTTTTACATCTGTCAATTTCTCTCTACAAATACCTACAACTCTGATCCCAGTAATTCCATAAAAGAGTATATCATTTACAATAAGATAAAGGAAGGTGTAATTATAAAATTTCAACCACAATAAATACTAGAGGCAAAAATAAGCCGCTATAAGATGCCTAAGCTTTCTAATGTTGATAAGCGACGCATATTTTATTTTGCTCAGGATGTGCGTGGTCATTACAGTCTGATTGGCTGCAGGAAGGGTGGAAATGAAGGTGTTTTCGTTTAATGAGAATACAAGGTGTAAACAATACCATAGTAATCCTTTTAACTGATGAAAAGGGGGTACAAAACAAGTCAAAAAACTTCATACGACTTATGGGACAAAACTGAACAGATTTTGGTTTAAGTGACTTTAAAGTTAAAAAATGTAG
The DNA here is from genome assembly GCA_963921995.1 of Oxystoma pomonae. NCBI lineage: Eukaryota > Metazoa > Arthropoda > Insecta > Coleoptera > Brentidae > Oxystoma > Oxystoma pomonae. The sequence continues at coordinate 80,770,428 of OY998170.1, forward strand.
GTGCTTATACATTTTACAATAGGGTCATTTCTAAATAAATAAAAATAAATATTTCCTCTAAATCCTATAAACTTAAGTTAAAGATTTAAAAAACACTTGGCAACGACGCAATTCGTTGCATACGTGAGTCTCTGACCTCCGACCCTCTCTCCTCTAGCACAGTGCATCTTCCGCTGTTCGTTGCGAAGTTTGACATTATTTTCGCGAGTTTGGTGTGAAATTAAACTGAATTAAAAATGTTCTCCACTCAGGAATAAGTAGACATGCTATTAGTATACTTTAAAGCCCGCAGAAACTCAAATCTAGCGGCGTAAAAGAAGTGGTTTTTGTTCGGTTTTTTTGGGTGTTTTTAAAAGTAATAAAAGAGATTTTACAAATTAAAAACAGTTTAAACAATGTATGACAAGTGTTTTTAATTAAAACAAAAATTGGTGCTAGAAAGCACGGATAGTCTACCATACAATCAGTTCAGTCAATTTTATGTTGAAAGGAAATGAAAATATCTCGAAAACTAAAAAGATTTGAACCTTATAATAAAATTTTTGGGTACTACTTATGAAAACCAAAATCTAAAAACCGCATATCAATAGCTGACTTACTTCTAAAGTTATTTTTTTTTCTATATATTGTTTATAATTAATTAATTAACGTTTTTTTCAATTAACTCGGAAACTAAAGCACCCACGAATTTGGACTTTATAACAAAATTTGTAGTCGATATTCATGGAAACTTAAATCTGAAAACCGTATACCGTTACTTGCTTTTGTCCCAAAGTTACAATTTTTTTAAATATTTTATCCCCCTTTTCCGCCCTTCCACCCCCCACCACCCTACTCCAAAGTTAATCGGTTCATGCCCAGGATTTTTTTACCAAATTTCGTTAAAACTGATTAAGGCGGTCCTGAGTTATCGTGTATACAGAGAAACAGCAGACCGACAGATAACTTTTTATTTTTTCGTCGATTACGGTGTTTTGGAACCTTAGTAACTCATTTTAGATAAACTTAAGTCAAAATTTCACGATTTTAATAGTCCTCCATAGCATAATGTTGGACTAAAAAAGAAGTGTGCCCTACAAGTGTACAAACAAATGATTAAAAGAAGTGTTTCTTTGAGTGTTTGCCAAAAAAAAATAATAATAAAAAAGTTTTTACAAATTAAAAATAGCTTTACAAATGACAATACATTTATTATAGTAAAATTGGACCATAATTTAAAATTTAGCATTGCTTTTGAGAGGAAAACTTTTATATAATCTTTTACAACCATACAAGACGCTAAATTAAACACATTTATTTTTTTGCTTTTTACTATTTTTTAATAGTTAATAATTTGTAAGATGTGCCTGAAAAAAAACATCTTAAAGATGATATGTTGATATTTACGATGCAGCTTGCCGCGCCGCTTTAATACTTTAATTTTGTCACACCTAAACGCGCTTTTTTGCCAAACTGTGTTTAACTTAAACGTCCTAAATCTCCGAAACCACTAAGTTTTGACGCCCATATTATATGAACTTTTTTGTTTGATTTCCCCCCCCCCCTATCACCCTTTTAAATATGATTATAGGGCTGTAAAACTGTATAATAGTCTACCCGCAAAAATAAAAAGTATCAAAAGCTTTCAGAGCTTTAAAAAAGCTACTTTCAATTACTTGTGTGATGTTCAACCATATACGCTAGGGCGAAAGAAGTCTAATTTGCCAGTGTACGTACATGCAGAGACACCGCACGCCTATCAGTGAAGCAACCAACACTCAGGTTTCCGATCGCCATTCGCTGCCGTTCGCCGCCGTTCGCCTTGTATTTAGTACGCCTCTAACCACGGTGCTGTGTGGAGCGTAGTCAATGAAACCGGAATTTGGTCAATAAATACGCAAATTTTTATAACGTAATTTTCTTATTTTTTGTCACTGATAAATAAGAGCGTTTTATTGTCAACTGCTCAGATTTATCAGTGACGACGTGTTACAATGAAAATAATAAGGAGAAACAAAATAAAAGCAAGTTCTCAAAATAAAATAATACATTCTAAAAACCAAAAAGATTCTCCCAGTCAAAAAAATATTCAAGCAAATGTTCGAAAAGTCCTCCTTGCTCGGCTAGACAATATCCGAGCCTACTATAAAAACCCCTTCCAACGTTTCCAAACATGTTAGGGGTGATAATTTGAAAAGCTTCTTCAAAAACAGATAGAAGTCATTAGGAGCAAGATCGGGAGATCGAGCTGGCCATAAAATAGTTCCCCGTGTACTTATAACCCGATTAGGAAATACATTATCAAGATATTCCCTAACAAGGCCAACATTGTGAGCGGAACAACCATCTTGTTGAAACCATGTTTCACCAAATCTTACACCTAACAACTGCCTAGCAGTTGGAATAATGTGCTGCTGCAGTAGATCCAAGTATCTAGGGCCATTCAAATTGCAATTGCCGTTAATAAAAAATGGCCCAATTACGTGTTCCCCTACAATACCCCCCCCCCCCAAACATTTAGTTTTTGGGGATACTGTGTTCTTACGTCAAAATACAAATGCAAATTTTCCCTCGACCAATATCGAACGTGTGTTGGGTTATGACGATTTGACCATTTGACCATCTGCACTTTTTCGGCAACTTCGTAGACATCCAATTTTAGTTTTAAAAATGTATTATTTCAATTAAGAACTTACCCATCTGTTTCTCGAGCAAGGCAGAAATAAAACAAAATAATAAAAACAAAATGAATTTCCAAAACATAACACTGCAGCGTGCTTCGAATCCACCTCGGTCGTACGGCACGGAGAGTAAATTGGACTTGATTCCCCCTATGTTCGCAGTAGCTTGAAGCGGTCTGTATAGACCCCACAGTATATAGTATATATAGAACAATAACAAAAACTAGTCATTAATAGATGGATTTTGTGATAACTTCTGTGATTATTTATGTGTGCTGTATTTTTGTGTTTGCTTCTCTTTTGGGATATAGTTACTGTGATTATTTTTAATGTGTTCATAAAGTAAAAATTGACGTAAAAAAATTTTTACAACGCGGTTAAAGAAATGTATTTTATTTTAACTTTTCAACAAATTTTATTTTATTTTTAACTATTAATCGTTTTATTTAACGATGACAAAAAATGTCTAAGTAGGTATACTATTTAATAATTTAAGGCATTACATATTATGACGTCCAATGTATATATATGTACTAATGTATAAATACTTCTGGTAATATACACCTATGTATCTATCTATCTATCTATCTATCTATCATATCGTTTATACCCTTCTAAAGTCTGAGAGCATGACTAAAGATAGGAAAAAATTTGGATCGTTTATTAGAATAAGATTGTCTATTTTAGGTAGTCAAATTTTATTTTGGTATAAAACAAATTCAGATATACATATTACAGGAGTTGCCGCAAAATGGAGGAGCTGTTACTCTCTGTGTTTTATCCGCCCTGGTTTTAAGTAGACAGCTATCGATACTAATTCGGTGTATCCACTCCATGTATCAGCTTTAAATGTCTTTTTAAATTGGCTGATTGGTGAGTTTTGTGAGGGCATAAGTGACAAGAGTTTTTCGGCTGTTGTTGACACTCAAACTTTTGGTGTTTATGTAACGACCTATCATGCTTATAGGACTTTCCACAGCGTTGGCAAATGTAATGTTTGAGATGGCCTGCAAATGAAAAAGTTTAGAACAGTTAGAGCAATTTTTTTCTGAAGCCATTTAAAATGTATGTTAGATAATTCCTCAAGTTTTTAGATATTTTTAACAGAAAAACGCAGTATCGGAAAAATATTTTTTGTAAATTTTAAATGAAAGAATTTGTGCTTTTAAAATATCTGTGTTTCTAAAAAAAACTAATAATAATATTAAGTGGGCACTGTAGTATCGAACAACTTTCATCCGTTTATTAATAATAGTCAGAATTCCTTTTAAATATGACCATTTAAGGATCATGTGTCTCTTGTAATCAACGGTACATGTAAATATGTTTTGACAACAGACGCAATGAGATGAAGATTTTTCTCCACATGTTTAAGATGATGCTTCACATTTTGTCTATGTTTGTATAATCCTCCGAATTTTGGAAATTGGTAGTGATCTAAAATACATTTAATTGCGAAAGGCTCAAAAGATATTTTGAAACAAACTGTCTGTCCCCAAAATTCTAGTTTGACTTGAGTTGGGGTATTATTTTTTGATAATGTTCTGTTTTCCATTTACACTATTTGTTCTCTTTCTGTTTCTGTGTGTGTCCTTTTTTTAAAATATTAACAAATTCTCCTCTTTTTAAAAGATTAAGTCTTCTTTTTTCTTTGTACCGAATTATACAGCCAGAATGCGTTTCAGTTGGACCTGTATTTGCACCGTACATATTTTCGTGGACTTGAGCATTGAGACAAGCATATCCAAAAATAAAATATATCATGGCTAAACAACATGAAAAAATTATTTGTAATTTTTTGGGTCTTGTCTGGCATTGTGTGGACTGAATGTAGGAAAAAATCCCGAGAAAAAAACCCGGAAAAAAATCCAAGAAAAAGTTATAATAAATAATCTTAACCGAAACCAAGTCAAGCTAGACCCACCCCCAACCCAAAGTAATATTTTTAAAATTTTCACGTATTTTAACTTATTTTTCAATGTGTAATTACATTTATTGAAAAAAAACAAATCATTATTTACTTTTTAATTGTTTGTTAACAGCGTTTCATGAATGTTTCGGTAAGTATTATTTATTTACAGGGTTCCTAAGATTTTCCTTAGGGATAGGATTTCAATAAATCAAACAGAAATTGCATAGAAAGTTCTGCGCGCACAAAAGAAATAGGTATATTGAGCAATGGTGCCAGCTTATTATTATCTCCGGACTGCTTTCATGAGAAAAAATTGTCGCCACTCTTTCATTGTGAGCATAAATCATAACTGCAATAATAACCGTTGACAAGATGTCTGCAAATTCCGCTAGATGGTGGCCACACCATGAGATGATCGAGGAAAAATTAGATGTTTTCAGGTCCAAACCACAGCTTTTTCTTGCTTAAAGGAGGCGGCAGGGTCCATTATTTACGATACTGAGCGATAAACTCGTGAGGTTGTTAACATTAGAAAGAAATATCTTCGCTTTTAATTAAATTTCTTTCCATTCTGTTCTACTAGTGACATCTATCCGGAAACGGCCAAACCATGCAGCTAGCACTAGCAGCCAAAGAAATCAATAAACGGCGCTGTTTTTCCTGCAGAGCTTTTTGCTTGCGATATTATTGATTTTAAATAAAGCTGGCCCTACACTTCATTTGATATTTTCGAGGTGTTTCATGATATGATCTCGAAACATGTAGCGAACCAACCAAACTAGCGGGAGGGTAAAAGCAAAAAAATAAGGGGCTGCCAATATTTGTAACACCCAAAAAGGGGTGAAAAGATTTATTTTGCTCTGTTTCTTTACAAAAAACGTTTTTTTTTACGGAAAACTTGAGCTCTGCCACTTTTTTTTATTTTTTTCTTCAACTTTCTCGAAATTTTCGTCATACCGTAGAAAAAAATTATTTCCCCCATGGTCATACTCTACTTTTATTCGAAAAAATTTAGAAACAGAGACGGGATCAGTTTTCCCAAAACGGGGGATCTTGTTTTCCAGTGAGAAGATAAAGGGCGCCGCAGGCAAAAATTTTTCAATTAAATTAGCCGAACGCAAAAATGTTAGAAAAACAAAGCACGAAATAAAAATGGCGCCGCTTACAATTTTTTTTCAAAAATTACGTAATTTCGGGAACGCAAAGAAATAGGTCTAAAGAGTATAATTTTTAAGAAAAAAATATCAATTTTCTCGCCCTCCTCCACTGGGACTACAGGGGCCGTGCACAAATTACGTAATGGTCATAGGGGGGAGGGGGGTTACAAAACGTTACGTAGGGGGGAGGGGGGTTTTCGACAGCGTTTGAATTTGTGTGAAACTAAGAAAATTTGGAATGAAAATAAGTGAAAAGTTTTTTTTTGGAGGGGGGGGTAGTGGTCTTGAAATCGTTACGTAATATTAGGGGAGTGGCGTTCCAAACCGTTACAAAACATTACATAGGGAGGGGGTCAAAAATTGGTAAAATCACCGTTACGTAATTTGTGCACGGCCCCACATCTGACTGTTCCTCCTTTTTGATTTCGAATCAAAGTGCAAAACCCGGGTTGGACGTTCGAAGGCGTCAACCCGTCCTATTTGCTTGATAAAGTTTCTACGGAAATATCTCAGTCGATTTCTCCGGCCGTGTATGAACGCTTTAGGTTAGGCATTTGCATGTATCTCAGTCCCCAGCCTGTAAAAAGTGCGTAAGGAAAATGGTTACAAAATGAAAAGCCGAAAAATATTTTTTTTACGATATCTTTCATCAGTTTGGTATTAAAGGCGAGCAAAAACAATTTTTATTCCAGTCCTAAAGGTATAAAAATGGAAAACATTAGAAAACAACAACCTGGAATGGATTTACTACGTGTAAGATGTAGTGACAACATCGCCCCATGCCCATCCTTTCCTGCCTAATGTGCTTTTCCGTTTGTCTGCGTCTTATACACGGCTGCTTGGCCCCCTGAGGATTTGCTTAGGAACCCTGTATGTATCCCACTTAGAAGAATGAAACTGGGAATTCTGGAGCTTGCTACTTTTTTACTCTCTACATGTGTTTTACTCAATTAACATCTTCAGAAGAAGATCAAAACTGTCGCGAAGAAACGAACAATTTAAAATTTAAGTACTGACTTGTATGTTACATTTTAAATGGTTTGTTAATGTTTCATGAATATTTCAGTAACATAGACAGTTTAAGTTGGCCATGACACGTACGTGGTGCCTAGAGGCCCTGTATTCGATTTTTGACAGTTATTGTTTTGACAATTGGGAAATGTTTGAAATTGTGTGTTGGCAATGATAGTTGGAAACCCCTGACAATAAATAACTTTGTCACTGTCAGATTTTTTATTAAAAAACGTCAGGTTTAAAAATGGAATTTTGCTGAATCAAAAACAAAAAAAAAATACGTGCCTCGACAAATTTGTATTGTTCCGTTGTCCAACGGAGAAAGAAACTCAGGAAAAGTGAAATGAAAATAAAAATAGCCGAATTTGCGAGTTAAGTGAGCTACAAGCAGTAGTTACAAACATACGCACTTCGTTAATAAATGACACATTATGTTTTCATGCTTTATTGAAAGAAAAATAGTAACAAAAATAAAGATCAAAGGAGTCTTTATATTTTACCTATTATTTACATTTTTAACATCTATCGTGTGTATTCACTGTATGTTTTTGTTTTTTTTTTGTCAAAGCTTGATATATTTTACTAACCAAAAAAAAAATCAATCTTTCAAAAACTGCCCGAGGAAATTATAAAAAGAGACAACAAAACATCAGTCCATTTCATAAAATCCGTTTAACATGCAACTATGAAGAAAACTAGAAAAAGAGGGCAATATGAGTTGCCCAACTCAGGTAAAACAACAACTGTCAAATGTATAGAGGGCCTTGAGTGGTGCCTAGCGGTAGACGTGGAATTTGTCGGATCAGAAGTTCTCCTCTCCGCATAAGAAACATAGAGCAGACATTATACAGGGTTCCTAAGCAAATCCTTAGGGGGCCAAGCAGCCGTGTATAAGACGCAGACAAACGGAAAAGCACATTAGGCAAAAAAGGATGGGCATGGGGCGATGTTGTCACTACATCTTACACGTAGTAAATCCATTCCAGGTTGTTGTTTTCTAATGTTTTCCATTTTCATACCTTTAGGACTGGAATAAAAATTGTTTTTGCTCGACTTTAATACCAAACTGATGAAAGATATCGTAAAAAAAATATTTTTCGGCTTTTCATTTTGTAACCATTGTCCTTACGCACTGTTTACAGGCTGGGGACTGAGATACATGCAAATGCCTAACCTAAAGCGTTCATACACGGCCGGAGAAATCGACTGAGATATTTCCGTAGAAACTTTATCAAGCAAATAGGACGGGTTGACGCCTTTGAGCGTCCAATCCGGGTTTTGCACTTTGATTCGAAATAAAAAAGGAGGAACAGTCAGATGTGGGGCCGTGCACAAATTACGTAACGGTGATTTTACCAATTTTTGACCCCCTCCCTATGTAATGTTTTGTAACGGTTTGGCACGCCACTCCCCTAATATTACGTAACGATTTCAAGACCACTACCCCAACCGCCAAAAAAAAAACTTTTCACTTATTTTCATTTCAAATTTTCTTAGTTTCACACAAATGCAAACGCTGTCGAAAACCCCCCTCCCCCCTACGTAACGTTTTGTAACCCCCCTCCTCCCTATGACCATTACGTAATTTGTGCACGGCCCCTGTAGTCCCAGTGGAGGAGGGCGAGAAAATTGATATTTTTTTCTTAAAAATTATACTCTTTAGACCTATTTCTTTGCGTTCCCGAAATTACGTAATTTAAAAAAAAAATTGTAAGCGGCGCCATTTTTATTTCGTGCTTTGTTTTTCTAACATTTTTGCGTTCGGCTAATTTCATTGAAAAATTTTTGCCTGCGCCGCCCTTTATCTTCTTACTCGAAACCAAGATCCCCCGTTTTAGGAAAACTGATCCCGTCTCTGTTTCTAAATTTTTTCGAATAAAAGTAGAGTATGACCATGGGGGAAATAATTTTTTTCTATGGTATGACGAAAATTTCGAGAAAGTTGAAGAAAAAAATTAAAAAAGTGGCAGAGCTCAAGTTTTTCATAAAAAAAAACGTTTTTTGTAAAGAAACAGAGCAAAATAAATCTTTTCACCCCTTTTTGGGTGTTACAAATATTGGCAGCCCCTTATTTTTCGCTTTTACCCTCCCGCTAGTTTTGAAGAATTGGTTCGCTACATGTTTCGAGATCATGTCATAAAACACCTCGAAAATATCAAATGTAGTGTAGGGCCAGCTTTATTTAAAATCAATAATATCGCAAGCAAAAAGCTCTGCAGGAAAAACAGCACCGTTTATTGATTTCTTAGTGCTAGCTGCATGGTTTGGCCGTTTCCGGATAGATGTCACTAGTAGAACAGAATGGAAAGAAATTTAATTAAAAGCGAAGATATTTCTTTCTAATGTTAACAACCTCACGAGTTTATCGCTCAGTATCGTAAATAATGGACCCTGACGCCTCCTTTAAGCAAGAAAAAGCTGTGGTTTGGACCTGAAAACATCTAAATTCATCTCATGGTGTGGCCGCCATCTAGCGGAATTTGCAGACATCTTGTCAGCGGTTATTATTGGAACTATGATTTATGCTCACAATGAAAGAGTGGCGACAATTTTTTCTCATGAAAGCAGTCCGGAGATAATAACAAACTGGCACTATTGCTCAATATACCTGTTTCTTTTGTGCGCACAGAACTTTCTATGCCATTTCTGTTTGATTTATTGAAATCCTATCCCTAAGGAAAATCTTAGGAACCCTGTAGAACATATACATGTTAAAGCCGCGACCTTGATGAAAAAGATCAACGCTAGACTGTAGAGATTGGACTCTGATAGCTGTATTCGAGTGAAAGTCTTTGTGTTTTTACAGATAAGAGAAAGACAGAATATTGCGCTATATTCCACGTCTCCGCGTACGTCCTATGACCAACTTGACCTTCTACAAGTAAATTTATTTATTTATTTCAATACAATTAAAAATATCTAGGTCGTCTGGCACGTATTTGCTTGTTAAACAGTCAATGCTGGTTCTACCAACATCCTGTTCTAGTTGATTTTGAATAGAATAGTTGGTTTCCTCTATTTTGTCAAAGAGAGACATGGATACTCAGGAGTGACAATAAATCAGGATAATCGATATTTTTCATTAATTTTTTATAACCAAAATTTAGTGTTAATTTGTTTCTACGTGTAGTAAGGCTATCGAGGTTAAGTAAGGATAGTCTTTGCTCGTATGAAAGTTGTGATTTGTGTATATTTAACTTGTGTAATGCGGCAGAACTCCAATTGGCTCGTTGCCAATGAAAAATATAGAGATTTCAAGAATAGAAGTCCTAAACACAAAACCCGCCATCCTAAAAGCCTTGTTTATAATACTATTTATATATTTAATGTGATTGATAGAAAAGTTAATATTCATTCCGTTTGCTTCTCACCATGCATGCAAACAAGAAATATCCTTTTGAAGATATTCGTAGTCTGTTTTATAGGTATTCTGAGGCACGCCTGATGTGACCTCTATTACTTTCGAGAAAAATTGGTTAATGTTTCCGCCCTTTTAGGTTACTGGAACGCCATTATAAGGCAGAATCATATATACAATATAATATTTTAACCTTCGTCTTAATGTTGGTTAGTTTTTTATCTGTACATTATGTTTAATTTAATTACTTCGTTTTTTGTTTTGCGTGTCTCTTCATATGTCTAGTTAAATTGGATTTGAATCGAGACTTGTATGAGCATGTTTCGCATTGAATTGATGGCTCTTTGCCACATTCAAATTGCAAGTGACTGGACAACGTTCGCTTGTGCTTGTACTGTCTCCAACATTTAGGACATATGAATCCGTATTCACCTAAAGTTAAGAAATATAAAAATAAAAGTCCAAGTGTCAGGCGGGCGAGCATAAAAAACTTTTTGATTTTTTTCTTAGGTGTAGGTAGGTTTAGGAATATAAAATAGATAATTCCCACCTGTAATTTGAAGCTTTATAAAATGGCAACACTGTAAACACTAAAACTTTAAATAGCTCTTTTTCAAAGTCTGTAAGTCCTCTTTGGAAAATCTTTTTTCTGTTTTTAAGTTATGTCAGAATTCGTTACAAAAAAAATAACAAAAATTTCACGTGTTACCTTAATACTTTCGAAATGTGTCATCCAAAATACTCGAGGACCATTTTTTCGTGATTTCTAGAACGGCCCTGGGGAACAACGATTGCCATAACTTTTATTTTTTTACATTTGTGCATAACCGGGCATAAAGATACACTTCAACGCCCGAATTTTCAAGCGTGAATTAGTACTTTAACGCTCTAGGACGTCTTTTATGCCCGCGGGCCTTACTGTTTTAAAATTGTCGCAATCGTTTGTTGTTGTGTTAAATGACTTGTTAAGTTTATATTTTTAAAATTATAAAATATTGTATGTACCTCAGTCAGAAACAACTTTACCGCCCTCAGCGTGTAATATCCCTCGGCTAACGCCTCAGGTGGTTATTTACACACTGCGAGCGTTTAAACTATAATTTTTGACATAAGTGCATACAGACCGCTTCAAGCTACTGCGAACATAGGCCGGAAGAAGTCCAATTTGTTAGTGTACGTACATGTAGGGACACCGCACACCTATCAGTGAAGCAACCAATACTCAGGCTTGCGATCACCACTTGTGTGACTTGCCTTTGGTATTTAGTACGCCTCTAACTACGGTGCTGTGTGGAGCGTAGTCGTAATTTTCTTATTTTTTGTCACTGATAAATAAGAGCGTTTTATTGTCAACTGCTCAGATTTATCACTGACAACGTGTTACAATGAAAATAATAAGGAGAAACAAAATAAAAGCAAGTTCTCAAAATAAAATAATACATTCTAAAAACCAAAAAGATTCTCCCAGTCAAAAAAAAATTAGAGCAAATGTTCGAAAAGTCCTCCTTGCTCGGCTAGACAATATCCAAGCCTATTATAAAAACCCCTTCTAACGTTTCCAAGCATGTTAGGGGTGATAGTTTGAAAAGCTTCTTCAATTTTAATCCGAAGTTCTTCCAAATTACTAACTCTTTCATGCCCGTAAACTTTATTTTTGATATAACTCCACAGATAGAAGTCATTAGGATCAAGATCGGGTGATCAAGCTGGCCATAAAATAGTTCCCCGTGTACTTATAACTCGATTAGGAAATACATTATCAAGATATTCCCTAACAAGGCCAATATTGTGAGCGGGACAACCATCTTGTTGAAACCATGTTTCACCAAATCTCAAGCTGCTGCAGTAGATCCAAGTATCTAGGACCATTCAAATTGCCGTTAATAAAAAATGGCCCAATTACGTGTTCCCCTACAACACCCCCCCCCAAACATTTAGTTTTTGGGGATACTGTGTTCTTACGTCAAAATACAAATGCAAATTTTCCCTCGACCAATATCGAACGTGTGTTGGGTTATGACGATTCAATAATGGAAAAGTGCTTTCATCTGTGAAAAGAATAGGTCTCAGAAAGTTCTCATCACGATTAGCCCTTTCTATCATTGTTTCGCAAAATTCCATACGACGATAGTTGTCCTCTGGAAAAATTTGATGCGTTTTTGACGCTTTGTAAGAATGATAACCATTCTTTTTGAGAACACGTAAGACAGTGGCTGAAGACGTACCAACTGCTTCGGCAATTTGGTGGCTAGTTAACTTTCGATTTTCCTCCACTGCAGCGCAAATCATCACATCTCGTACTTCCGGCTCGACATTCAAAACAGTGGGATTTTTATCGTTTCTTGGCGCTACACAACCAACCTTTTCAAACTCTGCACAAACCTATAAGTCGTTGATAAACTAGGTTCTGGGCGATTTACAAAAGTCTCCAAAAAAATTTCTTGAATAAGTCTCAATGGTATGCCTTGATAGTACCATTTGACCATCTGCACTTTTTCGGCAACTTCGTAGACATCCATTTTTAGTTTTAAAAATGTATTATTTCAATTAAGAACTTACCAATCTGTTTCTCGAGCAAGGCAGAAATAAAACAAAATAATAAAAACAAAATAAATTTCCAAAAGATAAAACTGCAGCGTGCTTCGAATCCACCTCGGTCGTACGGCACGGAAAGTAAATTGGATTTGATTCCTCCTATGTTCGTAGTAGCCTGAAGCTCATTGTATATAACAATGAATTATTTGGGTAATTACAAAAATAATGAATTCTGAGTTCGCGTATAGCAAAAATACCAGGGCAATAAATCGTTTTTTGTTCAATTGGTATTGTTTTTCTACACAAAAAATGTCTTTAAATATAGTTTACAAATTAACATTTGAAATGTGAAAAAAAATAAAACTAAATAAGTGCATTGTGGGATTGACGCAAGATAAAAACGCGGGCACAATGTTGATTCGTAGACATATTGCACGTTGGGAAGGCAAAACATTACAAAAAATATATATTTTATAATTAAATTTAGGCCTCAACGAGTCGTTTAGAATCTAATTCACTTTTGTGAACATTATTAAAACGGGCTTCATAAAAATGCTTCAGGCATTGAGCACATTTCCGTCGAGATGTTTTTGACTTCCTAGGGGCAGTAAGGCTTCGCAAGTAAAACACCTTCGTCTATTGCGACTTAGCATACAGACCGCTTCAAGCTACTGCGAACATAGGGGGAATCAAGTCCAATTTACTCTCCGTGCCGTACGACCGAGGTGAATTCGAAGCACGCTGCAGTGTTATCTTTTGGAAATTCATTTTGTTTTTATTATTTTGTTTTATTTCTGCCTTGCTCGAGAAACAGATGGGTAAGTTCTTAATTGAAATAATACATTTTTAAAACTAAAAATGGATGTCTACGAAGTTGCCGAAAAAGTTCAGATGGTCAAATGGTCAAATCGTCATAACCCAACACACGTTCGATATTGGTCGAGGGAAAATTTGCATTTGTATTTTGACGTAAGAACACAGTATCCCCAAAAACTAAATGTTTGGGGGAGGGTATTGTAGGGGAACACGTTATTGGGCCATTTTTTATTAACGGCAATTGCAATTTGAATGGTGTTAGATACTTGGATCTACTGCAGCAGCACATTATTCCAACTTAGTTGTTAGGTGTAAGATTTGGTGAAACATGGTTTCAACAAGATGGTTGTTCCGCTCACAATGTTGGCCTTGTTAGGGAATATCTTGATAATGTATTTCCTAATCGGGTTATAAGTACACGGGGAACTATTTTATGGCCAGCTCGATCTCCCGATCTTGCTCCTAATGACTTCTATCTGTTTTTGAAGAAGCTTTTCAAATTATCACCCCTAACATGCTTGGAAACGTTGGAAGGGGTTTTTATAGTAGGCTCGGATATTGTCTACCCGAGCAAGGAGGACTTTTCGAACATTTGCTTTAATTTTTTTTTAACTGGGAGAATCTTTTTGGTTTTTAGAATGTATTATTTTATTTTTTCTCCTTATTATTTTCATTGTAACACGTCGTCACTGATAAATCTGAGCAGTTGACAATAAAACGCTCTTATTTATCAGTGACAAAAAATAAGAAAATTACGTTATAAAAATTTGCGTATTTATTGACCAAATTCCGGTTTCATTGACTACGCTCCACACAGCACCGTGGTTAGAGGCGTACTAAATACAAGGCGAACGGCGGCGAACGGCAGCGAATGGCGATCGGAAGCCTGGGTGTTGGTTGCTTCATTGATAGGCGTGCGGTGTCTCTGCATGTACGTACACTGACAAATTAGACTTTTTTCGCCCTATGTTCGCAGTAGCTTGAAGCGGTCTGTATATACCAGGTCATGATATTTTGCACCGTAAGGGGGAAGGGATTGGGGCCAATCCTTAACTTCCCCCCCCCTCCCGAAGTCAGTTCTTGGTTGCGCCATTGTATATAGTAAAACTATTAATGCCACCTTATCGAGTTTCTGTTCAAAAGGATATGACCATAAAAGAAAAAGTGAATTAAAGTAATAAAACAACAGCTTCGATGCTCTTACCACTGAGCACCGAACAGGTTGGTAGGTGATCCGTGCTCTTACAGAGATTTAAGATAGATCATGGGCAGCGCCACAATGTTTTTTTATACATAAATTGTTTTTTTTTTGTGAGGAAACAAAAATATTTATTGACCTTGCATTAACTTCAAAGCATGTTGAAATAATATTTTGTGTATAATTAAACAAAAATCTCCATCGCGATTTTCTTGACGATATACGTAACGTCTCAGGTTGGTCTGCGGATTATTTGCTAGATAATGATTTTGAAAAACTACAACTATCAACAACACATAAAGAAACAAATATCTATCTAAAATTTAAGAGGTACTTATAAAAAACCGTTTCAAACAAGTCCAAATAAAAACATTTTCCTAAAGGCACACAAATGCAAAATTAACCAATTAAAACAAAAAAGTCGGACAATAAAGTTTTTATTTTGCTTAACAATACATACAGAAATAAGATAGAAAAATATCAATTTTAAAATATAAGTCGTTTTTTGGCGTAAGAAGATTTCGAAACCATTTCGATATCATGCAAGAAATGTCATTTTGGCGTTGAAATGGTAACGTCACGGTTAAACACATTTCAAAAGATTTCAAAACCGCTCCTCGGATTGTTTCGAAACCGTTTCAATCACGATTTCAATATGGCGGGAGTTGTCATTTGTGGGCCAAACCATATCAAATCAACCAAAAAAAAGGCACTTTTCGTTTTGACCATCTCCGATTTTGATGATTTTTGGTACACTTATTCTTCGGATTCAAAAACTTAAAAATCCAGAAAACTAAATTTTTTGGATAAGCGGTTTTTGTTTTATTGATTTTTGAAAATAAAGAAATTGACCAATATGCCCTTGACAGGCACTTACAAAAATAGCAATATATCAAAAACTATTGGTCCTATAGAAGCGAGTTGTAGCTTATTTTGAAGGTTTTTTAAAGACCTTTTTAACGATGTGTATCACCATGTAATTTTTTGTTTTTATTTTTTTTAAATTTTTTTAATATTTTTTTTTTAAATCTTGAAAACACCATTTTGAATTTTTTTCAAAAAAATACTATTTTTTTTCAGTATTTTTTTAATATTTTTGGAAAATTTCAGGATGGAGAAGTTATTGGTTCTATTTTTAAAAAAAATAATATAAAAAACCTTGCAGGAAAAAACCATACATTTTTTGATAACTACCTATATATTTACTCTTTATATCTAAAAACTTGCCAATTGCTCCCAGTCTTGTAAATAAGATACATAAAAGGTTTTTCCAAACTTGTTTATTCCTGCAAAATTTTGAGTATTTCTTCAATTGTCCTCCCCTCCACCCAAGATCTTTTCACCCACCTATTATACATTTAAACATGTTAATTCCTGCAAAATGTTTAGCTCCTCCCATTACTTTTTATTGGCCCTTACCCCTATTTGTATCATTTCTGGTTCAGACAGGAAAAGTTTTGACAATAATTAATTGCAAACCTGCGGTTTATGTGATAAACTGCTATTTTTTAATTTAAAACATTTATCGGAGTCGTGTATTGTAAAATGGCACAAAACAATGGACAACATTTTTTGTGAGGTTTTGTGATCCATTAAGTCAGGAGAAACATTCCGGAAAATTACGGAATGTCACAAATTGGATGACTTCCTTTAAAGGGGTGGAGACTGGCATGAAAATTTGTGACAATTGTCGAATAAAACTTTCCAAGGAACACAAGGAACAGGATGAACAACCATCTCCTGTAGCAGGGTAAGTAATAGTAACGAATACCTACCTACATTTTTACTTGTTTTTTTTTATGTGTTGTGACTCTGCTAATAATTTTAGGGTAATTATTTAGTATCCGGTTTTCTGCCATTTTTGGTTTTAAGTGAAAAATTCTTTATGGGGGCACCTACAGGCCTATAAATCTGATTTCATTCTTTGCAAAAATTTATGAGTTATTAGTACATAAGAGGCTGTTAGATTTTTTTCTGACAAATTCACTTTTAAATGATTTTCAACATGGCTTTCTCCCGAAAAGGTCTACAGAATCGGCTCTTTTAGAGTTGAACAAGTCAATAATTTCGACTCTTGAATCTAGGGGAGCGGCCTGTAGACTTTTTTTGGATTTATCAAAAGCATTTGATACAATAAATCATGAAATTCTGTTGGAAAAATTAGAAGCGTACGGGGTTAGAGGAAGTGCTTTGGATTTATTTTGCTCGTATCTGACTGAAAGACCACAAAAAGTTACAATAAATTTGAACAACAATAAAATAACGTCAGAATCAAACGTCATAATGACAGGAATTCAGCAGGGAAGTATTCTTGGTCATCTGCTCTTTGTTATTTATCTTAATGATCTAAACCATGTCATCAAAAATCCAAACCTTCTGGACAATTACGCAGATGATGCCAACGTAGTGATGCCGGTTTATCGGGAGGGGAACATCCATGAGGAATATTTTGACGTACTAGGTAAAGTGTCTGAATACTGTGTTAACAACCAACTCATTATGAACACAGAAAAAACAAAAGCAGTTGTTGTCTCTAACATTGACATATATGTCCCTAAGAACCTTACTTATGAAGGAGACACATTAACTTTTGAAAGTCACACGAAGGTATTGGGAGTAACTATTGATAAAGACCTAAATTTTTTTTCACACATCAGAGATCTATGTAAAAAACTATCAGCGGCAAGCTATGCTATTAGAGTTTTAAGTAAAATTTTTAGAGGTCACAGTTCATTAAAATCAATTTATTATGGTATGTTTTACTCTCAATTAAAATATGGTATATTACTTTGGGGCCATAGTAGTCACATAAATGACGTTTTTATTTTACAAAAACGTGTTATTAGAATCTTGATAGGAATCAAGCCATATGCTTCTTGTAGAAATAATTTTAGAGAAAATAAGTTGTTAAAGGTCCCGGGTATTTATATCTTGGAATTTTTACTGTATTTGGGAAAAAATCCATTACTTTTTGCTAAATATGCCGGTACTAGAACCTGTAACACAAGAAACAAAAACAACATGTATATATATCCAAAACATAGACTAAGTATTACTGAAAAAAGCCCGGATTATGCTGCAATTAAATTCTTTAATAAACTTCCAAACAAAATAAAAAATATCCAAAGCTACAAACTTTACAAAAAAGAATGCTTTAATCTAATTTGTAAGATAGAAACCTACAGCATTAGTGAGTTCCTAAATTTTAATGAATTTTAATGTCTTTTATTTTGGTAATGTATATATGTGTGTCTTTTAAGTAATGTTCGCCACATCTGGTTTCTGTTTTTTTTTTAAATATTATTACAATGTTTTAACCAAATTTTTACTAATTTTATATTATATTGTTACTATACGTTATTGTCTGTCCTAACGTTATGTTTTGACTTGTGTGTATGCAATTTTAACAATTTTTAGAAATTTTCTGGTCACAAACTCTCAAACCGATTACTATTAGAAAGAATTTTTAACGAAGTTGTAACTGCAACTTATTTATATACCTTTGTTATTTTTACAATTTTTTTGTAGATTTTTATGACGATCAGATTTTACCTATTGTAAACAATTTGGAAATAAATTATTTTCTATTGTCTTGTTTGTTCTGGGGTCCCTAGGACCCCAAATCCGCAACCGACGAAAATTTTTTTTTTGTATTTTTTTGATGCAAAAAGGGGTGTCGCCGGTGCCGGGGGGGGGGGGTTGTGAGGGTTTTTTTTGGTTGTTTTCGGTTGGATTGGGTTGGTTTGAGTATTTTTAAGTCGGGTTGGGTTGGGTGGGTTTAAAAAAAAAAACATAAAAATTAAAAAAAAAAAAAAAAATTCGGCGGTTGCGGATTTGGGGTCCTAGGGACCCTAGTAGGTGCCTCCATAAAGAATTTTTCAAAAAAAATAAAAAATGGCAGAAAACCGGATACTAAATAATTACCAATTTTAGTAAATGTTTTCATATTAAAAATTGTTTTTTTTATTGTTACAGACCTTCCGCTCAAACTCCAGATTCTCCTTTTAAAGAATGTGATGAATCTATGGACCTTCTAAACCAGTCGTTGCAAATTATTGGGGAATCGCCTATCAAAAAAAGAAGAGTGTCCAAAGAAAAGGCTAAAAAAGTGAAAGCAGTGATCGAAAAAAGATAAGGTCAGGAACAATACTCAATAGTAGAAAAGACCAAAGACAAAAACAAGGACGAGTGCGAAATAATACAACAATTAAAAGAAAAATTTTAGCTAGTTAAAAAAAGAAGCAAAAGAATGTTAATTCTATCTTCTCTTCCTATGAGTTGGAGTCGGGCAAAAATTCAGCAAGAATTTGGAGTTTCCCAATACATGACCAGGATGGTAAAAAAATGGTCAAAGAAAAAGGAATTTTATCCACACCTAATCCAAAGCCTGGGAAAACTCTTGACCAAAAAGTTGTAGAAATGGTAACATCATTTTACCTTAGAGATGATGTGAGTAGACCCATGCCTGGAAAAAAAGATTTTGTTGTTGTAAGAAAAGAAGGAACTAAGGAGCATCATCAGAAAAATGGTTTGTCTAAATTTAGTGAATTGAGACCAAAAAGTTGCATTTTAGCAGGAAAGAGCGGTACACATACAGTGTGTGTGTGTGCACAATACATCAAAATATGAAGTTAATGATAGAGTGTTCTAAAATAAACAAGTTTATCTTAAATGATAAGGGTAATCCTGCTTTACCAGACTACCATGCTTGCCTCTCAAAAATGATGTGTAATCCACCAGGAGTTAACTGCTTTTTGGACAAATGTGAAATACGCCCAGGAACTGAGAATTTAAAAAACTTTTTGAATGAAAAGTTTGAAGAAGCAATGATTGACAATATGACTTTTAAGAAGTGGATATCTGTAGATAGATGCAATATGGAGACATTAATTAAACCAGCAGAGGACTTCATTGAAGAATTTTAAACGACTTCTTTTTACACTCACATGCAAAAAGAATACTACAATGAGGTAAAAGACAATTTAAAAAAGGGGGAAGCACTAATCACATGCGACTTCGCTGAAAATTATTCATTTATTTTGCAGGATGAAGTGCAGTCCTATCACTGGACAAATAGCCAGGCAACCCTACATCCTTTTGTAATATATTACAAAACTCATGAGGGAAAACTGGTTCATTTAAATTATATATTTATTTCAGACTGTTTGGTACACAACACTGTGGCATTTCATCGTTTTTTAAGCCACCTTATGCCTGAACTAAAGAAGCAAATTGATAATTTAGACAAAATTATCTATTCTTCAGACGGCTGTGCCGCACATTATAAAAATAAAAAAAAAATTGTTAATATTGCGTACCATCTCGAGGAATTTAAAATTAAAGCAGAATGGATTTTTTTTGCCACCTCCCACGGGAAGAGTGCATGCGATGGACTGGGAGGCACCCTAAAAAGGTTGGCTGCTAAAGCAAGTCTGCAGAGACCATATAATGAACAGATTATGACCCCCGAAGATCTTTTTAAATTTGCAACAGAAAACATTCCTGGTATAACATTTAAATATTGTTCATTAAATGACTACCAGCAACATGAAAAGTTTTTGGAAAAAAGATACCTGGAAGCACAATCGATACCTCGATTATCCCCCTCCATTTTTACTAAGTAAAGACGAAAATATTCAATGCCTTTTTGCAACCTGTGGTTTGTCAAACACAGAAATTGAAAACATCGATTGCGGTTTTGTAACCATAAACTATGACTCTCTTTGGTGAATGGGATGTATCATTGGCAAAAATATAGAAAGCGGGGAATTAAAAGTTAGTTTTTTACATCCTCATGGTCTCTCTCCGTCTTTTTACTTTCGAAAGCCAAAAGCTGATATATTGATCATAGATCAAAATTCTCTTTTAAGATGAGTCAACCCAAATACTGCCACTGGTATGACATATACGCTAACTGCAGAGGAAATGACAGATTCCTCAAATATTTTACAAAAAAAATTAGCAACCTAAATATTTTTTATTGTAAATTTTCTATTATTCTTACTTTTCACTTTTTTGTTATACCCATATTAGGTAAATTAGCCATGTATTAAATATCTTATTATTTTTTTAAAGTATGACTCCATTATTTCTCCATCCTAAAATTTTCCAAAAATGTAAAAAAAAACATTGAAAAAAAATAAAATATTTTTTTGAAAAAAATTAAAAAATGTGTTTTTGAGATTTTTCAAAAAAAAAAAAATTTAATTAAGAAAAAAAAAATTATACAAACTATATTGTGTCACACATCTTTAAAAAGGTCTTTAAAAACCCTTCAAAATGAGCTATATGAGATATTACTATTTTTGTAAGTGTCTGTCAAAGACATATTGGTCAATTTCTTGATTTTCAAAAATCAATAAAACAAAAACCGCTTATCCCAAAAATTTGATTTTTTGGATTTTTGAGTTTTTTTGATAAGACGAATAAGTGTACCAAAAATCATCAAAATCGGAGATGGTCAAAACTATTGCCTGGTTGACTTGATATGGTTTGACCCTTGTCTAAATACGAGAGTAGTGTCGGGTTATGGAGCACCGGCTATTTTTTTTTTTGTTTTTTCTCTTAGAGGTAGATTTGGATACTGCCAGGCAGCTTTCGTCAAATATGTTATTTGGGTTTATACATCAAAATAATAAAATAACCCCGGATTTATAAACCGGAGATTGGGAATAAAAAACAAAACCCTAACCAATATTTTACAGCAATTAGTTAGGTTAGGTTTTGTAAAACTGTCACTGGGAAGTGCATATAGCAAGAACCGATGACGTTATGGTTGGTTTTAGGCCAAAAAACGACTATAAAATTTTCATTTCTTGTGCACATGTTTCAAATGACTTCTAAGAACTGACATCCGGTTTGCTCGATAATCACAATAGTCACACAAAAATTTTCTATAATTTGAACATTGACTGTACATTTTGTGATTGTAAAGACTTCTTATGCTGCTGAAGACCTTACCAGTGCGGCATCTATCGCAGGTTAATTTGCCTAAAACTATTTATTTCATAAAACTTCTTCAATTGCTCATATAATTAAATATTCTTAACCTAATTTGAGAAACTGCCACAAATTTTTTAATATTTGAAAACCAAACATTAGTTAGTATATTTTTATTCGTTAATAAAACTGGCCCATAAGTACATACTACTATATTAAATAAAACGCTAACTATTCACTTTTTTGTATTTATTTTCAAGCTATTTACTGAATTTTTATTTCGGAGAGCTGCAGTTCTTAAACGGATTTTACTACAGTAGAAACATATGGGTCTTTGGCATCGTCTTTTAGGATTAAGTCTTCACGGACAAGTGTAGCTATTTTTTTTGTTTGTAACATTTCATCTTCTTCATCATAAACAACAAATGTTGAATACCATGCCGCATCTATTTCTTCCTCAATACTTAATGGCTTAATTATTCCTATTATTATTGTGCAATGAGGTAATTATTTATACCTATTAGAAAGTAGTACTAGTAGTCAGCGACCTATAATCAAATGACTTCTGAGGTAAAGGGCGTATTATTATCTAGCAAATTTTGAGTTAAACATTTTTTCAATTTTTAAATATAAGAATAAATGAAATCAAACTTATTCTCTTATAAAACCATGTAAAAATAACATAGACATGGACAGAAACAAATATTAGAAAATATTCTCATTAATTATAACTTTAAATATCGAGATAAAAACTCATAACAATGGGACAATACAAAGTTTTTTCGAGACCTATTTTGTTCTCCCTGCTGTCAACAGCTATTTATTTATTTATTTTTAGTTCTTCAAATATATCCATTTTTAATATAATAGGTTAACCCAAAGATTTACATAAAGTAAATTTATCATTAGTTTCCAAGTAGAAATATTTCAACGTTTCAATGTTTTTGGGAGATAAAGTTTCAATGAGTATAATTGCTAGACTGATTTTTAAGTTTTTTCAATAAAAGGCAGTGCTAAAATGCCAAAAAAAATATGATATGCCGTTTAAGTCAATTGTTCTCGTATATTCCAATACCTCGCGTAAGTTTCTCCCTGACAAACTACCAGGCACTCGTACAGTTATAGGGAAATCAATATTTCTTAAAACATTGTCTAATATATAGAAAAGTCGACCAACCTTCTGGACAAAACACTTTTGGGGAAAATTGTAATCCAAATCATTAAATATCTTAAATAAAACGAGTCGAACAATTTTAATTCTATACAGATTCTATTTTAGAACCTACCTTAAATAAGTACTACCTATAAAAGTTTTAGAAAAAAAACACCTAAGCAAACCATATTATAAATAAAACAATTAAAGGTTTTTCATTTGATTTTGCGAATTGTAGGATATGTTGATTGGTGTCTTGAAAACCTGAATTTTCCGGAGGTAAATGACGTCGGGTTTATTTTCTAAATGCTTCTTTAAACTTATTTTTTGTTTCGCCTTGTAATCGCAGATGTGGCAGTTGTATTTTGGATCGACTCCACACTCCTCCCTCATGTGTGTTTGCAAACCTCTACGATGTTTGTAACTCTTTTTGCAAAGTTGGTTTTTACATAACCATGTTCCTAAAGGCACAAAAATAGTTTTAAAAAAATAGAATACGTCAAAACTAATAAAAAGTGTCTAACAAAGCTTAGATAAATTCACTAAACGTTGTTTGTTCTTAGAATAGAGTTCAAAACAACAAATCTGCTTGGAATACCACATGTCTTCTGAGCTAAACTCCCAAAGATTTAATAGCTACCTGTCTAAGTTTTGGGTCAGATTTTTTTTTCATTTGAGAATTTTATTCAAGCATTGCATGTACGTACCTTTGAAAAGATATGGGGAAGATTGTTGCCTCATTGGTTTATTTTAAACAAAACGTATTCAATTCTTAAAGAAACACAATAAAATAAATTTATTTTCATATAAAAATATTATAATTCTAGACTAAAAATACGAAAATAAGACTACAATAAAAGTAATATATTAAATAATAATACACTCATATAATATATTCTTAAAATGAAACTGCGCACATAATAAGTAGAAAATATCTAAATAATAACCTGTCATTGACTACGTAAGTTCATATATTTTAAAATTTGGATTAGTCGGTGAACAGTGCTTCTGGACAAATTGGACGTCGTGTTTGATTTCTAAATGCCTCTTTAAACTAACTTTGTGTTTCGCCTTATAATCGCAGATGTGACAGTTGTATTTTGGATCAACTCCACACTCCGCCCTCAGGTGTGTCTGCAAGCCTCTAAGATGTTTGTAACTCTTTGCGCAGTTTAGGTTTTTACATTTCCATCTAACTGAAAATACAAAAAAATTAAATTACAATGTTAAAACAAACTATAAAATGGATTTTATTTATTTATTCCTTTTTGAAAACCATATAGGCTTTGTAAAAAGCGATTTGTTCATAAAATCGGCAGAGATATATAGAAGTTTTGGAGGCCAGGATCAATTGCAGTTTTTTATAATCAACCCGGTATTATAAGGAAAATAAGCTCCCCATCAACAACCACATAAACACAAAAAATGAGAAATAACCAAGTTATAAGTAGTTATACTTATTGACAAAGTTTTACTTGAAAATTTAAAATTTGGATGAGACCTTATCCGATGCCGAAATCTGCTGTGTTTACTCTTTAAATGACTAAGAATTGTCGGGAATCTTAATAGTTCATATAAAATCATTAATTATGTGTAACAATAATTGGTGTACCTCTTGGAGCTTGTACCATAATATTATAAATAAAATACAGTAAAGCTAGAAGCAAGAATATTTATTTTATCTATCTCTTGAACTAAGAGTTCAATTTGTTATTAAATTGCTGTTTTTTTTTATTTAAGCTTAAGTACTGTCATACAACTATTAGGTATATAAAGTCCCATGATGCGAAAAAATCGCATCGGCAACGGTCAAAATCTAGATTGCCATGACATGGCCAATGGGTTAAAGACGGCTCGATCTGAGCCTGCGCGAGTTTGTAATGTCGAGTCGCCTCATTCCTCGTTCAGCGCACTTCCAGCTAAAGCACGCGCATTGGAGCCCGTCTTTAATCCATTGGCAACGGCCAACTTGGTATTTCGCAGGGGTTTCCTCGACGCTTTTTATCATAGGGAAATACAGGGGCAGGGCCTTTATAGTATCTCATAGTTATATAGGATTCCGCTACGCTTTTTATCATAGGGAAATACACGGGCAAAGCCTTTATAGTATCTCATAGTTATATGGGTACTGCTAAGGATTATCTGGGAAGTTTGGTTGCAAAAGAACTTAAACTACAGCCATTCCAGCATAAATATGTTAATGCTGTTACCAAAAAATAAATACATTAATTTTAGTCAAACAATTCAAATGTAAACTTATTTTTTATCTCCTTTAGTAAGTTGATAAAAAACCTTTTAATATACATGGCGGTCGGACAAGCAAAAAGAAGCATACCTTCATTCATTTTTGTATTATTTATTTATCTGCCAATAGGACCTCAAAAGATGGCATAGCTTAATATAACCGCAAAGTTAAAATCACACTTAAATAATATTTGTTACTATTTTAACAAAAGACTTAACTAAAAGAATTTAACTAACAAAATACTCAAAATAGAAACAATATTTAACTTACAAGAACAGTAATATACGCTAAACGACGAATAAATCTTGGTAATACTAACAAGCCTCGTTTATTTATTTTTTATACAATTATTTCATGGACAGTGCGCAAAAATATTTGAGAGTAGAAAGTTTAATCTGATCTTTTAATATAAAAAAACACCCAAACTCCAGGTTTTTAGCATTTTTTTGACACAAAAAAACATATTAAATTACTTTTCTAATAGAAATAGTCTTAGCCTCTGAAGGCAAATTAAAAAATATATAAGTGATTACAAAGAGTAAGTTAATGCCTTCGGTAATTTGTATTTTGTGATATTACCCGTGGTGGACTTTTAGCTGGAATGGCTGACCTAGCGATTTGAACCCGATTGGATAAACCGAATCCATTGTTGAGATTGAGCAAGCACAGGGTTTACTATTGGGTATTGATAGATTTAGATACTTCATCTGATTTTAAATCTGAATTTTTGACGTGGTAACCATTTTAAAATGGCGGACATTTATTTTATCTGGAAGCATGATGGATTTTCTACAGACCAGGGTTTACTTCATAAAAATAAATTGATTTCAAAAGTTGTTTAACAATGGCATAGAGCTTGTAGTAATACTATAAAAATGACTGCCTACTTAGATCTCAAGTTTGTGTACCATTCGGCAGTGCAGTATCAACTGGTATCTCATCTTGGCCCGGTAATTACACTGGGCTACCGGACATTGGAAAGTGGGAACCTTTCTGCATTGCCAGACAAGATGTCGTGCTTGACGTATCCAGATATTGGTGGTGGTGGTTTCCTTCTACAAAAATATTTGTTGTGTCGAGCTAGGGATGTTTTTGCTTTAAAACTTTTGTAGCAGTTTTTGCAGGGGTACACAGTGTCGTTTCGGTAGCCTAAAAATTGTAAATGTAAAAATATACACTAATTTCTCTCTTTTTAAATCCATCCAGCAAGAAACTGTTGACAGGTAGCAGTTTTAATAAAATAATTACAAGCGAAAATTAAATACATTATAAGTACTTTATTCTATTCTATAACAAGTTCTATAACATTTTTTATTTTTAATTTTTTGACCATTAGAGTAAAAATGCTCAACTCATGTGAATAAGTCAGTGCCATTTGACATTTAGGCGGCCATAATATAATCAATTCACTGTTACTGGCCTATATATAAAGGCGCATTTACACAGGCAAACTTTCCTTTGATGTTGAAATGCCGACAAACATTTACACGAGCCTCTTGAGCAAAATGTTCAAAGAAATGTTCGAGCAAAATCTCGTACAAAAAAACACACGTAAATTTTGGAGAGAATGTTGAGCAAAATTTGTTTGAAGAATTGGGGATATAAAAATTTCTTTACAAATTCAAAATATATATTGTTATCGGAATTCATTGAACTTAACTGAAAATAGAAAAACAAAGTTTTGAAATAAGGTATTTTTAATCAAGTATTTTCCGACGGAAAAACGATTTGATGCCGAAATTCACATTTTACCTCATAAGCAACTTCGATTGATCTGATTTTTATAGGGGATATGTCAGTATACTTGTAACTTTTTTGGGGTTGTAAAAAAAACGAGAATAAAAAAAATAATAATTGGCACTTATTTATTGTTGTTGCCTGTAAAATATAATGATAAAAATTTACGTTTAAAAGAATATCCCTTTATTTTACTTCCTAGTTTAGTCTTTTACAATAATAATTAAGTCAAATCATAAAACCTATATACATTTTATTAAATCTCAAATATATGAACAAAAGCACGTTCGGTTTAAATAATACCCGTTTATTACCCACTTTTACAACTCTACGAACCCGACCCTTGTCTAAAAAATATAATTTAGCAGTAATTTAGTAGACTGTGTCGCCGATCTATCATCCCGCGTTTTGGATTTCGCAGGTAGTAGGCCGGCCACCCTTTTGAATCGCAATGTTGCCCTTTGCATATTGTTGGGTCAGTGTCAGTAATCGACCTTGATTATTACATTAAATTGACAGTAAATATATTTTCATGAACCATTTGTTTTTTTAAGCAACCCTTGGGACCTTAAACTATCTAGGTAAATCTGGTGTGAGGAATTAAAAAACAACAATAAAAGCTAAAGGTAAAATAAAGTTACAAAAATATGTTTAAAAAAAATCCCCCTCCCCACCACTCCTCATAGTCGTGAGGCGCGGATTACCGCTTAAAAGTGCAATTTTTGAGTTTTTTGCAAATATTTGGAAAAAAAAATTTTCCTGGGTTTTTTTTGACTTTAGGAAAAAAACCCTTTGAATAAAAGAAAACCCGCAAGAAAATCTAAAAAAGAACCCCGGGAAAAAAATCCGGGAAAAACCCTAAGAAAAAAATATTATAAGTAACCCTCATCCATGTGACAAAACTGATAGGAGAGCCAATAATAATGTTTCGCTTCCCGTCGGCTTTTTTTCATTTTAAATAAAAGTTGGTGTTCCATTTTTTTAAAGAATTGAGATCACTGATCACTGATGTAAAATTTTATGTATTCTCATCTTTAAAAATATGTTTCCAAAATAGATAGTAATAATTTGCTCAAAAATTTACCCGAACAAAATGTTCAAAGAAAAGCTCACAAAAGTGTTCACGCAAAAAATTTTATATCTTTTGCACGAGCTTTTATTTGAGCATGTTCGTCTGTGTAATTGCGCCTTAACATATCAATTTAGACACTAAAATATGGGACTAACGAGCACTGCACTATAAATAAATATGTTAATAGACTTTTAGTTGAAATGTTTTTTTTTAGAAAATATGACGAGTAACATTGGATCCTTTTTTCAAAAATCCTGTATTTCTATAAAGGTAGTTTATTTTAATTCCATAAGAATTACTTATCAGAAATTGTACAAAACTGTAAAAAGCTACCTACATTAATTATTATCAGAACTAAAACCAACAAATAAGCCATTGGATATATTTAAAAACCAATGGGTTATTTGTTGGCTTTAGTTATGATAATAATTAATGTAGGTAGCTTTTTACAGTTATGTACAATTTCTGATAAGTAATTATTGTGGAACTAAAAACCTACTTTATAGGGTTTTGTTTAAGAAAAGGTTAGAATGTTCCTCGTCATCACAACAAGTGTTATGTGCATTTCAAAAGAGAGACTGTTTATTTAATGTATTTTTTTTTAAGTTTTAGCACAAACATATTTTGTAAAGCTAAACTGAAATAAATATATTATTTATTTATTTATCTTTATTATCTCAAGAAAAAAACATTTCAACTACAAGTCTATTAAGTTATAGTTGTTTATAGTGCAGTGCCCGTTAACCGCATATATTGTAGTAGCTAATATAAAAAGTTAATCTTTTTCTCGAAAAATTGTTTTATAAAATGCAAATTTGTTGCTATTTAATTAAAACAGTTTTCGTTGGGCCATACATTTCTTCTTTTTTTGTTAACTACCTACTCCAAAATAATAATAGAGATAGTACGTTATAAGACTACGGGCTAAAGTGGCACTTTTAATCCACAGGCGAAAAGTTTGTAGCCGACCGGAGGGAGGGCTACAATTTACTGGAAAATTAAAAAGACCTTTATTTTCGTAGTTTATATAGTATTTTATGCATTTTGGAACTGGAAGGACTAAAAATAAAATAATTAAAGACAGTACTCTCGTACTTCCAGCGGTATTCTGACTAATGGGTGGTTATACCGGCGATTCGAAGGTAATTGATTGGGGGGGGGGCAAAAAACATTTACCTGAAACTTTGAAATTTTTTACTGTTGTTTGAAGAAATAGAAAATATTTGGTAAAATGTACTTATTTCCCATATGAACCTTCATATTTTCCAACTGCAAGCAACTGAAAGCAACATTGGGGGGAGGCTCCGTCCCCATCTTCCCTCCAGCCCAAGGGATCGCCGGTGAGTGGTTATCATATTGTTATTGACATCGAAAATGTGCCTTGAAAGCATTGCTACGGTGTTTGAGAAAAATATCGTTCTGACGGTAACAAACGAAGTCGTAAAACCGTCCATTCACTCTTTTTTTATCGATTTAGTCGATATATATATAATTTTAAGATAGACATTAAAACAACCGCACAAGAGGCTATAGGTCAGCTTCTGCCAGAAAAATCTTGGAAAATTTATATAAAGCAGTTTTCAAATTTCGTCTTAAATTTATTTGAAAAAATATATGTACTTTTGTCCTTGTAGTTTATCAGGGATTAAAATTGCCATTTTATTCCCTCAAACAAGGGACTAAAAGTACCCTTAAATTGTATAAAACATAGTGTATGCGCACGTTTTTTTTATTTTCTCAATTTTTTATATTTCGTTAATTTTGCAAACTTTTATATGATATTGCAAATAATTGCATACAATTTTCTAATTGGACTGCCTGCCGTCGACGAACTACGCAAGGATAGCGCGAAGAGGCAGACAGTGTGTCGCCAACGAGATTTCAAGTTGGAAATTTTCGGCATATTTTCAAATGCAAAATTACGGTATTTTTCGACCTAAAATCTTTACAAAACATTTGAAAAAACTACTTATGAAGTGGTGAATGAATTGGTGAAGGCAGAACAACAAGAAGTCTTGAGCTCCCTTTTCGAAGAAAGAACCAGCATTCAAGGGGAGTTTCATAGAATTATTTTATGCTTTTATATTTCTACAATTTCAAAAAAATTTCATTTCTTTTAATCGCGAATTTGGAGAAAATACAGCCCAAAAATACAATTCTCAGTTATAAGTTAAGGTGTTCAAGGAGTCGATTTCTTAAATTTTAGAACCTCCTTCCTGTCCAACGTAACTTCATGCTTATTTTGAAGATGAAGCTGCAAGTTGTGTGCGTAAATACTTGAATGGCTACAAAATGGACATAAAAAGGAACGAGAAATTCCACATGCATATTTCATGTGATTGTATAGTGACGACTGATGATTGTACCGCTTTTTGCAGTTCTCGCATGGGAAAATGCCTAAAAAATAAAAGATACTATAAGCAGGGAGTACAAACTTTATTGGGAGGTACAACAGGTTAAAACATTTAGATGGCGATGAAGACCAAGGCTTGGAAATTTAAAAATTCGACATTTTGTCGGGGGCCGCAAGGGTAACTTTTTATTCTGTTGTAATTAATTCTTGAAGAACTGCCTTTAAAAGCTCTTATTGCATTGGCTAAGGCTATAAATAATTCGTTTTCCAGTAGTGAATTCTCTTCGTCACTAAAAACTGCTATACATAAAGGCCATGATCTTAAAAATCCGTCAAACTTTCGCCCTATTTCTTTCCTTTCTACTTTTTCTAAATTAATAGAAAATTTTAAAAACCAGTCCTTGACTTTCTCATGAGCAACAATATTTTAATTAAAAACCAGTTTGGGTTTCAAACAGGTAAAAGTAAAGCAGCTGCTATTTTTAACTTTATGGAGTTTCTTCTTTTAGCAATAAACCTTCCGCTGCAGTATTTTGTGACCTGACAAAAGCTTTTGACTGTGTTAGGCATAAAATACTCTTAAAAAAGCTAAACATCTATGGCTTTCAGGGCACTGAACTTAAATTCTTTGAGTCTTACTTAGAATTTATATCTCAATTCGTGTCAATGGAAAAGGAAAAAGTTCCCCAGCGGGGTTCCCCAAGGTTCAGTCCTGGGTCCCTTATTATTTATCATTTATATAAATGATCTTATGACTCTTGATGTTTCTGGTGTGTTTACAGTATTTGTCGATGACAATACAGTTACTTGGTGTCATGACGACCCTGTGGTGATTCATAACATAATCTGTTCAGATCTTAAGAAAATAAAAAACTTTTGTGATGCCAATTTGCTTTCCCTAAATTTCTTCAAGACTCATATGATCACTTTTACAAATCTAAATCTTCCTGATGTTCTACTTTCCCATCATACATTGGATTCAATAACTTCATCAAAATTGCTATGTGTTTACATTGACTACAATCTTAAGTTCGATAAACATATTGAAGTACTTAACAAAAAGCTTTCATCTGGCTGCTATAATGTCAGAATTATTGCATCTGAACTAGGCAAATCAGTAGCTAGAGGGACTTACTTTGCATTGGTGAAATCTCACCTGCGCTACTGCATTCCATTTTGGGATTGCTGCAGCCATCAATTGTTTCAATCTGCATTTATCGTGCAAAGAAGAGCGGTTCGTTTCTTATGTGGCGTACATCCTAGGACTCATTGTCAACCCCTGTTTGTGTTAAATAAAATTTTAACCTAGTTTATTTATTCTGGAAACAGTGTTTTTAATCCACAAACACCTCGCTTATTTTCCGAAAGATAGTGATTACTATCATACTCAGCAGATATATGATTTGAATAGAACTCATTAATTTACAGTGGACTAAAAATGTATAATCACATACCTCTTGAACTACGCAATGTCACAGATCTTAAGAAATTTAGATGTCAGTGTAAAACAATTTTTCTTGAGTTAGCATTTTATTCCACTCAAGCATACTTTGACCATAGGCTCTAGCAACTGTTAAATGTTAAAGTGTGTGTGTATGTGCTGAAAACACTTATTTACTTTTAAAAAATGTGGAAATTATTTTAATAACTGACTGTGATTGTTTATTAAATATTTTTTTATTGTTTTATATTATCTTAATTTTAGACCTAGGCATTTTCAAGATTTAAATTAAGCATTACTTTAAGTTACCAGCTTTGTCAATAAGAATTGTCATTTTAAATGTAGTTCTTCGACAATAAAGCATGTTTTCTACCCTACTCTACTCTAAACAATCTAATAGTTATATGTGGGTTGTATAATATGTTTTGCACCATTCACCTATGGGTACAGTCCATATAATTATAAGCTCAATATAAAGGCCCAGTGTGCGCGAAAAACGTCCCAGCAACGGTCAAAATCGAGATAACCATGACAAAAGCCGTGAAAAGTAACCTCTGCGCGAATTTGTGACATCCGCTGACCGCAATCGCAGTCATTGTTATCACTTCATTCAAAATAAATTAAATGTATTTTAATTTTAACTTTATAAACAGCGTGTTTACGACTTTAAATATTCAACGAAAAACGAGTTGGTTTTCAAAAATTGGATTGTCTATCCAGTGATCGCTCTCGTCGGCCGCCAATGCGAATATTTTTAAATTTCAAATATTTTCTATTTTTCTTTTGGATTTCGTGTTTCGGAGTAGTGCGAATTGTTGTGAAGTCAAAGTGCAATTGCCTTTCTTTAAAACTTCCAAATTCATACTTACAAGACGATTACTATTTTTCTGTCCAGATTCCAACAAAAGCAACGGCGATAACTATTTTCCCCCATATTTTTCACTGCGCTTTTAAACTAAAAACTCTGCTACTTAGACGGGACCCATTTTTCACTTATTTGCACCATTTTGACAAGAGAGATTTTTTTAACTTTCAGAAAAATAAACACAAAATGTTAACATAACCCATATAATTTTGGAGAAGTGTCAACAAGGATTGCGATAAAAAAAGAGAAGATCAAAAGATCTTGGGAGGAAAGAACGAAATTTCAAAATTAGATGAGTGTCCCACAAGGAAGACACAAAAGACCAAAGCGAAAAGAGAAACAATTAAACGATCTTTCGCCCGGGGTGACAAGATCTTTTGATCTTCTCTTTCTTAGATTCTTTTCGGTTGATGAAGGATTTCAATGTCCGTGCACGCAGATCGATGCCTGCGTAGAAGAGTTACCTTTTTCACCATTTTTCTCGGCCAACTTGATTTCTCAGGTGATTGCCGCGACGCTTTTGAACATATAACTTATAATTATATGGTACAGTCAAATTTAACAAGGCGTGAATGTATTGAACGTTACAAACCCTTCCTTACAAGTATACTACGTTTTCACTAAAAATAAAATAATAAACGTTATCACTAAATCTATTTTTGCCTATTTGTATGGGTGGTGTTTTCCAATGTGAAGTTTAAGATTGAATTTTCTACTAGTTTGATAGTCGCAGAACTCGCATAAAAACTTGGGTCTAAATGTGCACTTGTAGCTTTTGTGTTCCCAAAGACTTCGTCGGTTGGAAAACTCTTCGCTGCTGGTGCAAAGATCGCACTTAAATTTTTGAACGGTTTTCTTGAGTTTGGATTTACCTAAAAATTGTAAACTTTTAGTCTTGGTTAATAGTAAAGAAGAATACATCAACCAACATCTACAAAAAATATATTCATGCAAGCTATGTCTATAGGGTTGGCATAAAGTTCGTCCTCGTATTTTTATTTTTTATGTCTTTGGAACTTTACATTATTATAGTTACATAGAAGAAAACAAACTTGCTCTTTTTTTTCCAAAAAAATTAGAGCTTTATGTTAAGATTAGTGAATTTACACAATCAACCATTGGTCACCGTGTGCCCATAGTAGATACTGTAAAATTACTAGCAGCTTGTAATTTAAAAAAAATATACAATTTACAATTATACAAAAAATATCAGGGTAAGTTTATTCTACTCATTGTTAGGTTAAACACAATTCTACCTAAATCTTTTAATTTACCTCCAGACCTTCGAAGTGACGATAAATGGAAAAATGAATGCTGTCTAATATGCCTTGTGCCAATTAAAATTTACCACTATACTTCATAAATCTAAATTAAATGTCGTTTTCTAGTATAGGCAAAGCTACATAGGAAAAATAAAGTACAAATTAGAGCCCATTTTTTTTTATTAACAAGCTTAGGAAGGTCCACCGTTTAAAGGCGCATGTACACAGACAAACTTTCCTTTGATGTTGAAATGCCGACAAACATTTACACGAGCAAAATGTTCAAAGAAATGTTCGAGCAAAATCTCGTACAAAGAAACACAGAAAATTTCTTTACAAATTCAAAATATATATTGTTATCGGAATTCATTGAACTTAACTGAAAATAGAAAAACAAATTTTTGAAATAAGGTGTTTTTAATCAAGTGCTTTCCGACGGAAAAACGATTTGATGCCGAAATTCACATTTTACCTCATAAGCAACTTCGATTGATCTGATTTTTATAGGGGATATGCCAGTATACTTGTAACTTTTTTGGGGTTGTAAAAAAAGCGAGAATAAAAAAAATAATAATAATAATTGTTGTTGCCTGTAAAATATAATGATAAAAATTTACGTTTAAAAGAATATCCCTTTATTTTACTTCCTAGTTTAGTCTTTTACAATAATAATTAAGTCTCATTAAAAACCCTATATACATTTTATTAAATCTCAAATATATGAACAAAAGCATGTTCGGTTTAAATAATACCCGTTTATTACCCACTTTTACAACCCTACGAACCCGACCCTTGTCTAAAAAATATAATTTAGCAGTAATTTAGTAGACTGTGTCGCCGATCTATCATCCCGCGTTTTGGATTTCGCAGGTAGTAGGCCGGCCACCCTTTTGAATCGCAATGTTGCCCTTTGCATATTGTTGGTTCAGTGTCAGTAATCGACCTTGATTATTACATTAAATTGACAGTAAATATCTATATCTTCAGCATTTTCATAAACCTTTTGCTTTTTTAAGCAACCCTTGGGACCGTTAACTAACTAGGTAAATCTGGTGTGAGGAATTAAATTTTTTTTTGACTTTAGGAAAAACACCCTTGGAAATAAAAAAAACTCGCAAGAAAATCCCAAAAAAACCCCGGGCACAAAAATCCGGAAAAAACCCTAAGGCAAAAATATTATAAGTAACCCTAATCCATGTGACAAAACTGATAGTAGAGCCAATAATAATGTTTCGCTTGCCGTCGGCTTTTTTTCACAAAACTTTTAAATAAAAGTTGGTGTTCCATTTTTTTAAAGAATTGAGATCACTGATCACTAATGTGAAATTTTATTTATTCTCATCTTTAAAAATATATTTCCAAAATAGATAGCAATAATTTGCTCAAAAATGTTCAAAGAAAAGCTCACAAAAATGTTCACGCAAAAAATTTTAGATCTTTTGCACGAGCTTTTATTTGAGCATGTTCGTCTGTGTAATTGCGCCTTAACATACTAAAAGTCCCATTCCTACTCCCTCAGGAATTGTCATTTCTAACTTCGAAAATTCTCCAAAAAAACGTTTTTCTTGGATAACTGTTAAACGGTGACAGACTGTCAAAACTTAAGTGACAAATAGGAAAAATGTTGCACATTTAATTCTCTATCAATAAGTTAATATTGATAATGTAGCTTAAACCACTCCTTCTACTAGAAAAATTGAAAAGACCGTTTCTTGCATATTCCTTTTTAGCATTTTCATCAACCTACGAGTACCAAACTTGTCAGAAAATTAAACTTTTCTGGTGGCGTAGTCCGATTTTCTTAACTAGAACATTTCAAAATATATCAAAAATCTTTGTTATGCCACTGTTACTGAGATATACAAAAAAGGCCCCGGTTTTCACTGGATCTTATACTAGATAAAATTGCATTTCCAATTACACCTTCCACTTGTATTTGCTGGTTCTAGTAATAAAATAAGATTTTTTTTAGAGTTATTATTAGTATTGGAAGAATAGGGGAAATTGGCTCTTTCAAAAATTTTCTAAAATAATTAGTTAAAAAAATTCTTATGTCGTTAGAAATGCAATTTTATCTAACAAAAGATCCAGTGAAAAGCTGGGCCTTTTTTGTATGTCAGTAACAGTGGCGTATCAAAAAGTTTTGGAACATTTTGAAATTTTCTAGTTAAGAAAATCTGACTACGCCACTCGAAATATTTAATTTTCTGATATAATTTAGGTCATTGTGACCCTGTCAAGTTTGGAACTTATCATTTTTGCTTGGGTTTTTTCAATTTTTCTGGTAGAAGGAGTGGTTTAAATTTGCAATATTTTTACCATTTGTCACTTTTGACAGTTGTTTAGGAGTTATCCAAGAAAGAACTCTTTTTTGGAGTTTTTATTACACCCTTTTATTTTTAACTTGCAATGTATGTATGTTTAAAACAAAAAAGGAAGTTAAACAATCTCCTCAGTTACTTCAACCAAAAAGAAACTTAAGAACAAAAGATCAAAAGATCTCGGGTGGAAAACAACAAAAGGCGAAACATCGTTTTATGATTTCTCTTTTCGCTTTGGTCCTTTGTGTGTTCTTTGTGGGATGCTCATCCAAGTTTGAATTTTCGTTGTTTTCCACCCGAGATTTTTTGATCTTTTGTTTTTTTTTCTATGTATGTTTGTTCGGGTAGAATCTTGCAACTTAATTTTGACCAACTTCCCGACATCCGATTGGCTTCAAATTTGGCATGCTTATATAGTGCGGTGTATAAAATTCAATATGGCGGATTCAATATGGATGATTTTCAGTCATCTTTTGCTAACCAATTTTAACTAACTTATGCACATCCGATTGCCATAAAATTTGGCAGGCATTTATAGTTCCGATGACAATAATATGTCATTATTAGGCACCCCTCCCCCCTACGAGGGGAGTGGAGGGAGAAAATAACCTAAGTTTGTCCGATTTTAACCAAAATTGGTATACGGAGGCTTTCGAACAGAAGGAATACGAATTTTTGATCAGATTTTAAAAATTCAATATGGCGGATTCAAGATGAACGATTTTCGGTCATATTTTGCTAACCAATTTTAACTGACTTATCCACATCCGATTGTGTTCAAGTTTATATTTGCGTTTATATTTCTGGTGAAAATACAATAATATGGTATTCCCTCTAACGAGGGAAGTGGAGGGAGAAAATGATTTAGTTTGTTTGATTTCAATCAAAATTGGCATACAGGAGATTCTAAGAAGGGAGATTATGAATTTTTGATCAATTTTAAAATTTCAATATGGCGGAATCAAAATTTTTATTATAAAAAGCTTTTAAAGAACAAGCTTTTATTAAATGCACTCAAAAGTAAAAAAAATAATTTTTTATCTTTCTTATACCATAATAAAAGCGATGGGTGCAAATTAAAAATGTTAACTTTACGGTGACAAAGAGAGAACTGAAAAAGAAGAGCTTAATTCTTCTATTGGAATGATAAACATAATGCTTTCATCTAAAGAAGCTGAGAACGGGTGAGATTGCAGAGTAATACAACTGTTTCTTAGGTGTATCGTCGGTGTGATACGATACAAAAAGCGTGTTCTTTAAAAGATTTTTTTAATAAAAATTTATTTATAGGTTAGAAATGAGAGTTTCCGATGAGGTAGGAATGGGAACTTTTAGTATGTTAAACGTAGACCTTCCTAAGCTTGTTAATTTTTTCCTCTATTCAGAAAATTTATATCTAAATTGCCTATTCCAGTATTGTAGAAAATGTGAGAGTGTTTATAATAGACAATACTAAATTGTTGTTTTCTACCGACGTTACCAATATAACGTAATACGATTAGAAGGCTAATTGAATAAACCTTATAATGACAATTTCAAGAATGTACTCTTGTAAACTTAAGTATTAAATATTACTCTTTCTTTTGTACAGAAGAGGACCTCTGGCAACTAAAACCTAGAAAAACATAATTAAAATAAATTGGCCTTAAATTTTTGCCACATCGAAGACGTTTTTTTAAAGGCCACTCCAGTAAAGGCCCGAGGATTTTCGAGCTCTAGAAACCTGGCAATTTTACTGGGAATTGTGCCTAGTGTGTTAATTCCCGTAGCGCCAGAATATTTTCCGTTTCTCACGCTGTGAAAGAATCTTGAAGGAGCATCTGGAGGTCGCAAATTCACATAATGTCTTATTATTGGCAAAAGCTCAACGGCCTCTGTCGGTTGGTCGATAATAGTAAAGGTGCGTTTTCCACTAATATTTATAATCATAACTGATCCTCTGTCTTCGAAGTCAGCAAATGACATATTGTAAAGTTCTTCGCGTCCGCAGCCTCCTGCGATACCTATTATTGCAGCCACCTAAAATACGTCAAATATAAAATTCAGCATAACGTTAGGCTGGATTTGTGATTTGAGTCTCTATTTTCTGAGTTTTATTCAAAAATTATGTTCATTATAATTGATTCTTCACATTATAGATAAATTGCAGCTTGTAGTTTGATTAGGGAACTTTGGGAGTGCTTAAGTCACATTGGAATTGGGTAAATTGGCACTATGTTTGTTACTATTGAGAGATATGCCGCTCTGTATAAAAGTGTTATAAATTATGTTTGAAATGTTGAAAGTGAAGCGCAGTTTATGTAAAAATAAATTTGAAATGAATAAAAGTGTAGTACCTTTTCTGGTTTTTTAATGTAAAGGACAACAGAGGTTTGAGTTAAGGGATTCTATTTCGTCTTATATTATTACAAGATCACTGATCAGTCTTTTGCTGTAAAAATTAAAAAACTGATGAAGATTTTCCACACCGGAAAGTTATAAAAATTAAAAAATTGGTGCTAGAAAGCACGGATAGGCGACCATACAATCAATTATTTTATGTTGAAAAGAAAATGAAAATATCTCGGAAAGATTTGAATCTTATAAAAAAATTTTTGGGTTATATTTTCGAAAACCAAAATCTGAAAACTGCATATGAATAGCTGCTCTGCTTCTAAAGTTATGATTTTTTTAAAATATATTTTAAGGTTTTTTCAAATAACTCGCATACTAAAGCTCCCACGAATTTGGACTTTATAACAAAGTTTGTAGTCCATATTCATGGAAACTTAAATCTGAAAACCGTATGTCGCTACTTGCTTTTGTTTCAAAGTTACAATTTTTTTAAATATTTGATCCCTCTTTGCCCCCCTTCAGCCCACCACCAACCTACCCAAAAGTAAATCAGTTTATGGTCAACCGATAGATGATTTTTGTACCAAATTTCGTTAAAATTGATTAAGACGTTCTTGAGTTATCGTATATACAGACAGACAACAGACCGACAGACAATTTTTTTTTTCGTCGATTAAGGTTTTTTGGAATCTTAGTAACTCATTTTTGATAAAATTAAGGAAAGTCAAAATTTCACGATTTTGATAGTCCCCATACCATATTGGTATAGTGGACTAAAAATATATATTTTTTATTTCGCTGTAGGAACAGTGCCCCTATTTAGTGATCCAAATTTTAGCGTCGAAATGGTGCCGACTTAGCCTATGCCAATTGTACTTTAGCGTTTTGATAATTTCCTATAAGGGCACTGTAAAAAAATGCAAATTTTGATTCACTCAAAGACCTTAAAGTGAAAAAATATCAAAATGGTGTCCACACAAATTCAGTTCAAATGTCAAAAAAATTCACTCAATTTTTCGTGGACTTATTTTAAGGAAATTGTTTGTCAAAACGAGTACAAGAAATATTTAGTGAAATTTTTCGACATTTAAACTCAACTTTTATGAACACCATTGACACAATGTCTGAACTTGTCAATGTCATAAACTTTTCACATAGTCCTTACACTATTTTGAGTGACTCTTACTCAATTTTTAGTGAGATATTTGTTCACTCAAAGGCCTTTTACTGAATCAAAATTTCCATTTTTTACAGTGTGGGTGCCCGGCTGACTACTTGGCCGAAAAAGAAACCTTAAGCCACCCAAAAAGGCCGGAACCCATACTAGACGTTCGATATCTATACTGCGAAAACGAAATAAGGTTCTACTCTATTCTTTCTATTCTATTCAACTTGCCTCAACATCGCAGCTCTTAAAAGTGAGTGAAATATAAATTTATATTATAACATTCTTTATTTATAATTATTAGGCATATTTTTTTTATAGAGGTATGATTTTTTTGCCATTATATATTAAGCTTTTTTGATTTGTGTCCACACAAATTCAGTTCAAATGTCAAAAAAATTCACTCAATTTTTCGTGGACTTATTTTAAGGAAATTGTTTGTCAAAACGAGTCCACGAAATATTTAGTGAAATTTTTCGACATTTAAACTCAATTTTTGTGAACACCATTGACACAATGTTTGAACTTGTCAATGTCATAAACTTTTCACATTGTCCTTACACTATTTTGAGTGACCCTCACTCAATTTTTAGTGAGATATTTTTTCACTCAAAGGCCTTTGACTGAATCAAAATTTCCATTTTTTACAGTGTGGGTGCCCGGCTGACTACTTGGCCGAAAAAGAAACCTTAAGCCACCCAAAAAGGCCGGAACCCTTATTAGACGTTCGATATCTATACTGCGAAAATGAAATAAAGTTCTATTCTATTCTTTCTATTCTATTCAAATTGCTTCAACATCGCAGCTCTTAAAAGTGAGTGAAATATAAATTTATATTATAACATTCTTTATTTATAATTATTGGGCATATTTTTTTTATAGAGGTATGATTTTTTTGCCATTAGATATTAAGCTTTTTTGATTTTGTTGTCCACACAAATTCAGTTCAAATGTCAAAAAATTCACTTGATTTTTCGTGGACTTATTTTAAGGAAATTGTTTGTCAAAACGAGTCCACGAAATATTTAGTGAAATTTTTCGACATTTAAACTCAATTTTTGTGAACACCATTGACACAATGTTTGAACTTGTCAATGTCATAAACTTTTCACATAGTCCTTACACTAATTTGAGTGACTCTTACTCAATTTTTAGTGAGATATTTTTTCACTCAAAGGCCTTTGACTGAATCAAAATTTCCATTTTTTACAGTGTGGGTGCTCGGCTGACTACTTGGCCGAAAAAGAAACCTTAAGCCACCCAAAAAGGCCGGAACCCATACTAGGCGTTCGATATCTATACTGCGAAAATGAAATAAAGTTCTATTCTATTCTTTCTATTCTATTCAACTTGCCTCAACATCGCAGCTCTTAAAAGTGAGTGAAATATAAATTTATATTATAACATTCTTTATTTATAATTATTAGGCATATTTTTTTTTATAGAGGTATGATTTTTTTGCCATTAGATATTAAGCTTTTTTGATTTGTGTCCACACAAATTCAGTTCAAATGTCAAAAAAATTCACTCAATTTTTCGTGGACTTATTTTAAGGAAATTGTTTGTCCAAACGAGTCCACGAAATATTTAGTGAAATTTTTCGACATTTAAACTCAATTTTTGTGAACACCATTGACACAATGTTTGAACTTGTCAATGTCATAAACTTTTCACATAGTCCTTACACTAATTTGAGTGACTCTTACTCAATTTTTAGTGAGATATTTTTTCACTCAAAGGCCTTTGACTGAATCAAAATTTCCATTTTTTACAGTGTGGGTGCTCGGCTGACTACTTGGCCGAAAAAGAAACCTTAAGCCACCCAAAAAGGCCGGAACCCATACTAGGCGTTCGATATCTATACTGCGAAAATGAAATAAAGTTCTATTCTATTCTTTCTATTCTATTCAACTTGCCTCAACATCGCAGCTCTTAAAAGTGAGTGAAATATAAATTTATATTATAACATTCTTTATTTATAATTATTAGGCATATTTTTTTTATAGAGGTATGATTTTTTTGCCATTAGATATTAAGCTTTTTTGATTTGTGTCCACACAAATTCAGTTCAAATGTCAAAAAAATTCACTCAATTTTTCGTGGACTTATTTTAAGGAAATTGTTTGTCAAAACGAGTCCACGAAATATTTAGTGAAATTTTTCGACATTTAAACTCAATTTTTGTGAACACCATTGACACAATGTTTGAACTTGTCAATGTCATAAACTTTTCACATAGTCCTTACACTAATTTGAGTGACTCTTACTCAATTTTTAGTGAGATATTTTTTCACTCAAAGGCCTTTGACTGAATCAAAATTTCCATTTTTTACAGTGTGGGTGCTCGGCTGACTACTTGGCCGAAAAAAAAACCTTAAGCCACCCAAAAAGGCCGAAACCCATACTAGGCGTTCGATATCTATACTGCGAAAATGAAATAAAGTTCTATTCTATTCTTTCTATTCTATTCAACTTGCCTCAACATCGCAGCTCTTAAAAGTGAGTGAAATATAAATTTATATTATAACATTCTTTATTTATAATTATTGGGACGGATTTTTGATCACGTATCTGATCTGAAGTACACCACGTGGTGCAAGCGCTAACGAATCAAAATGCGTATGCGATGTAAATAACGAATCTAGCTACAGACTCTCGCTAGAGCTCTGGGAAAGAATGCAAGTTATATATGGGAAAATCCAAAATCCTTGTAGGGGACATGACACTCAAAATCAAAGGGCATAATAAACAACTAAAAAAAGACGTGCGTAAATGTTATTTTGTGTATAGTCCTTGTTAATGTTACCTTCATCATGAGATATTCACTATCTGGTGCTTCTATTAAAAACTTGTTAATTTGGGGTTTTGTGAAGGTTTCAGAAGTTTTTGGCGTCTCTCCATGTTTTTTCGATTTAATGTAATCCGTTACTAGTGTGAAGTTGGAGATGTCGATGCCATTATACAGTTGAATGGTTTTCTTAAGACTGATAAACTCTGCCCAAAAACTTGAAGAAGTTTTTATATTATTTTTATCGCGAAAATAGCCCAGCATACTGTCCTCGGTGATTTTCAAATCTCTTTCACCAATCCACTTTGTGTATTCAATGTACCTTTTTTCGTATCTTGCTTTGGTTCTCTCGCAAATTTGAGAAAATGCCATTTCAGGTAATGCATCAAGTTTGCTGAAGGATTGATCTAAAAATTTATTTTATTCAGTATACAGCGTTTTATTTAAGTTAAAGTATTTATTTTAAAAGACAGTAAAATAAAAAAGTTTTCTAATTATGTAGGAGCCAACGAATGTCTTTTCATAATTTAACAAAAAAATAAAATTGATTTTTAAATTTAAAAAAAAATCTTGAGATGTAAAAATGTAATTTTTCTATAAATTAAAGATCAAAAGGTTTAAAGAAACGTTTATTGTACAAAAACTTTTAATTTTAAATTTTAGTAAAACTGTGACTGTAAATACCCGTCATTGAGAAAAAGTAATATTTACCACTACTTAACATAGATTGGATCTTTAATTTAATATACCAATAAATTAATGATGGGTATGTATGCATTCAAAACTTGCCATAATTAGTTAATGCTATCAATATAAGGATTAATAGAACAAATAATGAATTAATGAATTATTATGGATAGGTACATTAGTTTCTTAAAAATTTGTGTATTTGCAATATTTAACAATAAAATAAATTAAAATATAAAAAACATTTTGAAGGAAGATAAGTAGTTTCTAGAACTTTTGGCGTGTTGCAACATTTTTTTTTCAGATTTTTTCTTATATTTAATAAAAAAATTAAATCTATCCAAGATTATTCTATAGGTATTCT
Organism: Oxystoma pomonae; assembly: GCA_963921995.1. Classification (NCBI taxonomy): domain Eukaryota; kingdom Metazoa; phylum Arthropoda; class Insecta; order Coleoptera; family Brentidae; genus Oxystoma; species Oxystoma pomonae. The sequence continues at coordinate 80,813,804 of OY998170.1, forward strand.
TTTTAAATTAAGTATTCTGTAAGTTAGAAAGACCAATGAGGTTGTAAGAGCTGGCATATACGGGCAAAAATACGAGACTTTAGTCTCTATAAGCCCGATAAACGATTGTATAGTGTTCCAAGCTGAAGTAGCGGCAATACATCACTGTGCCGAAGAAATACAAAGAAACACAAAGAGTAGGTAAAAACTCTCATTCGGTAGAAGCAGTACAAGTGACGTCGAAACTGGTTTGGGACTGCAGAACAGCTGTAAATAAAAAGCCGATGAATCGGCTAGACAAGACAGGAACTCTTGAACGTTCACCAAAGCTGACTGCAGAACGTCTTAGTACGGAAAGGAAGCTTGTCAGATAAATAGTGGGGATTCTAACAGATCACTGCAAACTTAATAAGCACTTGTATGCAATGTGAAGGCCTAGTTAGAACCAGGGCCTTACTGGGGGACCTAGAAGAGTTTCATGATAAGGACGGGGCTGCAACTTGTTGTTTGTAGTTCTGGCAAAGTAGAGAAGTGGAAAGGGGAACCACAATAGATCTGAGAAGGTCGAGGTGGGCAGGTGTCTACACCACCCTATTCTAATCTAATCTGAGTAAGAAAGTTGCACAAAATTCTAGAAAGCATGATGAGGTTTTTTTTCGCAGTAATAAAGCTGGTGGGCAAAGGACTTTTTTATTATATGCTTTTCCACAAGGATCACACACACCCTAATAAAAATCTGCCAATAAGAAATGGCACATTTAAGAAACTTGTTAATTTATATACGATATTTGTTGATATTAATAGGCTTCTTAAATGTCTTCCTATCCGGCTCTAGGGTCGGCGACTCTCTCCAATGACTATTTTTTTATGGCGCTATGGAAAAACCTATGTTAAAATTATTTAATAATAATCTCCTTGAAAATCAGGATTTAGAGCACACCACTAACGTAAAAAAATATCCTCGGCGGGTACTTGAAAAATGTAAGATTAAATTATGTTTTTTTTTACATTATCTTACTAATAAAGCACCTAGAAGTGAACTTTTGATAAAAACTGAATCAAAACATAGAATACCAATATTTTTGGTACCCTTAAGGTGACATAATAAAGTACCTAACAAAACGCTAGCGGAGCTTTTTTTTATGCGCCTCTTTCCTAATAAAGATACCAAAAAATATATTGTCTGGATCACAAAAAAGTATTGTTAATATATTTGAACAAATACGTTTCACATAATTATATTTCAGACAATTAAATTACAAACACACCTAAAAGCAAAACCATATCTTTATCTATAGTATTAAAGACTAGAATCATGACTAGATTTTATAATTTATAGCACGTCATTTTCGGCGAGTTTCACTTGTGTGCACTACCATTGTGCAATCAACAATTGCGCGTGTTTCACTACACTACAGTTGCGATACAGCTTTCAGTTGTCGAATTTTACATAACTATGAGATACTATAATAGTACGTTTAAGAAACTAGAAAAATTCAAACCTGACCCGATTGAAAATTTTGTCCAGGAAAATACACACAATAAACACCAGGACTAGTACTGCAATCTATATTGCAACTCTTGAACTACGCGTGTCCCTCAAAAAATTCAATCAAATAGAAACGCTTAGAAAGCAAGATTTCTCAAGTTTGGACTTTAAGAAATATTAAACGGAATAATGTAATCCAGAGAAAATTTTAATTATTAATAATTCTACAAATTTTTTTAAAATCCGGTTTGAAACCTCCGGATCCGAGAAAGATGGTATCATAAGAGTTTATTTTTAATCGAAAAAAAAATATTAACACTCCTAAGATGTTTTTGTTAAAAATATGAAAATGTACGAACGTACAAAATTACAGCTAATTCTGATGTTTAGTTTTCTCTGGACACCCGTAATTGAGTTATTGGCGTTAAACAAGTCAACTATACATTTTTTGACCCGCACTTATATTAAAAGCAGTTAATAAATTTTTACTGAGGATACTAAAATATATAATAATTTAACTCCATTTAGGATGGAATTAAGGCAAAAAAGAATAGTATACTAAAAATTGACTTAAGTTAACCCAAAATTGATCGAATTTTTAATTAATTAAAGTATATAAACTTTAATTTTGAAAAACTCCATCTCGACAATAATGCAAAAAAATAATAAAAATAAATTTATATTGTCGTTAAACTAAATTTCAACCGAAATCAAAACTTTTTTATGTATTTTTTACGGAACAGCTTTACAAATATTTTGCCCCTGCCCTTGCCAAAACGAAACCCCGATTTATTTTTTTTGTTGTACAGAGTTACCTTTGTTAGACAATCTGCAATCCTTGGGTCATTTAAATAAGTACAGTATCTCATAGTTATATCCTTAAATTAAATAACTATTATTACGACAAACAAATATTTAACAGTCTACGTTGTCTTAAGATGATCCAAGTCGTTATATAAAAATCTGTAAATATTTTCCGAAAAATTTTGAAACTCCATTTTGTGACACCCTTTAACGTGTTCCAAGAGCTGATAATTCTCTTTGCAGCGTGATTGCAATAAATGCACTCGAAAATGGGTTTTCTGTTGCACTCGTAGCGTAAATGCCTATTAAGTGTATGGCGATGCATGTACGATTTCTTACACTTGGGACAGACTAAAAATCAATCAGAATTTTTTTTCACTAAAGGAGTTAAGGGAAAATATTCAAAAAATGCGAAAACAAAAAAATTAAAACACAAACAAAATATTACGATCAAAATCATGCTTTTAAATTAATTTAAAAACATTTTTGATCTAAAAATTTTTATTTTTTTTTCTACACACAGTTAATAAAAAAAAATAACTGAATTCCTCAAGTTCTTTACAAAGTTAAATCTTTGTGTTTGAATAAAATATTGCCTACAATTTTAAAGCAAGTAAATCAGTTAAAAAAAAATTGTGGAGGTACACTTAAACCTTTTTTCCTTACGACGCATTCCTGAGTTTTCAACCATTCTTGGTTTAAAGCATGGTTATTTACAATTTTTACTCAACCAAAATAAAATGAAAGTTTAAAAATATGAAACCGGTATACAGACCGCTTCAAGCTACTGCGAACATAGGGCGAAAGAAGTCTAATTTGCCAGTGTACGTACATGCAGAGACACCGCACGCCTATCAGTGAAGCAAGCAAAACTCAGGCTTCCGATCGCCATTCGCTGCCGTTCGCCGCCGTTCGCCTTGTATTTAGTACGCCTCTAACCACGGTGCTGTGTGGAGCGTAGTCAATGAAACCGGAATTTGGTCAATAAATACGCAAATTTTTATAACGTAATTTTCTTATTTTTTGTCACTGATAAATAAGAGCGTTTTATTGTCAACTGCTCAGATTTATCAGTGACGACGTGTTACAATGAAAATAATAAGGAGAAACAAAATAAAAGCAAGTTCTCAAAATAAAATAATACATTCTAAAAACCAAAAAGATTCTCCCAGTCAAAAAAATATTCAAGCAAATGTTCGAAAAGTCCTCCTTGCTCGGCTAGACAATATCCGAGCCTACTATAAAAACCCCTTCCAACGTTTCCAAGCATGTTAGGGGTGATAATTTGAAAAGCTTCTTCAAAAACAGATAGAAGTCATTAGGAGCAAGATCGGGAGATCGAGCTGGCCATAAAATAGTTCCCCGTGTACTTATAACCCGATTAGGAAATACATTATCAAGATATTCCCTAACAAGGCCAACATTGTGAGCGGAACAACCATCTTGTTGAAACCATGTTTCACCAAATCTTACACCTAACAACTGCCTAGCAGTTGGAATAATGTGCTGCTGCAGTAGATCCAAGTATCTAGGACCATTCAAATTGCAATTGCCGTTAATAAAAAATGGCCCAATTACGTGTTCCCCTACAATACCCCCCCCCCAAACATTTAGTTTTTGAGGATACTGTGTTCTTACGTCAAAATACAAATGCAAATTTTCCGTCGACCAATATCGAACGTGTGTTGGGTTATGACGATTTGACCATTTGACCATCTGCACTTTTTCGGCAACTTCGTAGACATCCATTTTTAGTTTTAAAAATGTATTATTTCAATTAAGAACTTACCCATCTGTTTCTCGAGCAAGGCAGAAATAAAACAAAATAATAAAAACAAAATGAATTTCCAAAAGATAACACTGCAGCGTGCTTCGAATCCACCTCGGTCGTACGGCACGGAGAGTAAATTGGACTTGATTCCCCCTATGTTCGCAGTAGCTTGAAGCGGTCTGTATAAATTACTCTACAGGGTATTTTTCGGCAAGCCAAAAGTTGTTTTGGAGTATTATTTCGGAGAAACACTCGAACTCGTCGATTTTAAGTCATAGATTATAAAGGGCGTTGTAATGAATTTGGCGTAAAACATCCTGTATATTATAGTTCCTAGGCATAAAAAAGCTAAATGACTAGATTATTGGCGTAGAGCGATAGAGAGTTGCACTTACATATTAATTATACTATTATATAATACTTTTGTTTTTTTACACTTGTTTGACCGTAACTAAATCATCCAAGGCAACGCTTAAATATGACACATTTTTATGTCAGGTTGTAAGCAAGAAGTTTCCACTAATCTGTTCTGACAGGGCCCACACTAGTTGCTTCTGAGGAAGGAGTAATATTTTTTTAACTATTTTAATTATTTTAAGTGGTTTATTATTTTAAAATAAGCATAGAAAGAATAATTTTATTGCAACCCGAAAACAAAATTGTTTATGTGCTCACATCTGGAGCTGGCCAGATTCCCTGCGCTAAAATAAAACATTTCGATAATGAAAAGGACCGCATTTTTTGGACATTAATCAGATGATACAAGTGAAAATATTTATCAGTGGTAACACGTCAGATCAGTACCAATTTATGCATCATATGAACTAAATAAACCTATTTAACACTAATGCCATGTTGCTCCATATGTCTGGCTAAAACGTAGTTGTACCTGAACTTTTTCCCGCAGACCCGGCACTCCAATTCGGGTTTTTTGTTACATTCGTATCTTACGTGCCTTTTCAAGTTGTTGAGATTTTTATAAGACGAAATGCAATTCTTGCAACCGTATCGGTCGTTCGATGTCATTCGGTAGGTGATTATCGGATAGTTTATTATTTCTAAAATATCGAAATTTAGTTAGAAACACGAAGTATGGGTTTTCAAGACAAGGACAACAAACAATACTGTGCTCACCATAATTCTAACTAACAATATAACCCGGTTGCATGGAGTAAATAAAATGGGGTATTGATCCCACCCCAAGTGAAACTTATATTAGATAGAAAGTCAGGACTCTTCATCCGTCAAAAGAATCAAATATAGGCGGATAAACCTAATCAACAGTAATGCATATAGCTTAGAAGGTACAGCTCAATAAGAGTAAAGTTAAATGAGTTATTTTATTATTTGTGACCGGGTACAGGGTCTGGTTTTCTAAGGGTTCTATAGGTAATATCCTGAGAGCATAGTAACTGTCGATAATTAATTCGGAAGCACGAGAGCGCTAATGAGCTCCAGTGCTGAGGTTAAAATTATCATAATTTGCCCTGTACGAAGGATATTCTGCAGACTATTTCCTAAAGAAAATAGTGTATGATTTGTTGTCATATATTATAATCCTAATCTTTACAACTTGCGTTTCCCTGAGCTGTTTTGTTTAGTCACCATAACCAATATTCTACCTGACACTAATAGGCTTTTTATGGAAGGCGATAATTTTCACTAATCCAAATTATCGAGAATTTAAACTAGTGCCAATTATCGCTGTAACTCGTTTCCTATTGGTCCAAATCTGCCAGCTGCATCGATTTTATTCGACAATATTTTCTGAGGGAAATAGTCAACTGTAATTTATTGATGAAACCAAGGACCGTCTTTTTGAAACTACCTACCTGGCTTAAACTTTGTAATACAAAACAAAAGCGGCAGCAGGAGAACTGGCGGATAACTTATTACTTTTTAATAAGATGGGTACTAAAAGCCACCGGTTTTTTTTTTTCATTGTCAAAAAAACCCCCAAAAAATGTATTTTAACAGCTAAATTTAATTAAGTCCCAAGCATATAACTATAACATACTATAAAGGCCCTGCCCGTGCATTTCCCTATGAGAAACAGCGTAGCGGGAGCCCTGGGGACAATGGATTAATGGCGGGTTTCAGTGCGCATGCGTCAGCTGGAAGCACACTCTTTATCCCATAACTAAGACTTATATGGTCACAAGCATATACAGTGTAATTAGCTCTTTGTGCTGTTCCATTTTTCCTAGGAAGACCGAAGAGTACCAATGTGTGTAGTATTAACAGGGTTGGTTTACTTTGGTACTGTATTTCACACCTAGAACACAGAAAGATGAACTAAAATACAATAGGTACGTGGTTGGCGTAGGTACTCAGTCTTATACAGGATTTCAATAAATCAAACAGAAATGGCATAGAAAGTTCTGCGCGCACAAAAGAAACAGGTATATTGAGCAATGGTGCCAGTTTTTTATTATCTCCAGACTGCTTTCAAGAGAAAAAATTGCCGCTTCTCTTTCACTGTGAGCGTAAATTATAGTTGCAATAATAACCGTTGACAAGATGTCTGCAAATTCCGCTAGATGGCGGCCACACCATGAGATGATCTAATTAAAAATTAGATGTTTTCAGGTCCAAACCACAGCTTTTTCTTACTTAAAGGAGGCGGCAGGGTCCATTATTTACGATACTGAGCGATAAACTCGTGAGGTTGATAACATTAGAAAGAAATATCTTCGCTTTTAATTAAATTTTTTCCATTCTGTTCTATTAGTGACATCTATGCGGAAACGGCCAAACCATGCAGCTAGCACTAGCAGCCAAAGAAATCAATAAACTGCGCTGTTTTTCCTGCAGAGCTTTTTGCTTGCGATATTATTGATTTTAAATAAAGCTGGCCCTACACTACATTTGATATTTTCGAGGTGTTTTATGACATGATCTCGAAACATGTAGCGAACCAATTCTTCAAAACTAGCGGGAGGGTAAAAGCGAAAAATAAGGGGCTGCCAATATTTGTAACACCCAAAAAGGGGTGAAAAGATTTATTTTGCTCTGTTTCTTTACAAAAAACGATTTTTTTACGAAAAACTTGAGCTCTGCCACTTTTTTTATTTTTTTCTTCAACTTTCTCGAAATTTTCGTCATATCGTAGAAAAAAATTATTTACCCCATGGTCATACTCTACTTTTATTCGAAAAAATTTAGAAACAGAGACGGGATCAGTTGTCCTAAAACGGGGGATCTTGGTTTCGAGTGAGAAGATAAAGGGCGGCGCAGGCAAAAATTTTTCAATTTAATTAGCCGAATGCAAAAATGTTAGAAAAACAAAGCACGCAATAAAAATGGCGCCGCTTACAATTTTTTTTCAAAAATTACGTAATTTCGGGAACGCAATGGTCATAGGGGGAGGGGGGTTACAAAACGTTACGTAGGGGGGAGGGAGTTTTCGACAGCGTTTGCATTTGTGTGAAAAGTTTTTTTTTTTGGGAGGGGGGTAGTGGTCTTGAAATCTTTACGTGATATTAGGGGATTGGCGTGCCAAACCGTTACAAAACATTACATAGGGAGGGGGTCAAAAATTGGTAAAATCACCGTTACGTAATTTGTGCACGGCCCCACATCTGACTGTTCCTCCTTTTTGATTTCGAATCAAAGTGAAAAATCCGGGTTGGACGTTCGAAGGCGTCAACCCGTCCTATTTGCTTGATAAAGTTTCTACGGAAATATCTCAGTCGATTTCTCCGGCCGTGTATGAACGCTTTAGGTTAGACATTTGCATGTATCTCAGTCCCCAACCTGAAAACAGTGCGTAAGGACAATGGCTACAAAATGAAAAGCCGAAAAATATTTTTTTTTACGATATCTTTCATCAGTTTGGTATTAAAGTCGAGCAAAAACAATTTTTATTCCAGTCCTAAAGGTATGAAAATGGAAAACATTAGAAAACAACAACCTGGAATTGATTTACTACGTGCAAGATGTAGTGACAACATCGTCCCATGCCCATCCTTTTCTGCCTAATGTGCTTTTCCGTTTGTCTGCGTCTTATACACGGCTGCTTGGCCCCCTAAGGATTTGCTTAGGAACCCTGTATAAAGCTTGTACACGCATTAGTTTCCTCATTGCATGCGAAAGGTACAACCTTGCAAGCTATTTTTTTCATAATGATGTATAACCATTTGGATGTTTTGGTAGCACTTATACAATTGAATATGGCAAAAACACAAAAATTTAATAAAAACTTGCTACTTTTGAAGCGAGTTATTAAAAATTGTACCTATCATGGGCGTAAAAGTATCTTTTTCACCCTTGGTTTCTTGATTCTTTCGCAAGCTTCGTTCGTCCAACGGCCACCGCGTGCGGAAAGATATCTTTTTTCGCCCTTATTAGGTAAATAACTATTTTCAACGACCATTTGTTGTCAGTGGCACTCAATGCGGGTATGAATTTGTTCCACGCTATCCAAAATATGGCACTACACACAAAATATAGTAACAAGAAATGGTACAGGCTTCTTTTAGTAAATTTAAAAATAATTCATTATAATGGAAATTTCTCTTGTCAAATTTAACTGGAAATTTACAGTTAACAAGTGGAAATATCTCCGGGAAATTTTTGGAACTGTCATTTTTGGCATTTACGACTTTGTAACAATAAAAACGTCACCTATCAAAATTTTGACACTTTTTAAATTTCTTAATCACATCACATTTCCCGTTTACTTCAACATTTTCTGAGCTAAGGTCACTAACAACAAAAAAAAGAAACTCCACCCTTAGGTGTGGATCCTGTTATTTTTACCAATTTGCCTTCTAAATTCGCAGTTTTCATTTTGTACTTAAAAGTTCGTTTTTTGCAGTCTTCTAAAAACTTTCGACTAATTTTAGTCGTGTACTAAAGGCAAACACGAATTATGTGTTCTGTTAAATGTATTCTATTAAATTAATAGAGCCTTATTATTAATAGTTCCCCGCTCTGCGCTGGAAATCAAAAGCAATATAAAGTTGGTTTTGATGGGGCTTAGATTTAGAATAGATTTATTTCGCGGCGACCGACGGTGTTTGCATTAACCTCTTGGTTTTGAGACATATTATTATTCAGCAAACCTAATATTTTGTCAACAAGTCGTCTCTTTCACATAGCTTTCGGAAAAGAATAATAATAAACATCGATCTCTTAGTTTTTGTTACAAGTTCTATTTCCAATATCTTAAATTATGTTATATATTAAATCAAAGCCTTTTTTAAAAAGACATGTGTATAAGTTAACGTTTAAGTGAGGAAGAATATAGCAAATTTTAATCTACTTGAAAGTCTATTGTTTTTTTTTCGAAATTTGACAAAACACTTATGAAACCTACACAAGATTGCATGTCAATAGAAACAAATTTAAGCTCGCCATCAAAATGGGCAATTAAAACTTATCTTTAATGGAAACGTATAATCGCAAAATAAAAAAGAAAGTAAATGGAACTCGGGTGCATTTTTCGATACCAGCATATTTGAAAATAATAGAAACCCGCGTCTCTTTTGTTTGCAAAAATAGTAACAATTATTCAAAAAGTTTCAAAAATCTGATTTGTTCTCCAAAGGCTGCGGTCCAACTTTTAAACACATTTAAATGAATATCTTCACTTTGATACCAGTATTTTATCATAAAAAATCGACATGTCTCTACTATGTACCGCAATTAGATTTTCAAAAAAAGAGGAAATTTTTATGGGCAAAGTAAAATTCCGGCATTACCCAGGCGAACAGACATCAATGCTGCTCTATAGAGCAGACATTTTTGATAATTTTTCAAAAATTTTTGGGTGTCTGTCATGATGATGGCATACCATTATGAAAAACCACATTCTCCATCTGTGTATTTTTTCCGAAAAATTCATAGGTGTTTTTTGTCATTAATCCTTTTTTAATTTATTGTATATCCGTCGTGGGCTTCTCGGTTTTCTGCTATAACTATTTTTCTGGCTTTTATGTGATCGCTGTAAATATGTGTATCTGGTACGTAACTTGGATACAATTCCATGCGTGCCGTCTTTTCACTTATCTAGCAAGGCAGGGAATTTATCGCAAATTTTTTGCCCGATTATTCTAAACGCTTTATATGGAATTACATCGGTGTATGATATCATTTCGTTTACAACAATTTGAATTACCGCGGTAAGAGTACCTTTTTTTGGGATAGATTCAAGTTCATCTTGCATATATTGAGGAATTTTATGCGAAGGTATAATAAATCTATCCCAGGGAAATTCGCCAATAATTACATTTATGGTTTGGTCCGTTCCATGTTCTACTTTTGTAATCGGATCATTTTTAAAGTCACCTGTGAACACAAAACCTGATTGCCAGCAGGGTGCTGTTTTTCTAACATTAAACGCTGCTTTTCAGATAAAATCTTTAAGACTTTTCCATCATCAATGGGAGTTCTGTCCTCAGTTGTTAGATGAAATCCTTTTATTCCAAATTTACGTGAAGCTAAAATAAACAGTTATTAACCTTTTGTTCTAGCGTGTGTTCGCGTATGGTTATATATTAAGGATAGCGATTTTGTAGGCTTATAGGTTTTCAAAACTCGAATGGGTTAAATTCTGAACCAACAAAATACATGTAGATGGAGAACTCATCAATATCCATGGTGTAGAATTAAAAGTCACGTTCATACACAAGCATTATTTAACATTCAGAAATTTAGAAAAAAGTATTTAAAAGAGATAGGTCAGGACACATGGTAAATAAAAAAGAAAATATTTACAGCAAAGATGCATACAAGTGAGATGTCTGCGGGCAAACTAACCAAAGATGTTCGGTCTAACTTAAAGGAGGAAAATGAAGTTAAATTCATTCCTTAGGGCTGAATTCCAGTTTCACTTAGAGGTGAAATAGCTTCGTCCAATGGTTTCAGTTCTTGTGAGAACATGGGAAACCCGGCTGACAGCTGCGAAGTTGTTTCTTAAAAAATGGGCTAGAAATTATCAATTTGCAAGAATCAAACAGAAAGGCTATCCTTAAACTCAGAGAAGTCAAAAGTTTATCAAAAGCTTTTGAATATTTTAAACTAAAGGCATCAGTAGTATAGTATAGTTTACAAATTAACTAATTTAATTCATATTTTTACTATGTGAAGAAGAAAATATTTCAGAGACAAATCATTACAGTCTATAGTATATAGCGAGACTCAAAAAATTATATCATTTTTCACCGTGTTCAGAGAGTAAAAATATCAGTTACGTAACTATATTTACTAAACCCAGCAGTACACAAACAAGATAATGGTAATTCCTAAAATTCCATAAATTTGGTTACGAAGTTGTTCATATATAAGGGGTAAATCACATAATCGTTAATTGTCCTTCAACCAGTTGCGATCACGAAACATTAAGGTGATGCTAAATAATTTCTCAGCCAGAACTAGATTTTTATAGTAGCGCTACAAGAGTGACCATTTTTGTGACAGACTACATCAACCGAGTTAAAAGACAGCCAGCCAATTTTATGCTTCATTGCAAACTCAATCAGACTAATTCTTTGACATTGACAATGAGAGTTCCATTTAGTTTCTATATTTAAATTTCAGCAGCCATATTATAGGAACGAACAAATCACTTAAAGTTTACTCCACTATGTATTTCTCCAAATCTAGGTCGACAAATTTTTTTTTTCATTTAGAAACCAAACTTTGAAAATTTTATTACTTTGTCTTAGAAACGGCTTATATTACTGATTATGCTTAACTAATTTTGTTCTTCGTAATTCGGGCCTAACTTAAATGTTGGAAAAACAAAATATATGGTCAAGAAGTTCGTTCAAGAGTTGAACAAGCCAGATCCTCTTTTATCAAAATGAAAACAGTGTTGTGTAATCCCGATATTAATACCACTCTCAGAATTCGTGCTTCGGTGTTATGTTTTTACTTGCACTTGCAGAAGCAGAATTTTGTTGTATTTATTAGCTAATAAGCGTCTTTACTGACAGGATATCTATGCTAACTTATCAATTTGGTTAATAATAGTATTTAGTGGTGACCGGATCATTTCCAGTCCGTAAGGTTGAGTTTACTAGTTCTACTCCGTCATGATGCATTTATTTATGTTATCTGTATAAAACATCTTTTACAATGCGAGCAGTGCCTTCTCATACTAAAGCTTTTCGTAAAAGTTAAAGTTAGAGTCTAGTAACAAATTTTAGTTAATTAAGGTTATACTTAAAAGTGGTTAGCGATACTTACTAGCCAAAACATCAATCGTGTACAGGGTGTTTGTTTATAACTGGAACACTCAACACAAGCGCAGATCTGGCTTTAAACCCAGGGGAGGGGGTAAACAAATTTGGAGATATCAGTTTATCTTAAATATGTGAATAAGAATACTCGTTAAATGCGCCGCAGGCGAAAATTTTGGAAAAATTACCCTAAAAATTGTATTTTTTAACCCTTTCAATTAAAATTGTGGACATTAATAGTTTTATCTAGCGCCGCAAGCGAAAAATTTTGCGATATGTGTTGGCGATTTCAAAAATTTTTGATTTTCGTTGTGTTATGTCCAGGGGGGGATAATTACCCCCCCCCCTACCCCCCTCCCGAAATCCGCGCTTGACTCAGTATCTTTGAACTTATGCGCTATAACAACTTTTTTTTGTTCGCCTTGGTATACAGGGTGTGGCAATAAAGCTATTTTTTTAATAGAATACCCAGATATTTGCGTTTAAAATTTTAATAAAATACATTAGAAACAACCATCTGATCATTGCCTTCAATCGTTTTTTTTTCAAGGCCACTAGATTTTTAAGTTTATATTGTTGTTGTTGATCAGTTAGTCATTTCCAATATATTTTCATTTTGACAATTATTAAAACTTAAACGCAAATATCTCAGGAACTACAAAATATATTGAAATAGTGTTTGATATTTTTGTAAAGCTCATTTTTTTAAAAATTCAAAAATGCAAAAATATACAGTGTTATTAAAATTATCTTTATTGCCACACACTGTATACCAAGGGCAACAAAAAAAAGTTGTTATAGCGCTTAAGTTCGTTGCAATTTGCCAAGAAATTTTTGAAGTTAGACCTACCGTGTAATTTCAATAATAAAAAAGATACTAAGTGTTCTAGTTATAAACAAACACCCTATACACTCGCCGGTACTTCTACTTGACAATGACAATCTCAATACAAATATTAGAATTTTAAAGGTGAAAAATTAATTGGTGTACCGGGTTTATGACGACGCCAGTAGTTTACACCTGAAGACGATCAGAGATCGTACTGATCGAAACGTCGTTTATAAATAAAATATGGACAGAGTTAATTTTAAACACATCATTGTCTCAAACTTTCACATAGACGCCAGTGTACATGCAAAAAAAAATGAAGAAAATGGAAGTTTGAGTTTTTATTTTTAGTCATCTAGATTTTAATTAATTTTTTTAAAGTGTTCTTATATTATAAATATAAAAAAAATTAATGCCGTGTTATATGTTTTTTAACTATTTAAGGAAAAAATACTGGCCCAGTGACGGTTGCAAGTAACCCAAGCAAAGTAACCTAGAAAAAAGCTTATAATATTTGTTAGGTCCAGAGAACAAATGAGGCAGGTACATAAATATCACACTTACTTTAACTTTCCGACGATAACCCTTATATATTTTTTTCCGTGAATCTTTTTCAAGTGACCTACTTTTGAAGTCGACAGAAAACGTGTCTTGTATGGATAAAAATGGCACAACATTTTGTTGTTTTCCATACTCAAACTTGCGTGGTGATTGAAGATGTCTCGTTTATATTTGTAACGTTTGCCAGTGGTACACAAAAAAAGGCTTTCCTAAAAAAATAGGGCAACGAAGAAGGACTAACTTAAAATATAATTTTCTTACGACCAAATACGAAAATTATGAATTTCACACACTTTGGTTTCTTACACAGAGTATTATCAGAGTACACATGTGTTATAAAACTATACTGTTAAAGTTAGGCAGAGCAGTGCAACTGTTAATATTATTTTTACGCACATGGGTTGCAAGTACTTTTCCACACATGTGCGGAAAAATCTTCGTAGAAAATAAGAGACCAATAATTACAGAAATTAGTGTAAATCTATAATTACAAATATTAGTTTAAATCTTAAATGTATTTAGGAAAAATAACGTACATAACTCGTAAAAGAGTCACACAATATTCACACCAGTGTAAAATTTGTCACTTTATACCCTTAATAAATAGCAAGGTAATTAAACTTTATTTCAAGATGCAAAAACTTATAAATAGATAATTAGCTTAAGTAAAATAATAAGGCCAAAACAAAATTTAAACTAAGGCTGTAGCGCTTTAATTTTTTCGTTGTTTAAATTAAACAGGATCTTACATATCAGTAACGTAGTCATTATAAGAACCAAAGTTATTTTCTTGCTCTTTCCCAGTATTTCAGATAAATGTTTTTTTGCTATCAGTCAAGTCTACGAATATACATTTTAGCAGATATCTCGTGTTATATATCTTATGTCAGGACCGAAAAATTACAACAATCAAAAATTAACGTTTGTCAACAAATTTTCTCGAAAAAATACTTTCGAATTTTTCTCAGGTTATGTAAAGCGGTTTTCCGAACCTAATAGTAAAGAAATTTCAATTTTGGGTCGGGTTATTGCCTTCTGATTTTCAACGAATTGTTTTTGGTAAACGGGCCTTATTGCAGTAGGCTAACTCAATATATGATTCCTTCTTCGCATATGCTTTTCTAGATCGTGCTTCTGGTGGCATTTATAGGTGCAGATTAAGCAAGCAAACGCAGGTTCCTTTCCACACTCGTAGTTTTTATGCCTATTTAAGTTTTGCTTATATTTGTAAGATTTTCCACATCCACAAAAATGCTTGTTATCTAAAAAAAAAATTGTGGTTTTAAATCCCTGTTTTGCATTTTTTGCGGATTAATATTTCGTCGGTTTAAAAGTCAAAAAAGTTAAATTTTAGTGCTGTAGTTGGTTATTTTTAAACCGACGATTTATTATATCAATTATATAAATTTTGTGGGTATCAATTGAATAATCTATCCTAAAATATGATTTACTTAAATAATTGGAAAAAAGGGAGGTGAGAAAATAAGAGACTGTATCTTTTTTGTGTTTTATTTTTAATTTTTTTTAATAGGTTTTCGAAATAAGATTTTTATAAACATCGTTATTAAATATTTCACAACATTCGGGATGAATGTTTGCTACATGTAATTTGACGTCGTATTTTTGTGCTACACTCGTGTGGCAGTAAGGACACCAAAATGATTTTTTTCCTCCGCATTCGAACTGCTGGTGTCTTTTAAGGGTTCCTTTGTTTTTATAGGATTTGGGGCATTTGTCACACTTATATGCTAAAAATAAAATAAGCGAGTTACTTGTGTATTTGTCTCATTTAGTAAATTTAGTGTTAACTTTACTTCTGCAGAATCTAGGTTTTTCTAATTACCACACAAAACCTTTAATTAATGAACTTTCAGTAAATTTTACATTATTTTATTTAGTGGATTAGTTATGAAATCATCACAACAAAATAACGGATTAAATATGAAGAAATATACTAGTGTCAAGTGGTTTGGCTAACCTACTTGCTGCCATTTCCAATACTGTTGACAGGTGCACCCACAAAGGTAATTTTTAGGGTTCTCGCACTTAAAAATGGTTTTGGGGTTCTTTCGAATTATTTTATAGCCGACTTCCGTAGAGCAGCGAATCTGCCTGCCGCACGAAAGGTGCATGAATATTTTGGGTTAGTCTTTAACTAGGCTAGACTGGGCATTGATCCTTAATGGCTGAAGAGGTCCCGGTATAAAAAAAATCTTTATAGTCTAACCCACTTTTCTATACCTTGTCGTTGATTATTTAGCTAAAACCTTTTTTAGAAACATTATTCAATTCAATTCAATTCAATTCAATTCAAAGTTATGAACTCTTTTTTTAGTCCACCATACTAATATGGTATGGGGGACTATTAAAATAGTGAAATTTTGACTTTTCTTAATTTTACCAAAAATGAGTTACTAAGGTTGCAAAACACCTGAATCGAGGAAAAAAAAAGTTGTGTGTCGGTCTGTCGGTCTGTTAGTTGTCTGTATACAAGATAACTCAAGAACGCATCAATCGATTTTAACGAAATTTGGTAAAAAAATCTTCTATCGGCTGAACATGAACTGATTAACTTTTGAGTAGGGTGGGGGGCTAAAGGGGGGAAAATGGCGATAAAATATTTAAAAAAAAATTCAGATTTAAGTTTCCATGAATTTTTGCAATTTGTGGGAGCTTTAGTTTCCAAGTTATTTGAAAAATCGTTAAAATATATAAAAAAAATCATAACTTCAGAAGTAAAGCAGCTATTTATATGCGGTTTTCAGATTTTGGTTTTTGTAAATATTACCCAAAAATTTCGTCATGAGGTTCAAATCGTTTAAGGCTACAGTTTTCGAGATATTTTGATTTCTTTTCAACATAAAATAATTTATTGTATGGTGGACTATCCGTGCTTTCTTCGATAACCGAGATGAAGTTCGTCTTTGATAAGTCACTTGAGATGAAAAGTGGCAGAAACAAAGTGATTTAATACTGCGTTTAACCGTCAAAAACAGTGCCAACTTAAATAAAGTTAGGCTTCGCCTAATTGACTTACAATACAATCTTAAAAACCTGATTCATCATACTACTGTTAATTACAAATTCTTCGGTTCAATTTCGATATGTCGTCTGACATTTTTACACAAACTAAATGGAAATGCCATTGTCAGTGTCAAAAAACTATTCCGATTGAATTTGTATATTATAACAACCAACTTATTTCTTATAATTTAATTGGATAAATTTACTAAATTGTTCTTGATGACGATGCATCACGTGACTCTTCAGATGATACTTGTGATAGCTCGAATAACTGGGGCAGTACGGACACACAAGAGACTTTCCTTTTTGACATTCGTACTTTTTATGACGTGCCAAGCTAGTGCCGTACCTGTATTCTTGGCCACATACCTCGCATTTAAAACTATTATGGATGACTAAAATTAAAACACATTTTGCTGCAAACTACAAAACTCTATATTTTAATATAGAAACGCAACCCAGCTGGACGAAAAAATTAAGTAAGCTGAATCAAATGGCTATTAAAAACAACCTCATTGCTAGTTCAAATATTACCTTATTTTTTCTTAACTAAGAGAATAAGATGTTCATATTTCACCAGAAGATGTGCACAATCAACTCATCAAAATAAAAACATAATATTAAATATTCAATTATGTTTTATTAATGTTTATTTTATAAAGTGTTTTTAAAAAAGGGGAGAATTTGGATTATTATTAACAACCAATCCTTATTTTAGAGTCGACTACAGGAAGAAAGGGAGACGCGACAATCCCCTCAAACAGCCATTCCACCACTTATATATTTTTTAATTTGCCTCCAGAGGCTAAAACTGTTTCTATTAAAACATTAATTTAGAATGTTTCTTCGTGTCAAAAAAATGCCAAAAACATGAAAAAATAAAAAAATAATTGTATAAAAAATAAATAAAGTAGGCTTGCTAGTATTACCAAGATTTATTCATTTTGTGAGTAGATAAAAAATTAGTTTACATTGGGATTGTTTGAGTACTATTAATATATTTTATTTATTTGTTCGTAACAGTTTTAACATATTTGCAATGCCTAATGGCAATATTTAATTTTAAATTTTAAAAACAAATCGTGCAAAGTGTCCCGTCCGTTATGCTGGAATAGCTGAAAAGTCAAGTTTACTAAAAAGGATGGAAATATCGATCTTCTATACTTAATAGAAAAAGTCACCTTTTGTTCTTGTTAATATAAGAAAAAACGAAATAGAAATTAATTTTTTAACATATTATTTTTCGGTGTGTCAATTCTATTCTAATGAACGGCCGTCCTAAATAGCCTTCAAGAAATAAATAAATTTTGCGAAACGTTGGCATTTCAAAAAAAAGGACGTTTCATTAATATGATCTCAACCAATAAACCTACATCTTCAAAAAAATTTGATAGGTTTTTATATAATTGTTTGGTGTAATGCACTTCTGACATTTTGGTAATCTCCTAACATAAACAAAAAATGTCAGTTTTAGTGAGTCTGAAGGGGTTGTCACGACTCTTTTTCTTCAGTAAATATCAGATATATAAGTTTTTTACAGTAGACTGGCGATTGCGATAGCAATTCAAATAAAACCCTTAATTTAAAAATATGTAGAAGTTAAAATTTTGTGTCTTCTTTTAACGTGCAATTTTAAGTCGAAATTTCTATAAGATGCATAATCACAAAATGAACACTTATATCCTTTTTCTTTTCCACATTCAACTGATTTATGAAAAGCTAAAGCTGTTTTGTTTCTGTACGCCTTAGCACAATTTTCGCAATACACTGGAACTAAAAAAAAAATATACTTATATTGGTTAAGAATATTCTAATTTGCTTGCAAACAGTCGATACAGTTATAAAGCATATGTGCATAAAGAAGTATAGGCTTTAGAAGAGGGAGAAGGGGATAGAGGAAGAAAAAATGACCTAATTTTTAGTTACTTTAGTAAAGTTTTATAAAAAAAAACAAAAAGGTAAAAATCATTTTTGTACTCAAACAACATGATTTGAATTAAGAAATATGCAAAGTTCGATAAGTTAAATTGTTCAATAGTTGTGACTCAGTAACCCACAAAGCACGTTTTTTATCTCTCCAAATATCCGAGAGTTGCTACTGGATAAGTGCTCTTCCAGCTACAACTGTCGAAAACCTTTTAAATAACAACACTTTTAGAATTTCCATAGCTCTGAGACTTGGTCTTCCTGTGTGTGTGGAACACACCTGCGTTTGCGGAGAAATAGAAGATGCTTACGGCCCACATGGGCTAAGCTGCAAAAAAGCGCAGTTCGTGTTTCGAGACTAATTTCAGTCGAATTCCCGGCTGTATTAGCTTCTTCATACATAGAAAAACATTGAAAATGCAGGAGGGGGGCTGCAAATATTGGAGAGCATAAAAAACATAACAAATAAAAAGACCTAAAAGAGAGATACTTTCTTTTCCATTTGCTGTGGAGACTTTCGGTCCTTGGGGTGATGAAGCAAAGACCCTGATCGCTGAAATAGGCGCAAAATTACCGGATAAAAGCGCTCGAAGTTTCATCACCCAGAAAGTCGGGATTACAATACAGCGTAGGAATACGCTTGGAACGATCCCAGAAGAGTTATGTTTGAAAGATTTTTTTTAGGGTGAGTGTGTGCTAGCCCGCATTTTTAAGCTTGTTTATTTTATTTTATTTTGTTTTATGTACGTTAGATTTTATAGATTAAATGGCAGTTCACTTCTAAAAGGCTCGGAGAAAGATATAATATATATTTTTTTTTTTTAAATTTAAGTATTAAAAGAATTTTCAAATTTAAATTTGTTAAAATTGTCCTACAATATTTAATAAAATAAAAAGAATATGTTTAGAATATGATAAATTAAACGGCTTTGCTATAACCCTCATCTCATCAAATCGATGTTAAACAATTTCAAAAACCTGATATTTTTAATTTGACAGTTTCAATTACCATAGCAACAAAGTAAAGATAAGCCAGTCAATCAAAACACTCCCTTGGCAAAACCAATTTTGCAGTCGCCGCCTTTAAAATGTTTATTTGCGTTAATTTTTGAGTATTTCTCTACACGCCTGTAGAAAAAATCGCGTACCTAAAACACACCTAAACTCCGATATCGCGTCAATCGGCCATCTGCAATTTGTTAGGTAAATTAATATTTTGGGTAGCTATGCGTTTTGGTCAACAATTTTAATTTGACTTAAAGGCTATTTCATTGGACTTAAACTTAAGCTAGATTAAATTTAATTGATTGTAAAATCACCTTCTCAACATCGATTAAATTAGGATTTACATTGAGTTACAAAATGAGGTTACTTAATTTAATATTTTGCAAGCATTTGTAATTTATACTGTTGCTTGCATTTCAAAGAACAGGAAAAAAAAAGTAAATTAGCTAAGTTGGCGTTTTGGAAATCTAACTCGTAAAAATAGTACATTACCTAGGGATTAAAGTGCCACATTTAATACCGCGGCGGAAGTTTTGTAGCCCGACCGTAGGAATTCGTAGATTTATATACTATTTTATGCACTTTAGGAAAAGATATTTGTTAAAATTATGTTATTTGTACGCCAAATGGTTCGTCAACTACAAGAAAGGGTGCTAAGAATGAAATCTTGACCAAGAGCAAGTGCTGTTTGGCTTGACTTTTTAATTAAATTTACTTGTAATCCCTAAGCTGAGGGATTAAATTTATTTTTAATCCCTTAGGGATTAAATTTTCTTTCTTTGAATCCCTTAAGGATCAAAAGTGTCAATTTAGTCCTTAAAAATAGGGATTAAAAGTACATATTTAATCCCTGAAGTGCATAAAATATATTAATTTAAAAAATTTCAGTCCTTTACAAAGATGCAATCGGAGGAAGTTTGAAATTGATTATTATGCTTTTATTTTGTATTAATGAACGTTTTTTATTATTATTCATATTTTTTATTCAGTCAAAAGTTTATGATGCAAAACCATGTTTAGTTATGATTTAAAATATGCATTATCAGAGCTTCTTGTTCTTTGGTGGCAAACTGACAGTGCGCGTGCTTACACTTAAAAGTGCTTTTCACTGGAAAAACAAAAGGCGATTCGGCCATCTCTTCGCTCACTGTCCTTTTCTTAAACGGACGGTTTTTTGACTGACAATAAGCTAAAGAAATAAGAAAAATGCTTAGCAAAAAATACATTATTAGAAACTAGGTCTACATTTTGTATTTTCTAATTGATAAAAAATACTACCAAATCTGAAAACATTCTAAAAATGTGTACTAATTTTTATAGTTAACGTCAAAAAATAGAAAAATATCTAATGTTTTAAAATTCTACCAATCCTAAAATGTATTATTTGGAAAAGTATGTAATGAGTGATACGAACAACTCTTTGCACACAATAAATTTTGATGGACTGAGCTCATACAAAAAGAGATGCAGCTTCTGTATTTGGTTACATCTCAGACATGAAGCAGCTAAACGAGGAATTTATCCCCGAAAATTATAAAAAAATTGTGGGTTATAATTTCTTATATTTTTTTTTAGTTTAATTATTTTGATTTTTACCACTCATTGCATTTATTTTATCTTTACAAGTTTATATCAAAGAGTAATTTAAATAAGTTGTTTAAATATAGTAGAAATCAAAATTTAAAAACGTACTAAAATCGAATTGAAATCTACAAAAAATTGTCAAGTTAATCATATAACAACTCTGTAGAAATAGTTTATTGGCAATTTTTTATTAATTTGGATAAACATACATTATATATAATAACATGAAGCAACAAATTTAATAAGACCAAACTACCTTAACAAATTCACGTTCCTTTCTGTTTAGGTTTGGTACACACTTGACGAAGCAGATGCCTGTTTCGGTGATTTTTCTGTTTAAACTTCTTTAAACATTTTTCACACTGAAATTTTCGTTCAACCCCACATTCGTACTCCAAGTGACTTTTAAGATGCTTTTTGTTTTTGTAAGTAGATCCACATTTATAACATGCATGTCTCCCTGTAAAAAAAATTGCAATTAAAACACAGTAAAAATTATTAAATTAATATCGGTGTTAGTATAGATACGGAGTGTAAAAACGTTAAAAATACAAAGAAAATTTGTAATAACAAATTTAATTTATAAGTAACTGTAGACCTAACGCAATTCAAATTATACCACTTATATTTAAATAAAAATTTTAATAGAAATAATAAAGTTCACACTTTAAGTAAGAAATATTTCTGACACAAATATCCAAAAGACGACATAGGTGCCACTTTTTAAAAGCTTGGCGCAAACTTTCAACTTGAGAACGTGTTTTATTAAATAATGTTTGTCGGACGTAAAAACATAATTTCCAATAATTCCATAATATTCAACAAATAACAAGTCGAATAGTATTTAAAAACTTAATCTAAAATTCTGATTAGTAGATCCCGGAAAGGGTTTTCTAATTTCCGGGGGCTTGTGAACCTTGGTAAAATGCGATTTCAAACTGTCTTTGTGTTTATATTTTCTCTCGCATTCTGGACATTTAAACCTGGGATGGACGCCACACTCGTATCTAAGATGTCTGATTAGGTGTCCCCTTTGTTTGTAGGATGAGTCGCAGTTGGGGCACATAAATCTGCCTCTTGAGTCATGGGCAAAAAACATATTTCTAAAATCTAAATCACACTTTTTGTTTCTATTTTCATTTATATAATAAATTGTACTTGTTACATATCTTAAAGGGTAAATTGTTAGTTGTCAACCACTAGTTATAGCACCCCTTAAAGCATTTCAATATTTACAAAACTTGTTTATCTATATCTGTAAAAAAATTGAAAAAATTGTTTCAAATTCGGCACACTTGGACTGTTTGAGATGCTTCCAGGCAGGAAAAAAACCTAAATTCACTGCGTATTAAATTTTCACTAAAAGTTAAATGGAAAAACCCGCATCATGATATGTCAATCCGTTTTCAAACCACAAAGGGTCTTTTAAAAGTTTAAATGTTGGGGAGAGAATATTTTAGTTTTTATGCGAAATAATTTTTTTTAGAAAATCCCTGCTCACTAAAAACGGTTTAATATACAGGGTGGAGATTTTTAATGAAATATTGGCCGTAATAGGTTAAAAAATCCAAAAACACGTCAACTGAACCCTCAGAAAGGGGTCTGTTCACACCATATAACTATGAGATACTATAATGACCCAAATGCTCCAAAATGTGTAACGAAAATAACTTTGAAAAACAAAGGAGAAAATTCAAAATCGCGGTTGGCTTTAAAACTGCTTGGGTCACCAGGCCATAAACCAAAAATCTACTGCGCATGCACTTACAAATCTATGCCTGGCGTCGTAGTGACCTTACGATAATTTAGTGACACTTTCACTGCTGACGCAATCGACGCGTCTGCCCGTTTACACTCTGCGTTTATCGTTTTTTTCCAGGCCAACTTGATTGGGAGAGTTATTATTGGTACGCATTTTTCTCGGGAAAAGCAAGGGTAGGGCATTATAATATCTCATAGTTATATGGTTCACACACAACGATTTTTTAAATGAAAAGACCATAATAATTCCAACAAGGTGCGACAATCGGGGTTTTCTCATTTGAAAAAAAAAGTTGTATGTGAATAGACCCTATTCACAAATATTTTTTGCCGAAAATTTTAGCTGCTAAAAATCTTAGTTGACGTGTTTTTGGATCTAAAAAAAAAATATTTTAAGCCACTACGGCCAATATTCCATATAAAGTCTCCACCCTATACAGACCGCTTCAAGCTACTGCGAACATAGGGGGAATCAAGTCCAATTTACTCTCCGTGCCGTACGACCGAGGTGGATTCGAAGCACGCTGCAGTGTTATCTTTTGGAAATTCATTTTGTTTTTATTATTTTGTTTTATTTCTGCCTTGCTCGAGAAACAGATGGGTAAGTTCTTAATTGAAATAATACATTTTTAAAACCAAAAATGGATGTCTACGAAGTTGCCGAAAAAGTGCAGATAGTCAAATGGTACTATCAAGGCAGACCATTGAGACTTATTCAAGAACTTTTTCTGGAGAATTTTGTAAATCGCCCAGAACCTAGTTTATACACGATTTATAGGTTTGTGCAGCATTTTGAAAAGTTTGGTTGTGTAGCGCCAAGAAACCATAAAAATCCCACTGTTTTGAATGACGAGCAGGAAGTACGAGATGTGATGATTTGCGCTGCAGTGGAGGAAAATCGAAAGTTAACTAGCCACCAAATTGCCGAAGCAGTTGATACGTCTTCAGCCACTGTCTTACGTGTTCTCAAAAAGAATGGTTATCATTCTTACAAAGCGTCAAAAACGCATCAAATTTTTCCTGAGGACAACTATCGTCGTATGGAATTTTGCGAAACAATGATGGAAAGGGCTAATCGTGATGAAAACTTTCTGTGATCTATTCTTTTCACAGATGAAAGTACTTTTCCATTATTGAATCGTCATAACCCAACACACGTTCGATATTGGTCGAGGGAAAATTTGCATTTGTATTTTGACGTAAGAACACAGTATCCCCAAAAACTAAATGTTTGGGGGGGTATTGTTGGGGAACACGTAATTGGGCCATTTTTTATTAACGGCAATTTGAATGGTCCTAGATACTTGGATCTACTGCAGCAGCATATTATTCCAACTGCTAGGCAGTTGTTAGGTGTGAGATTTGGTGAAACATGGTTTCAACAAGATGGTTGTCCCGCTCACAATGTTGGCCTTGTTAGGGAATATCTTGATAATGTATTTCCTAATCGGGTTATAAGTACACGGGGAACTATTTTATGGCCAGCTCGATCACCCGATCTTGCTCCTAATGACTTCTATCTGTGGAGTTATATCAAAAATAAAGTTTACGGGCATGAAAGGGCTAATAATTTGGAAGAACTTCAGATTAAAATTGAAGAAGCTTTTCAAACTATCACCCCTAACATGCTTGGAAACGTTAAAAGGGGTTTTTATAATAGGCTCGGATATTGTCTAGCCGAGCAAGGAGGACTTTTCGAACATTTGCTCTAATTTTTTTTTGACTGGGAGAATCTTTTTGGTTTTTAGAATGTATTATTTTATTTTGAGAACTTGCTTTTATTTTGTTTCTCCTTATTATTTTCATTGTAATACGTCGTCACTGATAAATCTGAGCAGTTGACAATAAAACGCTCTTATTTATCAGTGACAAAAAATAAGAAAATTACGTTATAAAAATTTGCGTATTTATTGACCAAATTCCGGTTGCATTGACTACGCTCCACACAGCACCGTGGTTAGAGGCGTACTAAATACCAAAGGAAAGTCATGCAAGTGGTGATCGCAAGCCTGAGTATTGGTTGCTTCACTGATAGGCGTGCGGTGTCTCTGCATGTACGTACACTGGCAAATTAGACTTCTTCCGCCCTATGTTCGCAGTAGCTTGAAGCGGTCTGTATATAAGTTAACGTTATGACACCTTTTCGCACAAGTGCGGTAAAGTGAATAGGTTTATTTAAAAAAATTAAAATACAGATATATTTATTTATATATTTCGTTTTTGGAAATTTTTGGGGCTTATTATAGGCCGTTTCGTGCGATAAGGTGTCACTCTCCGCGTTTGTTAGGTAAGTAACTATTACAACCCTATAATTTTCTACTGAAGAGAATAATACAGTATTTGACAAAATTCGTTAGGCATTGTAAAGTAACACTGTGTGTAGAAATTAATAACATCTCCCTTAAAAAGGGTTGTGTAATTGGATTCACTATTGACTCAAAAATGCCACCTGAAAGAGTAACATTGAATTTGGTTCGCAACTTTCGAAACACACTTTTTGAATGTGGAAACTTAAGCGCGTTTTTCTTGCAAAAAGAAAAAGTTTGCGTCTCTGCATTATTATTTTATTCGTTTCCAAATATAATGCTATTAGAAAATGTTTATACGCACGGGAGGGTGGTTAGAGTTTAATTTCCGGTCAGACACAAGAAATGTAGGTTTCAGTAACATAAAATAAAAAATGCAGTTTTTAAGTATCTACTTGTTTAGTTAAATCTGATAAAACAACTTAAGATTTACGCAAATCTTTGTAATAGGTCGTAGATATGGTTTGGTGCAAAATAAAAGCTATCGTACTAAGCAAGTAAGGCTTAAGTGTAAAAATAAAATTACTGGATTAATTCAGATAAACTTTTACACTTTTAAAGAATTTTATGACTTCATCAACCACTTTTGCTATATATACCCACGGGTCGGTCAGAATTGAACACAGCCAATTTAAGAAAAAAATGTTGTGATATTTGAGAATACATTTTTACCAGAATACGCTAATGCTTAACTTGTCAAAGTACTTGAAACAAAAAAATAATTTTGGAATTTATTTATTCTATAGAGTATTAATTTTATGCACATGTTTAATATGAGCATTCAAATTGCATTTGTAATTAAACCTCTTCGACCAATGAGGGCATGAAAACCCAGGAGGTTTTCCTCATTCAAATTTTAAATGACCCCATAGAGAGCGATTATTTTTGTAGGTTCTTTGGCACTGCTGCCACATAACTCGGTCATCTAAGAAAAAACAAGAGAAAACTTTATATGCACAAAAACAAATCGCATTGAAAGCCACAAAAACGGCATAGATATGACAATACTGCTTTGCTGTTTCTGGGCCAATCTTTACCGGGCAGAATATCGGAACCGATAAAACGGAATCTGTTGAAATTTGGCACAACCGTATCCAGACAGTTTTTTGCTAGACTCTCTCATTTTCGAAATAAAATAAACACGGCTAACGATAGTGAAAAATCTTACCTTGCTTTTTTTAGCTTCGTCGATAATACAGAAATCTGTAACATCAATTTTTGGATTTTTTTATTTTTTGAAAAAAATACACCAAATCCTTTTATCTGATAATAAAAAAGTTATAATTTTTTTCTTTGTAAGCAATATTCTGCCGGAATTCTGAAACGCCAAGGTCACGTAACTTAGTAGGCCCAAGGAAAACGAAGTGACTTCGTTTGGAGTATTGGAATTCAGGTTCCGAATAGCCACCGGCCACTTGTCTAATGGAACGTTCAGCCAACAAATTTGTTATTACTTTGATGTTGAATAATAATTTTTTCTTTGATTCTTTTTAATTTCGAGACGCTGCAATCCATGAAGCACGTAGCCGAGCATCAAAACCTTTTAAAGAAGCATTAATAAATGTTAACGTTCCTAATAAGTTATACTTTTCCTCACATATGGTGTGCGCACCCGTGTTCTGAATACTGCACGATTTTACTCGAAATGGTATTAGTGATGCCACCTATTGTTGATCTTTCAAAAAAATAGCAAAGCAGTGTTGTCAAATCTATGCCGTTTTTGTGTCCTTAACGCTACAATTTTTTCCCGTTTTTTTTTTTAAATAACAAGGAGAACACCTGACAACATTGGTATTTTAATTTTGGCGTTATCTTTTCCACACGAAAACCCGAAAATGGAAAAATGCCATTCGTCCAAATTTTGCAGGATTGTTTATTAAAGTATTTTTAACAACCTATAACATTGGGGACAGCAAAAATGTTTCTAGACCAGAATAGCAAAATCTTACTTATTTTATTATCCTAATTAACAATATATCTTGCCAAAGTTTCAGTTAGTTGGTTATTATGAAATGAAGCTAGGTTGCACCAATTACTTACTACTTGGAACTAAATAATTTTAAATATGATTCGCTTTAAAAACTTTTATGAAAACGCGGAGAATCGAACTTTTTCCTCGTTGGCTATGCCCAAATTCAATACCGCTTTTTTTAATGCTAGAATTTCACGGAATAGCTATGGAACTATTAAAAAATTATTTTTTTGAGCGGAAACAAAGAGTAACTATTGGAGAATCTACTAGTAGTGCCAAAAAAGTAGAATTTGGCGTCCCGCAAGGAACGGTGTTAGGCCCGGTGTTATTTTTAATATATATAAATGATCTTCTCGAAAATGTCTGCCATTTTTCATTGATTAACGTTCAAAACACAACTTTGTGGAAATAAAACTTCATACTTGCAATAACGAAACTTCTTGCAGCTGTTCAATAACTATCCAAGTTGTTTCTAAGCTATCAGCTTCAGTTTAAAGGCCAGGCTGAAAGCTTGTCCAGAAAATTAGGAAAAATAATTTTGATGATGAGCTGCGTAGCTTTCTTAACACTGAAAATCTCAAAACAGTTTATCATACAATCTTTGGTTCTGTGCATCATTGACCTGCGTTGAAATTATTTAAAACCGTTGTGTAAAAACAATTTTGAAAAAAATACTCAAGGGTTTCAACGGATTTTTTATATGAAGAATTTAAGTTCTTCGGTTAAAACAACTCTATGTCTACAAAATATTACTTTACATTTGAAAACCAAGAGATAACACGAAACCTAAGTACAAACATTCATAACACAAGACAAGTTATGAATCTAACTGCAGAAATACCAAGAAAATGCCAAATATTTTCGAAAAAATGTATTACTTACATGGCTTTAAAAATCTACAATATTTTACCAGTCGAACTGAAAAAAAAATAAATCATACAGCAAAATTAAAATAAAAATGTAGGCAGTATTTAATGACATTAAACTTTGAGTTGTTATCATTTATTGAAAGCTGCAAGGATCCAAGAATCCACAGGGACACCACAACTATTTATATTTCTCAAGGAACCAGATAAAAAGCGAAAACACACAACAGCAAAATATTTTTACGGGAAGGTCTATCTATGAATGCGAATAATGCGATCCTCCTCCAACGTGCTTACCGCTAGCCGTTGCAAGTGTCGCCTCCGTATCAGATCTGAAAACTACTTGACAAAATCGCGCGAAATTTGAAACACTTCCTTCGTAAAATAATGTGACCCATTCTGATCATCATAGTCTAAATTTTTTAATTTTCCTTAAAAAAAAGAAAAATCCTATTTTTAAAATAATTTGGAATTTAAAAAAACATCTGTATTTTTTGGTGTGTGTGTCTCAATTTTCTTATAGTTTTGGTTAAGTTTAGAAAAAGAGGTATGTAAACAATCAGCAGAATACATAATAAATATACTTCAATTTTTGTGCACTACCTGAATTGAGGAAGAGAGTGCTGTGAACGAATTGTAGTCAACGCCATAATGTTAATTATTTTGTTAAAATACTTTATGTATACCAATTGGTCTATTACTATTTGCAATTTATTATGTAGTTTTGTATTTCGGAATTTTAAATAAAGTTTATTGTATTGTATTGTATCGGGATCCAACTGCATGAAGACGGATATCGTAACCAACTGAATAATAAGCTGTTAGCACATTCATTTTAAGTATATTATTGTGCTGTAAATTTATGGAATTTAAATAAGCAAATAAAGAAGAATTGGCAATAACTAACGTCAAAACACAGCAAATCGTATTAAGAACGTATTCCGTTCCACGTAAAAAGGTAGTAACTGTTGCTTTCTCCGCAAATGGGACACACGAGCACGATTGAATCACTACAAAAAGAAACTCTGGCCACCAAGAGTTGTCTGAGCCAGAGAATAAAGATGTAACCAGCGCGCTATTACTTCCACAGAAAAGATACCTCCCCATCAAATAAAATCAGGAAATTTTGCGAAGGCCATAAAAGAAAAGTTTCCTAGAGTCAGCGATGCTAAAATTAAAAAGGGAATATTTGTGGGCCGCCAGATTAGGAAACTCTTCGGTGATGGGCAATTCGATTCCGCACTTCGAGGCAAGGAAAAAAGCGCTTGAAATGCATTTAGAATGGTTGCAATTAATTTTTTGTGAAACACTAGATCAGGAAACTATAAAGACCTGGTGTTTCAACTTCTTTTATGTTACCAAAACCTAGGATGTAACATGTCGTTAAAAATTTTTCTTGGTTTCTGATATGGATTACTTTCCGGAAAATCGTGATGGTGTAAGTGACAAGCACAGTAAAAGGTTCCACCAAGATATTATGAAAAGAAGGTATCAGGGAAAATGGGACTGTGAGGTGTTAGCCGACTCCTGCATGACTATTACGAGAAATGCCCCAGAGCCTACTTTCAAAAGGCAGGTTAAGGAGCACAAAATTATTGTCTAAACTCTAGATTCAATAATAAAAGTATGCTTTTTAATTACTTTAGTTAATTGAAAAATATATATTCATTTTATGCCTA
Organism: Oxystoma pomonae; assembly: GCA_963921995.1. Lineage (NCBI taxonomy): Eukaryota > Metazoa > Arthropoda > Insecta > Coleoptera > Brentidae > Oxystoma > Oxystoma pomonae. The sequence continues at coordinate 80,843,546 of OY998170.1, forward strand.
TAAATTTTGTCACAAATAATATAGTTTTCTTCTGCGAGCCAACTTTAACAATTAGTTGGTATATTTTCGTTACTTCGGTGAAGTTAATCCCAAAAAAAAGTTTTTGTTCAGGAAACAAAAAAATATGAAATTTGTTCCCGTAGTGTAATCAAAACAGTTTTCCAAATTCCTTGTTTAAAAAAAAGAACACAGAATTTTCTGTTTTTTTAGCAAATGGTTTTATATAATCAAAAGCAATATTTATTTATATTAAACTCCAATTTTTCTTAAGGGCTATAAAAACTTAAAGAAGAAACTTAGAGATTGGTCTGGAACAGCCATTAGTTTAATACGTCGGTCCATCCACACTTACTCATGTTTCTGACCTTGACCTGTAAAAGTAAAAATGGATTCGATCATTTTATATTTATGCAAAAATGATTCACAATACAAAAATTTAACTTTTCTAAGCAATCTAACAGAATATTATTTTGTATTTTCGTTTCTAATATGAGAATTCATATTGTATTTGTAATGGAATCTGTTCAAACAATGTGGGCATGCAAATCCAGGAGGTTTTCCACACTGAAATTTTAAATGGGCCAATAGGTGGCGGTTATATTTGTAGCTTTTTTGACATTGCGTGCAGATGACCCGTGTCTCTGGAATATATATATTACCTAAAAATATAACAGCTATAAATATATGCATATTAAAAATAAAACATATGCACATTAAGAGAATAATAAATTAAACTAGAAATAAGAAACTATTATTTTATTGGATTAACTTTTTACGTAAAGGTAGCTTGGCATACGCAAAGAATGCATTTAAAAAAATCGAGTACAGGCGAAAATTAATGATTTATTACATTTAATTTATATTTAGGATTTTTTTTTGGTTAAGGCCCTGGTATTCTAAAAATATTTTGACAGGACTTTTCCTCTAAATCCTTTAAAAATTTAGTAGGACATAAACGGTTATATTTTGTTTCATTCAAAATTTAAATATTTTAAAGTTTAGTTCACCAATTTTCAATATTTTAGCTATATAATAATAAACATGACTTAAAAAGAGTCTCCCTCTGTTTCATGCACAGCTGTACATATATTAATCCAAAGGCATTTTGTGTTTTATCAAATAATGTCGCTTTAAATGATATTTTCTCTTTGGCGCATACGGGCATAACTCGCACTTATAGGTTGTTGCATTAAAGCATTCATTTTTTTCGTGGCTTGCCAACGAACTACTGTTTGCATAACCCTTGCTGCAGTATCGACAAAACAAGTGGAAATCTGAAAAAAAAATCGTCGTTAGTTATGATAATAGGCTTGTGTCTTTTTTGGACAATAATGTTTAAAGACGATTTCTGGAATGATGTTTTGGATGTGCCCAAATTTATTAAAGATCAATACGCAGAATGGCACAAAAGGATCACTTTAGTAATTTTGGAATGTGAAAGAGAACCAGCTGACAAAAGCGACGTTAAGGCTAATTTCGAGTCAACAATACCTACCACGAAACCATTTAAGAAGAAAAAGCAACAAATTTATGATACGAAGCACGAGACGTACCGACCAAAGACCGCAAAGAAAACAATATTTTTTTTATTTTACAATTAACCAAGCACTAAAAATTATAATGCTAGATTTGCAATCCTTATATAATATATACGATATAAAAACGATGCCTAAAGAAATGGTATGAAAACGCTCGAAGGATTCAGAAAGTACCGCTGGTTATTCTGTTGGCATAAATGGGGTAGAGCTAGCAGAGGAAATTTCTAGAGTATTTGCCCTTTTGTATAAAAAGGATGCGCAGGCAATGTACTAAAAATAATAACGTTAAATTTGCCCCAAAACCTTAGTATTACCTTAAGAATATTGTTTGACATAACAATAACTGTTGCAGGTGGGAAAAGGAGTTTCTGTGGGCTAAAGTTAATTTAAGAAATTTTTACGTTTTACGACAACACAAGATCGTCTTTGCGGTTTAGCTATTTTGGCAATTGGTTGCTGATCTAATAAACTTAAAAAACATAATTAAAAAATTTGCAGAAATAAAAGTGACAAATAAAAATTTTGATTAATTACATTGGTTACTAGGTACAGGCAATTTTTAGTTTTAATTGTTTTGTCTTACTTGAGTGTTTATTAAGTTATATCTTTATTATAATTAAACCATTTGATTTATGTTTTATGTTTTTATTTTCAGAGGTGTCAAAATATCATTTTTCCCAGGGCGGTCTTAATAACTAGAGCGCTCCCTGGTTGGGCTAGAGTAACAGCATATTCTCAGATAACCAAATTATTTTTGATTATTCGGAAAAATCAATCTTTAGGTGATAATATTTACTGGCTTTGGGTGAGGCTTAAGCCCCTAAGCCACCCGCTCCCTGAGTCGCCAGTGGCTTGAAACTTTTTTTGAATTTTTAAAAGATTTAAATTGTTTCAACTCCGCAACTACATTTTCGGTGTCGTCTCCTTTTATCAGGAAAGAAAAAAAATACCGTTCTTATAGATTTAAAAAGTTTTGGAACTTTCAATAGTACAAAAAAATAACATTGTATTAGCAGAGAGACATTTTGTTTTATTAAAATTATTATAAATTGCAAGAAACATTTATGATAAGGTACGGATTCTTAGTAAAACTTTTATTTGGTAAATTAGGCCTAACTCGAAATATTTAAAACTAATTTAAATGATAGATAATTTACTGATAATAGTATAAAAAGTTTTACTATAGTTGTTAATACTACACTTGTGCAAAATGTATGTTTTTGACTAAAGTTTTGTTCTAGTATCATACAAAACTGTAAGGTACCTAGTAAAAATATTTGGTGTAATATTTTATGGCCTATGCTGTTAATTTTCGTCGTTGAATTACAAGAAATTATTTTTATGTGCATTTAGCGAGGTAAAATTAACCTAATTGTAATGTTTCCTTTCCTTCTAATTAATCCGAACATACAGACCGCTTCAAGCTACTGCGAACATAGGGCGGAAGAAGTCTAATTTGCCAGTGTACGTACATGCAGAGACACCGCACGCCTACCAGTGAAACAACCAACACTCAGGCTTCCGATCGCCACTCGCTGCCGTTCGCCGCCGTTCGTCTTGTATTTAGTACGCCTCTAACCACGGTGTTGTGTGGAGCGTAGTCAATGAAACCGGAATTTGGTCAATAAATACGCAAATTTTTATAACGTAATTTTCTTATTTTTTGTCACTGATAAATAAGAGCGTTTTATTGTCAACTGCTCAGATTTATCAGTGACGACGTGTTACAATGAAAATAATAAGGAGAAACAAAATAAAAGCAAGTTCTCAAAATAAAATAATACATTCTAAAAACCAAAAAGATTCTCCCAGTCAAAAAAAAATTAAAGCAAATGTTCGAAAAGTCCTCCTTGCTCGGCTAGACAATATCCGAGCCTACTATAAAAACCCCTTCTAACGTTTCCAAGCATGTTAGGGGTGATAATTTGAAAAGCTTCTTCAAAAACAGATAGAAGTCATTAGGAGCAAGATCGGGAGATCGATCTGGCCATAAAATAGTTCCCCGTGTACTTATAACCCGATTAGGAAATACATTATCAAAATATTCCCTAACAAGGCCAACATTGTGAGCGGAACAACCATCTTGTTGAAACCATGTTTCACCAAATCTTACACCTAACAACTGCCTAGCAGTTGGAATAATGTGCTGCTGCAGTAGATCCAAGTATCTAGGACCATTCAAATTGCAATTGCCGTTAATAAAAAATGGCCCAATTACGTATTCCCCTACAATACCCCCCCCCCCAAACATTTAGTTTTTGGGGATACTGTGTTCTTACGTCAAAATACAAATGCAAATTTTCCCTCGACCAATATCGAACGTGTGTTGGGTTATGACGATTTGACCATTTGACCATCTGCATTTTTTCGGCAACTTCGTAGACATCCATTTTTAGTTTTAAAAATGTATTATTTCAATTAAGAACTTACCCATCTGTTTCTCGAGCAAGGCAGAAATAAAACAAAATAATAAAAACAAAATGAATTTCCAAAAGATAACACTGCGGCGTGCTTCGAATCCACCTCGGTCGTACGGCACGGAGAGTAAATTGGACTTGATTCCCCCTATGTTCGCAGTAGCTTGAAGCGGTCTGTAGATGGCTAGTGTATTTCGACTCGTGTTCAAATACACATTAAACATTTTTTTCTATCAGGAAAACAGCCTGGATCGTAGCCTTGTATAAATCCCTATAAAACAACATAAATACTAGCCAAACTTTATAAAAATTTATCCGGTTTTTTTGCCTGGGAGAAATTTCCTAAATTTCATAGCATCCTCTCTGCCTAATTGAATATTGTGTTTATTTTTTAGATGAATCTGGAAGTTATGTACATAAACGTTTGAATAGCCACAATAGGAACAAAAAAATGATGAATCAATATTGCAGGCATACTTCATGTGACGGGAAAGCGACGCTCGATGATTGTAACGTTTCTGACAGTTTTTACATTTGAGGCCGATCCCTAAAAATGAATTATAAGCAATAGTGGCTTTTTACAACCATGTGGCTAACATGGTGCTTTTTTGAGAGCGCATTTTAGCCGCAAGTTTTAAACACTATTTTTGTACTAAAAAAACTAGAGCACAACAACCACTAACAGTACTGACACCATTTTTATAACATGAATCAAAGAAAAGAAAATGGCAGATCCATACAACCAAAGTTTCAATGGATGGCTCCACACAAGAGCATTTGGGTTGGGAATTTTTCCGCGCGTGGCGTCATCTAAGGTCAACCCCAAGGACTAATTTTACAGATTTCTATAAAATTAATCCGTGATTTTTAAAGCCAATGATAACTTATAAACCTATTTTTTTAAAAGAATTTTCAGTGCCTATTTAAATTGATAATCTTAATAAGGCTTAATGAAATGAGATTAGGGACCTTAGTGATGCCCATTTTTTTTTTATTAACAGTTGTTATTTTCTAGTGTTTTTAAAACGATTGCTTTTGGAGAAAACTTGAAAAAATTACCTAATTTTTAGGTAAGAACACATGTTTTTTATTTTATTTATTTATTTGGTATCCCAAAAACACATTTTATAAAAGATTGCATAAAAAAGGTTGTTTTTATAAAATTTTAATAAAAAAGGTTGTTTTTTTCACTTAAGTACCTACTTAGAACTACAATACACCAAAGTAATTATCTCTAAAAATTATCCTCATGTCCATATTCACCAACGTGAAAATTCTTCCATTAAGCTTTAATCATGATTGACACTAATCGGAGTTTAGAATGACTCGTGGAAAATAAAGTTTCAATATAAAACACCACATTCTAAACACCGATTAGTATAATCATGATTAAAGCCTAATCGCGAAATTTTTGCGTTGGCAGATACGAGCAAAAGTATGTTTATTTCATTTATTATCATATCGGTATATATATATAAATACATCCTTAATTTGTACAATAGTTTGTTTGAAAGTTTGAGACAATGATGTGTTTGAAATTAACTCTGTGTTTCGGACTTTCATTGTCTATATTTTATTTATACACGACGTTTCGATCAGTACAATCTCTGATCGTCTTCAGGTGCAAACTACAATCAATTCCTAAGGCTACGTACTTATATACTGTAAGAAATCACTCAACCTTGAAATTTAAGAAGTTGGCTCCGCCCAAGGAGGGGCTTCCAAATATTTGGGATTTCAACACTTGGTTTACTGAAAATACCCTGATTCTGCCCAATAACGGCAGCTTCAAGGAATCTTCGTTTCTTCCAGTGTGACTCTTTGTGCAAAACCTTTGCTTCTGCCCACTTCATTCGGTGTTGTTTTGACCATGCATGTTCGGCAATTCCTGATTTCGTGGTTTCACCTTTTTGGGTATTCGTCTGATGTTCCTTAAGCCTAACAGATAGTGGTCTTTTAGTTTCGCCTATGTATGATTTACCACACTCACAAGGAACTTGGTAAATGCATTCCTTATTTTGTTTGTTCTTCGGTTTTGTTTTACTAAGAAGGCTTCGAATTGTATTACTAGATTTAAAAACTGTTTTAATATTAAAGTTTTTCGCTACTCTTCGAATTTTCTCTGATACTCCTTTAACGTATGGGATTATAAGGAATGCATTTGCCTGGTTTTGGTCTTGTAATCTCGGTCCTGTTTGTTGAAATTTAGAAATAGTATCTGTTATAAGTTTCAGGCTGTAACCATTCTGCTGCAGATCCTTCTTAATGTTTCTTATTTCGATTTCCAAGTCATGAGAATTGTTACAAATTTGAACGGCTCTGTTATACAAAGTTTTGATTATGCCTCGTTTGGTTGTAGCAGAATGATTTAAACCTTGATTTAAATATTTTTCTGTGTGAGTGGGTTTACGATAGACTGTTGTTCTGATGTCGCTTTCTACTCGTGTGACAAGTACATCAGACAAGGGCAATGCAACAGTGATTTTGGACACGGAAACCTATGACCAGAAAGTTGAAGAGGTACTTGCTAAAGGAAACTATAAACTTCTCCCAAAAGATCCGACGCAATCAATCGAAAGTAAGGTTTATAGAATTTTGAAAAAGTATTCCAGATATATTCCGGACAATACAAGATCTCAACTTACACCACATTATAGCAAGCCTCCTCATCTATACGGACTTCCCAAAATTCACAAAGATGCAATGCCCTTACGCCCAATTACAAGTTCCAGAAATTCTCCAACAAGCAATCTGTCTAAATTCCTTTTGAAAATTATTCAACCTCTTGCAGGCAAGACCGCTTCATTTGTAGAAAATTCTAACCATTTTGTTAATATTCTTAAATCTTTTGTTTTAGGAACCGATAGACTTGTCAGTTTTGATGTCGAAAGTCTATACACCAATGTCCCAATAAAGGAATCGCTAGATATTGATGTACTTGTCACACAGGGCAATATTTAAATCAAGGTTCAAATCATTCTGCTACAACCAAACGAGGCATAATCAAAACTTTGTATAACAGAGCCGTTTAAATTTGTAACAATTCTCATGACTTGGAAATAGAAATATAACTTTCTATTCTATTTCTAAATTTCAACAAACAGGACAGAGACTACAAGACCAAAACCAGGCAAATGCATTCCTTACAATCCCATACGTTAAAGGAGTATCAGAGAAAATTCGAAGAGTAGCGAAAAACTTTAATATTAAAACAGCTTTTAAATCTAGTAATACAATTCGAAGCCTTCTTAGTAAAACAAAACCGGAGAACAAACAAAATAAGGAATGCATTTACCAAGTTCCTTGTGAGTGTGGTGAATCATACATAGGCGAAACTAAAAGACCACTATCTGTTAGGCTTAAGGAACATCAGACGAATACCCAAAAAGGTGAAACCACGAAATCAGGAATTGCCGAACATGCATGGTCAAAACAACACCGAATGAAGTGGGCAGAAGCAAATGTTTTGCACAAGGAGTCACACTGGAAGAAACAAAAATTCCTTAAAGCTGCCTTTATTGGGCAGAATCAGGGTATTTTCAGTAAACCAAGTGTTGAAATCCCAAATATTTGGAAGCCCCTCCTTGGGCGGAGCCAACTTCTTAAACTTTAAGGTTGAGTGATTTCTTACAGTATATAAGTACGTAGCCTTAGGAATTGATTGTAGTTTGCACCTGAAGACGATCAGAGATTGTACTGATCGAAACGTCGTGTATAAATAAAATATAGACAATGGAAGTCCGAAACACAGAGTTAATTTGTACAATAGTTATTTATTATTGAGTTTATGATGGTTTCGACAGACATGTTTATCCACATTAAATTTTCTTTCTATGGAATTATTGCAAAACAAGCCTTTTGGAACTGTTTTCTCCACAATCTCGATATTTGTGATGCAAGAAGTGTCAATAGTATGTAGTTTTACGGGAACCAACCACAAAGCCTAAGTGATCCTTCTTGTCCGAGTTTCCCCTATCCCTCTCTACAAACGGGGCCAAAAATCACACTTATACATTGGGTTTTGACCACAATTATATCGTACGTGGTGAATCAAATAACTCTTGTGCTTGTAAGTCTTGCCGCATATGGCATGTAAAACCTAAAAACAAATATTGTTAAGGGAATAAAATGGAAAATAGCGATCTTCACACTAAACTCTTTTTAATTTATGAGGGACATGTGTATTAGTTACATAAATTATTGAAATATTTTTTTTTTTACATTATTTTAGAAAACTTCCATTGCTATTATTTTCGAAAAAAAAAATAGTTTTTATTAAGTTTTTTACACATTTCTTGAAAAACGGTCGTCAAACTAATTTTTTTTGGTATAATTTGTCATTTTTTTCAATAAAAAAAGCTTTTCTTTCTTAAACATAGTCAGTTATTAGATGATAAAAGATATTCGACATATGCAATTTACAGAATATCCCATTATTTTATTTTATGAATATTTCTCATATGCACTTTTAAATGGTATTTTCTTTTTGTTATGAAATGACAGCAATGACAATGGTAGGTTACGGCCTTAAAACACTCCAAGTTCTGGTGACTCCATAGAGATTTTCGGTTGTTGTAGCCCTTGCCACAGTGTGGGCAGGTATATTTGCAATTATCTAAAAAAAATCAAGTCAACGAAGATTCGGACAGTTTTATTATTTTTAGTAAATTGTTAAATATAATGAAAACACAACAATCAAAAAAAGGGTTAAGGAAATACTTTTTTTGACGAAATCGAAAGTTATCCTGGACCAAACGAGTCGCGCACTTTTCATCTAATTCCATATTTTATTTTAGAGAGATTTTACCACTTTTTATAACAAGAAATGAGGAAAAAGAACAATACTTAAAGCATGCAAAAAACTAAAACACAAATGAAAAACTCACAGGAATCAATCAATTTTATTCCAGCATTTAGCCAGCGTCTTCTACCATTTTAAACCATGTATCTAATTAATTATGAGATATTAAAAAAAAATTAAAATTATTTCTAATTTGACAAAATTATCCTGGTAGGTACTTAAATTAATCAATTGAAACCCAAAAAAGCAACAATTTTGAAATCTAGTGAATAATAAAACTATTTTTTTGGTGATTTTTTAAGTTAAACTAGTCTTGTCAGTGTTTTAATGTTTGGTTTCTGGGTGCTGAAATATTTTTTTATTGTTAAGAGGTAAAAAAAGTATTTTAAATAATATTTTGGACGCATATAGTGTCAAATAAATAAATGGTCAATAGAAGAATATGGTGAGAATTGCTTATATATTGTGTTATATTTTTTTGTATATTTTTCTCATTTTTTAAATTAAAAGCAGTAAAGAATTAAGTATTTAAGTAAAGAAAGAATTTTATCAATTTGTTTAACCTCAACGATATCTGAAAATTTTTAAAATAATTATCATGAAGCTATGATAGAAATAAAATTAATAGGTCACAGTTGGTATAAAGCGGGGATTTAAGAAAAAAATATATAATCTTTAAAACATAGATTTTTGTCTCTAGCTCTTTTCTGTGGAACTATTTTTGGAAAACATTCTGAAAATCTTAATAAGTTTGCTTTACTATTTTTCTAGATATTGGCATTTAAAATGTCAAAAATTCAATTTTTAAAGGACCATATCTTTGAAACTAAATAAAATATCTCTGTTGTGTTCAGTATCGATTTAAGGGGTTTTTTACGAGGAAATCAAAAATGGCAACAGTTTGACCTTTTAATTCATATTTTTGGAATAATATCGTTACTATGACTAAAAATCTATAACCTTTAAATAGGAATGTCCAAACTTCAAACTCTTGTCATTTTTTATTTGCTCTTAAAAACCCCTCAAAATCGATAGTAAACACAATAGATATTTTCTTTAGTTTCTAAGATAGATTCTAGATTGAAAATTTAATTTTTGACATTTTGAAAGCCAATATCTCGAAATCAGAAAAGTAAACCTTATAGTCTCGGGTACCATTAGAAAGAGAATTTCAGCTAGAATTCAAAAATGAAGTCAAAATAGGGCGTTGCTATTTAAGGTTCTTACAATATTTTCCAAAAATAGCCCCCCAGAAAAGGGCTACATAGGTTATTTTACTTTTTACGGTAAATGATAGTTGGCAATTTATCGAAAGCAAAAGTCTATATTTTAATAATTATATTTTTTTTAAATTAAAACTCGAGTTAGAACTTTTCTCTACACCAACTGTGAAATACACGTAGAAAATCAAAAGGTTAGAAGGGGATACTTTGAGACACCCTATATGTTAACATAATAGAAATTTTACAATCCCGGTTAGAAAATATGCACCTAACCTAAAATTAATTTATAATATATATTACACTCTGGGTAAACATATATGGCACACAAATCTTAAAAATAAAACAAAAATTCAGAAAAGCAACACAAAAAAAAATATTTTTATAAAAGTACGGGCCGTTGGTATATTGAAATAACATTTCAATGTTTTATTCCACCGATTTCACTGACAGTGGTATGATAATTTTTTTTCACAGAAGTAAAAAAATCACTGTTTTAGTCAGAATAGAATACAAATTTTAATACCAATAAATTGTAGTTTTTACTATACAGGCGAAGTGGGTAGCACGGAAGTAAAAATAGGTGGAATGATAATACCCCCTGAGAAATTTCACAATAATGACCGCCTTATGTAGGTGACAGTTATGAGCCTCAAAGAAAGTAGTGGCATCAATTGAATCGACTTGACATTTTTTTTCTGATGTGACTTTTTCACAATCAGTATAAATGGTATTTTTTACCTTGATTTTTTTAAATTTTTGTTAATAGAAAAAGTAAAGTTATATCATTTTCAGATGCGTTTCAAATATACCAATGGTTTGAACTAAACCAAAAGTTACTAGGATGTTAGTGCGTCGTTTTTTAGTCAAAATAAGGTGTTTTCGGCTTTTTTGCGTGTTTTTGCTAAAATATAGTGTTTTGATTTGTTCAGTGATGTTATACAACCGGAAAAAAACAATTTAGTTCCTAATACCAAAAAGTCAGTTTGTCTTAGATTTAGTGCAGGCACCGCAAGAAGACTAAGGTATGTTATTGTGTAAGACAGCTGGCAGGTAAAGTTAACCAAAGCACATTGCTTACCTGCTACTACGGCTATTTCTATTCTAGGATGCCGTATGGGATTGTTGCGTGGGGAGGTGTTAATTCTGGTGACTTCAAAAGAATTTTTAAACTACAGAAAAAGGCAATTAGAACTATAAAGGCGTCAAACAAAACACTCACTGCAAATATTTGTGAGTTTATCTAGAACAATAAATCACTTATGCCAAATCTGAATTACCAAATCTTACACATCTAACTGATAGTCATTGTTATAATACTAGAAGTAGAGACATTTTAGAGGTCCCAAAACACCGCCTTTTGTTGTATGAAAAGAGTCCTATATATAGGGCAATACAAGCCTATAATAAATTAACTTCAGATCTTAAAAAACTAAATTATACCCAACTAAAAAAATAAATTTATAAATTACTAGTGAAAAAGGCGGACTACTTTATTGAGGAATATTTTAATAATTTGTTTTGATTAGTTTACTTTTACTATATTTTATCTATGTTTAAAATTGTGCGTCTGCTTAAATTTTAGTTACAGGTTTATTTAGTAGTTAATGTTTTTCTGTGTATCGGTTATATGTTCTATGGTTTTATTTGGATCAAGAATTTACCAACACAGGTTAGATTATATTTAAGGAAATAATCGACCAACTGATTACAGAGTGATAAGAGATTTAAATGTAATTACAGACCCTTACTTTTAAAATGACAACAGCCAAAAATAATTTTTGGGCTGTAGGTATACCTGTAGATATCTATAAAATGTTTGTATTTTATTTTGACATTTTTAATTTTAGTTATATGACAAATACCTATACATTGTAAATTGTCTTTATGGTTGAATAAATATTCTATTCTATTCTATTCTATTAATGACTAGTTTTTTGCTATGCGATTTATTATTAGCCTCGAAGTTAGGGGAATTTTGTCAATACCAATTGATTTAGGCTAACAAATGTCAGACATATGTAGCGATCATTTTCTTTATAGGCCATTACCATTCAACCTTTTTTTACTTCTGTGGTGGATAGTGGATTAGGGGAACGAGTTTCGACCGCCTCCCAGTTTACTACAACCAATTTTTACTAGTAGCTAAAACAGTGCTTTTTTTATCGATGAGTTTACGAACAGCCTCATCACTACACTCTTATTGTATCGAAAATGAGAATTATGCTACATCTTCTTCTAGTAGATCATCTCTGTTTTTTGGTTTAACATTACGCAATCTCTGAATAAATACTTCGTGCGTATGACGCAGGTGTTTCAGCAAACTGTATCCATGTCGAAACTTCTTAGCACACATCTGACATGTAAACGAAGGCTCCATACCGCAATCGTAGGTAAGATGTCTCACGAGGGTTTTCTTTTGTTGGTAAATTTTCGGGCATTTGGAACAAGCGTACCGAACATTCTCATGGTTAAAGGTTTTTATTGACGCGCACTCGCCGAGGGTTGCGGCAAAAAACGTCACTCCTACAATGTTAATAAAACAACTACATATTTTGGCTTTTTAATACTGTTAGAGCTTTAAATAATGCTGAGCGAGTTCACATAAAAATGGTTCCAAAAACTAACTGCATTTTAAAACGGTGCTGACCAAAATTCCAGTTGAATTAAATAAAACAAAAAAAATATGTTAACTTAAATTTAACAAAATGTGTTATCAGTGGCAAACAAATTTGGTTTTCCAAGTTGTTGTATTGCAATAATTTTTAAATGTCTTTAAGCAAATAAAGCTTTGCATTTTGTATTTGGCAAGTGAGATCACATCAAGTATAGAGGGTTTCTTAAAATGTGTTTTTTAATTTTTATTTTGATTTTTATTTATTTATTTTAATTTTTATTTATTTTATTTTATTTTTATTTCTTTATTTATTTATTTTATTTATTTATTAATTTATTTTGTTTTATTTTTATTTATTTATTAATTAATTAATTTATTTATTTTTATTTATTTTTATTTATTTATTTAAGAAATTTTAGAAAATACTTGCTTATTGACAACTACAACATTAATGATGTTCAATCATATCATATCATATCATATCAAAATAAGCTTTTGAATATACCGTTTTCAAACATTATTGCGATTTGTGGATCACCTTTTAACATCAAGAATTCTACCTCTAACAATAAGGTTTCAGATAAAAGTGGGTGCAAAATTTAAAAAAAAAGGATCAGCTGGCATAAAAAATCCATATTCAGAGACTTCAATTAGTTTTTGAGCCCAGTTTTATGTAACCCACATCTCGTTCAGGCGCACGATGCGGAGTGCAAAAAAAAAGCTAGCAACATGTATAATACTTAACTCAAATCATGGTATTGGCAACGCACAAAAGCACATTCAAAAAACACAGCAAGCAAAAACTAAACTCGAAAAAAAAGTGAACACGAGCAAGCACTTCAAAAATTCGAAAAAAAATACTCATGCTCTTAAAAAATAACAGGTCATTTTTTATAAAAGGATACATAAAACATTGGTAATGTTTTTGTGTAAATAGGATTGAACGTGATTTCTGATTTTATATGATAACAACTCGACCATAATTTGAACACTGACATGCACGTTTCCCATACAGGAACAGATGTGCGAATGCCAGGCGTTCCGCTCAAGGGGTGCGATTTATTTATGGTAGGGAACAGGGATAGTTGTTCACCACATGTTTTGTTCGGTCGAGTACACAAAAGTTAAATATGATTGTTTCTTCTTTACTTTTAAAACAACGGTAAAATATCTTAAATACCATAGTAATTTGTATTATTTAATTATTGTGTGCGTAATTTAATTTTTTTATTTAAATGATGATGTTTTATTAAATTTTTTGAATATTTTTTTCATAGCCAAGTGGATGAACAATCCAAAAAATAGTTTTTCAAATATAAATAATTTAGATGAGTGAAAGACGTGCATTTCGTGCTTCAGACCGGTTTCGTCTCACTCATGCGATGCATCATCAGTGAGCCAGGTGGAGAGTCTATAGCAATTGGTTTCTTCTTATCTATAATTTCAAACGGCAAAGAACAATTTTTTTTAACATCGGCATGCAATAAACAATAAAAAAAATTACAAATTAGTTCAGTTTCTTCATTTTTAATTTTGACCAGCATAGTTTTTTAATTATCTTATAAAAACCTTTAAAAAAATTACATAAAGTAATTATTTGTCGTTTACAATTATATGTTAGAAGAAATCAAACGCCAAACTCTCCACCTGGCTTAACAATTATACAAAATTCACTGATGATGGCTCGTAAGTGAATCGAAACCAGTTGGGATAAGCTTACATGAAATACACGTCTTTCACTAATTTCTATTTCACGTGCACATAACGATTTTTCCTCCAATATATAGATATACAGGGTTCGGCAGTTCTTGTTTAGTATGTATTGAAAAAGAAGCGCCAATGTCATCCACAATTAACTTAAAGATTCCCAAAAGATCCCGTCAAATTTAACGATAAATGTAATCTTTAAAGGGAGTAAAACAGTGATTATGAGTATTTTCTTATTTTAGTTTGAAATTAGAAGCCGCTAAATTAATTAAAATGCCAAAATGCCCATTTATCCACTACTACCGATGGTGTTCTGTCAACAAAGCTGCGAAGTCTGAGCCTGACCTTTCGTAACCAGTTACGCTAAAGTGCCGACTCGACGAGACAATTTATCGTAGCTGTCTCGCATTTGCACGAAATATCTTGTTGAAATAAATTTAAAACAATATTATACTTTTTAAAAAAAAATTTAAAAAAATTTTAGCGCATTCTTTTAATCTGCAGCCTTCTACTCTTTTTACTTAGAATTTTTCCTGTAACCGTGTTCACGTCTTGTTTAACTTTAAAACAAATTTAAAGCTGTTGGTAAATTTAATAACAGAGGGCTGTTTTTTAAAAAAAAAAATTCTGATTCTTGTACACTTCTTTATTTTACAAAAATTGCTGAGGAAACGGGGTTCCTCTCCCCTCCTCAGACGTACAGAGTCGCCAAGGGACGCCTGTTCTTCAAGTCTTAAATGCAAAATATTTTGTGGTACTTTCGTTGCATCATTTAAGTAGCAAATAAATAAAAATAATCTTAAGATCTTTTAAGCGATCTACTTTACGCCCGCGTCTTCTAAAGGCGCATTTACACAGACAAACTTTCCTTTGATGTTGAAATGCCGACAAACATTTACACGAACCTCTTGAGCAAAATGTTCAAAGAAATGTTCGAGCAAAATCGGGTACAAAAAAACACACGTAAATTTTGGAGAGAATGTTGAGCAAAATTTGTTTGACGAAATGTTGGTAATAAAAATTTCTTACAAATTTAAATTTTACAGTTTTATGGGAATTCATTGAACTTAACTGAAAATAGAAAGACTAAGTTTTAAAACAAGGTATTTTTAATTAAGTGCTTTCCGACGGAAAAACGATTTGATGTCGAAATTCACGTTTTACCTCATAAGCAACTTCGATTGATCTGATTTTTATAGGGGATATGCCAGTATACTTGTAACTTTTTTGGGGTTGTAAAAAAAAAGAGAATCAAAAAAAATAAAAATTGGCACTTATTTATTGCTGTTGCTGGGTTAGGAAAAGGTAAAACCCGTAGACTAGTGAGAGGGAGTTTTGGTCAAATGAACATTGACACACAAAATTACAGCAGTGTTTGACAGCGCTGCGTTCCGACTGTCTAAACATCCCTATCCCCCCCCAGGGAACAACTAACTACCCTCCACAGTTCTCTAAAAATATCCACCTGCATTTTAAAAAGTAATTACTTCGAAGACATTTCCGTTTTCTTTTTATAATGAGAGAAAACCAAAAAAGTTAAAGAAAATAATTAAATGTTATTACCTCCATCATTAACTATTTTAACATTGCATATGACAACACTGATAGCCAATAATAATGTTTCGCTTGCCGTCGCCTTTTTTTCACAAAACTTTAAAATAAAAGTTAATGTTCCATTTTTTTAAAGAATTGAGATCACTGATCAATGATGTAAAATTATATTTATTCTCATCTTTAAAAATATTTTTCCAAAATAGATAGCAATAACTTGCTCAAAAATTTACCCGAACAAAATGTTCAAAGAAAAGCTCACAAAAATGTTCGCGCAAAAAATTTCAGATCTTTTACACGAGCTTTTATTTGAGCATGTTCGTCTGTGTAATTGCGCCTTAATAAAACAGACTAAAGCGCTGAAAGTTTTCCTAAACTGATTGCTTGACAACGTTGCCTAGCCGGCATCTCTCTTCAGTGCATCTAAATTGAATAGCGTTTTCACTCATACGCATGCATTTTGGCACCCTAGACGAGAACTGTCGAACCCTGTATGTACTATATATTCAGATTGTACTCCACCTACAAACGTTCCTTAAATTATATAATTCAATTCCCAACTATTTACAAAAAGAAAATGTTAAATCGTTTTAACGCAAAATAAAAAACTACTTTTTTCAGACAAACTAAACACACCGCGAAAAACATCCAAACTTTTTTTTTGTCTTATTTTTTGATTAGCCCTTTTTAATATTTTTATTTTTAGTTTATCTATTAATTAAGAATTTATGTACTTAAAAAAAATTTAACTTTAAAATCTATTAGGTATTAATAAATTAAACAATCAAATTAATTTATATATATAACTTCGCTCTGTGCAACCTTTTTTTTTTCGTTAATAAAGGCGTTTCAATTCAATTCAATTTTAATCAATTGTAACCATTTTTTTTATATAAATGTGACTGATATTATTTTAATAATAGGGAATTATCGAAATGCTTGGCACTATGCTTAGCACTTTAACTAAGGGCATTGATCATATAGCGAAGCAGAAAATAGATAAAATGTTATTTTATTTTAAACCACTTTTCCCTGTATTGACATTAATCAAATTGATAGAAATTCAATGCAAAGTTAAACTTTTATAAAATTATTTTTTAAGAGAATATAGGTCACAAATAATTCGGGCACGATAATCTTCTTAGAGTGGACAAGACAGCAATGTTGGTGGATTGTGTGCATAAAAGAAGAAAAAAAAGTTCACAAAAACTCTGCCTTAATTGACGGCATAAGATTGACCGGTAAAAGAGTAAGGCCAAACTTTTGATAATTGACAAGACTCAAATTTTTTCCCATATTTTAAATTTTAGTAGAACGGTTTGGTAAAAAAACTAATATTTTGTAGACGCACAAAAACATTTTCTGATACTATACATTTATTTATTGACCTTTTACAAAAATGAATGCTGAGTTAGTTGGTGGTGTTTTAAATTGCATTTCCTCTGAAAATATTTATAACAGACCGAGCAGAAAAAATTCTTCGGCTTTCCGCAATCTCGTGATAGGTGGGCCGACAAAGAGTTGTAATTTTTGTATTGTTTGTTGCATTTTGGACACGATGTTTAGTCTAAAATATAAAAAACAAAAAATAGTAAATAAAAAAACTATATAATAATATGTCCTTCGACATTAACTCATTAAAATTATTTCGATTAAAGAATTTTGGCTTTAACCTAAACCAAACACCAATAGAATTTTTGAGGTTAAACATTTTTATGTTTACGTGGAGTAAAAATGTTTTCACGCACTCTGGGTGGCATTTTTCACACGCTCCTAGGAAAATGTTCATACATTATCAAAAAATGAAAAATAAATATATATATATTTATTAGTATTACGCAACGCTTTGTTGACCAGACAGTTGTCATTTTTAAATGCCAATGGCTGACTTGGCCAATTTGTTAGACAGGTACCCTTATTGTCGTGTGGTGGAAAAATTTTTATTTATATTATTTTTTTTAAATATATTTCAAATACTCATTTTTTATTTTTTAGCAATTGAGACAACTTTAAAATATTTTAAAATTTTCAATTTTTGGATAATGTATGAACATTTTCCTAAAAGCGTGTGAAAAATGCCACCCAGAGTGCGTGAAAACATTTTTACTCCACGTAAACATAAAAATGTTTAACCTCAAAAATTCTATTGGTGTTGGGTTTAGGTTAAAGCCAAAATCCTTCAATCGAAATAATTTCAATGAATTAGTGTCAAAGGACATATTATTATATAGTTTTTTATTTACTATTTTTTGTTTTTTATATTTTAGACAAAACATCGTGTCCAAAATGCAACAAACATATATATATATATATATAATATATATATATATATTTACATAAAAACTTGAATAAAGTTGATATTTTGCCGTCTAAACAAAGTACAGTTTTTACAATAAATTTTTCAAAAACAAAACAAGGAAAATAAGCATATTGCTAAAATGTAAAAAATAATCTCGCAGTTTAAAGCGTTAATGTCATGTGTAAAGCTCCCTCGAATTTGCATACTGTAGATACAAGGAAGGACATTTTTCTGTTTATTTGCGATTTTTGTACTTTGTAACAGTTTGTTACTATACCCCGGCCGTATTGGAATTATTAATTGTATTGAATTAGCTGTTTTGTTGGATAAACCTATGGAATCGGAGAAGTATACTTTGAAAAATGTTGCTTTCTTTCAACTGCATGTATAATGTGGTATTTTATTTACTACAGTTTAATTTTAAATGTGCCGTTTTTGTGATGTTTACAAGATTTCTGAAAGAGCCACAGCTATTTACCTAAAAACAAAAACTAAGTACCTACCTACATTTTGACATTATAAAATTAAAATTTAGTGTAATTTCCGCATAACAAATAAAAATTGTTTTTCTGTGTAACTTTAAGAAACAAGTTTATTATTTTTACTTATATAAAATTGCAGTAGCCTGGCTTAGCTTACCAATATGATATGGGGGACTATTAAAATCGTAAAATTTTGACTTTTCTTAATTTCATCAAAAATGAGTTACTAAGGTTCCAAAACACCTTAATCGATGAAAAAAAAAAGTTTTCTGTCGGTCTGTCGGTCTGTTGTCAGTCTGTATACACGGTCACTTAAGAACGGCTTAATCGATTTTAACGATATTTGGTACAAAAATCCTCTATCAGCTGGTGATAAACTGAATAACTTTTGGGTAGGGTGGTGGGGGTTTAAGGGGAGAAAAGTGTGATAAAATATTTAAAAAAATTGTAACTTTGGAACAAAAGCAAGTAGCGATATACGGTTTTCAGATTTAGGTTTCCATGAATATGGACTACAAATTTTGTTATAAAGTCCAAATTCGTGGGAGCTAATTTCCGAGTTATTTGGAAAAACGTTAAAATATATCAAAAAAAATCATAACTTTAGAAGTAAAGCAGCAATTGATATGCGGTTTTCAAATTTTGGTTTTCGTAAATATTACCCAAATATTTTGTTGTAAGTTTCAAATCTTTGAAAGCTACAGTTTTTGAGATATTGTCATTTCCTTTCAACATAAAATAATTGATTGTATGGTGGACTATCCGTGTTTTCTAGCACCAATTTTTTAAAAATATTTATTCGATATAAGTTAGTTACAGCATAAATGATTGATTTCTTACAAAGATTTTATTTTTAGTGGAAGCAAACAATACTCTATTACATCTATTTTTTTGAATGGTAGGTCTTTAAAACTACAAAATAAGGTCTTAATTAATTATTGTTAACTGCCACGTGCGACTTTAATGTACTTTTTTGGGTAAACTGTTTAAGACACAATTTACATTGAAACTGAGGCGTTTTTCCACATTCATATTTTTGATGGCGCATCAAATTGTATTTGTACTTGTAAACTTTCGAACAATTCGGACAAATTATTTTGGACTGCAACCGGAAAACTGCTAAAAAAAGAAAAATTATTAGTTTTGTTGTTCGCCTTTAGTAGGTAGGTACTTATTATTGCATCCAAATTTGCATTAAAATAATTTGTTGAAATTTATACGACAATATTTTACTATTTATTTCGTTAAGTATACATACAGACCGCTTCAAGCTACTGCGAACATAGGGCGGAAGAAGTCTAATTTGCCAGTGTACGTACATGTAGAGATACCGTACGCCTATCAGTGAAGCAACCAATAATCAGGCTTGCGATCACCACTTGCATGACTTTCCTTTGGTATTTAGTACGCCTCTAACCACGGTGCTGTGTGGAGCGTAGTCAATGAAACCGGAATTTGGTCAATAAATACGCAAATTTTTATAACGTAATTTTCTTATTTTTTGTCACTGATAAATAAGAGCGTTTTATTGTCAACTGCTCAGATTTATCAGTGAGAAACAAAATAAAAGCGAGTTCTCAAAATAAAATAATACATTCTAAAAACCAAAAAGATTCTCCAAGTCAAAAAAAAATTTAAGCAAATGTTCGAAAAGTCCTCCTTGCTCGGCTAGACAATATCCGAGCCTACTATAAAAACCCCTTCTAACGTTTCCAAGCATGTTAGGGGTGATAATTTGAAAAGCTTCTTCAAAAACAGATAGAAGTCATTAGGAGCAAGATCGGGAGATCGAGCTGGCCATAAAATAGTTCCCCGTGTACTTATAACCCGATTAGGAAATACATTATCAAGATATTCCCTAACAAGGCCAACATTGTGAGCGGAACAACCATCTTGTTGAAACCATGTTTCACCAAATCTTACACCTAACAACTGCCTAGCAGTTGGAATAATGTGCTGCTGCAGTAGATCCAAGTATCTAGGACCATTCAAATTGCAATTGCCGTTAATAAAAAATGGCCCAATTACGTGTTCCCCTATAATACCCCCCCCCCCCCCAAACATTTAGTTTTTGGGGATACTGTGTTCTTACGTCAAAATACAAATGCAAATTTTCCCTCGACCAATATCGAACGTGTGTTGGGTTATGACGATTTGACCATTTGACCATCTGCACTTTTTCGGCAACTTCGTAGAGATCCATTTTTGGTTTTAAAAATGTATTATTTCAATTAAGAACTTACCCATCTGTTTGTCGAGCAAGGCAGAAATAAAACAAAATAATAAAAACAAAATGAATTTCCAAAAGATAACACTGCAGCGTGCTTCGAATCCACCTCGGTCGTACGGCACGGAGAGTAAATTGGACTTGATTCCCCCTATGTTCGCAGTAGCTTGAAGCGGTCTGTGTAAGGCACTAGTTTTAAATCAAATTACGCTCTAAGAACATTTTATATAAAACGCAGAAAAAAATCTGTTACCAATTTTGAAATAGGTACGTGCAATAGTAGACACACAACGTTTTTTTAAAGTTAAAGATTTTCTAAACATATTGGCACAAAAAAACTGTTTTTTTTTAGCGTGTCCTTTTCTTAGTGTGCCTATATTAAATAACTTTATTAATTAACAGCCCATGCACGCTTTCCAGATGACATTTCAAAGTTGACTTCTGTGTCAAGGCCTTTCCGCACAAGTAGCAACAAAACTGTGGAGTTTTGTTGCATTCCCATCTTGCATGACGATAGCACGAGGTTCTATGCTTGTAGCGTTTGTGACATGTTGAGCAGACAAACCACGGTCCATCAGTAAAGTAATAGTCTGATCTAAGTTGGCAGTTGGATTTTTCTAAAAGCTTTTATATTTTTTTTTGGGCTGTATTAATATACTGGGTGGATTCTTTAAACAGAACGGTCCTCCTAGCGGTTTTGAAATTGGTTTTACAAAAAAATTCTTCTTCACTTTGTTTACGAGGTATGCCAAAAAAAAATTTTTTTTAACAATGGGACATTTTTGAATTCTAAAAAAAATTATCTTTTTGACAATACTACACACTAATAATCTATTTCCTATGGTTTCCGAGATAGAGGCATTTAAACTGGAGTTGTTGTTTAGGCCCTGTTTTACGGGGGATATTTGAATGAAAATCGAAGTTTGCCATACAGATTTAGATAAAAATATCTTGATTATCGTAAAAGACAGATCCTACTGTGTAGTATTGCTGAAGAGAGAATTGTTTGCAGATTTCAAAAATTGCAAAATATACAGGGTGTCCTATTTAAAAAAATATATTTTTTTGCCGTACCTAGTAAACAAAATGACATAAAAAAATCCAAGGAAATTAAAAATCTCAGTTGACGTGTTTTTGGATTTTTTTATTCAACCAAATTCTAACCTGCTAGAAGCACCCTTCCGTTTAAAGAATCCACGCTGTATTTATTTATAGTTAGTAAGTGTGATTAGTTTGATTATTATCGAAAAAGTGGTTGGATTGAATTTGAAATGAAATTTAGACGCACAAGTTATAAGCTTGTCAATCAAAAATGGAGAAATATGGTCGCGGGTGTACAAAAAGAACATAATATGGTAAAAATATTTTACAAAATTATAAGATTTATATAACTTAGATTAAAATGACACTAATGATTTGCCGACGAAAAAACAGATTTTTTCTTGTATTTTATTTTTGCTGTTTTTTAGCACTTACTTCTCTGTAATTTTTATATATAAATTTATTTACAACAGGGTTTGTACTTTAATGAAACGATAAGGGAAAAATCGGCTAAACTCAAGGAAAATATTAAAAAAAACGTTGATTTGTTTTAACATAGCCACTTTTAAGTAGGTAAATAAATATCAATAAAAACAAGAAGTTAAACTTCAAAATCAGTTACATCAACCGAAAAGAATCTAAAAAAAGAGTAGATCAAAAGATCTTGGGAGGAAAGAACGAAAATTCAAAATTGGATGAGTGTCCCATAAGGAAACACACAAAAGACCAAAGCGAGAGGAGAAACAATTAAACGATGTTTCGCCCGGGGTGACCAGCGTGGGCGCGTCAGTGGATTCACTAGTCACCCTCAATCCAGACATCATTTAACACCATTGCACACTCTGACTTCCAACCTTGAATCACAATATCAATATCAGTTCGTCAAAATCATAAAACGTAAAATTCAGACTGTGTCCAATAGTAGACACTTAAAGTTAATTTTCAGTTTTATCAGCAGTCGTATCCTTATCTCCATCGAGTCGACCAATCAAGCAGGTGCACTTTTAAAATCATGGCGAATGCATGACAGCTCCAGCTGATTAAATGCACAAAAATCTCGTTAGGTACGATAAGGGAGTAACATTACAACCATTACTGCATACATACGCGTTCGCCATTAGTTTAAAAGTATACCTGCTCGATAGGTAAACTCGATAGAGATAAAAATACGAATGCCGATAGCACCGAAATTTAACTTTAACAGTGGGATTTACTAAAAGGGTTTAGCCTATTTTAGACAGCTCCTAAGTTTAAGTTTGGTTTTAAGCATTTTATACCAACTTCCTTGAGTTTTCGACAGTTTGACTTATAAGAACAATTTTAATTGTTTTTTTTTTAGTGAATAATCATCTTAACACACTTTTTGTTGGATTTAAGAAGAAAATTTCTATTTAAAAGAAGTTTTTTTAACCTTAGGAGGGGATTTAAATGGTAAACACTCTGTTGAGCAAATTAAAATTGACGTTATATGTTACTCTTATCAAAACTTACCCTTGTTTATTGATTTTGGCGATTACTCACTGTCACAAAACCATTTCGATATATAATCATAAAATAAGAATTAGATTAACTTTGTATTTATTTAAAAGGGGTTTTTATCTATCAAAATTATGAAAAAACTTTATATATACAAACCCATCGCAAACTACAAATAAAAATGTTTCATCAAAGTAGGTCATGAAAAAAAATGCGGCTAAAAACAAACCTGAATCCAACTGATGCGTTTACAAAGGAGTAATGTCGGCTCAACAAACTGTTCGGTGCTGCAGAGTTAACACCTTTGAGTGCGATTTTTCAGTGGAAAGCTTTGTTTGATGATTAAGCTTTTAGATAAACTCAATGTTTTAGTTTCAGTTCTGTTTGTAAATAAATGAATAGGTACAGTTGTTTTGGATTTTTTTCATTGGAGACAGTTTTCGTACATAATCAGTGACCTTCGCTTATGTTTGTTTTGCCTCGTAGTGCCCTCATAAATATATTCTTTGTGGTAAACACGGGTTCAAAATATGGCGTTTTTCTGGACCAAATTGGAGGTGTTTTATTGACTAGTGAACAACTTTGCTTAGGGAAATTATAAAGGAACTTATTACCAATTGCCACAAAACAATCCTTTCTGGGGGCTATAAATTTAAACCACCCCCCAGAGGTGGTCTAAAAAAATCAACTTTATAACCTCAAACACAGATGATAAAGCTAATATGTGCCAAATTTTTGGCGTATTCACCATTTGCCATTTTGAAACCTGTCAAAAAAAATTAGTTTTGGGGCATTTTCTCCTAAAATATGGAATATTTTGAGAAAAGTAGTTTTTCTGTGGTATTTTGCAATAACAATACAAAATAATCAATAACTTTGTATCTTTTCTCTATGAGTAAGTGTTTTTTGAAAATAGGTTTTAAAATTTAGTACTCCCCACAGGTGTAAATATTTAGACCTATGGGGGGTACTATTTTAGATCTTAGTAAATCCCACTGTAAGTGTCTAGTAAATGTCGTGTTGTCATGTTTAAACGGGACTCTTAAAGCTCTTTTATATAAGGACGGTATAAAAATATTGTCGTATAGACACTATTAAAACCGTTTAAGCACTAAATTGACTTTGTTTTAAAGCGATTTAAGAAAGGTGCTTATCGCTTTAAAACCCATTTTATGGTCGTTATAAACACTTTAGCGCATTTCTTCTAACCTAAAGAAATACTCAACCCTGGTTTTCCGAAAAATCAGTTGTTAACTAAGTTTTTTATTTGTTTTTTCTTTAAACTGACATATTTAATGACATTTATTTTGATTAAAACCGTCCTTATATAAAAGCGCTTTTAGGTGCTTATAAACGTACCCACTAATATTATAAATCGATGTCTTTTAAGTTTCTTATTTGTCCATTAAGTTTAGGTTATGAAATTCTGGCAAATATTTCTGATATGCCTCGTGTAACTACTCTTGTATTGAAATCTGGTTTGACATCGATCGCAGGTGAAAGCTGGAATTTTTTGACATTTGTATTTTTCGTGCATATATCTGGCTTGTACGGAATTAAATAGTCGGCTGCACGTGCGACACTTTCTTTTTATTACAGCTAAAAAAGTCAACATAGTACACAAAATTTTTAATTAATAAGTCACTAACGGAAAAACTATTGGCGTCTTTTTACAAGTGTTGATTATAATAACAAGCGCAGTAAGTAATTTACTAACGTGGGTAAAAAAGTACAGTTTAGCTGCGAGCTGTAAACACTTTTTTATAACTTTATCAAAATAAGCTAGAGAAACAGAAAAATACTTACAAAAAACTCGAACACAAAAACCATAAAATTCCGGGGTTTTGAGAGTTAATATAAAATATTTATTCAATTTTAAATCGCTAATTTTGAAATGTAAAAGACACAGTGTAGATATAAAAGCAACATTTATTTCAAAAACATTCTCAAAATTTAAAGTTGCAATAACCTGAATGCACAGTGTAAAAATGTCGTGTAAACGCTTTTTCAATATTGACTTACTAACTATAATATACTTGTCCCGGAGTTTAGGTTGTGGAAATCTGGCAACTCTTTTTGATATGCCTTGTGTAATTGCTCTTGTATTGAAATCTGGTTTGACATCGATCACAGGAGAAAGCTGGAATTTTTTGACATTTGTATTTTTCATGCATATATCTGGCTTGTATGGAATTAAATAGCCGGCTGCACGTTCGACACTTTCTTTTTATTATAGCTAAAAAAGTTTGTAATTAATAACTAACGGCCAAATTAGTGTCTTTTACAAGTGTTGTAATTTACTAACGTGCGTAAAAAAGTACAGTTTAGCCGCGAGCTGTAAACACTTTTTTCTACCTTTAATAAAAAATCCTAGAAAAAAAGGAAAATACTTACAAAAAACTTGAACACAAAGACAAGTCCGGGGTTCTGGGGGTTTAGATATAATATTTTTTGAATTTTAAATCCCTATTTTTGATGTGTTAAAAAACACAGTCAAAAGTAAAAGATGCAATAACTGATAAAAGAACATGTAACTTATCCGTACGATTTCTGCGAAAATGCAGTTTAAATGACTTTTGTCATGGCTTTTGTAAAACAACCTATTACTGGACAATGAAACTTCGGTGCTTGTGAGTGTATACGACGCAATTTTATTTTCTTAAAAGAATAAAAGTAATAGGATGGGTCCAGCTGGAGGGGGTAAATTAACAATACATCATTTCCACCATACACTTTTTCCACACAAAGTTTTATTAGTTTGAGATTTCGTCGAACCCTACTATTCTTGTTTAACTACCTGAATTTCCAAAATGTTTATTCATGTATATGGCCATAAATATGTCTTAGTTAAGGCATGTAAGTAAAAGAAACTTCTTCTTTAAGAACTATTCTTCTTCCTAAGCTTGACATCGCGTCGGCTAAAATGGCATTTTAGCAAAAGACTTCATATGCTTTCTGCGACAATGCACTCTTAAATTACTTTTCTGATGACTTTTGTAAGGACAATCGTTTACTGGACAGTAAAACTTCGGCGATTGATTGCAATAGTCTCTTCTGTGACTATACATGGAATTATACTTGTTAAATCTTTTATTACAACCAGCGCATTTGTATCTTCCTAAACAAAAAGCAAAAACTTATCATAGACGCAGCGAAAGTAAGAGTGAGGAAGGCGTGCAAGACTTTTTCACCGCAAGACTCAAAATCCTTTACTGGTAAGATGTTTTTATTCAATCTAAAAACTTATATAATTTTTTTATTTGATCTTATTTGATCGCGCAATCCAACAGCGACGTTTTCATTATATAACAACGGCGCCTTAAAAAAAATTACCCACAAAATAAATTAACAGCTTAAAAGTCAAGAATTACTATATGCAAAAAATAGTTATTTCACTCAAGTAAACATTTATTGGATGCACAAGACAAATGCTTATAAATAATGCCAAATAAATAATATTTGGTTTCAAATAACTAACTTAAGGCTACAGTTTCTCCCCAGATTTTAAGTAAAAAAAAGTACAACTGGCAACGCCTTGTTCTTAAATTTTTTAATCTTTTGCCAGAGTGCACAGAGAAAACTAAACATCAGACTTAGCTAAAATTTTGCAGGGGTGATCATTTTTAAATGCTTAAAAAAAATATCTGAAGGATTTTTTCAAAATTCTCAATTATTTTTTCTTCAAAATGAAAGCTCTGGTGATGTCATCTATCCCAAAAGCCTCAAAATAATTGCGGTTTAGAACAAACCCGATAAAAAAAAAAAAACTAGAGAAATGCCCACAATTTCCTCTGGATTACATTTTTCCTTTCTATACTTCCTTGCTTTAGCGAAAATAAAAACTAAGTTTCCTTTTTTCTAAAAGCCTGTGCACTCTGGAAAAGAAAACCGATCAATCAATCACAGTTCATTGAATTTGGGAGACACACGCAGTTCAAGTGTAGGCCGATAGACCGCAGAATTTATACAATTCCATGGTAACTGCAGGTGTTTTGTCAACAAACTTTAAATCGGGCCGCAGTGGGACAGAAGAGAATTTTTACGTTTTCTGACAGAAAACCATTCGAGGTTATATTTATCTTTCAAAAATGTGTTTTCAAAAACAATGTTCTAAAACAAATATGAAACCACTCCGCGTGTGCGGTCGCCCGCCGAAAGAGGCTTAGCGCTGCGCGGGCATTACCCCGAGTCTATCAAAGAACCAAGAGAACTTTACTGGCTCGCATTTTTTTTTTAATTCAAATTATTTCGGCATAGTTAAGTGCAATTGTACTAGTGAAATCTTGGAGTGCAAAGGATATATTTCAGAACCAGAGTTACTTGAGTAGTCACAAAACAGGTCAGTAAAGCTCCATTTAGAGGTTGAAAAGACTCATGTTAAAAATAGAATACGATTATTTCGTCTAGCGCTATTTGGGATAGTGTAAATAAAATTTGTAACAAACCTAAACAAAAAACAAAAATAGAAAATTGTCATTTCGGATTCGCAGATTATTATAGACAAATCCTTATGTCCTTATGTCTGCGCCATTGGAGAGAATTTAGCCAAAAAAATACAAAAACCAGACAACTTTCAGGAAAATGTAGAACGGAACCCACATGGTCTCTTTATTTCAAAGAAACTAATATTGTAGAGGTACCAAAAATTATACACAGCCTGAAATCAAATAAATCACCGGGATACGACACTATAAAATCAGAAACGTTAAAAGCAATATCTCTTGAAATTTCACCAATATTGACATACCTTATAAACTTTAGTTTTGCAACCGGTTGCTTTCCGAGCGCCCTTAAATTGGGAGAGATAAAACCTCTCTTTAAGGAGGGCTCGAGGACAGATTTGAATAATTACAGGCCAATTTCATTATTATCCAATGTTTCAAAAATTTTTGAGAAAGTTATGAAATTCAGAATAGTTAAATTTCTAGATCACCATAACATAATTTCCAAAAGACAATTTGGGTTTCAGAAAGCAAAATCAACCGAAGATGCCATTTTGGCCCCTACCTCTAAAATATATGATTCGATAGACAAAAAACAAGCATCTATTTGTGTATTTGTAGACTTAACAAAAGCATTCGATACTGTCTGTCATAAAAAACTTTCAATAAAATTAGAGCAATATGGTTTTAGAGAGAGTGCGTTAAACCTACTTAAAGACTATTTACACGAAAGGAACAATACGTAAATATAGAAGGAATAGGGAGCGATCCCAGAATCGTGACCTGCGGTGTACCGCAGGGGACGGTTCTTGGACTGGTCCTGTTCACAATCTACATTAATAATTTGCTAAAATTGGAAAGCTCGGGACTTATAATCAGTTTTACTGACGACACCGAGTATTCTATTGTGCACAAGACTGGAAAGCATTAAAAGATAAAGTGGAAAAAGATTTAAAACACTTAAATAACTGGTTTCAAGAAAACAAGCTAACACTAAATAAAACAAAAACTAAATTGTTACCTTTTTCGTCTTATGCAAATAGTCTACTAGACTTCGAACAACCTAATATAAATGAAAATACTGCGGTATCCAAAGCTGATTCTACAAAGTACTTGGGAATCACTATAGACTGTCATTTGAGATGGGATAAACACATTCAAAACTATACTAAAAAAACAAGATATTTAATCACACGATTTTCCTATCTTCGAGATTTCCTTAATGTTGAACATTTAAAACAAGTCTACTTTGCGCTGTTCCAATCTTAAATAAACTATGGAATTGCTGGATGGGGAGAAATCAGAGACATTTACCTTCAAAACATTGATGTGATACAAAAATGGGTCCTAAAAATGATTTTTTCATAAAAATCGAACCTACTCTAGTGATCGCTTATACTCCGAGTCAAAAATATATGAAATTAGGCACCTTTACTTCTTACAACTACTTATTTGCATACACAGAAAAAAAATTACCCTTAACACGGTATCACACCCACACAATACTAGATTCAAAAACGAGTGTAAGACAGTACCATTAAATAGAAAATAAATAGAACACA
The DNA here is from genome assembly GCA_963921995.1 of Oxystoma pomonae. NCBI lineage: Eukaryota > Metazoa > Arthropoda > Insecta > Coleoptera > Brentidae > Oxystoma > Oxystoma pomonae. The sequence goes on from OY998170.1 coordinate 80,872,926, forward strand.
GGTCGTTCTTGCACATGGCTCCAAAATTCTACAATTTCCTACCAAATAACATTAAGTCAACAACATTTGAAAAAAGATTTAAAAATAATTTAAAAAGATGGATAGATAGTAATAACAGACTTATTATACATAATCTATTTAAAACTATGTTATAATAAACTACTGTTATCTGTTGATAGTGTAAATAGGAATTATTATAACGTTTATCAATTGTGACAATTTTTACCCAAAAAGTGATGTGAAACCAAATTGTGACATTTAAACCTGAATTTAACAAAACAAAGCTGAATTATAACTTTTTAACACTAACAAGAAACTATAAAAGTTTCTTCAGTGTCTTTGTTTATTTCATTAGATTTAGAGATTGATCATGTATTACTATTTGAATTTGAAATAAACCATATACAGACCGCTTCAAGCTACTGCGAATATAGAGCGGAAGAAGTCTAATTTGCCAGTGTACGTACATGCAGAGACACCGCACGCCTATCAGTGAAGCAACCAATACTCAGGCTTGCGATTACCACTTGCATGACTTTCCTTTGGTATTTAGTACGCCTCTAACCACGGTGCTGTGTGGAGCGTAGTCAATGAAACCGGAATTTGGTCAATAAATACGCAAATTTTTATAACGTAATTTTCTTATTTTTTGTCACTGATAAATAAGAGCGTTTTATTGTCAACTGCTCAGATTTATCAGTGACGACGTGTTACAATGAAAATAATAAGGAGAAACAAAATAAAAGCAAGTTCTCAAAACAAAATAATACATTCTAAAAACCAAAAAGATTCTCCCAGTCAAAAAAAAATTAAAGCAAATGTTCGAAAAGTCCTCCTTGCTCGGCTAGACAATATCCGAGCCTACTATAAAAACCCTTTCTAACGTTTCCAAGCATGTTAGGGGTGATAATTTGAAAAGCTTCTTCAAAAACAGATAGAAGTCATTAGGAGCAAGATCGGGAGATCGAGCTGGCCATAAAATAGTTCCCCGTGTACTTATAACCCGATTAGGAAATACATTATCAAGATATTCCCTAACAGGGCCAACATTGTGAGCGGAACAACCATCTTGTTGAAACCATGTTTCACCAAATCTTACACCTAACAACTGCCTAGCAGTTGGAATAATGTGCTGCTGCAGTAGATCCAAGTATCTAGGACCATTCAAATTGCAATTGCCGTTAATAAAAAATGGCCCAATTACGTGTTCCCCTATAATACCCCCCCCCCCCAAACATTTAGTTTTTGGGGATACTGTGTTTTTACGTCAAAATACAAATGCAAATTTTCCCTCGACCAATATCGAACGTGTGTTGGGTAATGACGATTTGACCATTTGACCATCTGCACTTTTTCGGCAACTTCGTAGACATCCATTTTTGATTTTAAAAATGTATTATTTCAATTAAAAACTTACCCATCTGTTTCTCGAGCAAGGCAGAAATAAAACAAAATAATAAAAACAAAATGAATTTCCAAAAGATAACACTGCAGCGTGCTTCGAATCCACCTCGGTCGTACGGCACGGAGAGTAAATTGGACTTGATTCCCCCTATTTTCGCAGTAGCTTGAAGCGGTCTGTATATATAGAGCCAGTAGCCGATTTTAAAATCTGCATGCTTTTAAGTTAACCTGTTGTCGGTATCAGCTAGCGGGAGTATTTCCAATTCAATTATAAATGCACCTGTAAATGCAACCTTAAACATTACACCCAGTTACTTTAATACGTAGTTGGGTAGCATTTTTTTAGCAGGTAATTCTGCAATAAATGGTTTTCTTTTATTTTAGTAGTTTACTTGGTTTTTTAGCGGCGCACAACGTGAAAAGTCAAAATAAGTAACCTAACCTCAAATTTCTGACCCGGTGCTCAAAAATCTCTGATGTCACACTGTGGATAAACATACAGTCTCCGCGTTGTCATGGAAAACAAATTCAATGACGTAAAATTTTGCAAAAAAAATCAGGTCGGCATAGTTAAATTGATTTCCCGTACAGTGTTGCTAAAAACCATTCCCCAGATTGTAACTACGACCTTAATTTTTGGAGGGGCGCGTAAAAACTACTTTTTTAATACCTTCATCAAAAACATGATTTTAGTAACTGTCTGCAGATAACTAAGGCCTTGATTTTGTGTCACTGATGTAAACAACTTTTTTTTTGTTACCCAAAGTTAAAGAGAAATAGCAGAAAATAGTAATATTGAAAAAATCCACTTATTCTTGCCTAAGAATTAAGCCATTTCCGGCAGTTTTCACCAAGTATTCACAAAAAAATCATTTAGAAATATCGTCAAAATATCAAATTGTCAAAGACTAAAATGTCGCAACAATGAACGTCACCGAGTAAAAAGACACATCGCTAGGTAAACAATTGTTATTTCATTTACCAGCCGCCCTGATTTATAGTGTTATTTTTTAAAAGTATTTTCCTGTTTTTATTGGATTTTTTGACAAAGGTATTTAAAAAAAATAGTGTCAACAACTCGCGGCTAAACTGTGCTTTTTTTACTCGCCTTTTTTAAATACCTCGCTGCGCTCGTTATTTAAACCAATGCTTGTAAAAAAGCACTATTTTAGCCACTAGTTGTTAAAACTACTATTTTAACATTGTTTTAAATGCATCAAACAGGGGCATATGGTTGTAAATGTTGCAAATTTTATTACAACTCGGATAAAATTATTTTTTTCGGAAGTCAATTTTACTCTTTTAATTTAAGTCCTTCATTTGTGTAGTAACTGTTAATTATTCTACTAAACGACTAAAAACCTTCCGGAACATGAAGATTTAAAATATGTCGCTTTAAATTGTCACTCCTATTGCATCTGTGATTACAGTAAGGACACTGATATATTCTATCATTTAGTCCGCAGGCTCTAATATGTCTCTTAAAACTATCCCGAGCTGAGTATATCTTTCCGCAGTGGCAATAATAATTAGAATATCCTAAAAAAACACAGCTTAGTGATGATGAACGTATTTACACAAAACTATTGTAAAAGGTATTTAAAATTATTGTAAAAATATAAAATTAACAAGTTTTGCTTAATTGGCCCTAAAGTGTGATTTTATTTAGGGGGTAATGGTAAGGAAGATTTATTTTTTTTTTGAATATGACAATATCATCACTATGGTATGATCTAATTTTCTGTTATCCAGGACATTTTAAGACTTTAATTTGTCATAGTATTTCCAGATAATTTTTATTATTTAAAATAACATTTATTTTACTAATATTCCTGAAAAACGGATTAAGTACATGTTTTAAAAATATATTTAATAAAAAAAGAGTATATAATGATATTTTATCTTTATCTCATCTTAGATAGTAAACTATATCCATCAAGAGGTTCCGTGATAATATCACTTTCAATTTTACATTCGTTTGATTCAAGAAACTTTTTCTATCTACGATCGTGTTCTAGATCGTTATTTTTGTTATTTTTTACTACTTTTCTGTTGCTTTATTAGTAAAAACGGGGTGTATGATTAATATATATATATGTTCATCATCCATATTTGTACACAATTGTTGGCCCACTTTAACCAATATCCTCTGTTGATGTGTAATTTTACATGATGAACTTTCCTTTGATGAGACACTGGATCCGATTTAGCTTTCTTAATTTTCCTGAAAATTTTTAATCTGATTTTTTAAAATTTACCAAATAAACTTACCAAATAATTATTCTTCTTTATACCTATAGTGTTCTGGTGTTATATAAATGGATTAACACACCATATTTTTATTTTTATTTTGATTAAAATAATTGATTTAGGTCAGTAATCACCTTAATAAGCGATGCTTTGATAGTATATACCGCGACATAAACCCTATAAAGAAAAAGTTAGTATCTGATGATGGATGGAATGGTTAAAGATGGAAAATCTAAACAGAAGCAAATTATGTTTTGTTTGGTCTTTTCTTTATATTTTCTTCTTAAACTTGAGATCAATCTAAAAGGCATTTTAATATACAACTTTTATGCTGTCAATTTTTAACAGTTTGGGAATAATGACAATACGATAATAAGTAGGTTATCTTAATTACTTAATTTTAATGGAAAACCAACTAACTGCCCCTCTACCAATACTACGAGTGTTCATTCCAAATTCTCCAAACCAATTTTCAATATAGCGGCTGACATTTATATACAGAAGCTAAATGGAACTGTCATTGTCACTATCAAAAAATTGGTTTGATTGAATTTGTAATGGAATGTACTCACAACAGGATTTTTGATTGATAAGGAATATTGTATACTAAATTTTTAACGCCATCCATATTGTAATTTTAATAGCGAAACATAAAAAAAACAAAATTATACATAATACTGGTAAAATACATATATGACTAGTTAAACATCACACAAGAACTTAAAAATAAACAAGTACGTTTACAACAACATCATATCATTACGATAATCTTAGGTATACAATGTCCTTTTTTGTACTTTTAGGGCTATCAATGATTAAATTGTGGTGGTGCTGCTTGGAATGTTTGGGATTGTTCAGAGAAGAAAAATAAATATTGACAATAATAACAGTAGCGTAAAATTTTCTACGAGTAGAGATATAGTGATAGCTTTTTGAGCTAACCTATCAAATACAGGATTTTTTTTTGTTCATTCTTTGCCAGAATGTCGAGAGAAAATGAGAGGAAACTTTATAGTTTTCAACAAGCAGGAATTGAAACTCTTAATAACACTTCAAAAAGTAAACACTGCATCACCCACTCCATGTGTGCGTTATTAATTTAACATCTCATTTGTTTTTCAAGAGTTTCCTGGATTTATACATTCCAAAATTTCATGCTTTTTAAGTCTTAAATCTTTGTGCTTATTAAGCACATGTCCGACGACCGTGTACTTTTGCTTCGCCTTATAATTGCACATCGGGCACTGGAATTTTGGCAGTTGCTGACACTCAAATTTCAGATGTCGCCACAAGGATCGTTTGGCTTTATAGGGCCTTTCACAAACTGGACAAGGGTAAACGACATTTCCTACAACAACAAAATTAAAATTAAACAAACCAAAGCTTAAATATTTACTGTCCAAACTTTTACAAAGTATACGATGCAACAAGTTTTTGTTTAAATCTATAAAGTCATCTGCCGAATAAAAAAAAGTATTTCTGTTTGTTATATTTTGGGCATTTTTAGTAAATTCTTAAAACTCTTGCTACCTACAGTAGTAAACTTTGCACTTATGTATTACAGACTACTTGACTAGAACTGACTAAAACTGAAACAGTTTCTTAAAAGCTATAATATATAATATAAGGGGCTTAAAATTTAGCTCCAGGGGTTATTTAAGTCATAATAATTCCTTCCTTTTATACATTTGATCTTTTTTTTTTAAATATAGAAATTGAAACTTTTTGGTAAAAATTTTGAATAAATGTTTACAATTCCGAATTTGGGCCACAGTTTTCTGAACAACCAACTCCCAAAGTAAAATGATGATATTTACAACTTTCTTAATTTTAAGGATTCAAAACCATTTTTTGGTGGTCAAAATTCGATGGAACTGATTTTTGTTGACTTGGTCCCGCTCTCTTTCTAGGAACTAACTACAGGAAGTTCAACCCGTAATAGAAAATGTTGCAATTTTTTATACCAAGCCTTTTGAGTTCCTGCACTTTTTCTCCCCGACCGCGACTAACAGAAAACGAGAAAAATCGGTCCCAATTGTTTTTGGATGGATTTCACGAGGTGGGTTTTAGATCCCCCTAAACACATAACAAAAGCTGAGCCTGTTTGGCTCTTTTTATCGTTGTACTCCCTGTAAAATAAAGATAATTTACAAAATAAGAAGCTAATTCCCCAACTGTTTTCTCTTATTCTAAAAACTTAGCAAAATCATTTTTTTAAGTTACTGGCCAAAAAAGTTACAAACGGAAGTCTTTTGGTCATTGAAAGATTATGTTTCGACATCAAATGCGAGTCCAGTTCCTGCCTATAAAAAAATCTGCGATTACAATGTTCACAAATTATTTTCTTCTCTTTTCCGCACTCGACTCTCTGGTGTCTTCGCAAGTTATTTTTATTGGTGTAAGATTTTGTGCAGTTTGGACATACAAACGGTTTTTGTATCCCTGAAAAAGAACTTGTAAGTAATTTTTAGCAAAAAATTGACTGGTCTACTCACGATATACGGGTATGTTTTTAAACCGGTGATAAGTCTACCGATAGCATCAAACCTTTACCTAAAATATTTGCTATTCATCTATTCTATTGTTACCACCGGTGATCACTAATAAATAGGTGCAAAGATATGCTGGAATTGATTTTTTTTCCAGAAAAAGAACACACAATACAAGAAAATCACTTCCAGACGTAATAAACTTGCAAATGGACTGACATCCCCGATGCAGAGAGCATATAAATCTAAATAGAGAGGACACGTAATGGTAATATCCGACCAGCAAGCCAACAGCGAGTTTTTGATTATTAGCTGAATGCGCCAGGATGAACCGGGGTAATATTTATTTAAAATTAAAATGGCAATAATCCCGCGCGTTGAATGAATATCGATTTATCACTGGCGTACATACTTATATTTAATGTAATTTTAAATGAACTTGTTGCTAAGTGAGCTGGCAGAAAGTTTTTATTGTATATATTTTTCAAGCCTTTATGACTTCTTATAATTTAAGAAAAAGCAGAGACCATATAATTTAGGTTTTCTCCGGTAAAAAATAAGTGTTTTTTATTTATTTTTTAAATATTTTGCTATCTAAGGTTACTTTAATTTTGCTATAAAAAACAAACATTTGCAGCAAACCACCCAAACTATGCTTCTGTACTAAATTTGAATAACCCCGTCATTTCCGAATGTTTGAAAAATACATGATTATGAGATGAGAATGGGTGAGAAGGTACGTGAAAACTGATGGTTTCATATGATAAATTTCCTTGGATATTTCTTCAATGGTTCTGTTCTCCTAATCCAAAACAAACGGTTGTGATGGAACCGTGTCAATTCTCATCATGGGAAGTTTTCTCCAAAAGGGAGAGACAAAGAATTTTTTTTCAGAAACTTAACACCTGCCATGATTATGATTTTTTTTTTTAATTTGACCGCCGAAGACGAAATCTTGCAAAAGAGTAATGTTTAATTTAAAATAAGAGAAAGACACTGTTGCCGCAGGGCAACATTTTTGGGGAAGTTGGTACGTAATTTCGTCGGACAGGGGGTCGCTGGCTGGCCTCTGTTTTGGCTACTTGTGACTGTACCGGCACGGGCCTATTGTCTGCAGCGCGGACGCTCGATATTATGGATAGTTCCCAACGCGGGACTCGTCCAAAAGAATACGATTTTCCTGTGCGCCGCCACTGCTTTGGATCGATAAAAATAAGCAAGATCAAGCGCGACAGTGGCGCACCAAGTTTCCAAGCCCAGAACTAAAAAAAACAATAGCTGCGCCACTTGGTTTTCAAGTCAGTTGAGCGGAGCAAATTTACCATAAAGTGTCCTCTCTCTATTTAGATTTATATGCTCTCTGCCCGATCATAAAATCAATCAGAGTTAACTATCGATATGCCGATTAACCAGTCCGCGTTACACCCGGTTCCCACCTACGTACCAGTCGTAGGTGAGAACCGGGTGTAAGTCACGTTATATCATCTCGTCTTTATTCTATTTTGATGGAACTGATAAACAACCGTCATTTTGGATCCTTTTGTGTAATTTGTTGACATAATTTTGTTTCCCGCAACTTTTCAAACATAAAAATTCAATGAGAAATAAAATAGTTCCGTTCCGTTTATTTTTAAAATAATATTTATGACGTCACAGTATAATGGTAACGTTACCTTTTTTTAAGGGTCATGGTACACAGTGACATTATATTTTGCAGGTTTCGTTGTTTTACCTGCTAAAAAGTGCACATTTCTGTTTTTAGGGAGTACTGCACTTATCAATTTTGATATTTTTGTTTCTCAGTTCATTCGACTGTGACGCACCAAAGAAATTGAAATAAACCAGACACCGCATAAAAAACATCAGGCAAATCGCACATCTAGGCTAAAATTCCAGAAATTTAGACCGCGGTTGCCGAATTTCCATAATTATCCCTTGTTTTATTTCCTATAATTACGTAATATTGTAATAAGTAGCGTAAATACAATACATTATTCTAATAAAGTAGATATAGTGCCGAAAAAGTTGAGTTTAAAATGCATAAAGTCGTTTATTTTCACATAATGTTTTGTTTTATCTTCTAGATCTGACAACCAGGGCAAAAAGGTTATTGATTTGTCGAGGCACGTTTTGCCATCTTAGGTCCGACCGCTCCGTCGGGTTTCTGTTAGTTTTTTGTATTTTTTGCAATTATTATTGTTATATTTTTATTTTGGTACTTATAATATAATATAATCTGCATGAACCCGCCACATTTTAAATATTGCTTCAAAACCAATCAGAACGCGACTCTACAATGTTGCCATAACAGTTCCTCAGCAATTTCCTTACATTTCGTTACTGATTTGGAAAATTTGCCTTCAATATATGGAGTGCGCCTTTTAGTTTATTTGTTTTAAATTCTAGAGCTTTGCATGGTTGCCTGTGTAACATAACTGTTAGTTACACACACAAAACTAACAGAGCCAAATTTTGGACTAACATATAGTTTGGCTCTGAGGTATAGTAGTTCTTATGGCCAAGGAAGAAGAAAAAAATCCGTTTTTCCAATTTTTTTCTCAACAAGTTTCCGGTAAGGTTTATCTGTAAGTGCACATATAATATAAATTATCTAATGCATTTTCATGTGCCTTTTGAATGATCGACTGCCCTCGTATCGTTTGAAGCAAAACTGACACGTAAAATCAACGCCACAATCGTTTAAATTTCTTTGAACAACCGACGCACTGCCATAGTCCATCTACAAAAATGGTTCATCAATTAGCAAGTGGGTGACGTTACGCTGGACCTCTACCAACTCCACACGGAAAAAATACCTGTGTAATTTTTTTAATCGAGTTGTGTAACTAAAAATGGTCTAAAAATATTACATATACATAACTGTGTGTTAAATAAATATACAATAAAATGTAATTTTGTTACAAAATTTTTTGACCAGTACACGTCCAGTTACAATTTCGGTAAAAAAATTCTATTCTTTTTTTCCGAGCACTAAGGCCGATCAACTCTTACTGTTTAAGTGTTCTTTTATAGACCTTTGCCGGTATATTGGCTGCAAAACTAACACCCGGTTCCCACCTACGACTTTCTCGTGCGTGCCCGCTCACGCGCGAGTAAGTCGTAGGTGGGAACCGGGTGTAATGCATTTTATTGTCACTGTTGAGTGACAACGACATCTAAAGGCGCATTTACACAGACAAACTTTCCTTTGATGTTGAAATGCCGACAAACATTTACACGAGCCTCTTGAGCAAAATGTTCAAAGAAATGTTCAAACAAAATCTCGTACAAAAAAACACACGTAAATTTTGGAGAGAATGTTGAGCAAAATTTGTTTGAAGAATTGGGGGTATAAAAATTTCTTTACAAATTCAAAATATATATTGTTATCGGAATTCATTGAACTTAACTGAAAATAGAAAAACAAAGTTTTGAAATAAGGTTTTTTAATCAAGTGCTTTCCGACGGAAAAACGATTTAATGCCGAAATTCACATTTTACCTCATAAGCAACTTCGATTGATCCGATTTTTATAGGGGATATGACAGTATACTTGTAACTTTTTTGGGGTTGTAAGAAAAACGAGAGTAAAAAAAATAATAATTGGCACTTATTTATTGTTGTTGCCTGTAAAATATAATGATAAAAATTTACGTTTAAAAGAATATCCCTTTATTTTACTTCCTAGTTTAGTCTTTTACAATAATAATTAAGGCAAATTAAAAAACCTGTATACATTTTATTAAATCTCAAATATATGAACAAAAGCACATTCGGTTTAAATAATACCAGTTTATTACCCACTTTTACAACCCTACGAATCTGACCTTTGTCTAAAAAATATAATTTAGCAGTAACTTAGTAGACTGTGTCGCTGATCTATCATCTCGCGTTTTGGATTTCGCAGGTAGTAGGCCGGCCACCCTTTTGAATCGCTATTTTGCCCTTTGCATACTGTTAGTTCAGTGTCAGTAATCGACCTTGATTATTACATTAAATTGACAGTAAATATCTATATCTTCACCATTTTCATAAACCTTTTGCTTTTTTAAGCAACCCTTGGGATTTTAAACTAACTAGGTAAATCTGGTGTGAAGAATTAAAAAACAACAATAAAAGCTAAAGGTAAAGTAAAGTTACAAAAATGTTTAAAAAAAAATCACCCTCGCCACCACTCCTCATAGTCGTGAGGCGCGGATTACCACTTAAAAGTGCAATTTTTGAGTTTTTTGCCGATATTTGAAAAACTCAAAATTTTTTTGGAAAAGAAAAATTTTCCTTTGTTTTTTTTTGTCTTTAGGAAAAAACCCTTGGAAATAAAAAAAACTCGCAAGAAAATCCCAAAAAAAAAACCTCTGGCAAAAAAATGCGGGAAAAACCCTAAGAAAAAAATATTATAAGTAACCCTAATCCATGTGACAAAACTGATAGTAGAGTAGAGATAATGTTTCGCTTGCCGTCGGCTTTTTTTCACAAAAATTTTAAATAAAAGTTGGTGTTCCATTTTTTAAAGAATTGAGATCACTGATCACTGATGTGAAATTTTATTTATTCTCATCTTTAAAAATATGTTTCCAAAATAGATAGCAATAATTTGCTCAAAAATTTACCCGAACAAAATGTTCAAAGAAAAGCTCAAGAAAATGTTCACGCAAAAACACTAAAACGGTAGAATCCGATTGCCTAATGCTAGAGCCATGATGATAATTAAAAAAACTTAGTTAAATACCTATTAAACCTTTGGTAAATTTAAAGACTGTAAAAAACTTTGATGAAAACAAATTAATAGCAACTTATGTCTTACCCAATTGAACCATTAAATCTTTGCTGTTTTTTGGATAAAAATGGCGAAATAAAAATCATATGCGCGACACCACTAAAGATGACAGACAGTTGAAAAAACAGAAATTTTTATAAAACAATTGCCTTAGACTATTTCCATCTTTCTTTAAAATATTTTTTATAGCCCACTCTCTTCAACAACCTTAAATATTTTTCATTTTAACGGAGAAAAAATGTTTTTTGCCAGTACTTTTTTTGAACGCTTAAAAAACAGTGAAAATTCGAAAAATGTGGGTGTTTTATTCCAAAAATCGAAAGTTTGGCAAGAAATATGTAAAATATGAGCAAAATAAAAATGTGAAGAACATAGCGAAAATCGCTTAAACAAAAACAATACCCTTTAAATTATGCTAAAATATTTGAAGCCTTAAATTACCATCATGGCTTTACCATGCATTAGTGAAATAAAAAATCAAGATACACGCGTGTTTTGAAAGTTATTTCAAAGGAAAAATATTAAAGTATGGAGGCATATAGTATAGTATAGTGTATGTTTATTTCTACTCCTTCTTATAATTTAGATAGATGTAAGGCATCCCTTCTAACAAATAAAAACAAATAAAGAGAAGCCACTACAGCCTCGAAATGCCTTCTGCGTTTTTTTTTTTTTTTTAATAAAAAAAGAAAAAATATAACTATACGTATTTTAACAATCCCTTATATTTTTACGTTAGTTTAAGCATGTTTTTGCAAATCAATAACGTTACGGTAAACCTGTTCCGGATGTTTGTTCTGTATGTGTAGCTTAACATGGTTCCTCTGGTACGACTTGCATAGACAAAACGGACACATAAAAGATGGATCCTTGCCACATTGATATCTAACATGTCTGTCTAGAGATTTTTTTATTTTGTAAGAGTTGTCACAGTTCGCGCATTTAAACGGCAAACGGTCTGAAAATAAAATTTAAAACTATTTTCTCCTTTATTACTATAGTAGGTACTTGCATAACCTAAAGGCGCAATTACACAGACGAACATGCTCAAACAAAAGCTCGTGCAAAAGATTTAAATTTTTTTGCGCGAACATTTTTGTGAGCTTTTCTTTGAACATTTTGTTCGGGTAAAATTTTGAGCAAATTATTGCTATCTGTTTTGGAAACATATTTTTAAAGATGAGAATAAATAAAATTTCACATCAGTGATCAGTGATCTCAATTCTTTAAAAAAATGGAACACCAACTTTTATTTTAAATTTTTGTGAAAAAAAGCCGACGGCAAGCAAAACATTATTATTGGCTATCAGTTTTGTCACATGGATTAGGGTTACTTATAATATTTTTTTCTTAGGGTTTCTCCCGGATTTTTTTGCCCGGGTGTTTTTTTGGGACTTTCTTGCGTGTTCTTTTATTTCCAAGGGTTTTTTTCCTAAATTCGAAAAACAACCCAGGAAAATTTTTCTTCTCCAAAAAATTTTTGAATTTTTCAAATATCGGCAAAAAACTCAAAAATTGCTCTTTTAAGCGGTAATCCGCGCCTCACGACTATGAGGAGTGGTGCGGAGAGGATTTTTTTTTAAAACATATTTTTGTAACTTAACTTTAACCTTAGCTTTGATTGTTTTTTTTTAATTCCTCACACCAGATTTACCTACTTAGTTTAAGGCCCCAAGGGTTGCTTAAAAAAGCAAAAGGTTTATGAAAATGCTGAAGATAGATATTTACTGTCAATTTAATGTAATAATCAAGGTCGATTACTGACACTGAACAAACAATATGCAAAGGGGCAACATTCCGATTCAAAAGTCTAGTCTATTACTGCTAAATTATATTTTTTAGACAAGGGTCATAAATCCATCCTTTCGATAATTCTCTTCCCTAAAAACCCCTGTATGCCAATTTTGATTGAAATCGAACAAAATAAATCTTTTTCTTCCTCCACTTCCCTCATTAGCGGGAGGGGGTGCCTAATAATACCATATTATTGTATTGTCGCCGCAGCTATAAATACACACCGAAAACTGAAATTGAATACCAAATTTGAGTTGCAAGATTTGAGCCGAACATACAAAGATACATAAATAAAAGCTTGTAAAAATCGCCAAAAATTTCAATATTTAAAAAATCGGAAACGCAAGTTCTACGCGTCAATAAAATGAAATAAATTTCTTTGTTTTGAGTCGGAGAGCCCTTTCTTTATGGAAAGATTTGTTCTAAAACTTTCATAAAAAAACTGCGTTGACCTTTGTTCGTTGTCATGTAATTTTGTGTGTCAATGTTCATTTGACCAAAACCCCCTCTCACTAGTCTACGGTTTTTACCTTCTCCTAACCCAGCATCAGCAACAAATAAGTGCCAATTATGGTATACTGGCATATCCCCTATAAAAATCAAATCAATCGAAGTTGCTTATGAGGTAAAACGTGAATTTCGACATCATATCGTTTTTCCGACGGAAAGCACTTAATTAAAATACCTTGTTTTAAAATTTAGCCTTTCTATTTTCAGTTAAGTTGAATGAATTCCCATAAAACTATAAAATTTAAATTTGTAAAGAAATTTTTATACCCCTAATTCTTCAAATAATTTTGCTAAACATTCTCTCCAAAATTTATGTGTGTTTTTTGTACGAGATTTTGCTCGAACATTTCTTTGAACATTTTGTTCAAGAAGCTCGTGTAAATGTTTGTCGGCATTTCAACATCAAAGGAAAGTATGTCTGTGTAAATGCGCCTTAAAGCTTTAACTTTTCTCCATACAGCCAAAAATTTTAAAAATAACCATGATTTAACAAATGTAAACCCAAAAAATATTTATTTTTCTTAAAACTAATGGAATTTTTTAACTATTATATTAAGGGAGATATTATATTACTCGTAGCAACACTCAAACAAAAATTAAGCACTTTGTTATAGACTCAATCAAATAAATTTCAATTTAAGTGTTTCTTGGCTTTTACACTTACACCTAGATTTAACTTCACCGTCGTATTCCGCATGACTTTTGACGTATTTCTTGTTTTCCCGAAATTTCACTCATTTATTGGAAAGAAAAACCTCCTCAGAGGAGTAAAAGTATAAAAAAATAGAGTGATAATTAGGTGATTGAAGTTTTATAAAATTCTAATACAGGATTTACATAGCTCAAAGCTTCACCTCTCATTTTAAATACAGCCAAAAATAATTAAAACATATATTATTAACAAATATGCACTTCTTGGTTTCCAAAATATTTGGTTTTTAAGTGCTTAAAGAGTGGAGAAAACATTATTTCAAAAAAAGTTGCTAGAGCTAAAGCAAGTTAGGGCGATCAAAACAACCTCTGCAAAAAATAAATCAAAATATATTTTTATTCATTTATTTTTAGGACAAAGTTAACATTTAGAAAAAAATGAGATTGTGTTCTTTTTATTTATACCTTGGGTTATTATTTATTATTAACTGGGAATCGATCCTCGGCGTTGTTTGCGATATCTAAAAATATTGTTTTTTGACACTTAGCATTGACCGAAATGTTTAATAAAAAATTAAAATGTTTCAATACAGACACAAACACACAGAAACTTTCGCATTTATAATATTATAAGGATTTAGAAAGTCAAAAGAAACAATATCCCAGAAACTATACCTACTTATATGAAGAGGCCGAATAACAGCTTACTTAAAAGGTCTTTTAAAGTCCCTGCATGTTCTGTCAGAAAAACTACATTTAAAAAATTGGTGCTAGAAAGCACGGATAGTCCACCATCAAATCAATTATTTTATGTTGAAAGGAAATGAAAATATCTCGAAAACTGTAGCTTTGAAATATTTGAACCTTATAACAACATTTTTGGGCAATATTTACGAAAACCAAAATCTGAAAACCGCATATCAATGGCTGCTTTACTTCTAAGGTTATGATTTTTTATATATATTTTAAGGTTTTTTCAAAAAACTAAAGGTCCCACTACTTTGGACTTTATAACAAAATTTGTAGTCCATATTCATGGAAAATGAAATCTGAAAACCGTATGTCTCTATTGCATTTGTTCCAAAGTTATATTTTTTAAATATTTTATCCCCCTTTTCCCACCTTCAACCCTCTACCACACTACCTAAAAGTTAATCAGTTCATGGACATCGAACAGAGGATTTGTGTACCAAATTTCGTTAAAATCGATTAAGGCGTTCTTGAGTTATCGTGTATAGAGACAGACATCAGACCAACAGACAACTTTTTTTTTCGTCGATTATTGTGTTCTGGAACCTTAGTAACTCATTTTTGATAAAATTAAGAAAAGTCAAAATTTCACGATTTTAATAGTCCCCCATACCATATTGGTATAGTGGACTAAAAATAAGGAAACGTTCACTTTGTCGCTGTCCAAAGTTGCTCCTTAACCCTTAATGTCGTTTAAAATTTTTTAAAAGAAAACTAAGATTATTATAATAGTAAGGTTGTTTATATCTGTTAAAGCATGCAACATCTTCGTTTTTCCTGCAGTATCTTCGAAAAACTGCTCGTAAACTCTCCCATTTCCTTTTCACTTCGTTTACATCGCAACCGAATTTAGTTGCTATAATTTCAAGTGTGCCTTGTCTTAAAGTTCTGTTGCTATATTCTGGCGAATAACAGTTCCATAGAAGATCGTTGTTCTTGTATTCCTCGATTAACTTGAAGGTATTCTTTTTATTCCAATTTACTTTCCACTTTTCACTAAACGCCACCTCTTCTTCATGATCTTCTCTCGGATACACAACATTCTCTTCGTAATGTGCTGTACTATCTCTTTCTACAAAAATTGATTGAATTAATATACTATTTTTAATCTAAAGGAGTTTTAAAGTGTTGCAATTTCCAAGGTCTTATAATTATTTTTCTATGCATACCTACTTGAATCCATTAAAATGAAATCGCAATGGAAGCAGCATTTACTTTTATGTATCTACGTTAAGATAAAATTGTTCTGGGAGGGGCAAGGACAGGCCTTCAGCCAATTATATTACTGAACCAATGACAAATGAAAGTAATGGATTGTGAATTATTATATCGATTTACACAAAAGATAACGATATTTATTTCAGACAGGCAATATTATTTCTAATATAAAAATGTTTCTACCATATAAATAAAATACTTTTTAACAAAATTAAGAAATAAAGGTCTTAAAGTTTGTTTGTAAAAGTCTTAATCAGTAAACAGCTTTCCCTTATATTAAAACTTATTACGTTTATCAGTTACGTCCATCAACCCTGTCCTTTCTTTGTTTAGAAAATCTGAACCAGTCCGCAATTACCTTTACTATATTAATTTCGGTTGAATGGGGGAAAAGTTCTAGGGCAACTTCTAAAATTAAAAAAAAATATATGTTACATTAAAAATATCGCACAAGAACATACCCCGCGCAGTTGTTATGGATACTTACTGTCTGATTTATATTTTTTAAAGCATTCATAATTATTTTCAGTCTTCCCAATGATTTCTACTTACTTTTTAAAATTTGCATCATTGTCATACCGGACATTTTTAAATTATTCTTTTGTCCTGTCCAGGAACATAGTATTCCAACGTCGTTGGTAAGCAAGCAGGCCAAGCTTCGTCGTATAAAATATTTTTCATTGTTTCCACCAACTCTTTTTAATTTAAGTCTCTAAAACGAATATTTATTATAAAATTAACGGTTAGAAATTAATTGTTTTATTAATTTTTGTAATGTCTTTTTTTTCTTTTTTTTGTGATTTAGGAAATTTTTAAAAATACATTTGATTAACTGGGTTGCTTTTATTGATTAGAGCGAAAAGACTGCAAGTGGAAATCGAAAAACTCACATCAATATTTAAGTATTTATTGACTAAAATCCGTATATTTTCACCCAATAAAGAACGAAACTTACCATTTGTTGTCGAATCTCTGGGTCAGATTGCAAGAGATCTTCTAAATCAAAAAGTTCTTGCACAGTTTTAATCGGCAAATATTTATCAATTGAGTTAAAATCGTCTATTTTTACATCAACTAATGTTTGCGGATTGATGTCGTTTATTGCTTGTAAGAGACTTTTGACCATGGCGTGAGTTTCGACTATTATAGGTATAACTTTTATCGGAACGATGTGTTTTCCTACAAATAAAACCTCGCACTGAAGAAAAATTAGTCTTAATTTTGTATACCGAGATCTATATTTCTGACTTCACTTTTCAAGAATGTAGTTTTTAAAAGATCTGTACAGAACCCAAAATATAGTTTCAGTATAAATAATAAGTATAAACGTTTATATTTTACCTAACTACTAGATGCAGTTGTCTCTGAATAGAGTCGGACATTATGTTCTAAAGCATTTTAAAAAAGCACCATGTCCGTCTGTATCTTAAAAAATGAGAAACATAGATAGCATTTTAAGTAATGACACAGCTGTGGTGTGTGATGGTGAAAGAGGCCAATATAATACAAAAGCGAGGCATCCTTAAACAACCAATAAAAAGGCAGGAGACAGAAGCGAAGGGGTCAAACCTATTTACAGCGTTTAAACAATAAATAACCAGGTGCAGTCACAAAACCTTAAACTGAACTTTGATGTAAAAATATGTCAATAAGTGGCAAACGGAAAAAAACACTGGAAAAAAAAAACCGAAAAAGAAACGGAAAAAAAACAAAAAAAATCCCTTGGAAAAATTAAATGTTACATATTAAAAAATATGTTAAAACACGTGAAAATCAAATTTTTCCGGGGATTTTTGTTCCGGGGGTTTTTTCGGTGTTTCTTTTCCTTACTTTCCAACAAATTATCTGTATCGCAAATATAGTTTGTACTTATTGAATTCACAAGGCACTTTGTTGTACACAATCGCCAAAAAACTCTTTGAGCTGCTATTTAAACTGCTTTATCATGATACAAAAGAGTTTTAAAATGTTAAGTATGTTGCACACAGGTCGGTCTTCAAAACTCGAAAAAATTATAAAATTCAATGGGACATTGGCCATATGTTAAAGATCAATCCCTTGATATTTCGGATGAGTGATAACCCATCCATCACGCAAAAGACATTCTGTTATAGAAGACGAAGTGTTCAATGTCGATTAGTTGTATGACCCTTAAGATGTTGATTTGGTTGATTTCTTTTGAATGTTTGAAAACAAAGAGGAAAAATAAACTTCTTCTCTTTTCCACGATCAAGCTTTTGATGCACTTAAAGAGGGTTGTAGTTTTTGTATATTTTTTGTGTCTGGAATTATGGAAATCACCCTTAAATTTAGAGGATATCTATTCAAATTTTAAGCAGTTAAAAATTGAGCAAAGAAAATACACGACCATCATTGTTCTGTTTATATGCTAGTTCCATTTATTGAAATTGGTCCGGAGAATTTAGAATGAACAGCACGTGCCCTTTTAATTGTCATTTTGGTCTAACAATTAAAAGAATCATCGAGCCTTTTTGGTGTTTTTTACCAACTTATCGGCACCAATAATAAAAAAACAATAAACATAATGAAAGTGATCAGAAATTAATAAACAGTTACCGAGAGCTCTCGGTTTTTTTTACTTAAAAAAATATGTGATTTTCGATATTCTATAACGAAGCCTTTTCTTCGACTCTCCATTACTTAGCAAGTTTTTCGATTTCAAGAATTTTAACCCTCTAGAAAAACCAAGAATTCAAAACTTAAGAATTTTAAAACAAAATTGAAAATTTATTAAAATCGACGTGAATTTTTTCTTAATGTCCGTTATCTTGTATTTTCATAAATTCGCAACTTTGGCATCAAATTATTAAATTTTGAATTCTTGGCTTTATAGAACGGTTATAAAATTGAACAAAAACTTTTTAGGTAATGGACAGTCAAAAAAGTCCACTGTATAATCAATTACTAAAACAACATAGTCAATTCTTAATACTTTGTTAAATTATTAAGCAAAAAATTCAAGATCCGGATTTAATCCCCTCTTCGCTAATCGAGCGCCAGGTATATATTATTCCAAAATTTTTGAGGGTGGACCAAATCGTGATGAGAACTAACTTCGAATTACGCTATTTGATCTGTATTTAATCCGTGACGACGCTTAATATGAATTTTAAATTAGATAGTAGATAACCCATGTAGCTACAATTTAAAAAAGGACATTTTTAATTCAGATTTTTACGACAGTAATACCTCTGGTTTGCATCGTAATTGATAATATTTAGTACAAATCAATAGAAACTAACATAAAGACGATTTTTTACCACTTCATCAAAACTTTATATTTTTAGCTGTTACATACGGTTGTGTACATTTTACACACAGTTGTGAAAAGGGTCTACACAATTTTTGGTCACACAACTCAATTAAAAAATTTACACAGGTATTTTTTTCCTTTTACACACTAAGTTTCTTCAGGAAAAGATTATTATAATTTTCTTAAATTTGTTAACAAAAACCTGCTACAGATTTTCCAAATTTTTTTGCGTGGCACAAAAATTAATTCTAACTGAATTCGAATTACATATTTTCGCTTGTATTTAATTTGTGACGATTCTTAATGTGACTCTTTAAGTTGGATAGTACGTAACCCTTATAACTGCAATTTGAAAAGGGACATTTGTGTTTCGGTTTTTTGCCACAGTAAAGCTTCTGGTGGGCCCATAGTGCATGGTAATTGGAGTAGGGTTTTTTGCACTGGACACATAAGAAATCTAAAAAAGATGTTCAATGTTAGAAATTGAAAATAACAATATTAAGCAGAATTAATAGAAGTTAACATAAAGAAGGTACTACTAAGATGACTGAAAGCTTTGGTTTAAATAAAAACATAATTCTTAAACAACTGAATCTTGCATGATTTTCTCCATAGAAATCCCTTTACAACAAAACATATTATTTGAAGGTCCAATTAAAGCAATTATGAGGTGGCTCATTTTTCGGATCATAAAATTTAAGAAAAATATAAAAATATTTTAAATAATTTGTTGAGTAGTATTTTAAAATCGATTTTACCACTGATGAACTTAAATATTTACACAAAAATATCCTTTATGGAATATTTTTGATATTTAAAAAAAGTTTATTTCAAAAACGTGTTGATGAACTTCAGGGATAACGCTAAAAATGGTTTACATAAAATACTCAAAAAATTTTTAATCAATTTTGTGAACTGTTTTTCTGTGCCTCATTGCCTCGTAACTCCTCTTGAACATTCTTCCACAAATCGAACAAGGATATTGCGGTTTCACCCCGCATTCCTTAAGATGTTTTTGCAAAGTTTCTTTATTTTTAAAATATTTGCCGCATTTGAGACATTTCATCTTCGGTCCAAAATTTTGTCCGCTTTCTCTTATTCGTTTGGTTTTTATTAGACTTCGAATGATATCTTCAGCTACTTGAACTGTAAACAAACACCATAATTAGGAATCTTGATTTAATAAAATTTACAAACAACAAACGAATGTAGAAAAGTTAGTCATAATCAAAATACTAGGGCCAACAATAATTTACTGATAGTACCGTCTTTTAGAAAAGTAACAGGACAGAGATGCCATACATATTTATGCCACATAGTTTATAAATTTTTACCAAATAATTTAAAATCTGACAAAAGATTATCAATTTTTAAAAAAATGTTAGAGAATTTTATGAAAATTACCGAAAGAAATAGGATAGATACATGACTTGATTAATATAAAAAATTAAGATAAAATAATTTAATGTTGTTAATATGAAAAATAACCGGATACGACGATTTACCCCAATACGGAATGTTTACCCAAATGTGAAAGATAATTATGTAAAAGTTATCCGCACACAAGCCACGCACAAGAATTTTCTTTTGTGGCTAGGACGATTTATTTACTTTATTCTGATTTATGTTGTTTACTCTATTTTTCGTATATTATTTGTTTGGTAAATAAATTTATTTATTTATTTATAATGAATAAATAGACGAAGTAAATCTAAAGCTACCATTAATAAAATAAGTTACAGTAAAATATAATTTAAAAATTTGTTCCAATACAATATAATGGTTCTCTGGCACATTTTTTGGTATTAAACAGCATTTAAAAATATACCATACCAAATAAACGACCCTAAATTTAAAGCAAAAAGAAACCTAGTGGAAAAAATTGTTTTAACATTTTAGAGTTTTGAGAATACAATAAATATTATTAATTTTTAGTATATATCTAAATTTACGATATATCAGAAAACAATTTAGCCCCTACAGTCCCCAGAAAATTTTTTTAGGAAATAATCTTAATCCCACTCAATTTCTTGTTTTACAACAACCTCCGGGGTAACTTCCTGTTCATTTGATGGCATGTATCTTTCCGGATATCTTTTGCAGACTTGCCGTTTAACATGAGCATACCAAGTGCCACGCAACTCGTACGAAGAACCACACCTTCGACATACAAACGGAGGACCTAAAAGTCGTAAATAGATTAGTTAAGTTTAGTTACTAATCAATGCATAGAATAGGCAAAAAAACTTGGGAATTAAATTTTTACTTATAGTTCAAAACCTCTATCGTGACTTTTTTTATAATCACTTATAGTAGGCTTTACATGTTTCTAAGAACAAACACAAATACAATATAACCTACCTTGAACAACTGGAGTCTTTACTTGTTGACAAACTTTCCTCTTCACATGATAAACCCACCCTAGGTGACCAGCAAATACTTTCTTACACTCTGGACACTGAAGTATTTTGCGAGGCTGACTTTCTCCTAAAAATAGATTAAGAAAATATTAGAAGTATCTTTAAATGTAAAGTAAACCATTAATAAAACTTTTCCAGAAAAACTTTTTTTTAAATCGCTTTTAGACACTCTCAAAGTCAAAGTCGTAGTAGTAGATAGCATTACTTTTATTCTCTTATTCTTGCTGCAATCTCTCCAAGTCTCGCAGCCGTTGTTACAAAGTTTAGTTGTGAGTCTACTTTAGTAATTGCAGAAATTCCTTCATGTCTGGCCTGGGTATCCCTGCGACATCGACCGCAGCCTTATTGTGACATAAGCCTCTCACTCTTCTATTAGATAAAGTGATGATGCAGAACAATTTGGTTAGTATGACTTATAATACCTGCCGGCATTTAGACGGGACTCTTGGATTTTAAGGTCAACAGCAAGGCTCGGAGAGACTGCACAGTGTATGGCAGAAAGGATCTAAAGACACCATTCTAGGGCTTCTATTTCAGGTTAAAACTGTCTAACAACACAAGTCAGTTCCAAGGACATTCCAGGAACGTTCCTTTCGAACTTGAGGAACATTCCAAGAACAGCTTAAAACGTTACAAAATGTTCTCCAAACGTTCCCGGAACGGTAAAAATATTATCAAACGTAACGTTCCCAGTGCGTGTCTTTGGAACGTTCTGGAAGTTCTCTTGTTGTTAATCAATTAAACCCTTAAACAAAAAATATTCTTTTTTGCTCTAAAACCGTGAAATCACACAACACGTCCTAAGAAACAAAAATAGATACTTACGGGATTCGAACCCTTTCTCTGGAATGTTTCGTGGAGGTCTGTTAGAAATGTTCCTGGAACACTCTAATTGGAGCGAAAACGTTCCCACCCAACGGGTACCTCAAGAAAACGTTCCGGAAATGTTATGTGTTGTTAGGGATAAATTATGATTTTTTCTAGCAAAATGCTTATAAAAATGGCACTAATAAGATCAATTTTGAAATATACTCTGTATTTCGGACTTCCATTGTCCATTTTATTTATACACGACGTTTCGATCAGTACAATCTCTGATCGTCTTCAGGTGCAAACTACAATCTATTCCTAAGGCTATGCAACAACAGTGATGACGGAAATGACCAAAAAGTTGAAGAGGTACTTGCCAAAGGAAACTATAAGCTTCTCTCATAAGACCCGACGCAATCAATCGAAAGTAAGTTTTATAGAACTTTAAAAAAGTATTCCAGATATATTCCGGACAACAGAAGGTCTCAACTGACACCACATTATAGCAAGCTTCCTCACCTATACGGACTTCCCAAAATTCACAAAGATGCAATGACCTTACGCCCAATCACAAGTTGCAGAAATTCTCCAACAAGCATCTGTCTAAATTCCTTTTGAAAATTATTCAACCTCTTGAAGATAAGACCGTTTCATTTGTGTAAAATTTTAACCATTTTGTTAATATTCTTAAATCTTTTGTTTTAGGACCCGAGAATAGATTTGTCAGTTTTGATGTCGAAAGTCTATACACCAATGTCCCGATAAAGGAATCGCTAGATATTATTAGACAGAGACTGGTTGATGACAAATTCCTTTATGAACGTACCGGCCTGCCACTGGAGGGAGTGATGGAGTTGTTGGAGTGGTGTCTACATAACTCTTATTTTCAGGCGAAAGATAGGTTTTATGCTCAGGACGAAAACCTAAGCTCTGGCTAAGATATGTTGATGATACTTTTATTGTCTGGACCGGGAATGACCAACAACTTTCAGAATTTCTTCACCATCTAAATAATATAAGACCCACCATTAAATTCACAATGGAGTTGGAGCAAAATTGTAGAATTCCTTTTCTTGATGTGCTTGTCAAACGAGTAGAAAGTGACATCAGAACAACAGTCTATCCTAAACCCACTTACACAGGACAATATTTAAATCAAGGTTCAAATCATTCTGCTACAACCAAACTGGGCATAATAAGAACTTTGTATAAGAGAGCCGTTCAAATTTGTAACAATTCTCATGACTTGGAAATCGAAGTAAGAAACATTAAGAATGATCTGCAGCAGAACGGTTACAGCCTTAAACTTATAACAGATACTATTTCTAAATTTCAACAAACAGGACAGAGATTACAAGACCAAAACCACAGAGTACCAGGTGATCCGTGCCAAAACCACGCACATGCATTCCTTAAAATTTCATATATTAAAGGAGTATTGGAGAAAATTCGAAGAGTAGCGAACAACTTTAATATAAAAACGGATTTTAAATATCATAATACAATTTGAAGCTTTCTTAGTAAAACAAAGCTGAAGAACAAAAAAAATAAAGAATGCATTTACCAAGTTCCTTGTGAGTGTGGTGAATCATACATAGGTGAAATAAAAAGACCGCTATCTGTTAGGCTTAAGGAAAAAACATCAGATGAATATCCAAAGAGGTGAAACAACGAAATCAGTAATCGCCGAACACGCATGGTCAAAACAACACCGAATGAAGTGGACAGAAGCAAAGGTTTTGCACAAGGAGTCACACTGGAAGAAACGAAAATACTAAAATTCCTTGAAGCTGCCTTTATTGGGCAGAATTAGGGTATTTTCAGTAAACCAAGTGGTGAAATTTCAAATATTTGGAAGCCCCTCCTTGGGCCAAGGCAACATCTTAAACTTCACGGTTGAGTGATGTCCCATAGTATATAAGTACGTAGCCTTAGGAATAGATTGTAGTTTGCACCTGAAGACGATCAGAGATTGTACTGATCGAAACGTCATGTATAAATAAAATATAGACAATGGAAGTCCGAAATACAGAGTTAATTTCAAATACATCATTGTCTCACGCAAAAGATCAATTTAATTATTGAGCAGTAAAAGGAATTAACCATACACACTTGTTTCTACTTGCTTAACATGAGTATAATACCTTTGAAATCCTTTTGCTGCAGACACACTTTTCTCCTAACGTGGTAGTCCAAACAATGCTTCTGTGAAAATATTTTATTGCAGACCTCACACTGTAATATCTTGGGCTTAGTTTCTTCTAAAAATAAACACTTTTCATGCTCTTAATTATTCTCGAAAAGCAAAAGCCATAACTAAGTGTGGTGGATTATTTTCAAAGACTTTTCGGACAAAGTAAAAAAAAAAACAAACGTTGCATAAATAGAATCGATTTTAATTCAATTAAAGAAAAACTTACCTCTTTCTGATCGTTGGCAAACGTTTTGCTTTAGGTGATAGCGCAGTGAGTTTTCGTGTTTAAATACTGATTCACAAAGATGGCATTTTATTTCTTCTGGTTCTAAAATAAAAAATTAAAAACCGGCATTTAGTATTAGAAAAACATTTTCTATGTCTCTAAAACTTTCTGCTTTAAAACCCGGAAAAGAAATACTGCTTGTTTGTAAAAAAATTACTGAGCTTTATTTCTGATGAGAAATTTTGGTTTTGTGCTGTAAAAATGTGGCAGGAATTATGTGACTTTGCGGTAATTTATTCAAGGTAGACGCCATAAAAAATGGTTATCCTAATTATTTATTCTTATAATTTTAAAGTTATTACCTTTTTGCTTTGGCTCCTTAACCTTGCACACTTTATGTTGCACGTGATACTTCAAAGCTGTGTAAGTGGAAAATACTTTGTCGCAAGTTGAACACTGGTTAAAATCGTGCTCTGGTGTTTTCTTTTCTTGTTCGCAAACTCTTCTGGTCATATGATAGTTGTACGAAGTATAACCGGCAAAAGTCTTGTTGCAAATATCACACTGTAAAGCTGTACTTTCTAAAATTATTTTAAACAATCAAAATCAACTTTGACGAGAATCATCAATGTACTTTTTTTTATTTTTATTACTTCATTTGCTGTCACGTGTTGCTATTTTCGAGAAACTTTTTACTTAACGTAACTCTCATTTTAGTGTTTCATAGGTCAATTTGACCGAGTAGTGGAAATTCTCGACAAATGCAAGTATTCTGGAATTCTCATGCACCTAGAAGGAACTCCCCGAATTTTCAGTGAATTTAAGCGCTCGTATGTGGTTTCCTTCATTTTAGAGATTTCGGCTAAGCGGGGCTTAAACCCACCTGCAGATCGACAAATCTAATGTAATTTGCGGCAGTGCTAATGCTCGTATAGTTCATTCGTACTATTTAAATCTAAAAGTGCAAGATTGGATACATCTCACTCAAAATTAGAGTACGTTTTTGACGAACTTTTATTCATACTTCACATTGCAAAACTAATTTCGTACATGTAAAACTTTTAATAAAAGGTTTAATGGACAAAAGCTTACCTTTTTTTCCTTTAAAGCAAACTTTGTGTTCCAAATGGTACTTTAGAGATGTCATATGCTTAAACACCTCTCCACAGATTTCACAGGATATTATATCTTCAGAAAAATCCTGTGCATCGACTAATTCACCAAATATTATGTGATGCCCAATTTCATCAATAGATGATGATGTGGCTTCTTTGTGGATGTTTTTTAACGTTTTACTGGAAGTAAGAATATTTCCTTCTGTTTTTTCCGATATAATGTCTAAAAGTAACAGACTAATAAATTACAGCAAATTTGGATTAAAGTATTTTAAATATATTATGTATTTTTAAGGCAAAATAATACTAAAGTTTTTTAATAAATATAGGTTTGTTGCTTAGAATATGAGGTGTATTAAAAATATTAATAATGGTAAATCGGGATTTTGCAGTTGCCGTTTCTGGATTTTTATTAAATGAAAACTCAGTTTTAGTCTTCTTCACATTAATGCTCGAAATTAATAATGGGCTAAGTACCTAAATAAATAAATTTAATTTCGAACATGGATTTTTTTTATAGATGTATAAAAGTTCTGAAGGTCTCCAGGGTGAAGGTAAGTAGTCATTTTAAAGACAAAAATAGTGGTCTTTTTCCTTCACAATTTTTAATTTATTCACTAATGCCTATTGTTCCTGACGCGTTTCGAGCAAATAAAGCTTATCTTCAAAGGGTTCCAATAAAACTTAGATCTAAAACAATATAACTTTGGTCAGAATACATGCAATTTCTTAAAAAAACAAAAACAAAAAAAAATAAAAAGAGAGACTCCTGTATGGACCATACCATAGTTTCTGAGGCCATACTTTAAAAAAAATAACAAATAAAACATTCACATTTAAAAAATACAAAATATTAATTATATTTTTGGACAGTTTTTCATTTTTAGTTGTACTCTTTCAGTAAAAATGTCAACTACTTTGTCTGTCCAAAAATAGAATTAATATTTTGTATTTTTTAAATTGACTGTTTTATATGTTAATTTTTTTAAAGTATGGCCTTAGAAACTACGGTATGGTCCATACAGGAGTCTTTCTTTGTTGTAACTTTAGCATTCCTTTTTTTTGTTTTTGTTTTTTTTGAGAAATTGCATGTATTTTGACCAGTTATATTGTTTTAGATCTAAGTTTTCTTGGAACCCTTTGAAGATGAGCTTTATTTGCTCGAAACGCGTCAGGGATAATAGGCATTGGTGAATAAATTAAAAATTGTGAAGGAAAAGGACCACTGTTATTTCTTTAAAATAGATGTATGACTTCGACCCGAAAAACAACATAAAAGGTCAGATCATGTTGTTAATAAATACAAAGTCCAGATGACCTTTAAGTTATGGGCTAGGCGCTGCACGCTGGTATCGGAAAAAAAATTAAATAACTGAAATCGACTCTCAGGGAATTAGTTTTAAACTTAACTTAATACATCTTGACTGTGCAACTCATTTTGTTTTATTAGGTCTGCTTTCCCACTTTTTGCGGGGCTTCTCTTACATTAATGGCTTTTAACTAAAATGGATATTCAAAGAATTGTTTAAAAATAATTTATTTACCAAATTTAGTAACACAGTTGATGAAAAAGACCTTAATGAATAATTTGAT
Organism: Oxystoma pomonae; assembly: GCA_963921995.1. Taxonomy (NCBI): domain Eukaryota; kingdom Metazoa; phylum Arthropoda; class Insecta; order Coleoptera; family Brentidae; genus Oxystoma; species Oxystoma pomonae. Next base: position 80,900,401 of record OY998170.1, read on the forward strand.
TACTTTTAATACATTTCAGAATGTACTCTTCCTATGTGGCGAATTAGGTTGCTTTTACGATGTGATTTATAATCACAACGGAAGCACTGAAACTGTGCTAACTTTCCACATTCAAATTTAGTATGCTGTTGCAGTCCCCTTAGATAGGTGTAACCCCTGTTACAATTTTCACATCTATATTGTGCTAAAAAAGAACGATTTCGTATAATAAATGTTTAATTACTTTTAGGGGTCAAAGGAATATTAAAAAATATTTTTAATAAATTTATTTAATTATTACTAATACGAAATATAATAAATAATATAAAAATATAAAATATACTTTAATCAATCAATCAATAAATTAATTATTAAATCGGATTCCTGGAATAAAGACTTAAGCACTGAGGCAGTCTTTGACTTTTTTAATGGCAATACATCCGTTTGAGAAAAGTGCATTGCCCTTCAAAATATTTTATTAAACTAATGCCGGAGATTTCTTTTTATTTTTTAGTTTAATCCTACATACATTAAGTTTTAGTGCTCGTTAGTGTAGTTTTTATGCTTTCGTTTTATATATACATATATATATATATATATATATATATATATAAAAACACAGAGAATATTTATACTTTTTTGCTTATCCACATCCCAATGACCTATGTCTACGAAAACTGTTTAGGATTCTGTATGACTTTCAACATTTTCAACACAAATATACGATGGTAGCATATGCCCTGTAAGGTAACAAACTGCAGCAGTCTCTTACTAGTTTTTTTCAAATATTTTGTTTTCATCTTCAGATAGCTCATTTTTTAAACGGTTTTTCTTAGCTTAGACTAGGCAAGGTTAGTTTAGAGCCGGCATAGGTAGTCAACTTATCTAACTAGAATAATTTTTATTTTTTCTATTTTTACCATAAAAGTATAGACTGTTCACACAAATATTCATGTTTATTTACAATGCATGTTTCCAAATTGGGGAAGTGAACCTACTCTTAGAAGACTCTTCTGTCATGGCGGCCACTAAATGCCACTAAACCGACAAACAACAACTTGGCAGTTAGGTAGTAAAATCACGTTATGAGACAGAACCACCCCTGAGTGTCTTGAAGCCTGGGAGTAACAAAAACATCGTTAAAGTGTTTTTAATTTAAAAAAAAAGGAGTGTGCCCTAGAAGTGTACAAACAAAGGCTTAAAAGAAGTGTTTTTTTAGATGTTTGCCAAAAAAAAATTAATAAAAAAACTGTTTTTACAAATTAAAAAGAGCTTTGAGAATTGTGTGATAAGTGTAGTATTTTGCATTGCTTTTCAGATCAAAACCGAAAAGGACTTAAATAAACTTTTACAACCAGAAGAGGCGCTAAAACCAATCTTCGGTAGAAAAATTGTCTCTAATTGGTGCAAAAACTTTTTTTCCGCATTTGTTAGGAAAATAGCTGTTATCCAACACCTACTAGCTACAAGGGTCATTATTTATGTAATTTTAGACACGTAAGCTATCAATGTTTCCAATTGTCAAGCTTAACAATCTGTGAACTCTTTTGGTTTTTTTCAAGTAAGTTTTTATTGAAATCAAATAAGCACTAGTACTGATTAAAAATAATAATTAGTAGATATTAATTAGGGTTATGGTGCACTCTGCTACAGTGTCTCCTCATATCTGGCATACGTTTAAACTTTCTGTTGCATACCGGACACTGAAATTTGGGATCAACTCCACATTCATGTTTCAGATGACTGGTCAAATGAGATTTTTGCTTGTATGACGTGGGGCAGTTAGGGCACATAAATCTGTTCTTACTAAAAACTAAAATATGATTATTAATATCGTGTAGTCAAAATAAATTATTTAATTAATTTATCCAACAGCTACTAACTATAAGGGTCATTACTTATGACACTGTAGACAAGTAAACTATTAATTGATACTTTTTATTTTAAAGCTTCATCATCCATTTAATTTAAATTAATTTTCCATTTTGAACCATATCTTTATTATTTATTTTTAAATTAAAAATAAAATAAGAATTAGTAATGAATATGAATAGTAGATAGTTGTTATTAATTAGACATATGGTGCATCCTGTTACAGTGCCTCCTAAAAGTTTCCTTAAGTTTAAACTTCTTGTTGCATACTAAACACTCAAATTTGGGAACTCCACATTCATAGTTTAGATGTCTGGTTAAATGACATTTTTGCTTGTATGATAAAGGGCAGTTGGGGCACATAAATCTGTCTTCACTAAAAACTAAAATAATAATACCGTCTATACTCACAAAAAGTCATTAAGTATGTAGTTTAGGCATACATACAGACGGCTTCAAGCTACTGCGAACATAGGGGGAATCAAGTCCAATTTACTCTCTGTGCCGTACGACCGAGGTGGATTCGAAGCACGCTGCAGTGTTATCTTTTGGAAATTCATTTTGTTTTTATTATTTTGTTTTATTTCTACCTTGCTCGAGAAACAGATTGGTAAGTTCTTAATTGAAATAATACATTTTTAAAACTAAAAATGGATGTCTAAGAAGTTTCCGAAAAAGTGCAGATGGTCAAATGGAACTATCAAGGCAGACCATTGAGACTTATTCAAGAACTTTTTTTGGAGAATTTTGTAAATCGCCCAGAACCTAGTTTATCCACGATTTATAGGTTTGTGCAGAATTTTGAAAAGTTTGGTTGTGTAGCGCCAAAAAACCATAAAAAACCCACTGTTTTAAATGACGAGCAGGAAGTACGAGATTTGATGATTTGCACTGCAGTGGAGGAAAATCGAAAGTTAACTAGCCACCAAATTGCCGAAGCAGTTGATACGTCTTCAGCCACTGTCTTACGTGTTCTCAAAAAGAATGGTTATCATTCTTACAAAGCGTCAAAAACGCATCAAATTTTTCCTGAGGACAACTATCGTCGTATGGAATTTTGCGAAACAATGATGGAAAGGGCTAATCGTGATGAAAACTTTCTGAAATCTATTCTTTTCACAGATGAAAGTACTTTTCCATTATTGAATCGTCATAACCCAACACACGTTCGATATTGGTCGAGGGAAAATTTGCATTTGTATTTTGACGTAAGAACACAGTATCCCCAAAAACTAAATGTTTGGGGGGGTATTGTAGGGGAACACGTAATTGGGCCATTTTTTATTAACGGCAATTTGAATGGTCCTAGATACATGGATCTACTGCAGCAGCATATTATTCCAACTGCTAGGCAGTTGTTAGGTGTGAGATTTGGTGAAACATGGTTTGAACAAGATGGTTGTCCCGCTCACAATGTTCGCCTTGTTAGGGAATATCTTGATAATGTATTTCCTAATCGGGTTATAAGTACACGGGGAACTATTTTATGGCCAGCTCGATCACCCGATCTTGCTCCTAATGACTTCTATCTGTGGAGTTATATCAAAAATAAAGTTTACGGGCATGAAAGGGCTAATAATTTGGAAGAACTTCGGATTAAAATTAAAGAAGCTTTTCAAACTATCACCCCTAACATGCTTGGAAACGTTAAAAGGGGTTTTTATAATAGGCTCGGATATTGTCTAGCCGAGCAAGGAGGACTTTTCGAACATTTGCTCTAATTTTTTTTTTTGACTGGGAGAATCTTTTTGGTTTTTAGAATGTATTATTTTATTTTGAGAACTTGCTTTTATTTTGTTTCTCCTTATTATTTTCATTGTAACACGTCGTCACTGATAAATCTGAGCAGTTGACAATAAAACGCTCTTATTTATCAGTGACAAAAAATAAGAAAATTACGTTATAAAAATTTGCGTATTTATTGACCAAATTCCGGTTTCATTGACTACGCTCCACACAGCACCGTGGTTAGAGGCGTACTAAATACCAAAGGAAAGTCATTCAAGTGGTGATCGCAAGCTTGAGTATTGGTTGCTTCACTGATAGGCGTGCGGTGTCTCTGCATGTACGTACACTGGCAAATTAGACTTCTTCTGCCCTATGTTCGCAGTAGCTTGAAGCGGTCTGTATTTTGTTTTATACAGAATAACAAAATTTAAATGCATTTTTACTCAAAATCAATATGATCAAAAGTAGTTTGCCAAAAATTGTCTTGTAGCTGATTTTTTTAATATCCACTGATTGGGCGATTTCTGGCAGAAAGCCGCTTGGCGCTAAGGCAACCTTACATTTTGTATTTTTCTTAGAATCTTTATCACGCAGCTAATGATATTTGTATCATCATCTTTATTATCTTTGTTTGGTTTAGTTGACACAGCAATCGTGCTCAGCCGATTATCACATCTCCTGTACATTTGAATATTGCTTAACACAGCCCTTTAATCAATACTCTGATCAACTTGAGAAATCAATTAATCAAACGTTGATTAAAAAACATATTACAAATCCTTACACTACAAAAAAGATTTTCCATAATGCTTCCAAGAAGACGTCCCACTGGCCACTCGGGCGGAGTCGAAGAAGAATCATTTGAATTGAACTCTAACAAAAGCACCGCTTGAAAAATTCCTGTTCTGTAAAAGACAAACTTTTTATTTAATGAGGGAGTTGTTATATGAGAATTACTTCCCATAATTTGAACACAGTGTCCACGGCAAATTGAAAATTTGATAATCTTAATTGAAAGATATAGTAGTAGGTACTTAGCCTATTCAACTTTAGGGTATCTGCAAAAAGTTCTTGTAGTTTTGGGTAATATCATGAATCTAAAATATAGCCCAAAAACCTTTATTTTTGACCAGTTAATTTAACATACCTCAAAAACTACTTAACCGAATGTAATCTTTGAACACAATTTGAACTCAGAATCAAAAAGGCTATATTTTTTATAAAAACTTTTCTTAAATCAATAATTTAAAAAAAACTTAATTTTTTTTTTTACTTTTTTATTTTTTCAGATATTTAATTTTTTTGTAAATGAATATTATGTTTTTTTTATTTTGTTTATTTTATTTCATAAAATATATTACAAAAGATGTATTCTAAAAATGTTTTCATCAAAATCGGATAAAAAGTAGAAAAGTAACCAGAATGACAAAAAGTCAAAACGTGATTATCTATGGGCTACCCTTAACAAATGTAGCATATCGGCATAAAGTTAGCACGACTTGCACACAAAAGTCGATATGTCCACAAAATATTACGCAAACAAAAAACTTTTTCACCCACAATCCTCGAAGAAACTGTTTCGAAACACAGGTTACGAAATATCTACTCTTCTTCAACGAGGTAGTATTCAGACTTTTATTGGTGTGAGTGATATTATTGGAAAAGTAATTTACCAACTTGCAGAAACAGTATGATTAACTTAAGATGAACAGAGCAACACTTATTAGATTAGATTAGATTTATTTTATTATTTATTTTCATTTAATATAACTGTACTAAATATCAGGAACTAAAATAACACTTCGACAAAAATATAAGGTAAATACTAAAATATATAATAAATTAATCTACATTTCAAACAATACAAACTTGCTTACAAATAACAAAATTTATTCATTACACTACCACTAAAGTCCAATTTTTCCAAAACTCAAAAAAACTAGTGATACGGTTTAACAAATATACTGCTGTCTATAATAACTATTACTAAGATTTAAACAAACTATTTATTTGTTAAAAGGGTGATGTGTTTTGATGTGCCTTTTAAGTTGTCGAGTTCCCCCGTATCTTCTTTGGCAATACTGGCACTCTATAACAGTACCACATTCGTGTTTAACATGGTGCTGAAGATCAGACTTGTGTTTAAATTTCTTTATACATATAGAACAAATCCATGGTCCGAAAAAAACTAAAAAAAAATCATATAAGTACCGATATAAGGCGAACCCCTTCAGAGTGACTTTGCTGCGATATCGACACAGCGATTGTTTTGTTAATAAGATTTGTTAAAAGGATTTGTCTGTGACAGAAAGTTTAGATACCTGCAAAATTAATGGAAGGGAGAAGCCTCTATATAGCTCAAAGGGCTTTTTTTGTACTAAGCATGAGCCCTACTTTAGAAAAAGGTAAAAAAAAGAGTCTAGAGTTGTTTTCATTCCATTTTATTCGCTCATTTTAACTATAACAAAATAAAAAGTTATATGAACTCTGATTAAGTAGTGCATAAACATTTAAAACGTACTTCCTAAGGGTGCCCAACCTGCGACTCCTATGAAGACAGTATAAAAACTTGTGTTGCTTTCCACATTAGGCGATTTCGGCAAGCTTTGGTACATGGTTTGGTACCCTGTTTGGTCTGCCAAATGCTTACCAATCGATTTCAGATATAAAAATTATGAAGTCATGAGTCTTGTATCCTTTTTGGTATGTCAAATTGCATACCGTGGAATTTAGTACAGTTCTGGTTCTCTCTATTTTCATTTTGCCCTGCTTTAGAAATGTAAACAAATAAGTTGGATTTGAAATTTTTTGTTGTTTTTAGTTGTTAAGGATTTAAACGACCGATACGAGGTAACTTTTTTCCTAAATGTAATATCGTTTACTTTTACCGAAAATGCTGAGTTAAGCCATAGCTTAGTCAAATGTGAATATTTCTGTCTGATGTTTACGTTTGTTGGAGGGATCAACAGGTGATGAAAAATTTGTAGACCAACTGACAAATATTCTTGAATAGAATATATTTGAAGGTTGTGGAAGACCGTGTGATAGCCAAAGCAGCTTTTCTTTTAGTCATTTATTAAATTTTCTTCAGCAAAATAAACCACTTTAATGAGAAAATAACCACAAAAACAATGAAAAAAGTTTGATTAAGGCTACTACCGAATAAATTCAGAAGAAAGTGGTATGTTACGTCATTACTATGACTGGTTAACCAAATGGTATACCAAGGAAAGCTTGCCGAAATCGCCTATAGTATTTGATGTCTACGCCTATTTAGTGGATAAGTGCAGGTACTTTTTTCTGCAGTGACCGAAAAAGTATCGTTGAATCGCTTTTAAAATACACTAACCAAATAAGCATCTCAGCAAATTATTTAGGTAATAATACACGCTTTTGGAAGGCTAACAACACAAGAGAATGAAAGTATTAATATAAAAATGTTTGTACCGCAATCAACCACAGTTGGTCTAGATAGGGGTTTTAAGAAAAAAAATATATAATCTTTAAAACAACAATTTTTGTTTTTGATACATCGCCAAGTACTATTTACCGTAAAAAGTAAAATCCCCTATGTAGGCCTTTTCTGGGGGGCTATTTTTGGGAAAAAAAAACCTTAAATACTAACTCCCTATTTTGACTTCATATTTGAATTCTCGCTGAAATTCTCATTCCATGGTACCCCATACCATAAGGTTTGCTTTACTAATTTTCGAGATATTGGCTTTCATAATGTCAAAAATTCAATTTTCAAAGGCCCATATCTTAGAAACTAAACAAAAAATCTCTATTGTGTTTATTATCGATTTTGAGGGTTTTATAAGAACAAATAAAAAATGAGAATAGTTTGACGTTTGCACATTCTTATTTACAGTTTATTGATTTTCAGCGATTTTGACGATATTATTCCAAAAATATGAAGTAGAAGATCAGATTGTCAAACTGTTGTCATTTTTTATCTCCTCGTAAAAAACCCTAAAATCGATAATAAACACAATTTTATTTTAGATATTTTGTTTAGTTACTAAGATATGGGGCTTTGAAAATTAAATTTTTGTCATTTTGAAAGCCAATATCTCGAAAATTAGCAAAGTAAACCTTATGATATGGTACCATTGGAAAGAGAATTTCAGCGAGAATTCAAATATGAAATCAAAATAAGGTGTTGTTATTTAAGATTCCCAGAATATTTTCCCAAAATAGCCCCCCCAGAAAAGAGCTACATAGGGGATTTTACTTTTTACGGTAAATATAAATTGGCGATGAATCAAAAGCAAAAGTGTATGTTTTAAAGATCTTTAAAAACAAATATATTTTACGTTTATATTTCCCTAGAAATACATTCAAAAGTTTGATTAAGATTAAGTTATGAAAAAACTAACAAATTTCTTTTTCTGATAACACAATTATTTTTTATTTACGATGCAATACCTAATTAAAAAGTACTAAGAGGTTTTACTTATGGTGAGTAGCAACATGTTTAAGCAAATCATTCATTTGCTTAGCTCTGTAGTCGCAATTCATGCATTTAAACAGTCGCTTTTTCTGACACTCAAATTTTTGGTGTCTCGATAAAGATTGCGGCCATTTGTACCTTTTGTGGCATAATTTACATTCAAACTCTAAAAAAAAATTAGTTTTAGGTTTTAAATTAAAAGTATTAGTCACCAAAATATTTACAATTTTATGGCTATGTACATTTATTTATTCAAATTCTCACTCAATATTTTATGTGAAATCTTCCCACATGTCGCTTTAGAGAATGTGTGCATTTTGCTTTAAAACCAGAAGAGACACAATTAAACTTAGACTACTGTTGACATTCGTATCTTATATGAAAATAAACACTGGAGTACTGTTGACAGCTCATGCAGCATTTGTGGGATTTCAAACCTATCAATTAATTATTCAAAAAATTCGAAGATTAATAATGAAAAATATTTTACCTAAAACCAACCAATAATCCTCATTTTACGAGCGTCTTAACAAGGCTTTAATGGCTCATTTACGGTCCTAGGATAATAATGAAACTTAGACTTATTTTATCACAGCACTAATTGACGCCAAAATGTGAATTATTTTCTATATTTGTAAGACAATAAATATTTATTACACGTAAATTAATGCAATATAATTTTTGGTGCATAACCAAAAATAAGTTTCGTTAAATTGACATATTACGCATTTTTAAGAAAAAAAGACTTTGTTTTTAAAAAGATATATGGAAAGTCCGTTAGTAACCTTATTTGTTTTGACGTTTTAGATAGAACGTCACTGAAACTTCAGGTTATGAAAGTTGTTGACTTAAAAGCGTTCGCGTTTGATAATAAGGACTTTTTGGTCAGCTCACAAAAATAACAACCTTTGTGGCCATTTGACAGAAGAATAAAGTTATTTGACAGAAGAATAAAGTTATTTCGGTTTATTTTCTAATTCTGCATCTTCCTTAATCAAAAACTAACAATTCTAAACATTTGCTTTAAAAAAAATTGCCAAAAATATAAACACTTTGACGTGGATTGACAAAAGTAAATATAAACAAAATCAAGTTAGCAACAAAAATTACGCAATTTAACCGATAATAAGTGCCTTGTTTATCTTTATCTACAAATTTAATGCTTATTTACATACTCTTCTGTCAATTAATTTCAAAGTGTTTTTGGTTTTAGGCGAATTTTACAAAAGGAATGCTTGGAACTTACCTTTTTTTTTCCCAAAAAGTCCCTATTTTTAATGTTGATTTATGTCGCTGTTTACACGTTTCAAATTAAGTTGAGTAAGAAAAAGCGTATTCCGTGAAAATTTTTAATAAATTTTTACCAGCAGTGGAACGTTTTCGGCTTGTGCCAAGTCATCTTCAGCACCACTTTGTCAGAGGGTAAAAACGTTTCCTTCCATAAAATGTACAACATTATGACAAAGGTTAAAACAATACGTGTGGACAATTTACAATATCACTGAAACATTAACAAACACTTTAAAATTCAACACAAAGATTTCTTTTCGTTCTGTCAAACAAAATAACCTAAAAATTTACATTTATTTGAAAAACAAAAAAACAGGTTATTATTTTAATGTGTTGAATTTTAAAGTGTTTCACTGCTGGTAGAAATTTATTAAAAATTTACACGGAATACCCCTTTCCTTACTCAACCTATTTACACTAACTCGCATGTTATGGTCATCACACGCTCAGATAAATTAAGACACTCGCCTGCGGCTCGCGTCTCAAACTCTATCTTCGCGTTTAATAACCATCATAACATGCTTGCTATGTAAACCACTCTTGTACCACAATCAACAAAAACTTAAATATTTGTAGTATTTTTAGCTCTTTAAAAACAAATATATTTTACGTTTATATTTCCCTCGAGATATATTCAAAAGTTTGATTAAGATTAATTTATGAAAAAACCAACAAATTTATTTTTTTAATAACATAATTTTTTAAAAAATTATCATGCAATACCTAATTAAAAAGTAGTAACATATTTTACTTATGGTGAGTAGAAACATGTTTTAACAAATGATTCTTTTGCTTAGCTCTGTAGTCGCAATTCATACATTTAAACAGTCGCTCCTTCTGACACTCAAATTTTTGGTGTCTCCATAAAGATTGCGGCCATTTATATCGTTTGTGGCACAATTTACATTGTAACCCTAAAAAGAAATTAGTATTAGGTTTTAAATTAAAGGTCGACATTAGTCACCAAAAATATTTATAATTTTATGGATGTGTACCTTTATTTATTCAAATTCTCACCCAAGATTTTATGCGAAATCTTCTCACATGTCGCTTTAGAGAATGTGTGTATTTTGCTTTAAAACCGAAAAAGACTCACAATTTAACTTGAACCACTGTTGACATTCGTATTTTATATAAAAATAAACACTAGAGTACTGTTGATAGCCCTTGCAGCAGCATTTGTGGCATTTATTAATCAATTATCCAAAAAATTTCAAGCCAATAATAAAAAATATTTTAAAATAGTGTTTGGAAGAGACATAATGAGTTAATAACTAACACTTAATAGTTCAATAAAAAATGATATTTTAAAGGTTAAAAAAAAAAAAAACTACAACAATTGAAAGAACACAAAATAATATAAAAAACCTAGCAATTTTTTTAAATAATACTATGTGCATCTAGTTTCTTGTACTTGGTACTTTGCGATTGTAACGTCCTCCTTTCCTATCAATTGCGTTTCGTAGCCATGATTTAATCGTATCCAGTACCAATTTCTCCGAGTAATCGGAAGCCAGTGGATTGGCTAAAACCGCGTCTAAAATAAGAGAAAAATTATAAAAAAGGGGATTAAACTCAAAAACAAGTTTTGATATATAATATAGCAAACTTATCCCTTTCCCTAATTTTAATAAAAACACACCCAAAGTTTCCGTCGAGACCTAAGCAGTATATCTGGTATTTTTTAAGTAATTTTGTTGTAGTATATACTAACCACCTCGAGAAGCATAAAATGATTAACGAGACACAATTTGCCTTTCAACGGAAAAAAACACACGTGATGGGATTTTTAACCTTTTGGAACAGGTATACCTCGGACTAAATTCCAAAACCGATTCGATTGCTGCAATATTCCTTGACTTCTCAAAAGCAGTTGCTTGATTGCATCGATCATGGAATATTGCTGCAAAAATGCGAACAGTATGGATTTCGAGGCTTGGCGTCTAGTCTGATTGGTTCGCTTTTATCAGGTCGCTTACAAATTGTCACAACTTATACCTCTCAGTCTAGACCTAAACTCAATCCAAATTAAGTTGATTAAAGATTGGTGCGACAGTAACTACCTCTGTCTCAATTTGTCAAAAACTAATATTCTTTCATTTAATCTTCCATTGAATCCCATTGATTTGAACTGCCAAATAATACAGAGTACGAAGCTGGTAAGGTTTTTGGGTGTTACCGTGGATCAAAATCTAAAATTCTTGCCAGACTTGCTTCAACCTGTGTTGCAGTACGGATCGCTGCCACAGAACTAGGATACTCGTCAGCTATATAACTTAACTTATATTATATAACTTAAATATATAACTTAAATAGAGACATTATATTTACCACAGTTGCGATCAGACATAAGGTAAACAATTTGTAGCTTTGCATGTTTTTAAAAACATATTATTTTTATAACTTTATCATTTACATGCAATTATGCAAATTCTCCGGTTTGTTTTTTTTTAAACACAGAGAAACACCTTATTATTATTCAAATATATAAAGAAATTTAGGTATATTATATAATTGCATTTAAATTTCCTTGAATCTTCCCAATTTTAAATCAATAAAGAATTTATAATGTGGAGGTACATAAAACAAAATTATGATTGTTTTCCAAAAACCAAAACTACACTTTTTTACACTCGACGCGCGTTTCGCTAACAACGTTAGCATCATCAGGAGACGATAAAAAATGCAAAAAAGTGTAGTTTTGGTTTGTGGAAAACAATCATAATTTTGTTTTAGTGCAACCAAGGGTTCCAAATTCCCAACATAGTGAAGGTACATGTTATGGTACTTGAAATATACCTCATTTTTTCGATCGAAATATCATATAAAATACCTGATATTTTGGCTGTAAGAATAATTCTTTTTATTTCCCAATATATATCGGAAATAAAACCTACAACAATGTGACAACCTCGCATTTGTGGCGGGTAAGCCATATAAACGTGTGCACGCTGCTCCATTCATAATTTCTCTACGGCGTTGTAGCTTTAGCATAATCGAGGTTTTGGTATATTTTACAGATTAATCGAGAGTTTTTTAATATTTTTTCAATAGATTTTTAAGTGTTTGTGGCAAAAGTGATGTGACAAAGTGCGTAGTGTGACGAAAACTGGAGATTGCAGGTGAAAACCAAAAATTTCACAGGTTTGTTATCATTTGTTTTTTCGACGCCATCTTGTGATAGGCCGCCATAGGCGTGCAACTAGTGTTGCAATAAATACAAAATGTAATTAATAAATATAGGAAAGAAATAAGTTTTTTTGGGATATTTTTGCTAAAAAAATACTTTTACCCATGCTAATTTTTTAATAAAGTTTTGCAGGTCACTTGACATTAAATAGGTAAAGAAACTACTTCGCAAATGCGTGTGAAAAAGTCTACTGTTACATATCAATTTTAATATGGAAAGTTCAACTTCCCACACACCGTGCGTAAAAAAAATAAGCACGGCGTGCATAAAAAACTGTCATAGCGGGCGTGACAAAACGTGTAACGCACGCAATTTTTTTTTAAATGGTACTTTATGGACCAAATTTTTAAATTTTGAGTTTGAAATGTGTGTTCTAAAAACTACTTTTTGATCAAGAAAGTCATCATAAACACTCGTAGAAAAAAAAATGTACCGAACCCTTGCGGAAGTGCCGCCCGAACTCCTCCCGTGCGTAAAAGTATCACTTTCCGCACTTATTAGGCAGATAACTATCTGGAGAACATTTAAAAAATTAATATTTTCGATGTTATATCTTTACATAAATATTTTCACAATGACAAATATAGTACCTCTTCATACACTCGGTATCAATTATTCAGGATAAAAAAATTTAAGATTGTATTTCCAAAAAAATTTGACAAGTCTGAAAATAACGAACAAACCTTTTTACATTTATAAATAACGAGCCGCTTCTGGCCGCTGCTAAACGTAAGGTGGTTGGAGCATGTGTGAGGAGGAGCATGTCTGGTGCAGCGTTGTCAGTGGAACATAAAATGGTTTTCCCTAAATCTAACGACTGATCGCGATTCAAAGCAATTTATGAATGACTTGATGGGTCTATTTTAGTTAAACGTGTTTAGTGCTACGCTACGGCATTGCTTTTTGGGGTTGCTGTCCCAAATATATTATTGACTCAGTTTTTATTATGCAAAAAAGAGCAATCAGATACCTACATAAAAGAAAAAATCGAGACCATTGTAGGCTCTTGTTTTTAATATCAAGCATTTTAACTGTACCTTGTTTGTTTATTTTGGAAACTGTCTGCTTAATAAAAAAAAATACGGTGATAATGTAAGTTCAAATCGAATAACAACAAGGGAAGCAAGAGATCTCCCTTTACGAATCCATCCACTCTTACGAAAAATTTTTTAATCTATCAAAGTATTAAACTTTATAATCATTTACCTATTCCTATAGAAGCAATAGTCTAAAGATTTTTTGAAGGTCAGTTGCGAGATTGCTGGAGAAGAAAGCATACTACGATCTTGATGAGTATTTTGACGATCGACTGGAATAGCTTTAGGATTTTTCCTTTCTCTTTTTTGTTTACACCGCGTTTAGAATATAGGGAGGTATATATAATATGCAAATATGGATAGATTAAGATGATTAATATTTGTTCGTTTACTTAGTCCTTACACGCTTTTAATATAATTTTTTTTGTCGTTTACTTTTTAATGAATTAGTTTAAGTAATATGTGTATTGCTATAGTCTTTAATTTGAACCTTTTTTATTGATCCAAAATTTGGAATTACTAACAAAAAAAAATACTTCCAAATTTGTATGACGTATAATATTGATATGTTTTTTTTTTCTCTGTGATTTTAGTAATAGTAGATAAGATTCTACTTTGTCTATAAGATTATAATCTTCCATGAGAATAATGCGTATTCAAATTCAAATTCAAAATTCTGCCGTACGCCACTATTAGGAGGACAAAATATTTTTACATTACATAACACTTAAAGCAGAAAAAAATGCTCATTATATAAATTTCTGACCTAATTTTTGTAATTAAATTTTTTTTTCTTAAGTTTTATGAAGACTATATTGTTTCCCAAAAATGTGTTCAATATTTTGTCCAAAAGACTTCTGGATCATATCTTAATACCGCAAAAATCATAATAATCACTAAATTTTCTTCCCTTCCGATAATTTTTTCACTCTGCAAGCCTGCAACAAAATTATATTTTATTTCTGTCTTAATTTTTTGACATAATGTAGAATAAGTCGTTTCTTACAAAATATAGAAAAAAATAAGTTGCGCAAGTTTACGTTTTTTGAGAAAATAGTATTTTTCTGAACATATATCTGTAGAGACGGTGTCAATTTTAACCTCATTATTTGGGTTGTGGGGTACACTATTGGCGGTCATGAGGAGGGGCCACGGCTCACGCTAACCAAACCAAAAAATGAAGCGTGTGACGGGATAGGAAATCGTTCTCTTTTTTAGCTTTTTTCGACTGAAAGCCAAATTTTTATTCTTATATTAGCCATGAACCTTCCCCACTTGAAAATATAAATATGACAGCCCCTGGAGTACACCCCCTTTGTGGGGTACAATCGACTACCCGAATTTAGATAGTTCAATAGGGAACATTAGTCCTGAGACACCCAGTTTGAAAGCCTCTTAAATTCTCTTTAAAAGTCTGTAGTTTTTTTTTTTAATTTTATTGATTCGTTTTTTAGATTTTTTTTTAAAACATTTTAAAAAATTTATAAATTATTTTTAATTTCTGACATGTCATTGGGCTCATTTTTTAGACTAATCTTGCGGCGCAAATAGAAAGATTTTACGAAAAAAAAATTTATAATCACGTTTTTTGTAGGCATTTACTTAAGAAGAGTCCGTTTCGTAGTGTAGCTGTGATTTATGTTCTAAGTGTGACATACTTTTGAAGACGACTGTACAATTTTTCATCTATTATTGTTTGGCTCAATTTATGAACCATAAACATTATGTTTCAATGACATATTCTCAAAGGAAGGACCGAAATAATTTTCTCCCCGTAATATTGGCCTTTTGCCGTCTTTTATCTTAGGTACAGTTGGATATAAGTTTCACCCTATAACTTACCTTTAATCAGTCGAACAATATGTGTAAATGAACGAAATGCAGGTCTGTCATTCCTTCCAGACCAGTTCATGGCAAGAGCCAACTTATGGCCAATTAATTTGCCAAGGATTCTTCTTGTAGTTTTTCCACTGTCCTTGCCGCCAATTCTCTTTAAAATATTAAACTGAAAAAAAGTGCTTAAAAAATTATTGATTTTTGAAAGGTATAAGGGTCGAAACTGCTTTGTTTCCAAGATAATTTAAAATTTACAGTTTATGCAGTGGGAGAAGACGGACATTCCAAAAACGGTCATGTTTTTTATTATTTTAATTTTTAGAAAGATTTCACAATATGTTCATGTTATGTATACCTGGAAGAAAGTCCCTTTACTTTAAACATCGCTTTTGGTATCAAAAGTAAGTATTTTCTTGAAACCAAGCTTTTTTTCTTGTTTTTAAGCATAATCATTAGACTTATTATATTGGGCGATATTTTTCCTTGGGATATCTAAACCATATAAAAAAGTCATCGCGCACATTGACACCCGTATCTTGAAAACCAAGGACTTTTGACCCCCATATGATTTGAACTTTATTTCTTGATTTGGTCTTTCCTATCACCTCTTAACATATTTCCGCTCATACTTTTTCCACCCATATATTAAAATGTATCCCATAGGGCCGAAAAATATGAGAACCAAAAAAAAACAAGGATCATCTTCCAAAAAAGTAGTGATTGCTTCTTACAGATGAGTGTTTGGTGTCACTAAAGCCGGAAGTTTCAGGACCAATCCTGAGAAAATTCATCTATCTTTTCGTATAATAGAATGTAGAATATAAAATATAGAATATATAATATATAATATATAATATATAATATATAATATATAATATATAATATATAATATATAATATATAATATATAATATATAATATATAATATATAATATATAATATATAATATATAATATATAATATATAATATATAATATATAATATATAATATATAATATATAATATAGACTATAGAATATAGAAAGATTCATTCTTTTCTTTTTCTTACAGGGATAAATACAGAGATTTAAGTATGTTTGATCGAAATCCTAGCCCCAGGTTACCATCGATTGTTGGGATGATTTCTATTGCTTTTTCTTATAAGATATCTGCAGAGGACTATGCATGGTGGAATACTATACAGACCGCTTCAAGCTACTGCGAACATAGGGGGAATCAAGTCCAATTTACTCTCCGTACCGTACGACCGCGGTGGATTCGAAGCACGCTACAGTGTTATCTTTTGCAAATTCATTTTGTTTTTATTATTTTGTTTTATTTCTGGCTTGCTCGAGAAACAGATGGGTGAGTTCTTAATTGAAATAATACATTTTTAAAACTAAAAATGGATGTCTACGAAGTTGCCGAAAAAGTGCAGATGGTCAAATGGTCAAATCGTCATAACCCAACACACGTTCGATATTGGTCGAGGGAAAATTTGCATTTATATTTTGACGTAAGAACACAGTATCCCCAAAAACCAAATGTTTGGGGGGGGGTATTGTAGGGGAACACCATTTTTTATTAACGGCAATTGCAATTTGAATGGTTCTAGATACTTGGATCTACTGCAGCAGCACATTATTCCAACTGCTAGGCAGTTGTTAGGTGTAAGATTTGGTGAAACATGGTTTCAACAAGATGGTTGTTCCGCTCACAATGTTGGCCTTGTTAGGGAATATCTTGATAATGTATTTCCTAATCGGGTTATAAGTACACGGGGAACTATTTTATGGCCAGCTCGATCTCCCGATCTTGCTCCTAATGACTTCTATCTGTTTTTGAAGCAGCTTTTCAAATTATCACCCCTAACATGCTTGGAAACGTTAGAAGGGGTTTTTATAGTAGGCTCGGATATTGTCTAGCCGAGCAAGGAGGACTTTTCGAACATTTGCTTTAATTTTTTTTTTACTGGGAGAATCTTTTTGGTTTTTGTATGTATTATTTTATTTTGAGAACTTGCTTTTATTTTGTTTCTCCTTATTATTTTCATTGTAACACGTCGTCACTGATAAATATGAGCAGTTGACAACAAAACGCTCTTATTTATCAGTGACAAAAAATAAGAAAATTACGTTATAAAAATTTGCGTATTTATTGACCAAATTCCGGTTTCATTGACTACGCTCCACACAGCACCGTGGTTAGAGGCGTACTAAATACAAGGCGAACGGCGGCGAACGGCAGCGAATGGCGATCGGAAGCCTGAGTGTTGGTTGCTTCACTGATAGGCGTGCGGTGTCTCTGCATGTACGTACACTGGCAAATTAGACTTCTTCCGCCCTATGTTCGCAGTAGCTTGAAGCGGTCTGTATGTGTAAATATTTGTGTTAAACAATTTGTTTGCTTTGATTGATACAGACTTTAATTAAATTTATTTACTTACGTATTTTTCATATTCCTGTGGGTCTGATAAAGTTTTTTCCAGGTCTCTAATTTGGTCATGCGTATTGAGTGGTAATAATACATCCAAATTGTTTTCATCATAATGAGGTGCATGAGTCATCTGAATAAGCTGGGTTAACTCCTTTATTTTCTTATTCATATCGGCAATAGTTTTTTCATGGTCAATGTAAACTTGAAGAATTTCTAAAATAATTGATAGCAATAAATATAAAATGTATTTGGCAAACAAAATATTCCTTATTTCTATAAAAATATAAACTAAAATAGATAACTAAATATAAAACTGACACCACCGCCGCCGATACGAGCGCCAATATTATTATGATGGTCAAGAAAAATTTAGAAAATTCTTGACTGATCAATTTTTTTGTTTTCTTTTTAAAGTATTCTATTAATTTACGATATGTGGATGGACGATAGTCAAACAGTTGCCGTTGTTAAAAGTAGGCCGAAATTACATTCGCTTTAGGCCTCAATTAGGTGCCAACTTCTTGATGTGGACCATAATTTTAAAAAACGACCTACCAAGATTTTCGTGAGTTTTTGTGTAAATTATGTAAAAAACATGTGTGCCTGGAAAATATGCAATAAATATATGAGAAAGTGCATTAAGTGACCTTAATATCAGAAAATAAACTCGAGTGATGCAATATGGTGATTTTACCTTAGTAAACGTTTGAGTATAGGAAAAAAAGAGTTAACGACAAATTGAAAAAGTAAAAAAAAAATAAAAAAAACTATAATATTTATTTACTACATGTACAAATAAAAAGCAAACTAATTTTTTATGTAAAAATTATGTTTCCTAAGCATGTGCTGTTTCAGTCCTCATCGACTATACGTCACAAAGCTGCACATTTTACATTTAATGTTCCATTTTTTTGAAAAAGCTTGATTTTCATTTTTGATCTGCAGCAACTAATTTTAACCTATAATTAAAGGTATTGCTACTATATTTAATAGATAGGTACAATGTGATAATAATTAAAAAGTTATATGATACAAATAAATACGAAAAATTTGCTTAAATTAAAAAAAATTATTAGTCTTAGGTTGGGCCTTGTAAAACAGGGTGTCGCCCTATAAATTTTAAACAAGTATAAAAACTAAGAGAAAATTTATTTAATTGCCAATTTTTTTTGAAACGTTTTTCTTCTAAAAAAAGAATTCTGTATTTCACGAATTTTTTACTAGATTGTCACTACAGAAATCTCAAGAAAGTAAACTTTTTGGGGGATTTTTGTACTGCCAACTTAGTAAACAGCTAGAGAAATTTCGTAAGAAAAGATTGACAATTGTCTTTTACTCTTACCAAAATATCAGCCCTGAATATTGTCAATTTAATACAAAAGTTGGTGCCTGTGTATATACTAACAATAGATAAGACATGAGTTTATTTAATAACTTTAAACCACGAAATCTGTTTTGCCTTAAGTTAGGAAGCTTTTAGTTAAAAAAAGTAAAAAAATACATCTTTGGAGTATTTTAAACTATTGACGTGAGACTTAATTTGATATCTTATTTAAAGCGAGAATTTTGAGCAATTATGTTTTTGGCCTCTTTTCGATGTCCATTTAGAATACGTTTGCGTAAATCGAATTTTCTCTTTGCTTTGTTGTCACGATAGAAGCATTCAAATAGTTCAACTTTCCGCAATCGTAATACTGGTGTGTTTTCAAGGTCATCAGGTTCTTGTGTAAGTTTTTTGACATTTTTTGCATATAAAAATACGGTCTAAATTTAAAAAAAACTAAAGAAAGTACTTTAAACCCAAACTTTATTTTAAATGTTTTAGTAAATCCTATAAAAAGAATTATCAAATACAAAAAACTTACATAAATATATTTTTTGTTTGTAATTTTTTTAGAAATTTGTACATTAAATGTCTAGAAAGATGTCCGGAAAGATCATCCTTCTTTCATTCGTACTTTCTCATATAACTAACTCCCCACAAAGGGTAACCACAGAAAAACTCCTTTTTGATTCGATATGATATGGTACTGGTTGAAAGCTCTTAACTTTGAGATCAGTATTCCACTTAATGGACATCTGTCAAACTTATACAAAATACAAGAGCGGCTCAAACTTCATTCACAACTTTTTTATTTATGAACTAGTTTTTATAAAACTAACTTTATTTTGTTTAAATCATGTCTCTGTGTCAAAAAAAATGTATCTTGTAACATCGTTGTAACATCGTGTTTTTTTATATATTTTTTGCTTTTTATGTACTATAAAGCTACGAAAACTAAAAGCTACTAGCATTTTAATTTAATAATAATTTTTTATTAAAAAAAACTTTTAAGGAACAAGCTTTTATTAAATGCACTTAAAAGTAGAAAATAATTTTTTATGTTTCTTATAACCTAATATTAAAAATTAAGAATTTTAACTTTAGGTATCGTATATCGGTCACATCGACGATTCACTTAAGAAACAGTTGTATTATTGATATTGATAAAAAAAAAATCCAATATGATTGAGTGTTTTCATGAGGTTTTTAAATTAACCCAAACAGTATTTTTTTGTTCGGGCATAGATATCAATTATCTGGATAACAATATCGATAAACAGATTTTGGATGATATTTTGATCAGTTTTAACCTAGGAGTAACATCTATGGAACCGACTCGGAAAAGTGGTCAAAAAATTGACTACATAATGACAAATAAAGCAAATTTTAAATCTAAAGTCGTGGAACCCAATCTGGGCGACCATTTGTCTTTGTTGCCCCATCCAAAAAAAAACTTACTCTAAAAAGCTCGGAAATCATTTATAGAAATTTAAATAAAACTTCTCTAGAGTGTTTAAACATAACTTTAAGTAGAGATACTTACTTCTTGGAAATGTATAATGCGTCAAATGTTGCTGTTTGTCTTGATTTGATAGTTACGAAAAAATTAGATCTAACCAATCCGGGAAGATCTGGGTGACACGAAGATGCGACAAAGCAGTGCTGAGCTAAAAAATCTTTACTGGAAAACCGGACAAATAAAGGACACTAGTTTGCTTAACTTGTATAAATCTAAAAAAATAATACACATTCATCTAGTTGAGAACTCCAAAAGAGAATTTTACACGCAACAAGTAAACGAGTCTGACGACAAACAAAAAGAAATGTGTCAAATTGTTAATACTAGGCTGGGGAAAGAAAGAAAGGAAATGAGCATTGAAATTGAGCAAAAAAATAAAATTATTTCCGAACTCAAAGGAGTGGCTAACGTTTTTGCAAACCACTTCTCCACCATTGCCAAAGAAAGTCTTTACAATGCCTATGGACAAGAGCTGTCAAAGTCTTGTACAACAAGTACACTTTTTGGTAAAATTTTCTTTTTTTCACCAGTACCAGAGCCGCAGGTGAAAACAGCAATAAAATGTCTAAAAAACACAAAATCCAAAGGTCACGACGGCATCGCCACACAAATTCTAAAAAATTCCATTGACAGTGTAGCAAAGACTTTAACGTACCTTTTTAATCTATCCATAGAGTTAATGAAATTCCCAGTAGCATTTAAAATAGCAAAAATCATTCCTATTTATAAAAAGGAAGATCACAAAAACATAAATAATTACAGGCCTGTGTCAATTTTAAGTACTTTGGCTAACGTTTTGCATGCATTTCTGGATAATTATCACGTTTTAACCAACAGCCAACATGGATTTGGACCTGGGAGATCGACTTAGACGGCGGTCGTGGATGCTGTTAATCGTATATAGCAAAACCTGAATAGGCAGACATGTTGCTGCCGCCTTTTTTGATCTTTCCAGGGCGTTCGTTTCTTTGAATATAACATTTCTTATAGAAAAATTTTCGTCAATGGGGTTCAGGGGTCTCTTTCAGGATTGGTTGGTTTCAAATTCGACTGATAGAAAGCTAGTAGTAGAGATCAAAAAGAGCTGCTCTTCCGAGAAACAAACTGAAACAGGCGTTCCCCAGGGGTCTGTCTTGGGAACATTGCTGTTCATAATATACATTAACGAAGTAAATAACATTTGAAATTCAGTAATTATGTCAGTAATTATGAAGTTTACATGCCAGACATCAGAGTCCACAGAGTTTACACTAGACAATCCAAAAATTGTATCTGCCGATTCGACAAAATTTTCGGTGTTAGTAACACACCATATGCAAAAAACTTAGTAAAAACTGCTATAAAGGGGTTACGATCAACCCTTTCAAGAGAGGGCCTTGTATCATGCTATTTTGCAATGTTTCACAGCCAACTTACATACAATGTTGTTTTGTGGGGTACTGATTCTAACAGTTTAAGAATATTTAAAGCTCAAAAAAGAATAATAAGCTCATTTTTTCTTTAGATCGTCGACAATCTTGCAGATCTATATTCAGGAATCAAAATTTGCTGACTTTTCCATGCATCTTTATATATTACTACCTGCTTTCTACCAAGAAGAACCGAAGCAAATTAACTAGAAATTGTAAATTTAGCCTTGAAAGTCACAAAACAAAAAAAATATGAAAAATGTCCCTAATAACTTGGGAAAGTTATTTTTAACAATCTTAGTGAAAAAAAATCAAATTTGTCCTTTTTAAAGTTTAAAAAAGAAATAAAGAAATAAGGAATTTCTAAATGATAACACTAAATTTTAAATTCTGTATTTTTAAAATTTTTATTTTATTATTTTCTCCTACCTTGTTTTACCCCTGACTGTATTTCTATATATTATTTTTATTTATTTTATTTTTACTTATTTATTTTTTATATTTAATGGACACTTACTTTGTCTTATTTTATGTGATTATTGTAACTATAGTCTATTTACTTATTGCGGTCCATTTTTTGTGTTTATTTGTATTTATTTGTTTGTTTTTTTTCCGTTTGTTTAAGTACTCCGCGTACAAACGGGCATTTATTTTTTGACAATGTATATCTGTATTTTTACAGCATTTTGTAGTACAATAAAGATTACTTCACTTTACTTTATTTTACATTACTTTATAACCTAAGGATATTTTCAAAGGCTTGGCTTGGAAAGCATTATGTTTATCATTCGAATAGAAGAAGAATTTAGTTCTTCTTTTGTAGTTATCTCTTTGACACCGTAAAATTAAAATCTTTAATTTGCGCCCATCGCTTTTATTATGGTATATTCTACTTTTAAGTGCATTTAATAAAAGCTTGTTCTTTAACAGTTTTTTTAAATTTATTTTTTAATTTTTAGGTACCATAAAGCGTCCATTTTGAATACGCCATATCAAAATTTTTAAATCTGATCAAAAATTCATATCTCCTTTCCGAAAAACCCCTGTGTGCCAATTTTGATTTAAGTCGAACAAACTAAATCTCTTCCCCCTTCCACTTTCCTCGTTAGAGGGAAGTGTGTACCTAGTAATATATTATTGCATTGTCACCGGAACTATAAATGCATACTAAATTTGAACACACACCCTTAATTTTTAGATTTGAAACCTTAATCCCTGTTTTTAAAAACCTCCCTATGCCAATTTTGATTGAAATCGAACAAACTAAATCTTTTTCCCCCTACACTTCCTTCGTTAGAGAGAGGTGAGTACCGCAGAATACCATATTATTGTATTTTCACCAGAACTATAAACGCATACCAAATTTGAACACAATCGGATGTGGATAAGTCAGTTAAAATTGGTTAGCAAAACATGACCGAAAATCGTTAATGTTGAATCCGCCGTATTGAATTTTCAAAATCTGATCAAAAATTCGTATTCCTTATCCCCAAAAGCCCCCGTATACCAATTTTGGTTGAAATCGGACAAACTTGTTTGTTTTCCCCCCTCCACTCCCCTCGTAGGGGGGAGGGGTGCCTAATAAAGACATATTATTGTATTGTCACCGGAACCAGATATGCGTGCCAAATTTAAATGTAATCGGATGTGTATAAGTTAGTTAAAATTGGTTAGCAAAACATGACAAAAATCGTCCATCTTGACTCCGCCATATTGAAGTTTCAAAATCCGATTAGAAATTCGTTATCTTCATCCCCAAGTGCCACAACACACCAAATTTCAAAGAAATCGGGCGTACTTAAATTGCACCCCCCTCCACCCTCTTCGAGTAGAGGGGAGCTGTCAATTTCATCACAGTATATTCTTGTGTTATCACCGCAACTATATAAGCATGCAAATTTGAAACCGATCGGATGTCGGGAAGTTGGCCAAAATTAAGTTGCAAGATTCCACTCCAACAAACATATCTAGTTACATATACAGGGTTCCTAAGATTTTCCTTAGGGATAGGATTTCAAACAGGTATATTGAGCAATGGTGCCAGTTTGTTATTATCTCCGGACTGCTTTCATGAGAAAAAATTGTCGCCACTCTTTCATTGTGAGCATAAATCATAGTTGCAATAATAACCGTTGACAAGATGTCTGCAGATTCCGCTAGATGGCGGCCACACCATGAGATGATCTAATTAAAAATTAGATGTTTTCAGGTCCAAACCACAGCTTTTTCTTGCTTAAAGGAGGCGGCAGGGTCCCTTATTTACGATACTGAGCGATAAACTCGTGAGGTTGTTAACATTAGAAAGAAATATCTTCGCTTTTAATTAAATTTCTTTCCATTCTGTTCTACTAGTGACATCTATCCGGAAACGGCGCTGTTTTTCCTGCAGAGCTTTTTGCTTGCGATATTATTGATTTTAAATAAAGCTGGCCCTACACTACATTTGATATTTTCGAGGTGTTTTATGACATGATCTCGAAACATGTAGCCAACCAATTCTTCAAAACTAGCGGGAGGGTAAAAGCGAAAAATAAGGGGCTGCCAATATTTGTAACACCCAAAAATGGGTGAAAAGATTTCTTTTGATCTGTTTCTTTACAAAAAACGTTTTTTTTTTACGACAAACTTGAGCTCTGCCACTTTTTTTATTTTTTTCTTCAACTTTCTCGAAATTTTCGTCATACCGTAGAAAAAAATTATTTCCCCCATGGTCATACTCTATTTTTATTCGAAAAAATTTAGAAACAGAGACGGGATCAGTTTTCCTAAAACGTGGGATCTCGAGTGAGAAGATAAAGGGCGCCGCAGGCAAAAATTTTTCAATTAAATTAGCCGAACGCAAAAATGTTAGAAAAACAAAGCACGAAATAAAAATGGCGCCGCTTACAATTTTTTTTCAAAAATTACGTAATTTCGGAACGCAAAGAAATAGATCTAAAGAGTATAATTTTTAAGAAAAAAATATCAATTTTCTCGCCCTCCTCCACTGGGACTACAGGGGCCGTGCACAAATTACGTAATGGTCATAGGAGGGAGGGGGGTTACAAAACGTTACGTAAAGGGGAGGGGGGTTTTCGACAGCGTTTGCACTTGTGGGAAACTAAGAAAATTTGGAATGAAAATAAGTGAAAAGTTTTTTTTTTGAGGGGGGGTAGTGGTCTTGAAATCGTTACGTAATATTGGGGGAGTGGCGTGCCAAACTGTTACAAAACATTACATAGAGAGGGGGTCAAAAATTGGTAAAATCACCGTTACGTAATTGACTGTTGACTGACAAAACCCGGGTTGGACGTTCGAAGGCGTCAATCCGTCCTATTTGCTTGATAAAGTTTCTACGGAAATATCTCAGTCGATTTCTCCGGCCGTGTATGAACGCTTTAGGTTAGGCATTTGCATGTATCTCAGTCCCCAGCCTGTAAACAGTGCGTAACGACAATGGTTACAAAATGAAAAGCCGAAAAATATTTTTTTTTACGATATCTTTCATCAGTTTGGTATTAAAGTCGAGCAAGAACAATTTTTATTCCAGTCCTAAAGGTATGAAAATGGAAAACATTAGAAAACAACAACCTGGAATGGATTTACTACGTGTAAGATGTAGTGACAACATCGCCCCATGCCCATTCTTTTCTGCCTAATGTGCTTTTCCGTTTGATTGCGTCTTATACACGGCTGCTTGGCCCTCTAAGGATTTGCTTAGGAACCCTGTATATATATATAGATAGGTACATTGCAAGTTAAATAAAAGCTTGTAAAAAAAGAAGTCGATATTGTGTCAAATACGGCGGCTTACTTACATATGGCCGACACGCGATTTTGCAAAAATGT
This sequence comes from Oxystoma pomonae, assembly GCA_963921995.1. Classification (NCBI taxonomy): domain Eukaryota; kingdom Metazoa; phylum Arthropoda; class Insecta; order Coleoptera; family Brentidae; genus Oxystoma; species Oxystoma pomonae. The sequence continues at coordinate 80,926,280 of OY998170.1, forward strand.
TCCCAACTATTTTTTTGCAAATTACGGCAAACTCTAGGAGCCTGAAAGGCACACCGATCGAGAGGAAATTTTATGCTCAACAAAAAACTACTTTTTCTCATAAAGTATAGTTTTCGCGCTAAAAGAAACCCAATTTTTAAATTATTATAATTAAATAAAGCAAGGCGTCAAAATTTATAAATGCGATGTAAAATTTTCCATTTTCCAAAAATCCAAGATGGCGAACCTAATTGAAAAAATAGGTATTTTTGACGCCCTAGAAAAAACTTTCTGTGAAACACTGTATTTAATCCCAAACATCAGTTACACAGTCAAATTCGTTTCAAGCATTTTGATGTATTACTTGAACCATTCGGTTAGGAAATTAAGTAGTTTTAAATGTTTAAGTAGACCAGAATTTGCTTGCCAAATATAATTGTTGGCATGGCTATTTCGGATCTTTGATTTTAACTAAATGTCAGTTTTGACACTGGTTCGGAAAATAACTAAAATAATTTAATTTTTTTAAAAGTTATAGCCATTGAAACAAGTACATTTTTGGCAAGCAAATTCTAGTCTATTTAACATTTAAAACTACTTTATGTACGTTTTTTTCCTGGGTGGTTTTCCACGTTTTTTTCCGTGTTTTTTTTCCATTTACCAAAACTACAAATAAGTCCTCACTAGTATAACTGTCTACAAATTACTGATCGGTAACTAGCAGTGAAAAAGTGCTTAAGATACAGATGACTCAAGAATCGGTTGTTAAAATATTGGGCAATGTACAAGACGGGTATAATAATAAAGTGCCCCAGGAAAAGCTTACCTACTAACTTATAAGAAAAAACATTAAAAAGTAAAATTGATATTTATTTATATTTAATGTTTTTGTAAACAATTTTATTTATTTATTTTTAATCAAGATAATTTTACCAAATATTAAATTAAGTGTGCATTTTAGACACATGCCTGGATAAGTTAATTTTGTGTTTTGTCGTAAGGGTGCAATAAGGACACTTAAACAGTGGTTGAATTTGACATTCATATTTTTTATGTCTCCATAAAGACTGGCGTTGTCTGTAAGTTTTCTGACATATTTCACACTCATATTCTAAAAAAAAGTATAATATTTACTTTATTTAAATGATAAAATCAGGTAATATATTTAATTGTTTTTATTAGTGAAATATATTTATTACTTATTGCGATACTGATGTGAGACAATTTTAACATACATATAATAAGAAAAACACAATATCTGCAAAATAAAAGAATACGCCAAAATGGTTGGTGTAAATGTATAAAATAAAATATAAGAAATCTACTACAAATGCTGTATTAAACTGGACTAGATTTAAAAAACTGGCTATATCATTAGAGCTCTGTTGACGAAATTGCTAGAAATTTAATTCGTCTCTATTTTTTTCAAATCTATGTATGGGGCCAAAGATTAATTTATGATAATTTGAATTCATAAAAATGCAAAATTTACTTATTAGTCCTCAATTATGTTCTTCGAAGAAGAAAACTTATAAAAATAGGTAATTAAAAATTTCAACCTTTTTAAGCCCACTTGACCCAATGCTTAATAGTTAACGTTTTTTTGTCTCAAAGTGACATGTTTCACGTGAAACACACGTACGGAAAGCTCGGATCTGGTCTGGTAAAAAGCAATTTTTTTAAAATCTTTTTCGATCAAAAAAAATGTAACCACTGCTACCTTTCAAAATTGGTTATTATCTTCGGCAGTGCACTTCGTTGAAAATACAGTTGCCCGTTCAAGAATTATTATAACATTATTTGCCAAAGTAGCTTTTTAGTGGACGCTGCTCACAGAATAAAGATCCTATAAAATTACCCCTTCTATTATTTATCAAACTTGCGTTAGAGTGGGGTTGGCATATGGAATTAGTTTAATGTAATTACACAGTGCATATTTTTTAAATGTTTCTTCAAGTTAGTTTTTTGCTTTGCTGGGTAGTTGAATATATGGCAGGCAAATTTCGGATGAACTCCACACTCATATCTCACGTGTTTCATCAAATTTCCATGATGTTTGTAGTTCTTTCCACACAGCAAATTTTAGCAACTCCATATATTCTTTAAAATAATCCGAAAGATGTAGTTTAGTATTTTCGCGAGCAAAAAATTTCTTTTAAAAAAAAAATGAAATAATATTGATCCCCTTTTTAAAAGTTACTGACTTATTATATTTTATTTAAAACATTACTTAATTTTTTGCATTAGTTGCATTCAGTTTTTATTTACGACTAAAGTCGAGCCTCCCCAACTAAGTGAGAGGCAACTTCATGGTTAGTAGGCACGATACACCTAACATGTATCGTGATTAGTATTTTTAAATAAATTTTAAAACTGATAACTAACAGTTGGTTACCGTTACGGAAGCCGGGGGAAAGGCGATCGCCTCTCCACCTTTTGCGGCAAATTCTTCAAAAAGTCTTAAATTTTTACAAAAATTTGGCAAAATCACAATAAACTTCCCAAAAAATGTTTTCCTGCAACGTACGAAAATTTAACTTTTTAACTGACAGCAGTTCCCAATGAATATCGGCATCTATGCTGCAAACTTTTTTTCCTAATTTATTACATTAAGTAAAAAGTTACTCAATGTTATAGTTATTAAACTATTGTACATTGTTTATACTTTATGCAGTCACAAACAAAGTAATAGAAGTGCTTATGAATTTTCAGTTGGTTAAACGCGCTCTTAGTGTACATTTTATAAACATTAACTATTTATGCTTCTGTGCATTGGGTCATTTAAGATGCTGATTTTTTAAAAATGTTTTGAGGCAGTCGGGCACATACATTTAATGTCTTTCCTTTTAAACTAAATTTTTGAAATCTGTTCGCTTGTTTTCAATATTTTTATATTAAATAGGACCTCCTTACTACAAGTCGGCTAATTTTGACTTGATTTTTTGGAAACGTAGAAAATACATTTTTTCCTAACTTTGACAGCCGCCATCTTGGTTTATGGAATCGGAGATTTTGGTTTTAGGTATTAATATCAAATTAAAACATATGCTCTTTTTGCAGTTTCTTTTACGAATTTACTCCACTACTTAGTCTGCTCCATGAATTCGTTTTAAATGCCCTCTTAAATTTGCTGCATGTTGTGTCTTATACGAACATAGATGACACAAGTTTTGAGGTTGTTTTCCGCATTCGAACTTTCGGTGTTTACGTATAGATTGTATGTGTTTGTATCCCTTGCCACAAGTGGAGCACTTAAAAGGCTTAGCTAAAATAAAGATCGTAATTACTTACAAATAATTTCGATAAAAATGGAAAATCATGCAAAAACTGGCAGTTTCTAGTCAGTCGTGCATGTATATGGCCTGAGTTCGATTTCCAACCAGGCAGAAAAACAAAGTCTGTTAGTCTCCAAACTTCAGAACTTGGTAACACTCAGCAATAAGATAAATAAAAAGCACCAGTATAAAAAAAAACTTCTAGTGAGCAGTCAAATGCTGAATTAATCGAAATTTATATGGAAACGTCTTTCCGCAAATCGGACAGATATATCTAAACTTAACCCCACATTCATATTTTAAATGACGTTTTAAATTTGGTAACCTAGTGTAAGACCTCTGGCAATTCAGACAAGCAAAGCGTCCGTCCAAGGTAATGTCGTATCGGTTTTTCACTAAAAGTAAAAAGTTGTTATTATATTGCATAAAACTATTTGAGAGCGTTTCCTTTGCAATTTTTGTTGAAGTCACTTCAACAAATAATGAACAAAACATTATTTTTAGCCATTCATACCAGTTTGGTATAAATGATATGACTATTGGTGTAAAAAAAACTTTTTATTTCCATTAAAAATTGGTGATTTAGTACAAAGAAGACCTACATAAAAAATATATCTCTGTCTGGGATACGATAACTCAAAAACCAAAGCCAATTTTTTTCAAATTTGATAAAAAATTATTTTGCAATCATCAACTACATGTCACACTTCTTTGCTCGCCAATTTCGCCTAATTTTCAGCAAAAAAGAATGAGTAAAAGTCAGAAAAAATATTGTTTCTATATCTTGTAAGTACCTAAGTGTTGAACTTGAAAGACCCTACTATGTTGGGAATTTGGAACCTTTGGTTGCACTAAAACAAAATTATGATTGTTTTCCACAAACCAAAACTACACTTTTTTGCACTCGACGCGCGTTTCGCTAACAACGTTAGCATCATCAGGAGACGATAAACAATGAACTAAATTAATCTACGCTCTATCTTATATACAATCCTTTAGTGGGCGGAGATAAGACTAATAAATTGTGATTGATCACGATTTTTAATCCTACCTCCCCTCAACCAAAGAATAAAGTGTACTAAACGGGATAGGTCCTCTATCTTTTTTTAAACTATTTCTGGATTTAATGATTTCCATACTTTCATATGCATTCAAAAGTCTTTTGTTTGGTACACTTTTTAAAAGTTTTAGGTTATCTAATGTGAATCTATGATTGTTTTCAAAAGCATGCTCGGCCACACTTGACTTTTCTGTTCTTCCGTATTTTAAGTGTGCTAAGTGTTCTTTAAAACGTGTTTGAATAGAGCGTCTCGTTTGGCCAACATATTTTTTATCACAATCCATGCAACTAATTTCGTAAATTCCACTTTTTTCTAGAACTGTAGTTTTATCCTTGGGATTTCCTAGTAAGCTTCTTATTGTGTTACCGGATTGATATACTAATTTAAGACCGGTGTTATTAAATACTTTCTGTAATCCTTTCGTATAATTAGGATTATACGGAATTGATACAAATTTTGAGTCGCAGGTATCTTTTTGTCTGAAAAAGGTAGAATTCCGAAAGGTCTTTTGAAAAGAATGTCTATTTATCAGCTTATTTATTAAGCCTTCGTCGAAACCGTTTTCGCCAGCTATATTCCTAATCCTATTCTTTTCTGCTTCAAATCTTTCTTTGTTTAAGGGGAAATTTACTAATCTATATGTTAAAAAGTGCAAACTTGCAAGCTTATGTTGTAAGCAATGAAAAGAGTCATTTGGAATATAACTATTAAATTTACTTATGAAACAGAGAACAACGGTACACTGCCATTTCTAGACACTTTAGTTATAAGAAATAAAAATAAATTGGACTTTGACCTATACAGAAAAGGCACGGCCACCAACAGGTATATTCCAAATGACTCTTTTCATTGCTTACAACATAAGCTTGCAAGTTTGCACTTTTTAACATATAGATTAGTAAATTTCCCCTTAAACAAAGAAAGATTTGAAGCAGAAAAGAATAGGATTAGGAATATAGCTGGCGAAAACGGTTTCGACGAAGGCTTAATAAATAAGCTGATAAATAGACATTCTTTTCAAAAGACCTTTCGGAATTCTACCTTTTTCAGACAAAAAGATACCTGCGACTCAAAATTTGTATCAATTCCGTATAATCCTAATTATACGAAAGGATTACAGAAAGTATTTAATAACACCGGTCTTAAATTAGTATGTCAATCCGGTAACACAATAAGAAGCTTACTAGGAAATCCCAAGGATAAAACTACAGTTCTAGAAAAAAGTGGAATTTACGAAATTAGTTGCATGGATTGTGATAAAAAATATGTTGGCCAAACGAGACGCTCTATTCAAACACGTTTTAAAGAACACTTAGCACACTTAAAATACGGAAGAACAGAAAAGTCAAGTGTGGCCGAGCATGCTTTTGAAAACAATCATAGATTCACATTAGATAACCTAAAACTTTTAAAAAGTGTACCAAACAAAAGACTTTTGAATGCATATGAAAGTATGGAAATCATTAAATCCAGAAATAGTTTAAATAAAGATAGAGGACCTATCCCGTTTAGTACACTTTATTCTTTGGTTGAGGGGAGGTAGGATTAAAAATCGTGATCAATCACAATTTATTAGTCTTATCTCCGCCCACTAAAGGATTGTATATAAGATAGAGCGTAGATTAATTTAGTTCATTGTTTATCGTCTCCTGATGATGCTAACGTTGTTAGCGAAACGCGCGTCGAGTGCAAAAAAGTGTAGTTTTGGTTTGTGGAAAACAATCATAATTTTGTTTTGTTTTGTTGAAAGACCCTAAATTACTAAAAAGCTTTCTTAAAACATTTTTTTTCTCAAATTTGCTCTTTTTTTGCTTAAAACTTGGATCCTCTCTCGGTTTTCTTTAAAGGCGTTTGGTTCACCTGAAACTACTATTTTGTATAATTCTCCAATTAATTTTACTTAAAATAAAAAGTATTTTTGGTAAGTATCGAAACTTCTGGAGCGCTTTGGTACAATACTTACATAATCTCAAGTTAGGTTTTAAACAATTATCAAAGTATGTAGGTCTGTCAATCAAGTCAAAAAATGGGAGTAAAGTAGAGTTTTGAATGCTTATGTATCTGCAATCGTCATCACGTGAATACTAACAAAAACTGAGACTACCTAATTTTATATACTAGGTAGCGTCTGTGCAGTGAGCCATAAAACTAACTTGTGTTCAGTGAACACCTGGTTGATCTTTTTTTGTCCTTTTTTTCTGTTTCTCCATTTATTTATGTATTTTTTGATAACTCTTATTTTTTTTTGTGTTTTGACTACGATTTAAGAATTGTTTTTTCTTGTTTTACTTTTTTATTTTACTCTTATTTTATTTTATTATACATTCAGTATTTTTAGTGACAATTTATATTTATATTTATACATATATTTGTAAAATAATCCAATTTTTGAAACTTTTAATTTTATCCTTTGATTTTTATCTAGTGTTTGATTAATTTTATAACTGTTAAAAACTTCAATTATTGACACGCCATGTATACACAATTTGTATTGTTTATAAAATATGGTAAAGTCTATTCTGTTCTATTCTATTTTCCAAATGTCCTTGATCGTGACGCTTTGTTGAGAATAGTATATTACATAACGAGAGAAGAAAGTGAAATTTTTCACACGAGCGTGAATGTTGTGAACGAGGCGCTAGCGGAGTGAAACAACACGCGAGTGTAACAAAGTCGCTTTCTATCGATTTTTCCTACGACCACTTTAGGATTTAATTCTTATTTTTTATTACTACTAAATTTCTTTCATTGTCATCTCAAAAGAAGAAAGTATTTTTTTCTTTAGGGACGCTTCTACAAATCATAGCCTACTAGACACCTACATTGTTTGGATGGTTTGCTGTCATGCATTTTCGCAACTAGAGAAGAAAACATTTTCGGCTCTAGAGACGAAAATAAAATTGATATGCGCCTGAAATATAAAACTTTCTGAGGCGTTATAGAGTACAGGAGTTGATTACTTTCGTATGTGACACGGATGAATGCTGTTTTTTGAATTTCCGAATGAAGATTGTATTGCTTTCCTATTCTTTTTATCTTTTCTGAGATTCCTCTAATGTATGTGTGTGGTCAAAAAGTTATATTGATCGTGTGGTTAGAGAAACCGTTCCTTTGCAGATCATATCGAATTTTTGGCTTTTCATTAGTCATTTATTTGAAAATATAATAGGTGTTGAATTATCGCTAAATTATAAAGTGATAATTCCTCAGTAGGTGATAATTCCACTGCTCTGGTGCGATCTCTTGTGTCTATACTACCTATAATAATACTATTACAATAAATAGTCTAATTTCTATATTCTTGAAATTTTCGTGCTTTGAGAATTAATTCTGAAAAAACGTGTTTTTGTTGCAAACTGCACTCGGTTATTTTTTCCGTTGTAACAAAAAAATTTAAATCGTGCAGTTTTCAAAAAAAACCGTTTTTCAGAATTATCGATAATTCTCAAAGCACTTATGGTATTACCCCTGAAAATTCGTCAATAATTTTCTGCCCAAATAGGCATGATGTTACGCATATTGGCATAATGCTTTTTATGTCATATTTCTTTGTTGGTTTTAAAATCGCAGTTGGTACCGAATAGTATCGTATTCTTTACTTTGCAATCCAAGGCTCGATGAACTTTTAACGTATTTTTGTTCTTAAAAATTTTGTGGCACAAGATGCTGTTCACGCTTCTCCATTTAATTAACAAATGATTGGCATTATTTACTACATAAATTATTTGCTATTGCCTTGTTGTCAACGGACCTCGTCAGTAATCCTAAGGCATGTAGTAAATAGCTATGATGTATTAAAAACTAGTGGATACAAGCACTAAACCGAGCATTGAAGCTTCTTAAAAGATCCTATTGTTACTGGGAATCTAGAGCTTTTGTAGATCGTACACAACATAAAATTGGTAAAAAAATAAAAACATTATTTTAACAAGGAAGATGCTGCGTTTTAATATGTCTTTTAAGTTGTCTAGTGCCTTCATCAACACCACATTCATGTTTCGCCTGGTTTTTTTTTTAAATTAATTTAGTTTAATCACCACCTGTGTCAATAATAAATTTATAAATTTTTCTATGGTTTCCGCACTATTCAAACAAACGATGATTCCTGGATCGATAGGCTCACTTTTAACAAAATTTAATTTAGCCAACGTCAGTTTCTAACCAATGTTCCTCCGTTGTCAACGAAATGTTTAATTAGAAAACTGGAGGAGTTTTGAATGTAAAACCATACCCTATTTTTGAAAAGAATAAAAACTGGACCATTTTTCAAATTACTTTTGCTCTTTAACTAGCAAAAAAAAAGTAAGTTTTATTTTTCAAGATGCTTTATAATCACGCCAAAATACACATTAAAAATGTCTCTATTTTTTTGTAATATTATTAGTACGGCCCTGTTCATTCCTAATTCGGTTTTATTAAATTTTGTTTTTATTTAAAAACATATACCTAGACTTGTGTGTACACAAACAATGAATTTCTTTAGTTATGAGGAAGTGTCGCTTAACCTTAAGATATTTTCTGTGGATACGGGTGCTATCAACAGGGCCGTACATATATATATATATATATACATATCTTAAATTAAGGAGAATTCAAGAAAATTTGCAAAAATATAAGATTTTATAGAACATGACCCAGCCACTGACGATCAAAAAGCAGAAAATGGGTCTTTGGACCATTTTAACTTATTTGTGTGAGACTCAATTTGACTTCATATTAAAAACTTTTTGGCCTCTTTCAGATGTCGATTTAGAATATGTTTCTCTAAATTAAATTTTCTCTTTGAATTGTAGTCACAATAGCAACATTCAAATAGTTTCAACTTTCCGCAATCGTGGTAATAATGCGTCCTCAGGGTCATTTGGTTCTTGTAAGATTTCTGACATTTTTTGCACTTAAAAATACCATCTAAAATTTAAAAAAAAAACCAATGATAGAGCTTTAAAATAAAAAAGTTAAAAATAATATCGTTCAAGAACACATATTTAAAAAAAAAACTTTAGCAAAGAAAACTTTTTAAACTCAAACTTTATTATTCCAAATATTTTGATAAAGGTTTTTACCACTTACAAACATTTTTAGAAAACGAAAAATGATTATTAAAAATGCTCTTTGATTGGTATTATTTATAAAAGCCCGTATTCTTCTTTATTATATATTCTCGTTTTTGGAAGGAGTATGTGGCATTCTCCTGACTCATAGTTTCTCATATTTCTACCTGCCCACATCAAGTCTCACGTTCTGTTTCGATCCGTTAATTTTACGGTAATACGATATGTTCACTTCAGCGTTCTGATAATTTCTTAACAGAAAAAAAATCCGTTCATTTAACGATAATTTTAAGTAAATGGTTTTACCAAGAGTAGAATTATTAAAAACAGATGCGTTCTTTAAGATATAATTAAAAATTTTTATTATTTTATTTAAATAAAAATTAAATAATATTAACAAATGCTCAATTAAATGTCTACACCCCAAAAAATTAAAATAAACCAAAAGGCGCACTCCAATATTAAACGTAACGGATCCAAATCGATAGGAAGATTTTGGTCAGATTTTTTGTCAGTCTGTTACCTTTATTGAAGGTAAACACCTGCGATAATTAGCGTCGAATAGCGACTACCTTTACCGTTAAAAAGATAACGAACCAAATTTGATGTGATTCTGTGCTGGAAGATTTTTAGCTTATAAAAGTTTGTTTTGTTTTACAAAAATGTTGTGTATTTGGATTTTATTTTTTTGTTAACAATGTTTATAGTAGTAGCGGGGTGCCTTTTTTACCGTTTTTTTTTTTTTTGGTAAATAGGTGAGCAAGTACAAATAAGTTTGCAGAGGCTCGATTTCTTCTAGTACTCAACCAGATATCTTACAAAATCATTTGCCAGATTAAATTTATGTTGGGGTGTCTGTTTCCCAGTCCTATCACTAAATTAATATTTTCATCCATGATTTGGTTATAAAAGCAAATAAAGAGACTTGAGAAAAAAACAACACAAGTCAATAAAAAAGTAAGGTTATGTTTACCGACAAACGATTGACTACGTTAAAAAGCTCTATTTTTAACCTCGTGAAGTTACCGGTTACGGTAACGATAACCATAAGAGTAACGAAATTTGCCATTAAACTGCCTGGCCAAAATCTCCCTAATAATCAAATTTAAACAAATAGCATCCAATCATTTTGGCAACATTGTAGTGCAGCGCCCTAAATATTTAAAATATGGCGCTTTAATACAGTACTTTTTTCATATCACTCTCACTTCTTTAGACAGTTTTATAAATATTTAAAAAAAATTAAACAAAATAATTGAAAAAATTACAAAATATTAACAAAAGCCCGCTCGATGCAAACTAGAAGCACGTATCAGGTCCATAAATATTTGCCCCGGTTCTCATATTGCCGACAGAAAATTTCAATAATTGCTTTTACTTTTTACTTTTAGTCAGTGTTTTTCGTTATAGTCATCGTTATTCTGCGACTGCGTAGTTGCTAAATATCATTCCGTACTGGTTATTAACCATAAAGGAGGCCGGTATTTAAGGAAGAATAACTTTATAGTTATAGTTATTTGTATTTACTTGTTCTCGCAATATTTTTGAAAAACCTAATTATGAAATTGCTAAATTTAATGAAAAGGTGCTTATTATTGCCTTCATCTTCTTTATTTCCAAGAAAATGGGTAAACAAGTAGGGTTATATTTAACAAAAAAAGATAGGTTATATTTAACAAAAAAAGATAGGTTATATTTAACGTCGACTACAAAAGTGGATCTGACCAAAAACTCTTTTTGCGAACATTCCGTTGTTGTTATTAAAAATAAAAATACCCCAATTTTTATGCGATTTCTAGTTTATTTTAATTTTGTTTTGTGCACTTGAGACATATGCCTGGCTAAGTTAATTTTGTGTTTTGTCCTCCGGTTGCAATAAGGACACTTAAACAGCGGTTCAGTTTGACATTCAAATTTTTGATGTCTCCATAAGGATCGATGTTGTTTGTAAGTTCTGCCACAAATTCCACACGCATATTCTAAAAAAATATTGTATTTTATGTTCTGAAATGGTGAACTTATATTAATATAACTTTGTACAAAATTTTGAGTAAAAATACTAAAATATTTTTACCATTGACGTATACATTCTTATTACAAACGATATATGTGACAATTTTACAATACATATAATATACAAAAACACAATATTTGCAACCATTTTGAATGCGGAAATTTTATCTAAAAAGTTTTATTTTTGCACGTTCAGAGCATTTACAGTGTCAATGTAAATGAGAATTGTAGATTAATAAATAATTATAGTTAACCAACTACTTCATTTAACTCTTCTGTTATCCATATATGAGGAACACTTTATGAGCCCATTTTTTCATACCTATTCTTTACTATTTATTTACAAGTAGAGTCCGGTTAAGAAGTAAATGGACCAGCTAAGGAATGTGCGTAGAAACCCATTTTCTTCTCAAGCCCGCCCACTTAGCTCGCGATTGGTTTTTCGTATGGAGTCATAGGCGTAGATTCGACGCTCTAATCTGTTTATTGCCCTTAATTTTCCAAAGAATTTTACTGATTTTACCATTTTATAAATAAATATCTCTTTTACATAAAGCCCTACCCATAGTACATTTATTATTATTTTTAAAGGCGCATTTACACAGACAAACTTTCCTTTGATGTTGAAATGCCGACAAACATTCACACGAGCCTCTTGAGCAAAATGTTCAAAGAAATGTTCGAGCAAAATCGCGTACAAAAAAACACGTAAATTTTGGAGAGAATGTTGAGCAAAATTTGTCTGAAGAATTGGGGGTATAAAAATTTCTTTACAAATTCAAAATATATATTGTTATCGGAATTCATTGAACTTAACTGAAAATAGAAAAACAAAGTTTTAAAATAAGGTATTTTTAATAAGTGCTTTCCGAAAAACGATTTGATGAACTTCGATTGACCTGATTTTTATAGGGGATATGCCAGTATACTTGTAACTTTTTTGGGGTTGTAAAAAAACGAGAATAAAAAAATAATAATTGGCACTTATTTATTGCTGTTGCCTGTAAAATGTAATGATAAAAATTTACGTTTAAAAGAATATCTCTTTATTTTACTTCCTAGTTTAGCCTTTTACAATAATAATTAAGTCAAGTTAAAAAAATCTATATACATTTTATTAAATCTCAAATATATGACCAAAAGCACGTTCGTTTTAAATAATACCCGTTTATTACCCACGTTTATAACCCTACGATCCCGACCTTTATCTAAAAAATATAATTTAGCAGTAATAGACTAGACTTTTGAATCGGAATGTTGCCCTTTGCATATTGTTTGTTGAGTGTCAGTAATCGACCTTGATTATTACATTAAATTGACAGTAAATATATATATCTTCAACATTTTCATGAACCTTTTGCTTTTTTAAGCAAACCTTGGGGCCTTAATCTAATTGGGTAAATCTGGTGTGAGGAATTAAAAATATTTAAAAAAAAAAATCCCCTTCCCACCACTCCTCATAGTCGCGAGGCGCAGATTACCGCTTAAAAGAGCAAATTTTTGAGTTTTTTGCCGATATTTGAAAAACTCTCAATTTTCCTGGGTTGTTTTTTGAATTTAGGAAAAAACTTTTGGAAAGAAGAAAGAAAATCCCAAAAAACCACCGGCTTCGCTTGCCGTCGGCTTTTTTTCACAAAAATTTAAAATAAAAGTTGGTGTTCCATTTTTTTAAAGAATTGAGATCAATGATCATTGCTGTGAAATTTTTTTTATTCTCATCTTTAAAAATATGTTTCCAAAACAGATACCAATAATTTGCTCAAAAATTTACCGGAACAAAATGTTAAAAGAAATGCTCACAAAAATGTTCACGCAAAAAATTTTAGATCTTTTGCACGAGCTTTTGTTTGAGCATGTTCGTCTGTGTAATTGCGCCTTAACAGTAACATTATACATAAATAATGCGCATGCGCAAATAGTTAGTCTAACATCCATTCAAAAAAAGGTAATTAAATATTAATACTTGAAGGGTACACTGGGAAAGGGGGAATGTCCATTTTCAACTTATTTGAGAAAACGCGTTTTTTAACTTTCAATCTATTTCTACTCCAAAAATATTTATATAATAGTAGGTAATAGTTTTTTTTTGTGTTTAATCATCATCATTATATTACTTGTTGATCATGCCGTCATCTGATTTTATTTATGTTTCCATTGTTTAAAAAATATTTTGTTAAGATGAAATCGTAGTCAACAGAAGGCTGAAAACTAGAAATAATTTTGGGAAAAAATGGGACATTTTTTCAAAAAATATTTCGCGTAGAATACCTTTTAAATTCATTAAAATTAAATTGGAAAGTCCCAGATTTTTACAAAGAATGTCAAATAGCGAAATTTTTTCTTAAACTTGAAATCTCAAAAAATTAATATTTATATTACAGTTTTAAGTAATTTTTAACAAAATTTATTTGAAGCATTTTTCGATTAAGTAATAGGAACGGCTCAGTTTTGTTCCGCGTTTTACACCTGTACTGTGTCCTTTTAAATCCTCCTCTCAAAAATTAAACAAGTTATTATTCATAATATTATCATTTTATTTGAGAACTCAATAAAACGTGAACTAACCCAATTCAGTATTGAAATGTATAGTATGTAAATAAATTATTTGAGAACTCAACAACACACCAACTAACCAAATTCAAAATAACGGCTTGCCGATAATATTTTTTTATAATTTTGTATTTCTTCAACTTATTCATTCATTTTAAATGGCAGTGACGATACGCACGCCCCTGCCACAGTGTTCGGCCCCGCCTCAAACAGAGACAACAAGTGAACGTCGCGCATCATTCGTGCTTGTCGTGGCCCATTTACTTAATAATCGGACTCTATATTTATGGAATGTAGATTTACTCTTTTTATTTTCAGAAATACAATAAAATAAGAAGTACGTACTAGAAATATATTTCAAAAAACGCTAAGTAATGATTAAAAAATATTTAGTGTGAATTACATTAATTGGTGCACTTCGTAACAGTGTCTCTTCATATGTTGCAGACGTTTAAATTTTTTATTACATACTGGACACTCAAATTTACGATCAACTCCACATTCGTATCTGAGATGTCTGATCAAATGACATTTTTGCTTGTACGACGAAGAGCAGTTGGGGCAAATAAATCTGTCGTCACTAAAATCTAAAAAAAAATATTATTAATTTGATTATATTTTTAACTGGAATCGCGCTAATTATTGCCACGAATAAAGTGTGCAATGTCAAATACAGAGTGTTTCACAACTTATGTATAAAAATGAAAAACGTGATTCCTAATACTGGTCAGTGTTTGAAATCAGGGTTCCCATCAAATTCTGATTTCCAAATTCCCTGACTTTTACAGGTTTTCCCTGACCGTTTTCTAAAAAATTCCAGGTATTTTTTGCATATAAATTGCTTGTCTACGTGAATACCAAGTAAATGTAGAACTTTACCAAGACAATTTTTTAAAGCCCAAATTTTGCAAGTATTTATAATATCGAGTTATATAATATATATAAAAAGCAGATAAATAAGATGAGAAACTTTCTTCGAAACTTTATTTGAAGACAAAAATCACAGAAACCGAATTGGTTAAATCATAAAAACAAATCAGGTACTTAAAAGTATTGAAAATAAATGATTAATTTGCCTAGTGGTACCTACACCTTTTTTTGGTGAATCTAGCACGTTATAAAACTAAATTGCTAAGTGTTAATATATACGCACATGAGCACATGCACACGAAAAAGAAGACCAGCATAAGCTGGAATACGGAAAAACTCAAGACAGAACAAACACAGGAAATATACCAGAAACTAATTACTGAAGAAATAAAAGAACCGCAATGGGGCTACAATGTAAACGAGCTCTGGAAGAACATCCAAGAAACAGTAACTAGGGTGGCTAGTCAAGTGCTCGACAACAAGAAAAAACAAAGAAGGACTGTAGTAGAGCGAATGAAAGACGAAATGCGACCAGGAAAAAATGCTTTAACACCAAACCAACAGCATGTAACATAGAAGAGTATAAACAACAGATGTGAAGAGCGCAGAGTGATAAAAAGAAAAAAGAGAGACCACCACCTAAACATAATAATAGAAATGGAGGAAAACAGACCAAACAACAGAATAAAAGAATACTTTCAGGGAATAACCAAGCACAAAACAGGATACCAACACAGAACCGAGAACTTCCTCTCAACAAACAACGGACAACTGAGAACCAACGAAAGAGAGATCCTAACCACATGAAAGAACTACTTTTGAGAACTACTCAATGAAGAGGCCAATACCGATACTACACCCATATATATATATATTGACAGCTGAAATAGAAATACCAGCCCCAACATATAAAGAAACAGTTAAAGCCATAAAAAAGCTAAAAACAGCAAAATAAATAAAATATGGTGGAGAAACACTGCATAGGGCCATCTATAAGCTAATACAAAACATTTGGAACACCGAAGGCGTGATAGTCCTCATCCATAAAAAAGGAGATAAAAAGAAATGCTCAAATTATCGTGGAATAACTCTGCTAAATACTTGTAATAAGGTATCCTAAAGTATCCTAAGAGAGAGAATTGAACCATATAAGGAGGATATAGTTGGGTAATACCAGTGCGGGTTTAGACCTAAAAGGTCCACTATAGACTAGATTTTCGCTATAGACTAGATTTTCACTATTCACTAGATTTTCACCGTTAGATAAATAATGAAAAAATGCTGGGAACTTCACCAGATGTTTATTGATTTCAAACAGGAGTTTGACAGATGATGTAGAGCAAACTTGATATCCCTGGTAAAAATTTGTACGGAGGATACAACGGAGGACATAAAGTTGCAAGATAAGGGTGGGACAGAGCTACTCTGAGTTCTTTGGTATCAACAATGGGCTTAAGCAGTATGACTCTGTTTCACCAACGGCTATATTCCACCAGAAAGGACCCAACCTACTACTGGCCATCGCAGATGATGTATACATAATTGGCAACAGCAGGATTAATCTCAAAGACTCCTTGCACCACAATATTTCTACATTCATAACTGATTTCTTAATAAGAAAAGATTACAAAAAAGAAGTAGAACCCTTTTTGGCAGTGGAAGCAGTTGCTGTGGAGTTGCTATATAAATTGTCATTGTCATTTTGTTCAGTGTATGACACTCGATACTACTCAATTCAATATTTTTTGACAGCCTGTAGACACTGCAACTCTGGTCGACCTTTGGAAGGACTTATCCAGTCTACATTAAAAACTGTTTTTTTCGATATTTTGCACCAGTTGTGTGCGCAGTTGGACCCCACATCATTTTAAGGGAAGGAATAAATAAATTACATGACAAATATTGTCGGATTAGGAAAAAACGCCCTCGACTACACTTGAAAGTTGTAACAGAAGATAGCGCGATGTGTGCTTAAAACAAGGAGAAATAATACCGGGTGATATTTATCATTTCGAAACGAAAACCAAATATGTTCAATTAACACAATCTGCCACCCTGGGTAATGATGCAGTTCTTGTCCTACACGCTTTAAAAAGCTTTCCTCTCTCTTTTCTCTTGCTCTTGGATTTTAGGTGGATTGGAACTGATTGAGCGCGAAACAGATGTTGTGTTTATATACGAGGTGAGCAGAGAAGAACTCACATAATAGTTTTTACAAAGTTGGTTTAAAAAATAGGTTGAGAAAGAGAAATTCCAGGTTTTGTGTGCGAATTCCCTGACTTTCGCGGATTTTTTGGTCATTCCCTGACTTTTCCAGGTAGCTCTCAAAATTCCCTGGCTTTTTCAGATTTTCCAGGTTTTCCAGATCAGTGGGAACCCTGACAATGCATTTCGCATTTCTTCGCCTTTGACTGTGCATTGAGTCTCAAAAACAACCTATTAACAAAAAACAATCATCAAGCAAGCAAGTGCATTGCCCGCCCCGCGTTTATCTCCGTATCGTTTCAGAGAAAGTAAAAAACTATGCAAAATAAGCTGATTCAGTTTTCAATGTCACGTCGCGTCGCGTTGCGGTTAAATTTGTTCAAAAGTTTTCCCAAAAAAATAACCAAACATGCGCTAAAACATTTCTTCGCCTTTGACTGTACATTGAAGCTCAAAAACAAACTATTAACAAAAAACAATCATCAAGCAAGCAAGTGCATTGCCCGCCCCGCGTTTATCTCCGTATCGTTTCGCAGAAAGTAAAAAACTATGCAAAAAGAGCTGATTCAGTTTCCAATGTCACGTCGAGTCGCGTTGCGGTTAAATTTGTTCAAAAGTTTTCCCAAAAAAATAACCAAACATGTGCTAAAACATTTCTTCGCCTTTGACTGTACATTGAAGCTCAAAAACAAACTATTAACAAAAAACAATCATTAAGCAAGCAAGTGCATTGCCCGCCCCGCTTTTATCTCCGTATGGTTTCGCAGAAAGTAAAAAACTATGCAAAATAAGCTGATTCAGTTTTCAATGTCACGTCGCGTCGCGTTCGGGTGCGGAGTATTAGTTTTTTTTGGTGATTTTGTTTTGTGTTTTTTTGTAAAAAATGAAATATAACTATTAATTTCTTGATAAATTAAACAGAAAGTTAGTGGATATTGTTTTAATTTATAACGAAAAACAACAACCCGCCGCAGAAGCTTACCAATTTTTTTCCTGATTCCCCATGTATTAATAAAGGTATGTCATTTTTTGATCTTTTTATTCAGTTATGAGAATAATCAGCGATAAGGGGTTTTTGTCACTTTATCTGTATCACACTGTAACTAATACTTTTAGTCGTATCCGGTAGAATGTTCAATAATTGAAACATTTTTGAAGAGGCTTTTGAAAATGGCTTAATCGTTTTTGTTATATATTTTTGATTAGTTGGAAGCCACTTAATACGTTCTATAAGTTTCTGACAAAAGTTGTGAAACACCGTGTATATTTGAGACACCTACAGGTTCGACTAAAAGACATTTAACCCTCCTGAGGGCTAATTTTTGAGCCGGGAACGTGTGGTTTTTAGTGCGAACGATCACCCGTCGGTAGCGATCTTTCCCGTGGTGTATTTTTAAAGGATGAAAGACTGTTCCCGTTCTCCTAAAAAGTAATAGAACTTGGCCCCCGACTTCCGGGTCACGGAGGACGCCTCAATTCAATAAACGCAAGCGCAGAAGATTCACAAGACATAACCTCTTTTAACTTTTTGACGTCTTTTGATCTTTTGTTTTTAGATTCTTTTCGGTTAAAGTAACTGATTCGGAGGTTGATCTTAACTTGTTTTTATTTTAATCGCCTAAGGAGCGTAACCCTATTGAAAAAATTAACACGCCAGGACGAATCCGCTTCAGGTGACTTAGATAAATGCCAGTGCGGAACGATGCCTATTTGTGAGTGATTCAAATTTGGAAATCAAAGTGTATGATGGTGTTGAATGATGTTTGGGGAGGGTGACCACTTTTTATCTTTTTCTCTTTTGAGTTATTCCATCTAAAAGTGGAAATAATTCTTGTCCTTTTTTGTTCGTGAAATCCGGCAAGAAAGTCTCTGCCGGTAGCTTTGGATGTTTTTTCATGTATTCTAACAAAACTTTCTTTTAAAATATTATTTAGAGGTAGGCTTTTTTATTATCCATTTTGCACACAGATTTTATTTAATTTTTCGAAAATAACACCAGACACGGAGTACACCACCACAGAAGCTTGGTTCGTTCAAAATAGTTCAAATTCAACACTACCAACAATAATAGGTGGTCAAAATAAATGTGCCAACTTTAGATGTGATCAGACTACGTTTAAAAATTCAGGGAACGTTCACCAGAGAGAGTGATCGGGTTGATCGGGTGGAATAGTTCCCAAGGAACGATCACATCTCTTAGAAGAGCGATTATTCTCTCAAAACTCAAAATCTGGGGTCCTGTAGTGCAAAACGAAGACGCACCTTATTAATATTTAGTGTATATACAGGGTGTTTCCAATTCGATGCTGTATATTGTCAAGAAGGCCCATTTTGAATTATATTATTTTTTACGTTTATAACTTTGACTATTCCGACAACCAAATTTATATTTTTTTAAATCAGTCGGTGATTAACCGAACGCGTTGCTGGAACGGCAGTACAATTTTAGTTAAATTTATATATACACATATATATATATATATTTATATATCAAAGGAATGTAGATGCTCTTTTTTGTTATTGATTTGACCAAATCGTACACCTAACAACTGCTAGGCAGTTGTTAGGTGTACGATTTGGTGAAACATGGTTTCAACAAGATGGTTGTTCCGCTCACAATGTTGGCCTTGTTAGGGAATATCTTGATAATGTATTTCCTAATCGGGTTATAAGTACACGGGGAACTATTTTATGGCCAGCTCGATCTCCCGATCTTGCTCCTAATGACTTCTATCTGTTTTTGAAGAAGCTTTTCAAATTATCACCCCTAACATGCTTGGAAACGTTAAAAGGGGTTTTTATAGTAGGCTCGGATATTGTCTAGCCGAGCAAGGAGGACTTTTCGAACATTTGCTTTAATTTTTTTTTGACTGGGAGAATCTTTTTGGTTTTTAGAATGTATTATTTTATTTTGAGAACTTGCTTTTATTTTGTTTCTCCTTATTATTTTCATTGTAACACGTCGTCACTGATAAATCTGAGCAGTTGACAATAAAACGCTCTTATTTATCAGTGACAAAAAATAAGAAAATTACGTTATAAAAATTTGCGTATTTATTGACCAAATTCCGGTTTCATTGACTACGCTCCACACAGCACCGTGGTTAGAGGCGTACTAAATACCAAAGGAAAGTCATGCAAGTGGTGATCGCAAGCCTGAGTATTGGTTGCTTCACTGATAGGCGTGCGGTGTCTCTGCATGTACGTACACTGGCAAATTAGACTTCTTCCGCCCTATGTTCGCAGTAGCTTGAAGCGGTCTGTATAGACAACTTTAACAGCCGTACCACTACCACGTATCGATTTTATCAGTTTTTTGTCACTTGTAAAAAAATTTAGAGAAGAGAAAAAATAAAACATTTGGCTTAATTTCACAAAATAAGTGTTTTATATGTTGGAACCTGGTAATATTTTGTTATTTTAAAAATTAATTGCACACAAATTTTCTAAAATTAACCAGAAAGATAACCAAGACCACAACGAAATAGATTCGTAGCTTACGGCAGTGGTAGTGGTTAATTACCACCACGGAATAACGTTTATCTATTGCGCAGACGGAGTAATTACCACAACCACTAGGAAATATCTCTATTATTAGAAAATATAATGGCTGCATGCTGAGTTAAGCGATGGAAACTTATAAAAAATAATATAATAAAATAATCATTAAAAATAAAAGTTTCAACAAATATTGTATTTCTGGCTTTAACTTACGATTATTATATAAAACATAATTTTTTTTGGTCTAGATAAGAATTATTATTATTATTATATAGCATTTCTTGCAAAAAATACAATGCTTACATTAATATAATATAAAACTATAACAATAAATACACTTACCCACAAGAGTAATCTCGCGCGTGGGTCTAAGTAATGCAAGAAAATCGAAACCTAAGTATCAATAGTTTTAAATTTATACCACAGCCCTCCTTATTTCTGTAATAATGAACCTACTAATTAGAAGATTTAAGAATGGTTGAATATAAATTAAAGATTAAATAACAAGGCTTAGCGAAAAATGAAGGAATAAGGATTCTCAATTATTGCAAACTCGGAAGTCAAATGTGCTTTTTTTAAATTGATGATTAATTCTGAGTAGTGAATTTTCAGCCAAGACTATTCAGATGACCTCTTTAATCAATACGACCTTTAATATAATATTTAATTTAATGATTTAATAAAATATTCCTATACTGCAAAAACACATGTTTAAAAAGATATATGATTTATTTATTTAAAGTTAAAATTATTCAAAGTTTTTAAAGTTTAATTTAATTTTAACTAGCACTTTCCCCGCTGCTTTGCTAGCGACGGGAATAATAAAAAATAAAATAATGTATAAAAAACTGCATGTCTATAGACACAAAAAAAATCCGTCCGATTACCCATACAAAATATTAATTATTATAATTTCATCATCGATATCCTATTCGCCACCAGTTAAAAACCTCATAACATATATTTTGACGTCTCAACTAAAAATCCAGTCAACTCTCACCGTCTCAGTGCCCTTTAGACTTCTGTGGCTGCCAGCTTTATAACAAAATAGTAGGCCAAAGGATACTAAAACGAAAATGAGTTAACTGACTTTTTCGTTGAAAACGGTGTTGCTTCAACCCTCTTCCTCCACCCTAAATGATGAATTTTTAAAAAACTAAACAAATCCCGTTCTGCTTCCAGACTCTATTTGTTTTGGTTTGATATCCCATAACCTATATTTTGACTGATATACCTCCAACTCCCCTTTCCCCGAACCTAAATTAATCCAAAAAATAAAAAAAACATTGTTTCAAATTTGAGACCGTTTTTGTCTGTTTCTGTTTTTCCTATACTTTCAACCCCCTGCCCCCCTTCTAAATTAATATTTTAAAAAAATAAATAGATTCCAGATTCTATTAAAATAGCGTTTTGACCTTTATGTTTAAGTTTTCTAAAAATCCGTAAACACCTATCGACCCACTTTTAAAGAGGACGCTAAATGCAAATTTTCTTCTCTATATTGATTTGAAAGTTCAAGTAATTGTAAGTTTTTTGTAGCCCTTCAACACAGACTCGCCCCTATTCCTTAAAATTTAAAAAAATTCTTAAAAACGTGTTTGCTTACTTTATTAGTAGAGTCTACATATTAATTTTTAGATCCTTATTACCCTCTCTTTTGCTGATAAATTTTCTTTCTACTGCTATTGTGAGCATCCTCTCCTTTCATGCCTTACGAAATTACCTTTGTAATGTGGTTTTGAATCGATCACAGGCAAAACTAGGAGTTTTCTGACATTTATACTTTTCGTGTAAATATCTAGCTCGACTTGAATTGTAAGTGAGGTTACACGTTCGACATTTTAATCTATGTCCTAAAAATAAATTTGCAAATAACATCCTTTTCTTGAATTTCCACCCTACCCGCACTTTTTAAAACTGGAATTTTGATAGTCACTTCAATGTCAAGATAGTTTATTTTAGCTGCAGTAGGAAGATTTTTAAAATAATTTAAAAAAAAAACACTGCCCTTATAGTAACTTTTAAATACAGTTTATTGTATCTTGGTGATCTCAACAGATAAAGTTTGAGGTAATTTTAACTTTATTTATTTTATCAAATGACAAATAAGGAAGGCTACTTTCAAACACATTTTTTAGTCTTGGATATCTCAAGAGCTACAAGAATAAAAAAATATTTTATGTAGTTATAACCCTGTAAATATGTAAAGACTTCCCTCTAGGGTTACCAGCCCTCCCGATTTAGGCTTTTTTGAATTTTCTCCCGCCTCCCGCGTGATGCAAAAACTCTCCCAATTTTTAAATTATGCGAGATGGTTTTCCTTTTTAAACATTCCCCAGCATTCTTGAACAGCCTTCTTAATAACCAGACACATCCTCTTCTTGCGTTATAAGTTGGGAACGTTGTCTTTTACACTCTCCGAGTTTAACAAGATCTCACATTTTTTTTAATTTTGCAGAAGATTGTTTTTAATACTTTGACTTTGTTCGGGACTCAGTTTTTTTAATTGTGGTTTAAAACTGCAAAACACGAAGTATAAAAGGGGAAAAAAGCAAGTTGCGATATTGGATGTTCTGCAAATCATAACTAACATAACTAAGTAAGATATAAATTTTCATAACTCAAGCTTTTTGAAAATAAAAATATGGCAACCCTACTCCCCTCTCCCTATTAAAATAAAATTGGTAACCTTGACATGAGCATCTTTATTTAAGGATACGTCATTTTTTAATAAAAAAAATTGAATTTTAAAACTTTTATAGGTAGAAAATATTTTTTTTCAAAGTGTCTTCTTGAAAAGCGAGCGTCGGGTGAGAAATTAGTAGTTTTCACAACTAGTAGCTAAAATAGTGCTTTTTTACAGGGGTTGGTTTAAATAACGAGGGCAGCAAGGTATTTAAAATCGCGAGTAAAAAAAAACACATGTAGGCTCGAGTTGCTAACACTATTTTTTTAATACCTTTGCAAAAAAATCCATGAAAAATATGAAAATTTCGAACGAAGAGCACTTCTCGCAACACACGATTTTTACACTATAAATGAAAGCGGCTGGTAAATGAAATAACAATGGTTTCCATAGCGACATGCCTTTTTACTCGGTGACGTTCATGGTTGCGACATTTTAATCTTTGACAGTTTGATATTTTGACGATGTTTTCAAATTATTTTTTCGTAAATACATGGTGAAAACTGGCGGAAAAGGCTTAATTTTTAGGCAAGTATAGTTAGATTTTTTCAATATTACTATTTTCCGATATTTCTCTTTAATTTTGGGTAGAATACATACCGAAATCTTTTTTGCACCCGTGCTGATTTTTTTTTCTGCATCGGTAACCAAAAAAGCCATGCTTTAGTTATCTGCAGAAAGTTACTTTAAAAAAATATCTTTTACCTTCCTACTACTATTAGCTATCAAGTTGATGAAAATTTTACAAAATATCCAAAACGATGTAGAAAAGCAAAACATTAAAAAAATAATTAGAACACTTCAGAACAATCGGAAAAAAATTACAAAGTTTTAAATTGTTGTTGTTGAACTATTATACAATTGACCAATATATTTATTTCCTATATATGGATTACATGTATATGAACGTTTTTAAAATTATAGTAAAATATAAATTAACTAATTTTTGATGTACAAATTATGCTTTCTAAGCATGTGTTGCTTGAGCCCCCATCGACTATACGTCACAAAGCTGCATATATCACATTTGATGTTCCATTTTTTAGAAAAAGCTTTATTTTCCTGTTTGGGCAGCTTTTCATCTAAAAGCAACAAGCTTTAGTATCAAGCTAAACTTACGGCTACAATAATTAACATAATTTAATATGATATTCAAAAAATAACTATACACATACGACGATTTGCTTAAATTTCAAAAATAAAAACTAGACTGCAAGAAGATTCGTTATTTGAATAACTAAAGGAATATTTATTTAACGAAAAAACCGCAGTTTTTTGTACTTAGCGCAAAATGATACCCTACTACGCAACTGGGCACAAAACTACTTTTTTGTTTCCAAGACCAATTTTTTTTTAAAACATGCTTTTTATAGCCGGATTAGAAAGGATTCGCCCACTTTTTAGATTTAGTAATTTTATTTTACTTAACCCCCTACCCCCCACACACTAAACATTTATATATTTACGTCTAACTATCCCTGGGCCCAGTTGGTCGCGCTAAGATGGCCCTGCGCCCATTTGGCAGTTTTGCTATTGCCCTAGATCGTTGGAAACGGAACATAACATGGCTAGCTCAGTAGAGGTAGAGGCCCTATACAGACCGCTTCAAGCTACTGCGAACATAGGGGGAATCAAGTCCAATTTACTCTCCGTGCCGTACGACCGAGGTGGATTCGAAGCACGCTGCAGTGTTATCTTTTGGAAATTCATTTTGTTTTTATTATTTTGTTTTATTTCTGACTTGCTCGAGAAACAGATGGGTAAGTTCTTAATTGAAATAATACATTTTTAAAACTAAAAATGGATGTCTACGAAGTTGCCGAAAAAGTGCAGATGGTCAAATGGTCAAATCGTCATAACCCAACACACGTTCGATATTGGTCGAGGGAAAATTTGCATTTGTATTTTGACGAAAGAACACAGTATCCCCAAAAACTAAATGTTTGGGAGGGGGGTATTGTAGGGGAACACGTAATTGGGCCATTTTTTATTAACGGCAATTGCAATTTGAATGGTCCTAGATACTTGGATCTACTGCAGCAGCACATTATTCCAACTGCTAGGCAGTTGTTAGGTGTAAGATTTGGTGAAACATGGTTTCAACAAGATGGTTGTTCCGCTCACAATGTTGGCCTTGTTAGGGAATATCTTGATAATGTATTTCCTAATCGGGTTATAAGTACACGGGGAACTATTTTATGGCCAGCTCGATTTCCCGATCTTGCTCCTAATGACTTCTATCTGTTTTTGAAGAAGCTTTTCAAATTATCACCCCTACCATGCTTGGAAATTGTGGAAGGGGTTTTTATAGTAGGCTCGGATATTGTCTAGCCGAGCAAGGAGGACTGGGAGAATCTTTTTGGTTTTTAGAATGTATTATTTTATTTTGAGAACTTGCTTTTATTTTGTTTCTCCTTATTATTTTTATTGTAACACGTCGTCACTAATAAATCTGAGCAGTTGACAATAAAACGCTCTTATTTATCAGTGACAAAAAATAAGAAAATTACGTTATAAAAATTTGCGTATTTATTGACCAAATTCCGGTTTCATTGACTACGCTCCACACAGCACCGTGGTTAGAGGCGTACTAAATACAAGGCGAACGGCGGCCACAGGCAGCGAATCTCGATCGGAAGCCTGAGTGTTGGTTGCTTCACTGATAGGCGTGCGGTGTCTCTGCATGTACGTACACTAGCAAATTAGACTTCTTTCGCCCTATGTTCGCAGTAGCTTGAAGCGGTCTGTATACAATTTTTGACAGTTATTGTTTTCTGTGTGTAAGGTCACGGTGTAAACGTAGGTAGGTACATCAAATTTTAAATTTCATTATTTACATATGGTTTAAAAATCAAATAATGCCGTATAAGAAACTGTAAAAATACTCGCTCCTACGACTTTGTATTGTTCTATTGTCCAATGGAAAAAGAAACGCAAGAAAAATGGAAGGACATCATGCATTTACCAACCTGGAAAATTAATAAAAATAGTCTAATTGGCGAGGTAAGTGAGAAATTTTAATGATTAGTATTATTATTTTAAAAAAATGAGTAACAAAAAGTTAGATCAATAAAACTTTTATATTTTACCTACTATTAACATTTTTAATTTAAGCGTATCTATCTCATGTTTTTTTTTGTGAAAGTTTGACATATTTTACTAACCAAAAAAGTCATTATCATTCAAAAACTGTCTGGGAAAATTATAAGAAGAGACGACAAAACATCAGTCCATTTTATAAAATCGGTTTTACATGACAATATGAAAAAAACTAGAAAGAGTATAGGAGTAATATGAGTTGCCCACCTCTGGTAAAACAGCAACTATCAATTGCATAGAGGGCCTCTAAGTAGAGGTACGAAAAATGTACTGCGTGTTTACTTTCAAAATAGAAGGCTTTAAAACACACACATTTTTTATTTGTAGTAATAGTAATAATAACTACACATCTACAGGACCTTACTAATATTTATAACTTTATACTTAAAGGCAGTATAGTATTGCAGCAAACAAGGGCTAATCTCCAAAAAATTGAAATTAATTAATCTAAGACCAGCCCTTAGTAAACATATAATAGTAGTTGTTATAACTTGTTTAACAACATAAAAAACACAAAATCATTTACTTCGTTACCGGCTCATTAGGTGTGTATCAAAAATATTATATTTAGTGATTCAGTTCTAACAGATGATGATGTCGATGAAGCCGTCTGCATAATATGTATTTTTAAATATTTATGGCTGTAGGAAGTTTATTTTTCAAGACTAATACGTTAGGCAACGAGGGCACTTCTGATTATAGTTTTTCTTGATACGCGCAGAATCTTTCTTTTCTAAATATAATAACTAAACTTGAATTTGTGTATCCATTTTAAAGTATTAAGTTATGCAGTCAATTTAACCCTAATTTTAAAACTGTTTATCGGGCGAAGAATAAGTGAGAAGCATTCATTTAAAATGGGACATCTGCAGTTAAAATAATTTTGAAGAAACCGTAAAAATTTTTGGTATTGAGACCCTTAAAACTAGAGTTTCTAAAAGAGATAATTATAATTTCTTCTCCAAATAGGTAAGTAGTTAGAGAGTGAGTGGGAAATTGAAAGTTATTTTGAATTAAAGTGGGTGTCCCTTTTTGAACTGAGCTTCTCAAGTCTTCTGTGTACTGTATCTATTATGAAAAAATAATATTTCTTGTTGTGGTATAATCAAATGAGATTAAAGAGATTAAGCTATTGTATTAACGAATATTCCATAAAGCTGCAGCACATAAATTCTCAATTAAATTAAAATTACACTATATGAATAAAACACTAAAGAGAACATTGGATTTTTACTTCAAAATCCAACCATGTATTTTGAATAAAAACCAGGGACACAAAAGTTTGAGTGAAACGACTAAAAATACAGCCTTTTGTCAAAACGACAAGTCAACACCGTTCTCAACTAAAAAGCCAGTTAACTCTTCTCTCTTCAGTGCCCTTTAGCCAAAGATTGCCGCCATTTTTATAACCAAATTGACAGGTAAAACATGGATTTTCTGTCAGTTGGGTGTCAATATGAACGCTATAGTAGGCTAACACCTCATACCCGCTAGATTGCTCTATTTAACCTTTGCACGCGGATGTACGTTTTTCGAAAATATTAAAAAATGGTGGTATTTAAGTTAAAATTTGAAAAAATTCGTGAAATGGTGCAAGGCCGACGGAGATGAAATCTGCATGGACACATTTCAAAAGATAGGTAAATACCCTGCATGTTATTTAAAAGGTTTTTAATGTCGGAGCTATGTAACGCCGCATTGCGTAGAATTAAGTAGGTAATTGATTTTCAAATTATTTTTTTGTGCTTATTACCATATTATTGATTTTTTTAAAACAGTATCATATTTTTCCTGTGCACGTGAAGCGGTACGTATGTACCTAGGTACATTAATAAACGAATAACTATTTTAAAATCAAATTCTAGAATGGCCCATGTCAGCTAGCTTTTTTATTCTTTCAGGCCGGTACCTACCTATACTACCAACTAGGGAAAAAAAATTGAAAGTAAAGTAAAATCTTCAAATATAAGGTCAATTCCCATATTTTTTTGTATTTTTTATTTGAAAGTAGGGTAAAATCTTCAAATATTTGTTGATCGCGGAATTGGCAGGGGTATGTTTCTGCACTGTCATTTTGTTCGATTTAAATTAAGTGAACTTTCATATTTTTTGTGCACCAAACATATGGTTTCTAAAATAAATAAAGATGGCAAGGACAAAATCTTTGACGATCAAAACAGCGGTTTACAATGTTCTCCTCTTTTTTTCTTAAACAAGTAGCTAATTGCCCGTTTCTGAATTACAAAAACTGATTGGAAAACGTATATGAGGCAGAAGCCCCAAAAAGCGATCCCATATCGTAAGACCGAGTCCACGAGCGAAAAATACACCATGCGAGCTGACGAGTAGCCCAGCTCAGCGGCAGCAATTCTAACAGCAAAACAACCGGAAGCGAGTTTAGAATTAAGATTTTCGACATGTTTATGAAA
This sequence comes from Oxystoma pomonae, assembly GCA_963921995.1. NCBI lineage: Eukaryota > Metazoa > Arthropoda > Insecta > Coleoptera > Brentidae > Oxystoma > Oxystoma pomonae. The sequence goes on from OY998170.1 coordinate 80,954,999, forward strand.
TTTCAAGTTTTGGTCGACAGAAATCCCCAAAAATTTCATTTCTTCAGAAGACTCAAAGGTCTGCGCGTCTATATCAAATGATTTCATAGGTAAGTTAAAGGAAAGCATATTGGCTTTAGAAACGTTAAATCAAAGGCAATTACTGTCGCACCAATCCTTGATAACTTTTATGTCTTCAGTAATAATGGTTGGGAGTAGTAATTTTGGAGCTCGCCACAGAGGAGATGTATCGTCAGCAAACCGTGTAAATGTACAGCGAACAGGTAGAGAAGCAAGATCCTCCACACAGATCGTAAACAAAAGTGGACCTAGAACCGAACCCTGTACAACGCCTCTTGGGTTTAATCGAGGATCAGACTTAGAGTTCTGAGAACCTACAACTTGGAGACGACCAGAAAGAAGTGAATCTATTAAACTCAATGCCATGCCCCTAACACCACACCGTTTGCATTTTTGCAACAATATTCTGTGATCCACGCAATCAAAGGCTTTTGAGAAATCACAGAATATTGCCGCGACAGAGTAGGTTTTTGAGTTCAATCCCAGGTAAACTCAATAAGTGCTCACTCCAAAATATTTCACTCCAATTGGTATGGACCTTTATTAGATCCTTTTGAAGTTATTTTGGGGTGAAATTTCTTTCTAATTTTTTTACAGAGTATTTACATCCACTTGTACTGGAAATTGTATAATTAACATTTTGTCCATTGCATTTATATCTACTCACTATGTTGCATTTGTTATGTTTTACCAGGAGATACTTAATTTTATAGCTTTTGTAACAATGTAGACAAATAAATTGTTCAGTTTTTATCCCGTCACGGTTTTGTTACACTGGATATTTGTCCAATTATCACTTATCTGGTAGGTATCGAAACTTTTGAAGGGCTTTTGTACAAATATGTTCACTATACTTATATAATCTCAACTTATGCTTTAAATAATTACAGAAATATGTGAGTCTATCAATCTCTCTCTCTCTTTGTCTTCATTTATTTGAAAATTAGGCATAACTTTTTTGCTTAAATAGGCATGATACAGGCTGACCAACCATACGGGATTCGCCAGTACAATTTCAGAATTTAAGGCAAGCATACCGGAAAGTCTACATGACATGCACCACTCTCGCTGGTTTTTGTTTCGGCTGGTAGCCCCGCATTTTCTAACTCTTAAGTGAAGATGTCATGTTTTTCATAGACGTTTAGCTGGTTTGCGTTTATTTTTTTATTGTTTTTGGTTGAGGTTGGTAAGTATTCTTATAAACAATAGAGAGTGCCAAAATTCATTAAATATTACTGGTTTTAATTTCTGTACGTACAGGGTTCCTAAGCAAATCCTTAGGGGGCCAAGCAGCAGTGTATAAGACGCAGACAAACGGAAAAGCACATTAGGCAGAAAAGGATGGGCATGGGGCGATGTTGTCACTACATCTTACACGTAGTAAATCCATTCCAGGTTGTTGTTTTCTAATGTTTTCCATTTTCATACCTTTAGGACTGGAATAAAAATTGTTTTTGCTCGACTTTAATACCAAACTGATGAAAGATATCGTAAAAAAAAATATTTTTCGGCTTTTCATTTTGTAACCATTGTTCTTACATGCAAATGCCTAACCTAAAGCGTTCATACACGGCCGGAGAAATCGACTGAGATATTTCCGTAGAAACTTTATTAAGCAAATAGGACGGGTTGACGCCTTCGAACGTCCAACCCGGGTTTTGCACTTTGATTCGAAATCAAAAAGGAGGAACAGTCAGATATGGGGCCGTGCACAAATTACGTAACGGTGATTTTACCAATTTTTGACCCCCTCCCTATGTAATGTTTTGTAACAGTTTGGCACGCCACTCCCCTAATATTACGTAACGATTTCAAGACCACTATCCCCCCCCAAAAAAAAAACTTTTCACTTATTTTCATTCCAAATTTTCTTAGTTTCACACAAATGCAAACGCTGTCGAAAACCCCCCTCCCCCCTACGTAACGTTTTGTAACCCCCCTCCCCCTATGACCATTAAGTAATTGCACGGCCTCTGTAGTCCCAGTGGAGAAGGGGGAGAAAATTGATATTTTTTTCTTAAAAATTATACGCTTTAGACCTATTTCTTTGCGTTCCCGAAATTACGTAATTTTTGAAAAAAAATTGTAAGCGGCACCATTTTTATTTCGTGCTTTGTTTTTCTAACATTCTTGCGTTGGGCTAATTTAATTGAAAAATTTTTGCCTGCGGCGCCCTTTATCTTCTCACTCGAAACCAAGATCCCCCGTTTTAGAAAAACTGATCCCGTCTCTGTTTCTAAATTTTTTCGAATAAAAGTAGAGTATGACCATGGGGGAAATAATTTTTTTCTACGGTATGACGAAAATTTCGAGAAAGTTGAAGAAAAAAATAAAAGTGGCAGAGCTCAAGTTTTTCGTAAAAAAAAAACGTTTTTTGTAAAGAAACGGAGCAAAATAAATCTTTTCACCCCCTTTTGGGTGCTACAAATATTGGCAGCCCCTTATTTTTCGCTTTTACCCTCCCGCTAGTTTTGAAGAATTGGTTCGCTACATGTTTCGAGATCATGTCATAAAACACCTCGAAAATAACTAATGTAGTGTAGGGCCAGCTTTATTTAAAATCAATAATATCGCAAGCAAAAAGCTCTGCAGGAAAAACAGCGCCGTTTATTGATTTCTTTGGCTGCTAGTGCTAGCTGCATGGTTTGGCCGTTTCCGGATAGATGTCACTAGTAGAACAGAATAGAAAGAAATTTAATTAAAAGCGAAGATATTTCTTTCTAATGTTAACGAGTTTATTGCTCAGTATAGTAAATAATGGACCCTGCCGCCTCCTTTAAGCAAGAAAAAGCTGTGGTTTGGACCTGAAAACATCTAATTTTTAATTAGATTAAATGTTCAAATCTGTCCCCTTTTTGAGCCTCACAATATCCCAATCTATTGTAAAACTCTTGGCGCGTAGCAGCCAACATTTCGGGGGTGATAGAGTTGCCCGCCTCCAAAATTTTCGCCCTCAACTCCTGTATAGTCGTAGGCCGTAAGTGAGGGTGTTGGAAAATTTTGTCGTCCCAACAACCCCATAAAAAAAAGTCATTTAGCGCAAGATCTGGTGATCGAGGAGGCCATCGGATATTTCCATACGTGGAAATAATTCAATCACCAAATACCTGACGAAGGTAATTTGTAGCTTGGCGTGAATTGTAAGATGAACAGCCATCTTGCTGAAACCACAATTCGTCCAAATTTATGTTGAGTTCCCTCAACCGTAGTAAAACTTGGTGTTGGAGAAGATCAACATATTTTTGACTATTCAAATTCCCTTCAATGAAAAAGGGTCCAATAATGTGATCCCCGACAATACCGCTCCAAACATTTAATTTTTGAGGATGTTGCGTTCTAACACTTGCGTGCAGATGTTTATTTTCGCGGGACCAATAGCGGCTATTTTGTGGATTGTGAGAGCTATGAAGTTCAAATATCTTCTCGTCACTAAACAAAACTTTTGATAGGAAATTTTCGTTCCTATCACATTTATCCCTCATAACCTCACAATATTCTAACCGGCGAAAATAATCACCTTGCAATTCCTGCGACTTCCCAATCTTAAACGACTTGTAGCCGTATTTTTTTAGGATCCATTGGCAAGTACTGTTGGGAATATCCAGTGCCTCCGCAATCGGTTTCGTCGAACATGGTTCATGTGCCTCAACGTAAGCGCATACCATTTCGTCTCGTTCCACCCTGTGTGGAAGAACGGGATGCTCTGGTATTTCGCCGTCGTGGTAACACTTTCTACAACCATTTATGCACCAGTACGTTTCAAAACGATGATAAATGTTGTAGACAGTTTGAGCCACAGGAACCGGTCGATCTGGAAACGCAAAAACAAAAAGCCCAATGACCTCGTCCGCACTGTCACTTTTTATGTAGTTTTTAATAATAAAAATCTTTTCTTCTCGAGTATACGGTATTTTAAAAACACAAAATTTACGAAACTGAAGCGACTCGAAAGGAAATAAAAATGCAATGCCTGTGAATCCCAGTTTTTCCTCGATCATCTCATGGTGTGGCCGCCATCTAGCAGAATTTGCAGACATCTTGTCAACGGTTATTATTGCAACTATGATTTATGCTCACAATGAAAGAGTGGCGACAATTTTTTCTCATGAAAGCAGTCCGGAGATAATAACAAACTGACAACATTGCTCAATATACCTGTTTCTTTTGTGCGCGCAGAACTTTCTATGCCATTTCTGTTTGATTTATTGAAATCCTATCCCTAAGGAAAATCTTAGGAATCCTGTATAAGTCATCGGAGAGGAAGGAACACATATAGTATGTACGTATCTATGTATTTATTGAAAACTGGTGATTAGCCATTTACATGCGTTAAAGCGAGCACTAATGCATCTTAAGAGAACCCATTTTGCGCAGGAATCTACTGATATGGAATTTGTAAATCGTAATTAAAACACATACGATCCAGAAAAATACGTTTGCAGCATATTTTTATGATTTTGCATCCCCACTCTGTTTTTCACCATTAAATATTTTTTAAACAAAATAATTAACATTATCTTAACAAAGGAGGTGCTTTGTTTTGATATGACTTTTAAGTTGTCTAGTGCCTTGGTATTTCTTACTGCAAAATTGGCATTTCAACTCAACACCACATTCATGTTTAACGTGGTGACGATAACCATATTTGTTTCTAAATTTCTTCCCACATCCAGAGCAGCTGTAAAATCGGGGGACATCTAAAAATTTAGTTTAATCAATATAAAATTTAAATAGGGCGAATTTGTGAATCAACTGCTGGACAATAAAGTTCATAAATTTTTGACGGGTTTCATCGATACGTCGATTTTTTTGTTTTTAAATTTTTTTTACTACCTTTTATTTTCGTTTTTTGTAAAAAGAATGCAATAAAAATAAATAATAAAATAATAAAATAAAAATATAAAAAATAAAAATGCAAAAAAAATATCATGTGACGGACACAGTTTTAAAGGAAAATTTCAGCTAATTACACAAATCGAGTAAAAATAGGTCATTACTCATAGGTCACCATTATTATTTTTCCGGTATCTCCCCTAGAAGTACCCAAGCTCAGTCAACTGAGAGCAACCAAATATCGTTTTATGCTTCAATCTCCGAAAAAGTAGTAAGTTGGGGGTTAAGTTAACCAAAGAAAATTCGGGACCCACCAACTCTTCACTCGGTTTTAACTAAGCCAGTTCTAGACGAAAAAACGCTTGGTGTAAATTTTCCATAAGTTGAAACTTTTTGTTACAAATAAGGCATTCGAATTTTGAATCAACACCATTGTAGTAATTTAAATGCATATAACTATTAGCTATATAAAGACCCAGGAAGCGAGAAAATTGCCATGACGTGGCTAAGGGCTAATTTTACAACCAAAGGTAAAACTCCAGATTAAACCATAGTTTAAACTTCAGTTTAATCTTTGGATTAATCCATCGGTAAACAAGTTTATAAGTCGGAGTTAAACCACGGCCATGAAGAAATACTACATTTTCTTTACATATATAGGTTTGATTATTTTAACCAAAATGGCACCAACTAGAGCCAAACTTGATAAAAATCAGTTAAGTAGTTTTTGAGATATCAGCGTTGGTTACAGACAGACATACAGCTAGACGACACAACAAAAATGTTAGGATTTGTCAAAAAGATATACAGTATATATATATATACGTGTGAGCTCGATGTGACAATAAAACTTGCTGGTCAAAAATCTACATATCGTCAGACTCCTCCAAAAGATTTGTTCTAGGACAAATAATATTTGGTCTTCGTGCTTCGACAATGTCAATAATTTCATCATTCTTCATCCAGTTGATCAAATAATTTTAAGTCATTGATCATAGCGATTTCACTAAATACTTACAGTCTTTTTACCAAAAACAAATTTTTAATAACTTTTTTGAGGTTAGAATCCTTCGGTAACTATTAAACTGAAGTTTAACAAACACCCAGACCGCCGGTAACGGTTAAACCGAAGTTTGTTGGTAAACTGCACCTATAAAACGTAAAAAAGTCGACATCTGTGGTTTAAACTGAGGTTTGACGTTTAACTGTGAGTTTTAAAATTGCGCATAATGGGATAAAGACGGTTCGATCTGAGCCTGCGCGAGTTTGTAACGCCGGATCACCTTATTTCTCGGCTTCGGCTTAAATCGGTTTCTTTCACTTTTGCCCGATATTGATAGAAAGTAATTAAATTTGTAATAGAAAGTAGAATTAATGAGTACTGGAAAAATGCAAACAAAATTAGGTATCTCCGAACGATCTTAAAATGTTCGGTAATTGGAAAAATATGAAAATTGCAAAACAAAGGACGCTTTTTGCAATTGGCATGCAGTTTTGTGGTGCAGAAGGTTATGGAAATTTATTTAAAAAGTGCAAAAATATCAGGTATATTTGAACGATCTTAAAGTGCATGCCAATATGTTTAATGACAAATATCGAGCAGCTAATGACTACCTATCAATTGGCATGCAGTTTGGTAATGCAGAAGTTAATGAAAATAATTGCCGAAAGTGCAAAAAAAAACCAATATCTTAGAACGATTTTAAAATGCATGCCAATAAATTTTATGATAAATTTATAGTACCAAACAACGATTTACCGTTTGCAGTTTGGTAGTGGAGAAGGCTATGAAAATTATTGCCGAAAATGCAAAAAAAAACACAATATCTTAGAACGATTTTAAAATGCATGCCAATATACTTTGTCAAAATGTTGCAATATCAAAAGACGATTTACCGAATGGCATGCAGTTTGATAGTGAAGAACGCTATGAAAATTATTGCCGAAAATGCAATTGCATTGCATTAAATTGCATTAAAATACATGCCAATAGAACGAAAAAACAGGAGGTTTTTCGTTAGATTAAAAGTTCACGCAACCATTACCCATTCGTTTTTTAGCCGCCAATATACTCTATCAATATGTTGCAACACCAAAAGACGATTTACAGATTGGCATGCAGCTTGGTAGTGAATAAGGCTATGAAAATTATTGCCAAAAATGAAAAAAGAAAACACAATGTCTTAGAACGATTTAAAAATGCATATTACTTGCCACCAAAACAGCCAGCACAGAAATACCTAATTCGTTTAATCAGATAAAAATTAATCTCGTCCGACGTATACTTGTCAACAAAACAAAATTATTATAACAATTTGCTTGCATTTTAAGGCGCAATTACACAGACGAACATGCTCAAATAAAAGCTCGTGCAAAAGATCTAAAATTTTTTGCGTGAACATTTTTGTGAGCTTTCCTTTGAACATTTTGTTCGGGTAAATTTTTGAGCAAATTATTGCTATCTATTTTGGAAACATATTTTTAAAGATGAGAATAAATAAAATTTCACATCAGTGATCAGTGATCTCAATTCTTTAAAAAAATGGAACACCAACTTTTATTTAAAATTTTTGTGAAAAAAAGCCGACGGCAAGCGAACCATTATTATTGGCTCTAGTATCAGTTTTGTCACATGGAATAGGGTTACTTATAATATTTTTTTCTTAGGGTTTTTCCCAGATTTGTTTGCCCGGGGTTTTTTTTTGGGATTTTCTTGCGAGTTTTTTTTATTTCCTAGGGTTTTTTCCTAAAGTCAAAAAAAAAAACAGGAAATTTTTTCTTTTCCAAAAAAATTTTGAGTTTTTCCAATATCGGCAAAAAACTCAAAAATTGCACTTTTAAGCGGTCATCCGCGTCTCACGACTATGAGGAGTGGTGGGGAGGGGATTTTTTTTAACATATTTTTTGTGACTTTACTTTATCCTTAGGTTTGGTTGTTTTTTTTTAATTTCTCACACCAGATTTAGCTAGTTAGTTTAAGGCCCCAACGGTTGCTTAAAAAAGCAAAAGGTTCATGAAAATGCTGAAGATAGATATTTACTGTCAATTTAATGTAATAATCAAGGTCGATTACTGACACTGAACAAACAATATGCAAAGGAGCAACATTCCGATTCAGAAGTCTAGTCTATTTCTGCTAAATTATATTTTTTTAGTCAAGGGTCGGGATCGTAGAATTGTAAAAGTGGGTAACAAACAGGTATTATTTAGACCGAACGTGCTTTTGTTCATATATTTAAGATTTAATAAAATGTATATAGGTTTTTTAATTTGACTTAATTATTATTATATTGTGTTTTAAACTAGGAAGTAAAATAAAGAGATATTCTTTTAAAAGTAAATTTTTATCATTACATTTTACAGGCAACAGCAATTGTTTTATTCTCGTTTTTTTACAAACCCAAAAAAATTACAAGTATACTGGCATATCCCCTATAAAAATCAGGTGAATCGAAGTTGTTTATGAGGTAAAATGTGAATTTCGACATCAAATCGTTTTTCCGTGGGAAAGAACTTAATTAAAAATACCTTGTTTTAAAACTTAGTCTTTCTATTTTCAGTTAAGTTCAATGAATTCCCATAAAACTATAAAATTTAAATTTGTAAGAAATGTCTACACCAACATTTCTTCAAACAAATTTTGCTTAACATTCTCTCCAAAATTTACGTGTGTTTTTTTGTACGAGATTTTGCTCGAACATTTCTTTGAGCATTTTGCTCAAGAGGCTCGTGTAAATGTTTGTCGGCATTTTCACATCAAAGGAAAGTTTGTCTGTGTAAATGCGCCTTTAGAGATGTTTTGATACCTATACTAATAAAAGAACGGTAGTCAACATCAACTATAAACGCACAGGTCAAACCACTTGACCTATAGTTATGAAAATTTAAGGACATATTGCGTTGTGTGACGTAGGCGCTTGCTCAAAAAGGATTTTTGAAAAATTTTTTGCATTTTTCCAGTAATTTTTGATTACATTAAAACTGCATGCCAATCAGTAAATCGTTCGAAGATGTCACCAAATTGGTTATGCACATGGAAACTGCATGCGATAAATTTTTCGCCCTATATTGTTCTCCTGAATTTTTATTTCGCAACATTGGCATGCATTTTAAAGTAGATCAAAGACATCGATTTTTTTTGCATTTTGAAAATCGATTTGCGCACCCTTCTGCCCGCGACAGCCGCAAAAATTGACCATCTGTGGTATGATTACGGGAAGTGCAATCACATATACAGGGTTCCTAAGCAAATCCTTAGGGTGCCAAGCAGCCGTGTATAAGACGCAGACAAACGGAAAAGCACATTAGGCAGAAAAGGATGGGCATGGGGCGATGTTGTCACTACATCTTACACGTAGTAAATCCATTCCAGGTTGTTGTTTTCTAATGTTTTCCATTTTCATACCTTTAGGACTGGAATAAAAATTGTTTTTGCTCGACTTTAATACCAAACTGATGAAAGATATCGTAAAAAAATATTTTTCGGCTTTTCATTTTGTAACCATTGTCCTTACGCACTGTTTACAGGCTGGGGACTGAGAAACATGCAAATGCCTAACCTAAAGCATGCATACACGGCCGGAAAAATCGACTGAGATATTTCCGTAGAAACTTTATCAAGCAAATAGGACAGGTTGACGTCTTCGAACGTCCAACCCGGGTTTTGCACTTCGATTCGAAATCAAAAAGGAGGAACAGTCAGATGTGGGGCCGTGCACAAATTACGTAACGGTGATTTTAATAAATATTACGTAACGATTTCAAGACCACTACCCCCCCAAAAAAAAAACTTTTCACTTATTTTCATTCCAAATTTTCTTAGTTTCACACAAATGCAAACGCTGTCGAAAACCCCCTTCCCCCCTACGTAACGTTTTGTAACCCCCCTCCCCCCTATGACCATTACGTAATTTGTGCACGGCCCCTGTAGTCCCAGTGGAGGAGGGCGAGAAAATTGATATTTTTTTCTTAAAAATTATACTCTAGACCTATTTCTTTGCGTTCCCGAAATTACGTAATTTTTGAAAAAAAATTGTAAGCGGCGCCATTTTATTTTGTGCTTTGTTTTTCTGTCTGCGGCGCCCTTTATCTTCTCACGCGAAACCAAGATCCCCCGTTTTAGGAAAACTGATCCCGTCTCTGTTTCTAAATTTTTTCGAATAAAAGTAGAGTATGACCATGGGGGAAATAATTTTTTTCTACGGTATGAAGAAAATTTCGAGAAAGTTGAAGAAAAAAATAAAAAAGTGGCAGAGCTCAAGTTTTTCGTAAAAGAAAACGTTTTTTGTAAAGAAACAGAGCAAAATAAATCTTTTCACCCCTTTTTGGGTGTTACAAATATTGGCAGCCCCTTATTTTTCGCTTTTACCCTCCCGCTAGTTTTGAAGAATTGGTTCGCTACATGTTTCGAGATCATGTCATAAAACACCTCGAAAATATCAAATGTAGTGTAGGGCAAGCTTTATTTAAAATCAATAATATCGCAAGCTCTGCAGGAAAAACAGCGCCGTTTATTGATTTCTTTGGCTGCTAGTGCTAGCTGCATGGTTTGGCCGTTTCCGGATAGATGTCACTAGTAGAACAGAATGGAAATAAATTTAATTAAAGGCGAAGATATTTCTTTCTAATGTTAACAACCTCACGAGTTTATCGCTCAGTATCGTAAATAATGGACCCTGTTGCCTCCTTTAAGCAAGAAAAAGCTGTAGTTTGGACCTGAAAACATCTAATTTTTTTCTCGATCATCTCATGGTGTGGCCGCCATCTAGCGGAATTTGCAGACATCTTGTCAACGGTTATTATTGCAACTATGATTTATGCTCACAATGAAAGAGTGGCGACAATTTTTTCTCATGAAAGCAGTCCGGAGATAATAACAAACTGGCACCATTGCTCAATATACCTGTTTCTTTTGTGCGCGCAGAACTTTCTATGCCATTTCTGTTTGATTTATTGAAATCCTATCCCTAAGGAAAATCTTAGGAACCCTGTATAATTGGCATGCATTAGAAAAAAGTTCCAAGAAATTAGTCACGTACAGCCGGTCTATAAAGCCTCTTAAGAGAACCAATTTTGCCCAGTCCCTTATTCTCGAACTGATAAAAATTCTGCTCCCAGGAAGTCAAAGTCTCTCACTACTATGCTTCTCCTTGGTTCAATTCTTCGGCTTAAATCGGGTTCTCTAACTTTTGCCCGATATTGATAAAAAAATAATTCTATTGGTCTTGACTTACTTTTGACTCCCTGGGAGCAGAATGTCTATCATTTGAAGAATAGGGGCCCACGAATCTACTGCACTACACAAATGACCCATAAAAATAAATTTTCAGCAGATATTTAAGATTTTTTATCCCGACTCTGTTTCAACATTACATATTAATTAATTATATATAATATAGATATAAAAAAATACAAGCGTTATTTTACCAAAGAGGGTGGTGTGTTTTAATATGCCTTTTAAGTTGTCTAGTGCCTTGATATTTCTTACTGCAAAATTGACATTTCAAATCAACACCACATTCGTGTTTAACGTGGTGATGATAATCATATTTGTTTTTAAATGTCTTCCCACATCCAGAGCAGCAGTATAATCGGGGGATATCTAAAAATTGAGTTTAATCAATATACAATTTAAATAGGGCGAGTTTGTATATCAAATGCTGGATCCACCGGTGCCAACAATAAAGTTCATATATTTTTTATGGGTTTCATCGATACATCGATTTTTTTGTATTTTTAAAAGTATGCAATAAAAATAAATAACAATATAAATATATCACGCGCAAGACACCATTATAAAGAAAATTTTATGCTGATTACACAAATCGAGTAAAAATAATCAATTCTATAAGAAAAATACCAACTTACTGTTATATCTCAAAAACTAAACGTTACAGATAAAATGTAGCTCAGAAACGCGTTGACATACTAACAAGAGGTTCTCACCATTATTATTTTTTTTTTAAATCTAGCCTGTAACTTGTGTATTAGTTTTTTGATATCTCTCCTAGAAGTGCATAAAATCCGCCAACTGAGAGGAACCAAATATCGTTTTATGCTTTTATTTCTGAAAAAGTAGTCAGTTAGGGGTTAAGTTCACCAAAGCAAATTCGAGACCAACCGTTTTTTCGATTTTAATCAAGCGATTACTTTTACATTTGTATAACTTTAAGATTGAAACTTTTTTTACAAATAAGGCATTCGAATTTGGAATCAAAACCATTGTAATTTAAATGCATATAACTATTAGGTATATAAAGGCCCACGAGAAAATCGTAGAAGACAACGATCAAAATCTAGATTGCCATGACATGGCCAATGGGATAATGACGGCTCGATCTGAGCCTGCTCTAGTATGTAAGAAAGTAATCCTACATTTATTTTTTTAGCTAAGATGTCCAACAGCAGTTTAAGTAATTTGCAGTTAACAACGAAATTATTAAAAATTAAAAAAAAAACTAAATAAAATAATGTTCAATTAAACAGTTTTATACACAAAGCTTATAAAATTAAAAGTACACAAAAACTCTTCCTTAAAAATAAAAAACACAATAGTACAAGCAAACATTATGACACGCTACTGGTTAAAATATGGCACAAGAGGACAACATAACACAAGAAAAATTATCTCACAAACGAAAATATGGGTAGGATTAATAGTAATATGTATTAAGTCAGTCTTGCTTTTTAAGAATACTTTGGTTTTAGTTACTTTATGTAGTACTATTTTTTATGTCGTTTGGGAGTTCATTAAACATTTTTAAACCGTTATTTATAAAATACCGAGTTCTGTGTTGAGGATCTCGTATATCGCGGTAGATAGAAATTTTGTCGATTTCTGGTGTTGTGGTGATGAATTTGGTGATTATATCCATCTTGCTCAAGTAGATGAATGGCAGCTTTTTCTATTTTGAGTTTATAAATGAATATAAGAGTTTGATATACAAAGAAATCTCTTACTGGTAGCCAATCGAGCTGGTTTGACATATTCTTTACTGGTGTTCTGTGTAACGTCGAATCACGTAATTTCTCGTTTAGCGCTCTTCAAGCTTTTTATCATAGAGAAATAGATGGGCAGGGCCTTCTATCTCATAGTTAAATCGCTTTTTTGCTGTACGGGGCAGGATGGATGTAAATCTGCCTTTTATGAAACTTAAGAAAACATGTGTTATTTATATGTGAGCAACTTAAAAATAAGATGTTAAATAATGAATGCATGCCTTAGGTAGGCTCTATGCTATAATAATATCGTACACTTAAAAGAAGTCCTTAAGTGTGTTAAAATTATTATAACAAAATGTCCTCCCTTTGTCCTTTTTCCCTAAGTAGCACAAAAACATCATTTTTTTCGATTTTCTTACTTTATATTATATTAAAAAAATTTAGTAGTATTAACAGATTTATAAAAGTTTAGTGATAAAATATTTCTTTGCAAACTCGCTAGAGTTGTGCAAATAGTCGTATAGTGCCTATCATTCGGCGTCTGAAGTAGGTAGAAATCTATTTAAATTTTAATTTTATGTTTTGCCCAATAATGTCTTCTTAAGTCGTTTTTTCGTTTAAAACCTCTTTGGCACACCTTACAAATTTTATCTTTATCTTTTCCACAATCCTTGGTCCAATGAGACTGCAGCGATAATTTTTGACTGTAACTCTTGCCGCATTTATTACAAATAAAATCTAAAATAAGCGTTTTTTAGTAAATGTTGAAAAAAGTAAATAATCAAGTTGTTTTTATTTGTGAAGTAAAATGCAGTTATGACCCAGAATTTTTATTAAAAGCTAAGATCTAAAAAACCTACACCTAAATGATCTAGTTAAAACTAAAATACAAAAGCAATAAAATATTTTTGGAGAGGATACTGAAAAATGTTTTCCCATTAGTTTAAATGTTATTAAATCTTAAATACTTATAATTTAATTTTACAAAAATTCCGTAGTTTAATAAATCTAGTTCAATGCTTTATTAAGTGTTTCTTGGTCTTCACTTGGTTTTTCTTTGGCCAGCCTTCCCTTAGCTTTTACTAGCCATATTTTAACTACGTCAATAATATTTGCCTCAGTGATATCTAGATATTGTTTTTTTATGGCCTCTAAAAATAAAATATTTCGTATAACTGTAAACTATAATATTTATTTAAATCAGTGGCGTGGCCAAAAATCGACTACGGGGAGGGGGAGGGTTTCATCATTTAATAAAAATCAAATAATTACCTACGGCCAATGTTTAAAAATTAGCTAGGTGCCTATTGCTTAAGCTCTTGAACTAAAGGGAGGGGAGAGGGGCGGTTTAATAGGTGTTGGGATGTTTTTCAAAATTAACCCGCACCGCAGGCAAAAATTTAGAAAAAATAACAGCTAAAATGCTATTTTTTACGCGTTTCAAATTTTGTTGACAAAAATTGCTCAAAATGAAACAAAATTGTAACAATATTTAATATTGGTATAGCGCCGCAGGCGAAAATTTGGACAAGAAACAAAAATTTCTTTAAAAATTTTGAAGTGGGATTTACTAAGATCTAAAATAGTCCCACCCACAGGTCTAAATATTTACAACTGTGGGTGGTACTAAATTTTAAAACCAATTAAAAAAAAAACACTTACCCATATAGAAAAGAAAGAAAGAAAAGACTCATATTTATTAAATATTTTGTATGGTTATTATAAAATACTACTTTTTTTTCAAAATATACAATATTTTAGGAGAAAATGCTCTAAAACTAATTTTTTTTTACAGGTTTCAAAATGGCAAATGGTGACTGCGCCAAAAATTAGGCACACAATAGCTTCATTATCTGTGTTTGAGGTTATAAAGTTGGTGCTTTTTTGGACCACCTCCATTTACCTTATTTAATATCCCATGTTGTTCATTAACCAATAAAACACCTCCCTCCAGTTTTGTCCAGAAAAACGCCATATCTTGAGCCCGTTTTCAGCACAAAAATATATTTATTAGGGCACTACAAGGCAAAATAAGTGAAGGTCACTGATTATGCTCGAAAAATATACCAAACCAAAAACAACTATATTAATTTATTTGAAAACTGAAATTAAAACATTAGGTTATGTAAAAGCTCAGTCAAGAAAACTTTCCTTACTCAAAGCCCACTTATTTCAAAGCTGCGGCTTCCATTGGGTTGGTGCAAGCCAAGGTACAAGCAGAGGTAAGAGATCTGAACGCCCTTTTTGTGATTTGAACGTAGCTAATATTTTTAAACTGACATTTCGACAGTGACAGAAATGCAAATAAACTTGCATTTAAGTTTTTTAATACCTCCCATAAATAAAAACTTTTAAATAAATACAAAATTAATCTACTCCTTATTTTATTATCACCCATCTAAATCATTGTGTGACATCAAGTATTAATTGGAAAAGTTAACTAACAAGGGTAAGTTTTAATCAGAGTGAAATATAACCCCAATTTTAATGTTCTACAGAGTGTTTACTATATAAACCTCGCATGGGTTTAAATTTTCTTTTCTTCTAAATTGAAACTTTCTTCTTAAATCTATCAAAAGATTGTCTTAAGATGATTATTCAATAAACACATTTATTAAAATTCTTATTATCAATCATACTATGTCCAAAAGTCAAGAAGGGTTCGTTTAAAATGTCTAAAACCAAAAATTTCACCTAAACTTTGAACCGTTCTAAAATAGACTAACCCTTTTAGTAAATCCCACCGTTGATGTTTTAGGTTTTTTGTAAAATATTTTTGAAAAAGTAGATTAGATTAAATGCCAAGGACGGGTGGGTTGCGTTGGTATATATAGATTTGTTACCAAATCATAACTTCGCCGCAGATACGAATTTTAAGAAAAATTATACTAAGAATGCAAAATGCACCGCAAAAAAGTGGGGGAGTTATAGCTCTCCCTGGGGCCCTTGATCATGATTAATTTATTGTAGATTAATTTGGACCTCCAAACCGCCTCCCCCCCGGCTACGCCACTGTTTAAACTGTTTATGGCGATAATGTGTATGTTTTACTACAGTTATTTCGAGTTATGTGCTATTCAATAAGGGCCGATTCATAGTTATTCCCAAGGCACCCTTTTGTGTTATGTAATGTAAAAGGAAGCTTACCAACAATGCCATGTGCTACTCTTAATTTCTTAAACGGCTGCTTCTTCTTGGCACCATCCCAAGAAAACTCGTTTGCAACTTGGTTTGCAAATATCTTGTACATTATTTTTCGAATGGTTTGGGCGTAGGAACTCCCTCCAACTCTTTGAAGATTGTATACCTAAAAAAATGTGTTGGTGTTGGTAAATAACTTCATTCATTTTGATTTTTGATCTATTAAAGGCTCAATAAGAGGCTTAAATTCAAAACTATACTTTGCGCCCAAGAGGAGAAAGTTATTTAATGGTGAAAAATTTATTTCTATCTCTTCTACAAGTTCTTGTTTATCTCGATAATAGTCGGGGGTTTTTTCAATTTTGTTCTAATTTGGCACACACTTAGGCATGACCCCGGGGACCACCAAACCAATATAAAATTTTTCGGCGACGGCGTACGTTAGGCGTCGCGACGCCCTAAACTTTTTTTAGGACCTAGGGAAATTTAGACAGCTATATCTAGGTCAAGTGACAGCATCTTAAAATTTTAGATAAAGCTCCTAAAAGGCTATGAAATGACCTTTAATATAGTATGCAAAACATGATATTTTATTTACGGTTGATTGCATTGCAAAATTGTGTTTTTTTTTTCTCAAAATTTACCAAAAAAAATTCTATTCTCTATTTGTGAACGGGATTGTGCAAATTCATTTTGAAGTGACTGTAGGAAGATCACCAAAAATCTCCAAAAATCTACTAGGAGTCAAAAATTGTCAACTTACCATCAGTTTGTAATTACTTTCAATTTGCAGCCATTCTTCTAAATCTTTTAGTTGCTCCATATTTTTAACGGGACACTTTGAACTAAAGGTATGCATTAAGCTATTATAATAAGGTGTCACCATAATTTCTTCGCTTTTTTCGACTTTGGGAATAGTGGCTACTTCTGCAAGTAATTGATCTACTTTCAGATGCAGTGAATACATTTGGGTAACAACCAGTTTCTTAAAACCTAAAAATAAATAAACACTATACCAAATTTAGTACTTACAAATACACTATTTAAAACAAACAACAAAAAAAGCCATGCTTATATTCGAGCAAATATCTGGGTAGTAAAACTTCACTCTAAGCCACATTACGTAATTTATGGACACCACCAACAAGTTGCAATTGGAGCAAGATTGATCTTCTTCTTTTACCGCGTTCTCAAAAAATCTCCGAAATTTAGTAAAATTGCTAAAAGCAAGTTACTTTTCAGGCTTCTAACGCGCAAGAGTTTACCGCGAAACACTTTTGCCGCGCAATACCACCAAAAAAAAAAATAGACTATATCTATACATTGAGGCTTCTATTATACGTATTTTTTTTCTTTAATTTACACTGTAATGTTTATGTATTCAACATTTTTTTGGCGGAGATCGTCACGTTTGCCCTGTCATGGTATGCGCGGTTTTTGCTTGTTAAACATTCATGGTGTGATTTAGGGGGGAGGATGTCCACAAAAATGAAAAACTTTAAAACATTTTTAATGGTTTTTCTCCGACGTATGTTTTGTCTTTAAAAAGATATTTTCAACGGTGTGTGCCGCAAAAAATATATATATATATATTTATATAAAAAAATGTATATATAGAAGTCTTTTTTCTTGATTTAAGAGGGCAGTGATCTTGAATCAGGGCCGGTTTATCGATAACGAGTTAGGCACACGGGTTAGGCACTTAACTTTCGAGTTAACTTGCAGCTGTCTCATTCTTATTAAGGTTATCTAGGTAAATTGAATTACTGATTTGAATAACCTGGGAGTCCATAATAGCTATTTATGTATCTAGGTCATAAAGGAGGCGTTTAACGCCCGCGGCGTGGAAATAAAAACACGAGCCGCCAGGCGAGGGTTTTTACACGCTGAGGGTGTTAAACGCATTTTATGACTGAGATACATACAATGTTTTACGCACACAATGATTTTTGAAAAAAAAAAAAAATTCGGTGTCAAAATTTCTCTAATATGTTGACAATAGATACATAACCAGTTAACAAATAGTTCGGTATTCGAAAGTGATCTGTTGCAACACCGTTCTCAACTAAAAAGCCTGTTAACTCCTACCGCTTCAGTGCCCTTTATCGTATTGTGGCTGCCATTTCTATAACCAAATTAACAAGTAAAACATGGATTTTCTGTTTGGTTTGGTGTCAATATGGCGCCGATCATAGGCCAAATGATACTAAAATGAAAATGAGTTAACTGGCTTTTTAGTTGAGAACGGTGTTGCCTGTTGTATATGGTTATATCTGTCATTCTCAATCAAGCAATCTGAGACACAAACAGTTGCTTGTTATTAGCAACCATATCAACAAAGTCATTATTTTAAATAATGTTGCGTTTTAGACCGAAGGTCACGATTTTAGTTTCTATTTTTACCGTTTTTCTTGTAAAATATTATGGAATTTGAAGAAAAAGTAATCCCTAGAGATATAATGGAGGCCGCTGGAGAGGCGAAGACGATTCTTTTGCCGGCCAAATCTAGAAAACTATACGAAAAAACCTATAAAGATTATATTTTGTGGTGTACTGGTAAAAACATTTCGGAAAGCAACCTAATCGTAAAAGAAGACGCCTTACTTGCATACTTCAACGAAAAAGTGAAACAACACAAGCCGTCTTACCTATGGAGTTATTATAGGAGGTTGAAGATCACCATTAATCTAAGTCATAATATTGATATTAGTAAGTACTCAAAACTTATAGAATTTCTGAAGCATAAGAGCGAGGGCTATAAGCCAAAAAAATCAAAAATTTTAGGCAAAGAAGAAATCGAAAGATTTTTAATAAATGCTCCTGACGAAGTATTTTGATTAGTAAAAGTTGGCTTAATTTTTGGGATATTTGGGGCGACCAGGCGCAAAGAACTATGCCACCTAGAGGTAGATAACATTCAGGACCTTCAAGAGTCCCGTGTAGTTACCATCAAAGAAACAAAAACGAAAGTGGTCCGCATGTTTATGGTAGTGGATGGGAAGGAAACCGTGCCAAGCTTTATTGGGCTCTTCAGAAAATATCAAGCTTTGAGACCAACCATCACAGAACATAAGCGATTTTTTGTGTACTATAAAAACAATAAATGCTTCGGGCAAGTTGTTGGTAAAAATACTTTTGAGGAGATGCCTAAAAAAATAGCCAAATTTTTTAATTTGCCTGATGCTGAACTATTTACAGAACATTCCTTTCGAAGAACCTCTGCCACCCTGCTCCCCGAAGCTGATGATAATATTACGAATATTAAACTGCACGCAGGATGGAAGTCAACAAAAGTAGCGGAGGGATACATCGAACAAACCAGAAGTTCCATACAAAAAATTGCAAAAAAAATTATGTCAGGGACAACTAACCAACGGCCGTCTTCATCTTGCTATGGCAGTTATGAGACCACTATTCCAGATCTTCCACAAACAGTAACCACAGCTGAAAGAGGACCAAACGAAAATCGCTTAGCAGCATTGCCATTGCCAGTTCCATCGTCAGTTCCATCATCCATAAAAATGGCTAATTGCTCTAACTGTATTTTTAATTTTAAGTTTGAATAGTTTTTTTACTATAGGTAATTTTATTGTGGCGGTTGTTTAATAAAAATTATTGAAGCTTGTCTACAATTTCAAGAAAAGAGTATTACAAAAAACTATAGAATCACTGCCTTTCATAAATAATTAAAGAAGCCCCGAAATTTAACACATGCGGAATATAAGTTTTAACGCCCTAAAACGCGGGCATTAGACTGCCATACTCTGTCTTTGACTAAGCCAGGAAACTATTCCTCCAGCATACATAATAACAACTCCAGTAGTTGATCTTCTTGTTTAAGCACAACCACCAAAAACACAGTTAGCGGGCCAAGGTTTACTCACGATCAAGAGATTGGGGGGAAAGCCTACCTGCTTGCTGATCGGAAAATCAATCGGGGACTTGGTTTTTGGCAATGTGCTAAGTAACAACTATTCGGCGGGCGAACCCGAAAAAGTGGATCCGCTCGGCGGCCAAACTACCATACCAGTGGGTGTTGCAGTTTGGACTCGTTTTTCAATTGCGAACTCGTAAAAAGCTCTTTTTTTTCGGGCAAGAATATTATTAAGAGCGTCCGCGGAAGCGACGGGGAACCAGAACCGAAAGGGGGACCCATCGTGAGCCGAAAGAAAAAGGGGTCAAAGCGTCGAGCGTTAACGGGCAGACCGAGCAGGTCAGAGTCAATTGGGAACCGCAGAATTTGTACATTAACGTAAGTCAAAGTGTGTAACGTCAAATCCTCATAAAACAAAATTATGATTGTTTTCCACAAACCAAAACTACACTTTTTTGCACTCGACGCGCGTTTCGCTAACAACGTTAGCATCATCAGGAGACGATAAACCGTTTATGCTAACGTTGTTAGCGAAACGCGCGTCGAGTGCAAAAAAGTGTAGTTTTGGTTTGTGGAAAACAATCATAATTTTGTTTTAGTGCAACCAAAGGTTCCAAATTCCCAACATAGTTCAAATCCTCATCTCTTTGTTTCACGTAGGGCCATTCAGGCCACCCTTTAGTGTTCTTGTAATACAACTGATTTTGTGGTCCTGTAAGTTAAACTCTGATATTGTCTCTAGTCAAAGGGCCCACCCAGGTGAAGTTGGGGAGATCCCGTATCTCGACCACCTAGGCAATCGCCCGGTTTGAGCCAAGTCTGTTGACCCAACCCGGCCTTATAACGAAATAAACAGGATAGAGTTAAGAGTAGGAAGTAGCCACCCCTATTTTACTGTGACAATATTTAGGACCCTTAGACAACGTTAAATTTAAAAAGGCTTATTTTTTTACCTTCTCCTTACCTTAAGCACCTTTACATTTCACAGCGCCATTAATTATTATTTTCTCTCTATCTTTTTTTGACAACCCCCAGTTGCAAAGTAAACTGACCGTACATGGGTTACCTATAAGGTAAAAATTGAATTTCTGCATCAAATCGTTTTTTCAAAGCACTTTATTAAAAATAACTATTGTTTTACAACTTAAAAATCTAATTTTAGTTTTCCTATTTTCAGTTAAGTTCAATGATTTCTGATAACAACATACATTTTAAATGTTTAATAAATTTCTTCAAACAAATATAGCCAGAACATGCTCGCGAGCTTTTTCCACGAGCTTTTCCTCGAACATTTTGCCACATAGGCTCGCGTAAATATTTGTCACCATTTCGAATATCAAAGGAAAGCTCGTCTGTGTAAATGCCTCATAAGGGGGGGGGGGTTAACCCCAAAATTCTTCTTAACAAAGGGAAAGTGGGAAAGAGTCCTTGTATCCTAAGGACACTTGCATTAGTAGGATTTCGAGGTTTGTCTATATCTAAGGTACTCTAAAAAGCCAATATTCAAATCGAGCTTATTGCGTCAAACATTTCGTTTTACTTGCTCTGGTATTTTGGGTTTTCTCAGTTTAGATAGATAATCTTAAGGAGATAGTACGTAAGTATACCTAAGTAAGTATTTATTTTTTTGTGTATGTCAAGTGCTTGATCAACACCAACTTCACTCCATCCCAAATTGCTGCGGACCAGTTTTTTGACACTGACAATGACAGTTCCATTTAGCTTCTGTGTTTAATTGTCAGCCGCCATATTGAAATTGATCCAGAGAATTTGGAAAGAGTTGTATGTATAATAAACACTCATTTTTATTAAAAGACAAAACGCAAGCTTCTGTATAAATTTTATTTTACCAATGACTCACTCACATCACCCTTAAGCGGATTCTTTCTTTATTGTCCGTGTATTTTAGTCATGTGCACTTTCAAAGCACATTTTCTTTTGGCAACATATGAGCATAGTTTGCATTTAAACTGGCCTTCCTTTCCGCATTCGAAACGGGAATGGTTTCTCAACGATTGAATGTGCCTGTATTTTCTTCCACAGTTTTGACATACAAATCGACCTTAAAATTATTTAAATTAGTAATAAAAGAAAACGTCTTAGCAGTGTGTTTATCTATAATAAGTGGTTTAAATTATTTTTACATATCATATTAGGCAAACAACAAATTCGTGGAATATAGCGTAATAAGCCGTTTTCGTATTATCTGTAAAAAAGCAAAATACTTTAGCTCGACTACGAGTATCAGAATCCCATCCCTGCAGTCTTGCGTTGAACTTTTGCAGCAAGGTCAGATTTATGACATGTATTACGATGAGACCAGAATACTCGTACGAACGGCCGAAACAAAGAAAGCAAGAAATACGTAACAGTACGAAAACTCACAATTTTTTTTAATTAGCCATGTTGAATTTTACAAAATTATTTATTTCTGACATCCTTAAAAAAATTTATTTGAATATATATTAAACTATAAAAAACTAATTAACTAACAACGTATGTTTTAATACATCTACTGAGCCAAACATATCCCGTTTTATATAGCGGTTGCCTTCTTATGGATCTTTTCAGCGTATCTTACGATTTTAGCTTGTTGTTGCAGGCAGCGGCACGCTTGGAGCGCGCCAGTCTGCTTGCAAACATCACCAGAGTTGCACCTAATAGTCATATTTTTATCATGTTTTGGACGCATTTTGCACTATTTATGTGGATTTTTTAACAAAATCTTTCGAGGTATGTTGAATATCTATCAGAACAACACGTGAGGATGATATTTTTCAGATTTCTAGGATTTTCATATAGATTACACAAAAAAAGGAACGCAGAACCACTCCGATTTGTCCAGTGTGCGATGTAGGAATATGTAAATATTGTTTTACTCTTTATAATACTTCTTAGATAAGAAAAAGATTATATTCCAAGATTTTTTCAATAAACTGTTTATGGGTCGTTCTTGAAAAAAAGGTAACATTGCATGTAATTGATTTGTAAATTTAAAACCACTTACCCTTCTGAAAACAAAGTGAGAGGATAGTTAGTGTACTTAAAGGCTAACATTATCCAACAGTAATGAACTCCAAAAATGTCTCCATGGAAGAAAAGTTGTTCACACCATGTGACATATCACGTGGTGTGATCTGTAATTTTCAAAGCTAATAGATTCAGATATAACCAAAAGACACTATAGGATCATAAAATTTATTTAGATAATGATTTAGATACATAAAAACTCAAAAATTAAAATCCAAAAAAAAATTCATCAACATACATTCTTTGTCTTCATCAAAAAACAAAAAAAAAACATGTAATTGATTTGTGCGATCACATGCAGTCACAAATTTTTTTTTTAAATCAGGCATCACTGCATACAACACCCAACTAATTTACCTGAAACTGGAGAAGCACGGAAGACACAGTTTTGGAGTGTAACCTGAAATCTGTTACATAATTCAGTTTTTGTGAATTTTTGGTGCTTTTAAAATAGTATTAATGTTTTGGCCGAGATAAATATCACACGTGTTTCTATATACAGGGTTCCTAAGCAAATCCTTAGGGGGCCAAGCAGCCGTGTATAAGACGCAGACAAACGGAAAAGCACATTAGGCAGAAAAGGATGGACATGGGGCGATGTTGTCACTACATCTTACACGTAGTAAATCCATTCCAGGTTGTTGTTTTCTAATGTTTTCCATTTTCATACCTTTAGGACTGGAATAAAAATTGTTTTTGCTCGACTTTAATACCAAACTGATGAAAGATATCGTAAAAAAAAATATTTTTCGGCTTTTCATTTTGTAACCATTGTCCTTACGCACTGTTTACAGGCTGGGGACTGAGATACATGCAAATGCCTAACCTAAAGCGTTCATACACGGCCGGAGAAATCGAGTGAGATATTTCCGTAGAAACTTTATCAAGCAAATAGGACGGGTTGACGCCTTCGAACGTCCAACCCGGGTTTAGCATTTTGATTCGAAATCAAAAAGGAGGAACAGTCAGATGTGGGGCCGTGCACAAATTACGTAACGGTGATTTTACCAATTTTTGACCCCCTCCCTATGTAATGTTTTGTAACGGTTTGGCACGCCACTCCCCTAATATTACGTAACGATTTCAAGACCACTACCCCCCCCCTAAAAAAAAAACTTTTCACTTATTTTCATTCCAAATTTTCTTAGTTTCACACAAATGCCAACGCTGTCGAAAACCCCCCCTCACCCCTATGACCATAACGTAATTTGTGCACGGCCCCTGTAGTCCCAGTGGAAAAGGGCGAGAAAATTGATATTTTTTTCTTAAAAATTATACTCTTTAGACCTATTTCTTTGCGTTCCCGAAATTACGTAATTTTTGAAAAAAAAATTGTAAGCGGCGCCATTTTTATTTCGTGCTTTGTTTTTCTAACATTTTTGAATTCGGCTAATTTAATTGAAAAATTTTTGCCTGCGGTGCCCTTTATCTTCTCACTCGAAACCAAGATCCCCCGTTTTAGAAAAACTGATCCCGTCTCTGTTTCTAAATTTTTTCGAATAAAAGTAGAGTATGACCATGGGGGAAATAATTTTTTTCTACGGTATGACGAAAATTTTGAGAAAGTTGAAGAAAAAAATAAAAAAAGTGGCAGAGCTCAAGTTTTTCGTAAAAAAAAACATTTTTTGTAAAGAAACAGAGCAAAATAAATCTTTTCACCCCTTTTTGGGTGTTACAAATATTGGCAGCCCCTTATTTTTCGCTTTTAACCTCCCGCTAGTTTTGAAGAATTGGTTCGCTACATGTTTCGAGATCATGTCATAAAACACCTCGAAAATATCAAATGTAGTGTAGGCCCAGCTTTATTTAAAATCAATAATATCGCAAGCAAAAAGCTCTGCAGGAAAAACAGCGCCGTTTATTGATTTATTTGGCTGCTAGTGCTAGCTGCATGGTTTAGCGGTTTCCGAATAGATGTCACTAATAGAACAGAATGGAAAGAAATTTAATTAAAAGCGAAGATATTTCTTTCTAATGTTAACAACCTCACGAGTTTATCGCTCAGTATCGTAAATAATGGACCCTGCCGCCTCCTTTAAGCAAGAAAAAGCTGTGGTTTGGACTTGAAAACATCTAATTTTTAATTAGATGAGAAATCTTGTCAACGGTTATTATTGCAACTATGATTTATGCTCACAATGAAAGAGTGGCGACAATTTTTTCTCATGAAAGCAGTCCGGAGATAATAACAAACTGGCACCAATGCTCAATATACCTGTTTCTTTTGTGCGCGCAGAACTTTCTATGCCATTTCTGTTTGATTTATTGAAATCCTATACCTAAGGAAAATCTTAGGAACCCTGTATATAAGTAGTAAATGGTAAGATATTTACTTTCACAAATGTAATTTAAGTATAAAAAGTAGGCGGTTTATTAACATTAAATTACGAAAGTAGTAACTTTTTAATTTTTTTATTATTTAGACATTTTGCTAAATATTTCACTGGTGTCAACGTCACTGGTGCGATCTTTCATAATATTTTATTGATAATACCTGTGAAATATTTCGCTTGTAATTAAAAAAGCTCAATAATTTTTAGAAAAAAAATGGCAAAAACTAGAAAGTCTTTGGCAAAGCACCAGAAACGAAAATGGAAATAGACAAAAGAGAGAAAAGATACTTATATTTAGTTAAAAAGTGGTAAATATTTTTGTTTAATAAAAACTGTTACACCAATTTTGGAGAACAACCCAGCTATAAAGATTCTTGATTTTGATAAAATAGGTATAACTGGTGTTAGCTGGCTATCGCCTGTGTTAGCAGATGATTTCACAAACTCAAAAATAACTCAAGAACAAGTGAATTGTAACAAACTACAGCAACATTTAATAATTACCAAAATTTTTTCAAGAACGACCCTTATATTTTTGTAAAATACAAAATCTTCATATCTCTCTATTGGGATTCATTTATCCTACTTAAAAAACCCGCTTGGTCATACTTGTCTCATTTCCAATTTATCCATGATGCAAATATTGTTCATTTTCTCCCTTTTTTTACCTTCCACTTTATTCAAAAAAGCTCATATTTGTCGAAAATATTCTTCTCAAATAAAAAATAAAAATTGGGCCTGAAGGGGTTTTATCTTAAAAGTCATCGGTTTCGAAAATTTAAAATTTGAAATTATTTGAGATTTATTTTAATTAAAGGGTAAAAATCAAGTCATTAATGGTAATATATTATAAAAACCTAACATTCACAATTTAAAATCTCATTACTTTACTTAGCCTAAGGTTGAAGAAGATTGAAAAAAACACTAAGTGTTGAAACTTGTTAACCGGTTTCGCTACAAGAGCATCATCAAAAAAAAAAAAAAAAGAAATAATTATTGACTACAAAGCACATGTTTTTCGTGTTTTTTATTAATTATATTATAAATAAAAACTGAGTGCAACACACTATCCTCTATCACTAGACCTGCTGTTAAGGAATTCTGATAAAAAAAGGAAATGAATAGCCCTTCAGCTCTGGAAGCTCCGTGCAACCAACCTCCAAATTTTGACAATTTCCATTTGAATATTTAGTCTTTTGGTTCTGATGATGCTCCTGTAGCGAAATCGGTTAACCAATTTGAAAAAAACTGTGGAAATAAACAAAACTTTAAGCACTTAGTGTTTTTTTTTCATTTCAATCTTCTTCAACCTTATGTTAAATTTTACCCTACATGGATACCTTACAAGAAATACTTTACTTAGGTTTTAAGATACAATTCCGGTTTGGTGGTTTAAAATAGCCTATTATCTAAACCAAGCTTTGTTGGAACGGATCGGAGATGATGTAAAGTCTAATCCTAAAGGTCCTTTCCTTCAGCAAACGATAGGTACTCAAAGAGCAAGAGAACTTGCATCCCAATGGGAATCTGCATCAGTGTAAGTTACCAACATAAACAATGTATATATAATGAGCGGTTTCCGTCAAAAGTTTAACAAGCTAATGTCGAGGGGTGGTATTTCCCATAGACTGGCTATTATATTAACTAGCCTTTATGAATGTTTAAAACATGTTCCTTTAGCTGACTTTTCCTTTTAAAAGCCTTTAAACATAATGATATATGGCACACAAAGTTCTTTTCTTTACCACAATCTTGATGGTGGTGATTGTAAAGTGATTGTTTACTACCATAATATTTTCCACAAGCCTTGCATTGGTATTTTCCTAGAAAACATAATAAAATAACAATAAGCAAAACAGTCTCAACATTGTTGAGTTAAAGCCTTAGATACTGGACTTCCCTTGACAACAAATAATAGGAAATCTTTATTACTATCTTAAAATGCAAAACTTCATGCTCTTCAAAACTCAAATTAAGTATACGTACAATTTTAAGGGATTTAAACGAAGTTAAATTTATTTATGTTATATATTCATATACATTTTAAAAAAATTAAAAAAAATTAACAATGCAAAATATTTTCATAAATATCAAATACTGCCAAATTAAATTAATGTAGTATCACTCATTATGCGTCTTATTCAAAAATAGAATTTATTAAAATTAATAATTCTAAGATTATAATTGTAAAATAATAACATTCACAACGTCACTGGTCAACACTGTCTCAACTAAAAAGCCAGTTAACTCCTTCCGTCTCAGTGCCCTTTAGCCTACTGTGACTGCCATTTTTATGACCAGATTGACAGATAAAACATGGACTTTTTATCAGTTAGGTGTCAATATAGTAGGCCAAAGGATACTAAAACGAAAATGAGTTAACTGGCTTTTTAGTTGGGAACGGTGTTGCACTGATTTGTTATAAAATTAAAAAGACTTTTCCACAAGGAGTAATTCCAATTAAAAGCTATGAAATACATCAAATCTTTTTCCTTTTTTTGAGGTTTTGAGGATAAGAAGTTTACAAATAAAATCCATAGGTATACTAAATAGATCCTGGAAAGGGCTTTCTTCTTATGTTTACGTTTAAGTGGACCTTAGCATAATGAGACTTCAAACTATCTTTGTGTTTAAACTTTTTATCGCACATATGACATTCAAACTGTGGATTGACACCGCACTCGTACCTGAGGTGCCTGTGCAAATGTCCACGTTGTTTGTAGGACGAGATACAGTTGGGACACATAAATCTGCCTCGTGAGTCTTGGGCGAAGAGCATATTTCTAAAATCTAAATCACACCATTCTGTTTATTAACATTATTTGTAAAAGATAATTCTTGTTTTACTTACATAAGCTTCAAATTACTCGTTAGTTCTATAGCTACTTTCCAGGTTAGTATCCCAAGCATCCAAAATTTACAAAACTAAAGTAAATACATTATATTTTTAGTCCTCATCCACAGGTTTTGCCAAAATAGTCAAAAGAAAATTGTAAAAAATCACTTTCAAAGTTGGTGTCCCAAGCAAACCCATATTAACATGACTAGAACTTAAGTCACGTATTTTGATAAATGCAGTTAATTTAATTTTTTTGTTCTTTATCTAATGCATTATTTTAGGGAACATACTTCTAACGTTTAGTATCGCTCAGATTCAGATTGTGGTAGAACTTGATTAAAATTACAAAATGCGTAAGTAAGCGATGATTTTCTATGACAATGATATTTCAGATGACTTTGCAGACTTGTTATGTGGTTGTGTCGACAAATACATTTGTTTGTGTTTACCTGTAGAGTGATTTAACAACACAAAGATAGTTATTGATAAAACGAATATGTAAAAGCTCTGTATCACTTGTTTATTGCGAAGAACACAATTTTTCAAATCGTTTTTCTCATACTCAAACAAAAAAAAACTCAAAAAGACTCCTTAAACCGCTATTAAAGGCTTTCACAAAAAATAAACTACTAAGTTTCTAACTAATAAAAGTCGTTATTATTTAATTACTAGTGTTGATTTATGTTATATAACCGGCCATTTTAGATATATGGTTATAATATTGAAATAAAATTCAAATACAATATTATATACGTACAATCACTCGTCTTTTCATTGCTACTTGATCGTATATCGTGGAAAACGCATAGTAAAAGAGAAATAAAAAAAATTATGTAAAAAGAATAATATGTGAGTGAAAAAACTTATTGAATTAAAAGAATGGCACTAACTTCTTTCGAAAACGGGATTTGATTTTAAAGTAAAAGTAAAACATATAACAAAAATACCGTTTTAAAATACCAAAAAATATCCAAAACATAAAATCGCAGACTTTTTAAAGTATTTCTAATTAAAAACATTTTTATCAAAAAGTCTGCATTCCTATATAATATAATATCCTGGATAAAATTGTTGCAAAAGTTCGCTTTAAATCATGCCCATAAAGACGGGGTTGCTCAAGGCCCAGATATTCAGCCATTTTATTTTTTCCGATAACTTTATTTACAAATTTTTCGTTACGAATAGCTCGTCATTTTGTATCGTAGAGCCAAATATTTTCTAATAATAGACAAAACCTGATCTGGTTCCCCGGCATTTTCCACTATTGTAAATACTTGACCCGCTTTGGACGCATTAAAAATCATCACAGAGCCTTTATCTTCGACGTCATTGACTGATATGTCTATGAGGTCTTTGATTTGATAGCTTCCAGCAATGCCTATAATTAAGGCAACCTTAAAACAATTTAAAACAAGAACAAAAGTAATTAAAAAACAACAAAGTGAATCTCGTGCCCGTAAATAAAAATTAAATAAGGATGAAACAGGTCTGTAGGTGTCTGGATTCTCCATTAAACATTGAAGGCCTGGTCGTAATGAAGTGAGAAACAAAAACGCTTTGTCCGATATGCCGCGAGTGTTACGTAAACAAAAATATGCCGGCCACCATGGCGCAGTGGGCAGCGTATCTGCCTGCCGCACGGAAGGTCCCGGGTTCGAATCCCGGCTGGGTGCATGGATATTTTGTGTTTGTCTTTAACTTTACAAAAACACTTCGCTAACACTGGGCATTGATCCTGTAATGGATTGAAGGTCAATTTTCTTCTAATATGGCGTCATCTTGACTCTCTGTGACAATTTCTGTCAAAATAATGTCAACCTGTACCAGAACCGCTAGCTAAAATAAATGCCGCCCGCCCATTAGAGTTTTAATTCTTAGTAATATTAAGGCAGTAAGTTTTGTCTTCAATTGTTTCATGGACTCTAGTGCCACCCTTATTGATGTTGGCGTATTTATGAGCACAAAATTGACAACACATAAATAATTTTAACTATTGAACTCGAACTTAATCAGACTAGTCATTCACTGGTGGTCGGTCAAATTGAACTACTTCCGTCCTATGTTCGCAGTAGCCTGAAGCTCTCTATATATGCATTAAATTTTGCAAATTGATTGATATGCTTTATATATATTAGAGATATATAGGAGTTTATCAAAAAGCCGAATTTGAAACACGTGAATAAAGCGCTGTCATCATTTAAACTGAAATTAAGCGAATGTGTAAAAGTTGGGATGTGGTTTATCGCCTCTTAATTAAATTAATCTGTTAAGGGCCTCTAATGCTTTAGATACTTATATTCTTCAATGTAATTCAAAGGTATATGTTTATTTAACATAAAACTTAAGTTCCTGTAAGTTCCTAATAAGGTAGTTGTTATCGCAAATATGCTTCAGCACGCAAGAATCCAAAATAAAGAAGTAAACAAATAAATATTTGCTCAATTCAAAATTAACCAAAGTTGACATAGAAAACAACAGCCATTAAAATAATTGTATTAATTATAGTGAAATATTATACATTTACTTGAAGTACATAAGTAAAAAGAAAGAGTTACCGGTAAATTTAATTTCTTAAAGGATAAAAAATATTTATAAAAATGGCATTGTTACAAACACAAATTAGGCCTAGTTACTTTCATCTTCTAGAATTATCCCAAGCATTTCTTTTATGGGTCGAAGTTTTCTTGTGCCGGTTCAATACGTGTTCGTGTTTAGATGAAAAATTACACGCTTTGCAAAAATAAGGACGCAGTTTGCCGCAGTCGTCACTCAAATGAATACGCAACGAACCTTTTGACATATAGCTTTTAGGACATCTTGGACATTTAAACGGCTTGTTGGGTTCTAGGGGATCTAGAATAATGTTATCCTAAAGTATTCATGAGTATTTACTATTATTAAGAATATATATTTACATAAACATTTTAAAAATAAGAATAACAGATAATGCCTCTTACGCGTAGGTCTTCGAAGCTGCAATTAAAATATTTCCAAGAAAGTGTCCCAAATAAAGCCACAAAATAACACATTTCTTTATAATATCACAGAACCAAGCGGCCCTAAAAGCTTTGAGTGGCAAAAACTGGGTCTGAAAAATCATGGTATACTCCAGAAACTTATTGCGGCCTAATGAAGAGCCACGTTATGGAAGAGCGAAACAAATAGGAACATTACCAATTGACGACATGCTGAAGGCATACTTTACGAATGAAAGGGGCATCACTACATCAACAAAAGTACTATCCATTTTTCCATTTTAAGGGGTGGTTTCTTGTGTACCAATATTCATAGGTAGTCGATTAAAAAATATACAAAAAATTATCTTTTATTAAATTAATAATTTTTGGTTTTTAATTTCATTTTAAAAGAATAATAACTTTTCATGCACCTGTCTAACATGAGCATTTAAAGTGTATTTGTAATGGAACCGTTTCGAGCAATACGGGCATACAAATCCAGGAGGTTTTCCACATTCATATTTCAAATGAGCCGATAGGTGGCGACTGTGTTTGTAGCTTTTTCGACACAGTGGACACAAAAGGCGCTGATCTGGCATATAGCACATTTTAACTAAAAAACATAAAACTAATGTAGTCATAAGTTTTCGCATCTCTAGAACATTTTTAAACTAATGAGGATAACCGACTTGTCGATTTTTTTATATGAAATATATATATTATGATGTCAGTTTATTTAGCGAATTTTAAAACAACATATTTAAAAAAAAACGGACCGACAAAATATAAACAATAGTCTACGATATGTTAAGTTATGAAGTACAACACTTCGACGCAGAAGCGTCAATCAAACATGGTTAAAGAGTTTGACCTGGAAGTGTATTCTTGAAAGTCATACGATCCGGTCCTTCTCTCGTGCGATGGGATCTATCGCATGGGATCTATCACCTCCCACGATCACAAAGCAGTTTAGGAAGCAATACACGCGTAGGCGTCACTAGATTCAACGCTGTTCCCCAGTTTCCATGTGATCATTCGCCATAGATGTATGCCGTTCCCTGTTCAAGAATATACGTCCTGGAAAAACTAGTTGACGAATTTTCTGCAATTATATGTCTCTCACAGAATCGATGCTACCCCAACCTACTGCTGCTACAGTAGATATTTTATTGGTTTCGGTTGTTCACAGAGAGGGTGTCATTGATAGGATTTCTTTTGCTTGAGCCGGAATCTTTGGCACATAACCGCGACCGAAATTTTCTGTCATTGTGGTACACTGAACTGATAAGTCTCTAGTAAGGACGAAACAGCGTCGTCCTAGGTTCCACCCATTTTGCACTGAAGTACAAAAAACTCTTGTTTTTAGGTTAGATTTACAGTGCCACAGCTATCTTCTGTTTAGTGTTTAAGTCTAAGCTTTTCTGTTTTTTTCTTAATGTATGTTTTACCACAAAATGTGTTTTCTTCTTTATGTTTATTTGAGTTATTTTGGCATAAACACAGTGTTGTTTTGACCTCTTCTATGACTTTCGCTCCTTAATTATTTTGATTCCTTAGGTGTTAATAGTGTGCATCTTTAGAATTTTTTAATCTTTGGCATTTTAAACTTTGACATTGGCGAAGTAAATCCCCTGAAGTTTTAGCATGCGTGCAGCATTTACAATATTGTTTTTCTCTGGACTTCCTTATTTTTACTTGAGGTGGTACCCTCTAGAGCCGCCCTACAAGAAATACTCTATGATGTAATCTTATGCAATTTGAGAACATGTTGCTTTAAATGATAATTTCTTTTTGCGGTGTAGGAACAATAATTGCATCGAAAGATTTTTCCTTTAATACACCCTCTAGATTCATGACTCTGTAGAGAATTTTTTTTGTTGTAGCCTTTGTTGCAAAATTGACAAAAATACTGAAATTCTAAAAAAATACAAAGAGTAAATTCCATAAGCCCGTATTCTTGGAGGTGCAAAACATCCTTCTTCTCTTCGACATAGTCCTTTTCAGGCACAAAGTCACAAAAATCTGATCTGATGACAATAACTTTCACAAAACCATTATTTTAATTAAATATTAACCTGAAAATTACATCAATAAAAAAATTGTTGTGTTGCAGTGTAAAAACGGGGGAATTTCAAATATAATTAACAGTTAATTTTAGAGTTTATTATTTGGTTCGGTATATTTGTATTAATATGAATTCACATATTTGTATATTTTTAAATGTTTACTCTTAACGTGACTTTTCAAGTTGCCTTTGTAATGACTAGCATATGGACAGTAGTTACATAAATACTTCTTTGGTTTGTTACATTCAAATCGTTGGTGCCTCTGGAGGTTTCTTTGGTGATAATAGGATCTTCCACATTCATGACACTTATACGTGTTTACTAAAATGTTTAATAAAAAAATATTTAAACAAAAGTAGTACTTAATATACAACTAACAATAGTAAAAAAATCAATAAAAAGTTTCATAGAGTCTTTTGTTTAATATAAAAACATTTGAATTTAATAACAACATTACGGAAAAAAGGTTTTGTTATAGACATAATAAACTGTAACAAAATACCTAGCATAGCATTAATATAACAAAAAAAATAAAAAAATATATATATTGAAAATACTAACTGACACACCTAACCTATTCTTACTAAATTGTTTTAAACAAAGTAATAATAATATTTAAAAACTAAAAAAAGTACTCATATATTATATTTTGCAAGTGTATTCTATAATATTTAGATTATATATGTAAGGTGGGTCACAGAAACCCGAAACAATTTTTTTTTTACGAAAAGACAAGAGTTTTTTGTACTTCAGTGCAAAATGAACTTCCTAAGTTTATATTGCTCACACAGAGGGTGGAAATTCAGGAAGTGCATTTTGCACTGAAATACAAGAGACTCTTGTTTTTTCCCCATCTTCTGAAGATGTGCGTTTTACAGTTTCTCCAAGAATAATTGATTGAGAGATTCAGGGCAAAAAATATTTATACTATTATACAAAAACAAGCTATTTTATATCAAATATCGCATGAATTATCAGAAACTTCTATGTATCGCCATCAGATGATATTCCAGGCTTTTCTTTTGCGTAAAACAACGCGAGCAAATATTACCCCGAAACTGCCCGGTTTTGCTGCATTCGTATTTCATGTGTTTTTTGAGCGACGTCTGATGTTTGTACATTTTTTTAAGGCGCAATTACACAGACGAACATGCTCAAACAAAAGCTCGTGCAAAAGATCTAAAATTTTTTGCGTGAACATTTTTGTGAGCTTTTCTTTGAACATTTTGTTCGGGTAAATTTTTGAGCAAATTATTGCTATCTGTTTTGGACACATATTTTTAAAGATGAGAATAAATAAAATTTCACATCAGTGATCAGTGATCTCAATTTTTTTTAAAAATGGAACACCAACTTTTATTTTAAATTTTTGTGGAAAAAAGCCGACGGCAAGCGAAACATTATTCTTGGCTATCAGTTTTTTCACATGGATTAGAGTTACTTATAATATTTTTTTCTTAGGGTTTTTCCCGGATTTTTTTGCCCCGGGGTTTTTTTGGGATTTTGTTGAGAGTTTTTTTTATTTCCAAGGATTTTTTTCTAAATTCAAAAAACAACCTAGGAAAATTTTTCTTTTCCAAAAAAACTTTGAGTTTTTCAAATATCGGCAAAAAACTCAAAAATTGCACTTTTAAGCGGTAATCCGCGCCTCACGACTATGAGGAGTGGTGGGGAGAGGATTTTTTTGTAAACATATTTTTGTAACTTTACTTTACCCTTAGCTTTGATTGTTTTTTTTTTCATTCCTCACACCAGATTTACCTAGTTAGTTTAAGGCCCCAACGGTTGCTTAAAAAAGCAAAAGGTTCATGAAAATGCTGAAGATAGATATTTACTGTCAATTTAATGTAATAATCAAGGTCGATTACTGACACTGAACAAACAATATGCAAAGGAGCAACATTCCGATTCAGAAATGTAGTCTATTACTGCTAAATTATATTTTTTTAGACAAGGGTCTGGGATCGTAGGAGTGTAAAAGTGGGTAATAAACGGGTATTATTTAGACCGAACGTGCTTTTGTTCATATATTTGAGATTTAATAAAATGTATATAGGTTTTTTAATTTGACTTAATTATTATTGTATTGTGTTTTAAAATAGGAAGTAAAATAAAAAGATATTATTTTAAACGTAAATTTTTATCATTACATTTTACAGGCAACAGCAGTAAATAAGTTTCAATTATTATTTTTTATGATTCTCGTTTTTTTTAAAACCCCAAAAAAGTTACAAGTATACTGGCATATTGATTATGAGGTAAAATGTCAATTTCGACATCAAATCGTTTTTCCGTCGGAAAGCACTTAATTAAACA
Source organism: Oxystoma pomonae (assembly GCA_963921995.1). NCBI lineage: Eukaryota > Metazoa > Arthropoda > Insecta > Coleoptera > Brentidae > Oxystoma > Oxystoma pomonae. Next base: position 80,990,389 of record OY998170.1, read on the forward strand.
TACCTTGTTTTAAAACTTAGTCTTTCTGTTTTCAGTTAAGTTCAATGAATTCCCATAAAACTATAAAATTTAAATTTGTAAGAAATTTTTATTACCAACATTTCTTCAAACAAATTTTGCTTAAAATTCTCTCCAAAATTTCCGAGAGTCTTTTTGTACGAGATTTTGCTCGAACTTTTCTTTGGACATTTTGCTCAAGAGGCTCGTGTAAATGTTTGTCGGCATTTTAACATCAAAGGAAAGTTTGTCTATGTAAATGGGCCTTTACAGGACAAACAATAATATCGACCCAAGTGAATTTTAAAACCTAAAAGTATTAATTGTTAGTTAAAACAATTATACAATAAAATGGATAAACTTAAAAAATTAAAGGCATTTAAACTAATTAGTGAACGGCCAAAATTCTGTAAGAAAAGTTTATTTTTCGTTACTGATTATATTTACTGCGGCTTATTTAATAACTTGATTAAGAAAAATAAATGGATATATTAACGATAAAAGAATATTTTTGACATAATTAATAAAAAATTACTTCATAACTTAAAAATATATACTATAAAAAATATTTCTAGAACATGTTACAGCTTTTGTGTGACATTAACAGCGCTGCAGTTTTCTTGAAAGCATATCCGTTATATTCTTTGGAATTTTGAAGGTTAAGAAATTTTGCAATCTTACTAGGAATCTGCCCCAAAACATTTTTACCAACAACTTGGTTGATAGCTTTGCCATTGCGCGTGGCGAAAAAAAATCTTTTGAACGTTGCCGCCTCTGGTCTTAACTCTGAATAGCGTCTTATAATGGGTAAATATTGAACTTCCTCTTCTGGTTTGTCGATAATGGTGAAGGTTCGACGTTGCCGATTATTTCCAGGAATGTTAACCACAATCACGGCTCCTCTGTCTTCGACGTCGTCAATGGAGATATTTACTAATTCACTGCAGCTACAAGAGCCAGCGATGCCAAGTATCATAACCACCTAAAAACAAAGTATATTTAAGTAGTAGTTAAGATGCTGCGTCAAACAAAAACACACCATATAAAGAGAGAGTTTACCCAGGCAAGCAGAAAATTTAAAAATACAATGCTAAAATGATCATAAAAATTTATATACGACACTACTTGTAACAAAAATAAATCAATTAAAATCAATCACACGAAAATTAATCAAAAATTTTATCAATCCACCCTGCCACAGCCAAAGACACACTGCTAAATATTGCACTTTAACTAGGTGTCAGAGAACAGGACTCAAGCTTAATTAAGTAATAATCATGGGAGAAAAAAGAAATCTTGGTAGCTTCAAACTAGCGTGAGGAGCTGGATCGCATATTTCACATTTAAACTTAAAAACTTTAAATTCAATTGACAAATCTGTCACCATAATTCAAGCTAATCACTACCGTCTTGACTTATTTACAGATATGCAATAATATATCCATCTATATTCCCCAAGTTAGAACGTTTTAACCACAAAACAAACCTCTTAAATTTGCTTAAATAGATTTCATCAAATATCTCGCTTTTAACAAATTGTCAGTTAAACAGCTTCAAATAAGACAGGCAGAATTGTCTTCTCAAAAAATCTTTAAATTTAACGAGTCAAGCGGACCTAAAATTTTTATAAAGGCCTACAAATGTGTGTTTTAGCTCTGACGCCTAGGAACGGAATCAGATCCAAAAACTATTAGCGATTTACAACCAGACTGACAATAAGGAAACAGACTCCCTTGCAAAAGAAGGGGCTGAAACACCATCCCACGACCCAGATCCGTACTGTGGTCTAAAAACATCATATCAACGCCACGTCGTGGAAGAACTGAACAATTGTCAATTAAGCCTATATACCCTTCTTAGGCACAAACTAGGATGCAGAGTCACACAAAAATAATTTCAAAGGTAGCAGTACCCAGCGAGAAAACTGAAACGACTTCGACTCCCTCCTGCAATCTACTATCCGCAATCTGAACATGAATTAGTTTTTAATCAGGGCCACATTTTAAAACTACCAGAACTAAGTTAAGAAACGCTTACCTTGGTTAAAAGATGTTCCGCGTCTGGAGCCTCCATCAAAAATGTTGTCACTTCTTGTTTAGAAAATCCCCTAGACTGCTTCGGTGGTTCTCCTTTACCTTGGCTTTTAATGAATGCTGAGATTTTTTTAAACTTTGAAATATCAATGTTATCGTAAATATTGATGCAAGTTTTAAGCATTGAGAATTGCGCCCAGTAGGTCGACTGACTTTTAATCGCGTTGGCTGTATCATAAAAAAAAGCCAATAGACTATCTTCGTTTAAGTCAAGGTTTCTTTCTTGCAGCCATGCTTTGAACTCGTTGTATTTTTTTTCGTAGCGTGTTTTTGTCTGCACCTTTATGTCTGTGTTTACAAGTTCCTGATTTTCCTGATAATTCAACACTTCGTCTAGTATAAGAGATTCTAAAAAAACACAATATTGTAATAAATACATACTAAACAAGTAATTTTTGTAAGCTAATATATTTAAACTACAAAAAAATAAAGTCATTTTTAATAGTGACAAATATACAGAGCGCTTCAGGCTAATGCGAGCATAGGGGAAATCAAGTCCAATTTACTCTCCGTGCCGTACGACCGAGGTGGATTCGACGCACGCTGCAGTGTTATCTTTTGAAAATTTATTTTGTTTTATTATTGTTTTATTTCTGCTTTACTCGAGAAACAGATTGGTAAGTTCTTAAGTGAAATAATACATTTTTAAAACTAAAAGTGGATGTCTACGAAGTTGCCGAAAAAGTGCAGATGGTCAAATGGTACTATCAAGGCAGACCATTGAGACTTATTCAAGAACTTTTTTTTGAGAATTTTGTAAATCGCCCAGAACCTAGTTTATCAACGATTCATAGGTTTGTGCAGAATTTTGAAAAGTTTAGTTCTGTAGCGCTAAGAAACCATAAAACACCCACTGTTTTAAATGACGAGTAGGTAGTACGAGATGTGATGATTTGCGCTGCAGTGGAGGAAAATCGAAAGTTAACTAGCCACCAAATTGCCGAAGCAGCTGATACGTCTTCAGCCACTGTCTTACATGTTCTCAAAAAGAATGGTTATCATTCTTACAAAGCGTCAAAAACGCATCAAACTTTTCCGGAAGACAACTATCGTCGTATGGAATTTTGCGAAACAATGATGGAAAGGGCTAATCGTGATGAAAACTTTCCGAGATATATTCTTTTCTCAGATGAAGGTTTGTATCTAGATGCTTTCGGGATGAAAATTGTTGTCAATTCGTACAGTTTATGCATTTGAATGAATTAATAAATGGAAAGTTTATCCGTTTAGCTATCATTTCTTTTATCCAAGTGCTGCTTTATGGTATATTTTCTGCAAGTTGAGTAACTGCAATATGTATACGAACAACGTTGCTTGCTTTATTTAAATTCACAACTAATTTGTGACAAACTCTTCAAAGAATTTTTCCTGAACAAAAAAAATGATCTGTTAAAAGTACTGAATGCTTTATTGTCTGGCTTATTGTATTTAAAAAAAGAGAACACAAGAACTGTTATAAAGAATTATTAACTGTAACACGACGCAAAAACATCAGCTGTTCTATTAAAAGCTCAATTAAAACATTTTTCTTTTTTTTTTAATTTTAATTTAAAAAAAAAGACCCCAGCTCACTCTAAGTTAGCCTAAGATGATTAAGAGGTCACAACATCCTTCTTTATAACCGAGCTAACAAAGATATAACTGCTTTATACTTTTGTTGAATTTAGTAAAATATCAATACTTCGGTGGATTCTAATTCAGGGTTTAGGACCTCAAGTTGAGTTGGTGGACAATAGAGATCGAAGTTTGTATCTTATTGATAATACCTGATATATATAAATTTAAGTTATATTATTCTAAATTTATGTTGTTTTGTTGTTACCTACACATAAAGTAATTAAATGTTTTAAAAAATAATTCTCAAATTAGAGTTTTAAGCTACTTTCAGGACAGTCTTAAAACACAAGTTAAAACATAAAATCCACAGCGATTTGGCACGTGTGCATGTAGCCTGTTAAATGATGTTTGTGCTAACCCAATACGAGCAAAAAACTGTATTTCTTGTTGCCATTCGAAACGCTCGTGTCTTGTTAAACAATACTTTTTGTATTTTTTTACTTTTTTACATTTACTTTTACATTTTTTATTTATTTCTTTTGAATACTTTGACATGTTCGGCAAATGTAGTTTTTCTTTGCATCAAAAATAATAAATAGTTATGAATAAATAATATTTTATTAAAGTCATTCATTTATTTTACGTACTGCTTTACACCCAATGCATTCAGTTTAAGCGTCTCTGGCTTTTCAAGTAACCAAAAATACCAAAAAAACTGTAATTATTGCAGTGGTTGGTGACCCAATTTTTTTAGTTTGTTGTTGACTTGGTTGGGATTGGGGTCCGTGGTGATTGATCAAAGAAACAAATTAATTATTGCCGACATGTTTCGCATTTATTTCAATGCATCCTCAGGGCTCTGAAAGAACCGAGAAGAAATGGTTTTTAACACAGCATAAAACAAAAATTTTTATTTTTTTATTTAAATTACAAGAATGTTTAGAGCAGAAAAACTTTTTACTCAATCTTACTTAGATTTAGGCATTATTTTTTGTGGTAAGTCTTTAGTCAACAAAATTAAATTTTTCAAAAATTTCAAAAAACCCTTTAAAAACATTTTTTTCCAAGAATTAAAAAAATAAAAAAAAAAATTTCTTAAAAAAATCTTTTTTAAAAATTGAAACAGTTAGCTATAGAATTAAAAAAAACTGTTAAAAACAATAAGAAAAAAAAAGAAGGAACAAAAACATAGTACAAAAATTCAATTACCATTTCGCTAGAAAAAAAAAAACCAAAAAAGACACAAAAAACAAGTTTTCACACTTACCTAATTTTAGTTTCTTTTTGTCACAGAAAAATCTTATCATGCCATTATGTTGCGTCTTTTTTGTTTTTTTTTTCTAGCGAAATGGTAATTGTATTTTTGTACTATGTTTTTGTCTCTTCTTTTTTTTCTTATTGTTTTTAACAGTTTTTTTTATTCTATAACTAACTGTTTCAATTTTTTTAAAAGATTTTTTTAAGAAATTTTTTTAAATTTTTTAATTCTTGGAGAGAAAAAATGTTTTTAAAGGGTTTTTTTTTAATTTCTGAAAAATTTAATTTTGTTAACTAAAGACTTACCACAAAAAATAATGCCTAAATCTACGTAATATTGAGTATTTAAAATAAAAAATAAAAAAAGTTTTTCTGCTCTAAACATTCTTGTAATTTTCTCTGTATAAAAAACAAAAAAAAAATTTGTTTTATGCTGTGTTAAAAACCATTTCTTCTCGGTTCTTTCAGAGCCCTGAGGATGCATTGAAATAAATGCGAAACATGTCGGCAATAATTAAGTTGTTTCTTTGATCAATCACCACTGACCCCAATTCCAACCAAGTCAACAACAAACCAAAAAAACGTTTGGTCATGTTGTCTAATAAACAGAATTAGCCATAATAATATATATAATGTTCGGGATGCTTGGTTTCAATATGAATTCCTATTCTATCCTAAATGTTAAATTATTCTGGCGCTTGTACGATTTTTGACAGTTTCGAAAGTAACACCCCAAAAACTATTTCTACTTTTGAGTAAATCAAATAAATTTTTGTAACTTCGTAAATAGTCAATAAAGTATAAAAAAAAAACTTTCTATTACTGATAGATAAGGCAACTCTTTAATTTACGAATAGCTATTTTCTTATAATAACTTAAATAGCAAATTTGGAAAATTTAAAGTTGTTTTATGTGGTTGTAAAGTCAGAATCTAAAAAATTTAATATACTCCAGGTAATTAGCCCTCCAAATGACTCACAAAACATTTAAAAAAAAAATAAGTGTACAGTAGTGTACAAGTACTTTATTTTCTTTATAATATTATGTAATCATTTTTTCTAATATAATTTATTGTAGTGTCGCTAATCATCGGTATAATCAATTTCAAAAGTTAATGTTTTGTAATAACGTGAGCATCGAGGGTATGCTTGTGTCGAAACCATTTGGAGCACGAACTGCATTGAAATTGCGGCTCCACGTTGCACTCAAGTCGTAAATGTCGATACAAATGTTTTTTGTTTTTGTAAGATCGCTGACACACTGGACATCCCCATCTATACCCTTAAATTAAAGATTAGAGAATTAAGAGCCAAATATAACGAATGTTCCTAAATTACGCAACGCTCGAAGAGGAGCGAAAAATTACTATGTTGTAGGTAACGCAACAGCAAAGGTTTTTAATGCCCGTTAAATGTCATTCGCATGGTTATACAAATATTTGTATATAGGTTTTTATTTTTAAGCTTCACTACACTAAGTCTTCCGATGTCTTTGAAAAATCCTACAATATAAAACTCGAATACAACATCAATCTACTGAGATCTCGCCATTTTTATACTATAAATCAAGAAGGCTGTGAATGAATCAATGCTTTCTATGGGGACCTACATTGATGCGGTCATACGTAAAAACTATTCAATAAAATGGCCTTTTGAATCGGTAACACTAGAACAGCATGACCCAGTGGCAGAACCAATGACCTACAATAACCAAATTGACACGAGGTGGCTCCATTTGTACCACATTTTATTTCTACCACTTTTGATCTGTGCTAGACTCTATCGCCACCCCTCTTTACTACAGTATTCCTACCACTTTCATTGCAATGGGAGGCTTTCCTACCATAAAAAAATGATTATCTCTCTTTATTAGTTTTGTAGTCGTGTATGAAACAACATGCGGTAGAACAGACACGAACAAAGCCACAAAGGAAATGTAAAATCTGTGTCTATTTCCTACTCCAGACAAGAATTAGGTCCTGTTAAGGCGCAATTACACAGACGAACATGCTCAAATAAAAGCTCGTGCAAAAGATCTGAAATTTTTTGCGCGAACATTTTTGTGAGCTTTTCTTTGAACATTTTGTTCGGGTAAATTTATGAGCAAGTTATTGCTATCTATTTTGGAAAAATATTTTTAAAGATGAGAATAAATATAATTTTACATCATTGATCAGTGATCTCAATTCTTTAAAAAAATGGAACACCAACTTTTATTTTAAACTTTTGTGAAAAAAAGGCGACGGCAAGCGAAACATTATTATTGGCTATCAGTTTTGTCATATGCAATGTTAAAATAGTTAATGATGGAGGTAATAACATTTAATTCTTTTCTTTAACTTTTTTGGTTTTCTTTCATTATAAAAAGAAAACGGAAATGTCTTCGAAGTAATTACTTTTTAAAATGCAGGTGGATATTTTTAGAGAACTGTTCTGGAGAGTAGTTAGTTGTTCCCTGGGGGGGGATAAGGAGGTTTAGACAGTCGGAACGCAGCGCTGTCAAACACTGCTGTAATTTTGTGTGTCAATGTTCATTTGACCAAAACTCCCTCTCACTAGTCTACGGTTGTTATATTTTCCTAACCCAGCAACAGCAATAAATAAGTGCCAATTTTTATTTTTTTTGATTCTCGTTTTTTTTACAACCTCAAAAAAGTTACAAGTATACTGGCATATCCCCTATAAAAATCAGATCAATCGAAGTTGCTTATGAGGTAAAACGTGAATTTCGACATCAAATCGTTTTTCCGTCGGAAAGCACTTAATTAAAAATACCTTGTTTTAAAACTTAGTCTTTCTATTTTCCGTTAAGTTCAATGAATTCCCATAAAACTATAAAATTTAAATTTGTAAGAAATTTTTATTACCAACATTTCTTCAAACAAATTTTGCTCAACATTCTCTCCAAAATTTACGTGTTTTTTTGTACGCGCTTTTGCTCGAACATTTCTTTGAACATTTTGCTCAAGAGGTTCGTGTAAATGTTTGTCGGCATTTCAACATCAAAGGAAAGTTTGTCTGTGTAAATGCGCCATTAGAGAGAAAATACTTGCATAGTTTTATGTGAACAAAAAGGACAATTGTATTTTGGATTCTGTTGATATTCGTACATTAGGTGCCTCTTCAACGATGATTTGTCCTGATACGTTCTGCCGCATATAAAGCACTTTAGGAAAACTAAAAAATACTGAAATAAACCAACTAATCATCGATACCATCACCAGTTTTCAGTTAGTTATAATGGGCCACTTTCTCACTTTGGATTAAGGTAAAGCTTAGACTTAAGTGCTTGCAGGGGCTGTCAAAAATTGCAACTTGGGCTTAAGTGTTTGCACGTGATGTCAAATTGGCACTTAAGTACGTTCTTGGCCTTTATACTTAAGAACTCGAATTTGAGGACTGAAGAAAGAGGCAAAAACGTTTATTTTTTTAACAAATTTTTTATTTTTTACGTAAAAAATTGTCGTACACGCGAGACCAATCTTTCGTCTAAGCAAAAATCCGATGTAAATCGTTTTGCCCTTGCTTCATATTTATTTTTTTTTGGCACAAGGTTTTAAGGTCGATTTATAAAACTTAAAATATAGTTTTTTGTGGAAAAGGCGAAGATCGAGGCAGAAGTAATTGAAGTAGGTACGTGTACAAATGATATGTTAGCATCACCATGAGGTTCTTTAGCAAAAAATCCTGTTTTTGGTCTTATTTTTTGTCAACTTTTAAGCTTGATTTATACCTGCTGACTGCCTTTGTCGAGGGACTTTTTTAGTTTTTTTTTTGGTAAAAATTAAATTTTTCCAAAAACAACTTTAGTAATTTTATTACTGTGTTTTTTTCCCTAATGGAAATAAAGGTCTATTTATGCTCGTAACTTACATCCAGATTTTTGACACAAAGTCAAAGTCAAATTCTAACATCTAAGGTAAATATTAAAATGTTAAAGTTTAAAGGCGATTTTTGGCTCATCCGAAAGAGCCACACGAAAGTTGTAATTACCAAAAGTGCTTCTTTGAAGGAGGAGAACAACATATCAAAACATAAAAGAAATCGGTAGGTCGCCAGGATTGTATGTATCCAATGCGATGTTCTTTGTCCTAAAAGTAAATTGCGATCGATTTTTCAGTAACTTTTTATGTTTTTCTTACCAAAAAATATTTTTTTTTGTGGGGCAACCGTTTTACAAGGAGCAATGCGTACATTTCAACTATTTTTTAGTCTGTGGTTGGCTTAGCCAAGTTAGAACTTATTGTAACCTCTGCAAGCCAGTTACGACTTAATTCCAAGTTATAACTTATCTTTAAACTTAAGTTAAGCCAAAGTGAGAAAGTGGCCCATTATTTGTTTTGTACGAAGATTAACCTATAAAGGTTATGGTTAGTTAAAAAAATCAGAAATGATTGGGAGAATGTTAAACGTATGTACCAACTCTGAATAAGGTAAGAATTCTGTAAGCAAATTAAAAAACCTTAGATAAGAAAAATCATAAAATTTAATGCAAAAATGTTATTGGACGAAATTCACTTGAAATATTGATTATCAAGTTCAAGCAATTCAATATAAATTAAATTTTTGAAAATCAACGTATAAAGCAGTGGCGCACTAAGGGGCGGGGGGTTTGGGGTTAAAACCCCCTGCACCCCCGAAAAGCCTGGTTATGGTCACATTTTTACTTCAAATTAAGTTTTCTTATTATTTATCCTTGAAGCCCCTTCCCCTAAGGTTAATTCCTGGGTGCGCCACTGTATAAAGTAATTTTATTTATCGTATAAAAATTATTAAAAGGGTATAACAAGTAAAATACAATACAAATAATAATTTAAAAAAATCATCTAATAAACAAATGATGTTCAACAATTTAAAATATTTTCGTTAATTTGTTCATAGCGTTTGGCAAAAAAGTTTTGCTATGAATAAGTAAATATTTCCAAAAAAATTAGTTCTATCTAAGTTCTAAAGTAAAGAAATTTACATAAAAAAAAGATTTCATAAAATTTACGTAATATTTACATAACATAACTTTGTGCATGGAATTATGCAGAACATGAAAGTTATTTTTCATATAGTAGTTACATAAAGAGTTCGTTATTTACGTGACGTCAAGTTTACCTTGATGTTACTTGTAAAAATTTTACCCCCCTTTTAACGATTCCCAATTATTTGTTGCCATGTATTCTGCCCTTCTTATGAAGAACGCAGTAACTTCCAAATTTTCGAGTTTGAGATTCTTACATATTATTGTGTAAAATGGTGTTTTCCATCTTTAAAATAAAATTGAAAAACAAAATTATTTTCTAGAAAAAAACGCCTAAAAAATATGCAGTATCTGCAAAACGTCACGCTTTTCTAAAAAAAACACAGTATCTTCTTATACTTCTTCTTAGACAAAAGCACGCCACGGCTCATGGTTTTGTAGTGAAAAACGCAGTGTCGGAACTTACTACACTTTTAACTAGTATGTGATCGCGTTTCGTAATCAATTACTAGACAAGAATGCAGGATTTTGAATCTAACGGACTTTTATATTGAGTTTTTTGAAAAATTGTTCAGTTTTGGAGAATAAAAAAATCAATTTTTAAATGAATAACCGGAGACCCCCCAAAAGTCGTATGTAAATTTAAATTAAAATATTATTTACATGTGAGTATTTTGAATTTTTGTCATTTTAATATGTGTTTTTTTTTTTAATTTAGAAACTAAAAATAGTTTAATTGTTCAAACTAACGCAAAATATTAAAATTTTGTAGATTAAATCCAAAACGCAACTTATACTGTGTCCAACCCAAATTTTATGTCGGTGTAGAGAATGAAAATTTTGCATCCGTGGGTAGTAGTGTTACGGAAGTTTTTGATTAATTCATTAGATTACGGTTACTATACTATAACTATCTGCAAGAACTTAACCCAAAAGAATTAACTCAGGAAAAAGTCGATATTAATCAAGAAACTCTGTCCCCTGATGAGTACAGACAGACAAATATTTTGGGAGGAAATGCCAGAATATAACTCATTAATAGATTTGAACCTTTATCGAATAAATTTTAATTATTATTATTATTTATTTTGTAATAATTTTTCATCATATAGTTTCTATTTTTTTCAAATCTATTTAATTAATTAGTATTTTTGTGTATTTTTATCAGTATTTTCGTTTACTGTGTCAATATTTTCGTACCATTATTAAATATTTATTTACATTCCAATGTTTTTTTTGTCTATTCTCTTGTACACTAGTAACAAAATAACAGTTTATTTGTTAAACCAACCATTATTATAATAATGCGCTCGATATTTAAACCAACGCTTGTGAAAAAAAGCACTATTTTAGTCACTAGTTGCTAAAACTACTATATTTGTGTTCCAAATGCACGTTCCAAAAACGTTTTTCGCATTTTTCTGAAAACAAAAAGGTTATGGAAATTACTGCGGTCTTCACAAGGAGGGCAGTATTATTTACGCCATTTTAATTACTTACATATTATTTACGTAAAAAGTAGGGAACTTTGCGAATGGCATAATGCAGAACATGGATGCCCATAAAACTGCTAGCATTTTTCCAAGTTATTTTCTTCTTGTTTTTTTAACCTTGATATAGTGCAAAACTGTTTTAACCCTTTTTGATTCTGGAAATTGATATCCGGCCAGAGGTATAACTGCAATTTTTTTATAACATACTATTGCGTTATATAGACTAGAAAATTTTTTAAAGAAAAACGGAATATGGCCGCCTATATAAGAGCAGCTTATATTTAGGCATTTGTGTGGATTCTACATCTGTTCCTTTTTCTAAAGTGGTTGTTCTCTCAGGAGGTTTTTCTCTCAGCTCCAGATTAATTTTTTGACTTAAGTTTTGTGGCATAGTTTTTAAAGACATTAGTGACTAAATTTTAATTTTCATAGAATCATACGCAATTATCTAATGGTCAAATTAAGTTAAATGATGATTTTTTTGAGCAGCGTAAAAACAATAATAATTAGTCTATGGAACTTTAACTTCCTCTTTAACATTAACTTTAAATTTATCTGGATTTACAAACGGTTAGAAGTTATCACTACTATTTTCTAAAAAGTCTTTAAATTTTCGGTATTTGGATAGGTGCTGTTCGGGTTTCGCACCCTCAAATTAGTTATAAATATTTTTAGAATATATATTTATATATATTATATTCTATATTTTTCTTGTTATTTTATTTTAGAACCTCTATATTCGTGAGAAGCAAGAAGAGAGAAAACTCGAAGCAAGTTTAGAACAGAACCTTGCGTCGAAACTAATTAAAACTATTTAAAGTGCTTACACTATTATTTCTTAATTAAAACATTTACTAAAACGTGTGTATATGGTCATGTATGCTGTAAAGAAGACATTTTGGGTAAGTGTTTACTCTAACTTCCGTTTCTTTCTTCTATATCGAATTTAAATTAGAAATTGGCAGTAATAATATCTCCCAAAAATGAATTTAAAAACCTAAAATTATATCAAAAATTAAACACACATATACACAACTGAAACAGCTATTTGTTTACCTAAGGTTCACTTTTTTAATTTTATTACTTTAACGCAATGGGAAAAACAAAGCAATAATTTGATTCTAAAAAATTGTGCCCGTGCCTACCTAAACGTTTATTTAACAAAGTCAACAACAAATACCAAACATAAAATGTCATTGTCATGTCTATATGTGAGTTGTGAGATTTAAACTTCAAAGACAAAATTTATGATAGATTTAAAAAGGATAAACGGATGGTTATGCTGGAAACCTCGTGAAGCTATTTATAAATGTATGCATTAAGAGTAGATATTATTTTTTTTCTGTCGGTGACCTTAGCTCAGGAAATGTCAAATTGACGTTCATAACGGGTCATGTGACATCCATACTTTTTGTCAAAACTAAGACACGGCCGAATGTGTCACTCATCTTACACGTAGTAAATCCATTCCAGGTGTTTGTTTTTGCTCGACTTTAATACCAAACTGATGAAAGATATCGTAAAAAAAAATATTTTTCGGCTTTTCATTTTGTAACCATTGTCCTTACGCACTGTTTACAGGCTATTTCCGTAGAAACTTTATCAAGCAAATAGGACGGGTTGACGCCTTCGAACGTCCAACCCGGGTTTTGCACTTTGATTCAAAATCAAAAAGGAGGAACAGTCAGATGTGGGGCCGTGCACAAATTACGTAACGGTGATTTTACCAATTTTTGACCCCCTCCCTATGTAATGTTTTGTAACGGTTTGGCACGCCACTCCTCTAATATTACGTAACGATTTCAAGACCACTACCCCCCCCCCCTAAAAAAAACTTTTCACTTATTTTCATTCCAAATTTTCTTAGTTTCACACAAATGCAAACGCTGTCGAAAACCCCCCTCCTCCCTACGTAACGTTTTGTAACCCCTCTCCCACCTATGACCATTACGTAATTTGTGCACGGCCCCTGTAGTCCCAGTGGAGGAGGGCAAGAAAATTTGATATTTTTTTCTTAAAAATTATACTCTTTAGACTTATTTCTTTGCGTTCCCGAAATCACGTAATTTTTGAAAAAAAAATGTAAGCGGCGCCATTTTTATTTCGTGCTTTGTTTTTCTAACATTTTTGCGTTCGGCTAATTTAATTGAAAAATTTTTGCCTGGGGCGCCCTTTATCTTCTCACTCGAAACCAAGATCCCCGTTTTAGGAAAACTGATCCCGTCTCTGTTTCTAAATTTTTTCAAATAAAAGTAGAGTATGACCATGGGGGAAATAATTTTTTTCTACGGTATGACGAAAATTTCGAGAAAGTTGAAGAAAAAATAAAAAAAGTGGCAGAGCTCAAGTTTTTCGTAAAAAAACGTTTTTTGTAAAGAAACAGAGCAAAATAAATCTTTTCACCCCTTTTTGGGTGCAGCCCCTTATTTTTCGCTTTTACCCTCCCGCTAGTTTTCAAGAATTGGTTCGCTACATGTTTCGAGATCATGTCATAAAACACCTCGAAAATATCAAATGTAGTGTAGGGTCAGCTTTATTTAAAATCAATAATATCGCAAGCAAAAAGCTCTGCAGGAAAAACAGCGCCGTTTATTGATTTCTTTGGCTGCTAGTGCTAGCTGCATGGTTTGGCCGTTTTCGGATAGATGTCACTAGTAGAACAAAATGGAAAGAAATTTAATTAAAAGCGAAGATATTTCTTTCTAATGTTAAAAACCTCACGAGTTTATCGCTCAGTATCGTAAATAATGAACCCTGCCGCCTCCTTTAAGCAAGAAAAAGCTGTGGTTTGGACCTGAAAACATCTAATTTTTAATTAGATTAGATGTTTAGATCTGTCCCCTTCTTGAACCTCACAATATCCCAATCTATTGTAAAACTCTTGGCGCGTAGCAGCCAACATTTCAACCCCATAGGAAAAAGTCATTTGGCGCAAGATCTGGTGATCGAGGAGGCCATCGGATATTTCCATACGTGGAAATAATTCTATCACCAAATACCTGACGAAAGTAATTTGTAGCCTGGCGTGAATTGTGCGATGAACAGCCATCTTGCTGAAACCACAATTCGTCCAAATTTATGTTGAGTTCCCTCAACCGTAGTAAAACCTGGTGTTGGAGAAGATCAACATATTTTTGGCTATTCAAATTCCCTTCAATGAAAAAGGGTCCAATAATGTGATCCCCGACAATACCGCTCCAAACTTGCTTGCGTGCAGATGTTTATTTTCGCAGGACCAATAGCGGCTATTTTGTGGATTGTGAGAGCTATGAAGTTCAAATGTCTTCTCGTCACTAAACAAAACTTTTGATAGGAAATTTTCGTTCCTGTCACATTTATCCCTCATAAGCTCACAATATTCTAACCGGCGAAAATAATCACCTGGTTGCAATTACTATGACTTCCCAATCTTAAACGACTTGTAGCCGTATTTTTTTAGGATCCATTGGCAAGTACTGTTGGGAATATCCAGTGCCTCCGCAATCGGTTTCGTCGAACATGGTTCATGTGCCTCAACGTAAGCGCATACCATTTCGTCTCGTTCCACCCTGTGTGGAAGAACGGGATGCTCTGGTATTTCGCCGTCGTGGTAACACTTTCTACAACCATTTATGCACCCGTACCTTTCAGAACGATGATAAATGTTGTAGACAGTTTGAGCCACAGGAACCGGTCGATCTGGAAACGCAAAAACAAAAAGCCCAATGACCTCGTCTGCACTGTCACCTTTTATGTAGTTTTTAATAATAAAAATCTTTTCTTCTCGAGTATACGGCATTTTAAAAACACAAAATTTACGAAACTGAAGCGACTCGAAAGGAAATAAAAATACAATTCCTGTGAATCCCAGTTTTTCCTCGATCATCTCATGGTGTGGCCACCATCTAGCGGAATTTGCAGACATCTTGTCAACGGTTATTATTGCAACTATGATTTATGCTCACAATGAAAGTGTGGCGACAATTTTTTCTCATGAAAGCAGTCTGGAGATAATAACAAACTGGCACCATTGCTCAATATACCTGTTTCTTTTGTGCGCGCAGAACTTTCTATGCCATTTCTGTTTGATTTATTGAAATCCTATCTCCAAGGAAAATCTTAGGAACCCTGTATAATACGTGAGTTAAAACATTATAATACCCCAGTGGCTTGACACTTTTGCATGTGACCGGTTAAATGATGTTTGTGCTTGAATTTCCTAACACAATACGGGCAAAAAAATTGTCTCTCTTGCTGGCATTCGAAACGCTCGTGTCTTCGCAAACAATACTGCCACTGGTATGCTTTTTGACATGTTCGGCAAACGTAGGTTTTTTGATCTATAGGAAAAATAATAAAAAAATAATAGGTAATTCAAATTTTTTTAAATAAAATAAATAAAAAGCATAAATTATTCATTTAGATTAGCAGTAGAAAAATCTAAAGAAACTTCTCTTTTTTGGGGATTTTGGTACAGTCAACTTAGGAATAGTTGATGAAATTTGGTTAGAAGAGGTTGACAACACTTTTACACGAACCAAAATGGCCGCCCAAGGAAGGGAGTGCTCCCGGGAATTAGAAACGCACCTGATTTGCCATTAGTTGTAAGCGATTTGGCTCACGAGGAGAGCAAACTGACAGCCAAGCCGCTCACGAACAAAGTCATTAGTGCCAAAACAGACAGAATAGTGACAGAAAATGAGATTTCGACCAATCAAGTATATTTCTGATTCCCGAGAACATTCCCTTCCCCGAAATTAAAGAATACCAGCCCCGGCGACTTTTTCCTGCGAGGTTTTCTTTCCTAATATAAACTTAAGTTTCTTAACAAAAAGAAGTTTTGAATTTGTCAAAGAAAAATAAAATATGGCCGTCTTAATGTGGTAAACCAATAATAATGGAATCCGATCCAAGGATCAAATTGCGTTAGATGATTATTTTTGAACAGTGCAAAAACAATAACAGAGTTAGCATATGGGACTTGTCCTTTTAATTTTCGATGATATTAGTTGTGTATTTGGATAGTTCCGACGACTCTAAAGTCTTATGTTCTATACGTATTCTAGACATCATATTCTAGTTTGGACATTCAAGTTTGTGCACAATAATTGGCCCAGTTCAGTATGTGTTCATTATTAATGTAATAATATAATTTGACATGATGTAGTTGTCTTCCTTTAATGTTTGAGTGTAGATATCCACACTTTTGATTAAGTAAAACAAAATAAATTACCAGTTAAGTCGATAAAAAAATGTTTTTGATAAAAATGCATGTAGTGCATTTTTGGCTCGAATGTATCCATGTTTGGCATTTTCTTAAACTTTAGATGCAAATATCTCAAGTCATACACTCGGTTTTTTAGAACTGCAGCACAACAAGAAATTGACAAAAATATGCATTTAATTAAAACAGTTGATTAGTTTATTTAAAATTTATTTGTAAAACACAGCAAATATGACTAGATCAATATCACGCAAACCTAAAAATAAGCAGTTTTCTTTTTAGGTTTAAAACATGCAACTAAAATTTACATCTTATCACACAAAATTTTTACTTCTCTTTTCTTTTTAGTTTCGAGAACCGATACATTCCAGAATATCATGTTTTTTTAATTTCAACTCCTTGTGCTTCTTAAGAACATGTCCCAAAACGGTATATTTTTGTTTGGCCCTGTATGGACACATTGGGCATTCGAATTTGGGAAGTTTCTGACATTCGAATTTCTGATGTCTCCACAGAGACCGTTTCGCTTTGTAGGGTCTTGCGCAAACAGGACACAAATAAACAATATTTCCTACAAACAAAATACTCAAATGTCGAAATTGGATATAGAATTTATAATTCACATCTATAGCATTATTCTAAATATTTTTTCAATTTAAACTACGATTTTTAAAACCACCTCATGATAAAGCAATGCATTTATAAATTAAAAAATTGATATTACATAGTTTAAAAAAATAAACACAAAAAAAGCAACACTTATTTACAATAGGGAACCTATACATAGAAAATTCGGTTTATTTGAGTTTAGTTTTATGTCTGGTTTTAAATGTCTACCAATGTTACTCACAAAATGATTTATGTGGTCACAGCCAACACTAATATTTCCGATGACCAAATAGGGAGTTGTTCTTTTGGTATATTTTTTTACAAGTGAATTAAAAAAGCTTAATAAGTATAGATGTAGTAAGTAACTTACAATCATTAGGAAAGGAGTATCAAATAGTTTATTAGAAAGCGCAAATTTAGAATCTTTAAATATCAACAGATACGCTCTTCGCCAAAACATTGCCAATAAAATTATATTTCATCAAAACTCTTTAAAATCAGAAAAATCGATAAGGGGCGGAGTTACATTAATCCCAGGGTACCCAGGGAACAAAACATGATTTAATCGGTCATCAACCAACATAAATAAAAATACAGCAAAGTGGATTTTTTTATCCATTTTTAGTTTATTTTCAGAACTTTTTATGAAAATAAATCAATAGTTAAGAATTTTATAGCAATAATTTGCAATAATTAACTTTAACACGAAAAATATGAAACTACAAGCAAGCTTAATTTACTATTATTCCATCTAAAATAATATTTAAATATTGTACACAGTAAAAAATGACTAGATCCACTCAAAATTTATAAATAGCTAAATCTAAAGGCGAGGTTGCATGACCGTAAAAATGGGCGGTGTATCAGCGGAAACTGGATGATCTAAGCCACAAGAATTAAACCAAAATTAATTTGGTACGCCAATGCAATGTGTCAAAAAAAACCGACGAGTTTTCTAAATATATGGCGACACGCGCGACATAAATTCTAAATAAAAATGGAAACGCACGCGCTCTTCATAATAGTCGTGGTGTTACTCCATATTATTGACTACAAACCGTGCCATGTTGCTCCATATGCCTTGCTAAAATATAATTATAAGTAAACTTTTTTCCGCACACCGGGCATTCGAATCCGGGCTTCTTGTTACATTCGTATCGTAAGTGCCTTCTTAAATTGTTGAGATTCTTGTAGGAGGAAATGCATTTTTTGCATCCGTATCGACCGTTCGATGTCAGTCTGTAAGTGCTAGTGGGATGACTTGTCCCTAAAATAAAAAGATTACTTAATATTAGATAATAGAAAGAGTGTCAAAACAAATACAAACAACTACAAATGTAAAATGCCCAAAGATATCTATGTTTTTCGCTTAATAAGGAATTATCGGTTGAAAGTCGAATAGAAAGTCTCCGCTCGGCAAGCACATATACTGAACGAAAGGCTTAACATTTTCTGGAATGAAGGACCTAAGTCTTATAAAAAGAGATCCACCTTCTGACATAAAAACTAACCAGAGACAAGCAGAAAGAAGCGACTTACATTATCTACTAAAACAAAATTATGATTGTTTTCCACAAAACCAAAACTACACTTTTTTGCACTCGACGCACGTTTCGCTAACAACGTTAGCATCATCAGGAGACGATAAACAATGAACTAAATTAATCTACGCTCTATCTTATATACAATCCTTTAGTGGGCGGAGATAAGACTAATAATTTGTGATTGATCACGATTTTTAATCCTATCTCCACTCAACCAAAGAATAAAGTGTACTAAACGGGATGGGTCCTCTATCTTTATTTAAACTATTTCTGGATTTAATGATTTCCATCCATACTTTCATATGCATTCAAAAGTCTTTTGTTTGGTACACTTTTTAGAAGTTTTAGGTTATCTAATGTGAATCTATGATTGTTTTCAAAAGCATGCTCGGCCACACTTGACTTTTCTGTTCTTCCGTATTTTAAGTGTGCTAAGTGTTCTTTAAAACGTGTTTGAATAGAGCGTCTCGTTTGGCCAACATATTTTTTGTCACAATTTATGCAACTAATTTCGTAAATTCCACTTTTTTCTAGAACTGTAGTTTTATCCTTGGGAATTCCTAGTAAGTTTCTTATTGTGTTACCGGATTGATATACTAATTTAAGACCGGTGTTATTAAATACTTTGTGTAAGCCTTTCGTATAATTACGATTATAAGGAATTGATACAAATTTTGAGTTGCAGGTATCTTTTTGTCTGAAAAAGGTAGAATTCCGAAAGGTTATTTATTAAGCCTTCGTCGTAACCGTTTTCGCCAGCTATATTCCTAATCCTATTCTTTTCTGCTTCAAATCTTTCTTTGTTTAAGGGGAAATTTACTAATCTATATGTTAAAAAGTGCAAACTTGCAAGCTTATGTTGTAAGCAATGAAAAGAGTCATTTGAAATATACCTGTTGGTGGCCGTGTAAAAGTAAATTTAATAGTGGGAAATTTGTTATTTATTTTTTCCATAAAATTTTCAACACTAGTTACTTTAGTGTTGAATACTGCAAACACATCGTCTACATACCTGAACCATACTCTGGGGAAATACTCAAATTCTTTACTTATATCTGATTCAAATTTGCTCATAAATAGGTTTGCGATAAAAGGTGATAAACTATTACCCATTGTGGTTCCTTCTAATTGCTGGTAGTAGTTATTTTTATATTGAAAGTAATTTTGATTCATGCAGAGTTTTGTTAAAGATAGGTATTCTAAAGTCTGTTTGTCTTCTAGATTGTTTTTTCTTAGTAGTTCCTCCAGGTATTGTAAGGTATTGGGGATCGGCACACTAGCGAACAACGAACTAACATCAAACGAGATTAAAATTTTACCTTCTTGGAGTGAAATATCTTTAACTTTGTTGATAAATTCAAGGGAATTTTTGAACAGAAAAACCTTTTTCCTTTATCGGTAAATTTTCAAACTCGTTTGCTAGCCATTTCGAAATGTTGTAAGTAGGTGATCCTACAGCAGAAACTATAGGTCTAACTGCTTAGTTTTAATGCAACCAAAGGTTCCAAATTCCCAACATATTATCTACTAACTTTAAATTAAAGCATAATATATCTATACTAATAAAAGAACGGTAGTCAACATCAACTATAAACGCACAGGTCAAACCACTTGACTTACAGTTATCAAAATTTAAAGACATGTAGGCGCTCGCTAAGAAAGAATTTTTAAAAATATTACCCCTAAGGGGGAAAAATAAAGGTTGAAATTTTAGGGAGGTCTTCTTTATCTCGGAAACGAAAAGCTGCAGAGGTCTGAAAGTTGGTACCTGGATTCTACTAATAAAACAAGTAAAGACATGTTTTGGCGTTTTTTGAAATTTCAACTAGGGGTGGAGAAATAGGGGTAATTCGATTTCGAAGGGGGTAAAGAGATCTCCTATATCTCAGAAGAAAACAAAAGTCACAGAGGCTTAGGAATTGATATTAAAGACTACTAATAAAATAGATGGACACGTGTTTCATCGTTTTTCTATAAACCCCCTATAAATTACAGGGGATTATCCCCCATATTTGATAAACATTTTGATCTGTTAAAATATGGGTTGTCGGGTATCAAACTGAAGGAAATAAAGCCCGAAATCGAAAAAATTGTTTTTCTATTTACTTTTGCAATTTTTTATAACCCGCCACCCCCCTCCCTACCCCATATGTAATAAAAATAGTGACCGACTAAAATATGAATATTGTGTGATATCAAACTAACGAAAATAAAATCCGAAAACGAGAAAAGTGCTTCTTCCATTATTTCTGCGACTTTTTGTTACCCTTCTTTTACCTCCCCACCACCATGTTCAATGAAAACAATGAACTGTTAAAAAATAAGTTACCTATAAAACCGGAATCAAAGAAAGTGTTTTTTTTTTGAAAAAAACTGCTGGAAGAATTTTGCTGTACTATTTGAATTTCTGGGGAGAACATAGGTTTTATTTCATCAAAATCGGTTCACGGGAACAAAAGTTATGACCCTTGAAAGCAAAAAACCGGCAAAAACATTCAGGCAAAGCGGATAGTCGAGTAGATGTAAGGGTTTAAGAGGCTAAAGGTTTGAAGGCATGAAAGTGGGGTAAGGTTGGAGAAGGAGGGGGACTCTACAATTCTAAACACGGGAATTAAGTCGCGGGCGGCCAGCTAGATTCAACTAAGTTTTAGAGTCTTATCGATACGTGGGTCTAAAAAGGAAGCAACTGATATTTTGACGATTTTGTCTTTTTTTGAATTTTGAAACTATTTTGACCTTACTTTTTATATTCCATTCTCAAATTATCGAATTTTCTTAAAATACCAACATTTCTTGTGCAAATTTGCGTTATTATGTCCGAATAAAAATATTGTGAGATAACTTATATTTTAAAGAAAAAAATTGTAAAATCCTTTACAAATCTGAAATAACGACTCATTTACGGAAAAAAAAACCGTAATTACGATACGACGTTTTTTTCCCGGAAATTGTTCGATCTGACGTATTGGAAGAAAACTTATGAGATGTTCAACGGCTTTGATATTGATCTTGTTTTACCTGGAGAAACAGTCCTGGGCACTGCCGATAAGTAATAAATTTTCATACGTGTTGAATTTTTACTAGGTATGGACTATGTCTTTTCCGAAAAGCAGGATACAGATCACGCTGATGATAGCTAACGTTCGAAGAGAGCATTGTACTTGAAGAAGTTGAATTTTTACCACTTAGTAAAGTCATCACTAACTTCAAAATAATTTCTTCTCATTTTCATTTTTATTTAATTTTTAATATTTAGAAAAGATAGATTTTTTGGAAAAATCGGGATAAAAATATCGTAAGTATCAAGACGTCTTTTTTGCCGTAAAAGTAACAAATATTCAACTGACAAAAAGGGCCATTCCACGCGCGATAAAGGTTTGCATTCTTTTGGTTTTTGTGTTTAAATCTTACAACCACCAAATAAGTGTCTAGGTATCAATAAACGTGTACTATCAATATAACGCCAAATTACATAAGCAAACAAAATTACATAAGCAAAAATAATATCATACCATTTTATTATATCTAGGGAACAAAAGCATATTTTGAAATAACTAATTTAAAACTACTTTTATATTAATTCTCTGCCCGTTTTTCACGTCCCATCAGTTCACCAATTTTTTGTTATATTTTGGATTACTAGATTTAGTTAGTTTTAAATTATTCTGACAAACCGTCTCCATAATGCATTAAGATAATATCGTTCTAGAATATCCTTAAGAGAGAAAAATGAGGTCAAAAAATTCATAACTTAAGATTTGTCCCGTTACTTATCATTGAATTGCCCAAAACTAAATTAATACATTTACACCACATATGAAAGAGCCTTAATTTATTTTATTAGCTAACGCCAAAAAATATCTCCTAAAAATACAAATCTATCCCACATAACATTGGAGGAATATTCATGTTATAGGAATATTCCCTCAAAATGGTTTTTGGAGTATTCTATTGCGACAGGAATGTTCCAGGCCTATTTTTTGTTGAATATTCTTTAAGAGTTTGTAATAGTTGAAATATAACTAATGCTAATAGGATAATTATATCCCCATGGTAACGTGATAATCAAGTTATTTCTATGAATATTCCCAAAAAGAATATTTTTAAAACAAGAACTTAAACTTCCAAATCAGATACATCAACCGAAAAGAATCTAAAAAAGAGAAGATCAAAAGATCTTGGGAGGAAAGAACGAAAATTCAAAATTGAATGAGTGTCCCACAAGGAACACACAAAAAGACCAAAGCGAAAGGAGAAACAATTAAACGATGTTTCGCCCGGGGTGACCAGCGTGGGCTCGTCAGTAGATTCACTAGTCACCCTCAATCCAGACATCATTTAACACCATCGCACACTCTGACTTCCTACTCTGAATCACTCACAAATAGGCATCGTTCCGCATGGTACTTATTATAATTGTTGCTAAGACAATTGTTTTAATTGTATCCGATTGCCTTCAAATTTGGCATGCATATATAGTTCTGGTGACAATACAATAATATGTCATTATTAGGCACCCCTCCCTCCTACGAGGGGATTAGAGGGGATAAGGAATACGAATTTTTAATCAGATTTAAAAAAATGCAATATGGCGGATTCAAGATGGACGATTTTCGATCATGTCTTGCTAACCAATTTGAACTGACTTATCCACATCCGATGGTGGTTTGGTATGCGTTTATAGTTCCGGTGAAAATACAATAATATAATATTCTCAGGTACCCACCTCCCTCTAAAGATATATGTTTATCGTCTCCTGATGATGCTAACGTTGTTAGCGAAACGCCGTCTTGGTTTATCTTGCCTCGACCACGTAGGTAAGAACCCTGTAGGAGTAATAACCACGGAATACTGGACACTTAAAGGAATGTGTCTTCTGAATTATATATGTCTGGGCACGTATGTCTTGCTGAAATCAGTTGTTTTATTATGATCACGTGACCTAAAATAATTACTGTAGTAGAAAAAGACATACCCATCGCTAAAAATTGTAAAATTTGGCGTCAGTTTTTAAGAACAGACATGCCTTTGAGTGTCAGTATGGTAGCCTCCTTGTACCAGTGATTTTTCGCTGACTTCATCACGGGCTTTACTAATACAGGTTTTTTACCTACGTGGCTTCGACCCATCCTATTATTAATTGTGTAAGCCCCAACTTGCTATCGATGGCAACGCCAGCAGCTAGCACCTTCTAGATTCAATACATATATCCTTCATTTTATCGGCCGCCCTTATGACACCTCCTTGCATTTCCATTGGTCGATATCTGCCCGCCAATAGAAAAGCAACATTTTACTTGCCGTACTTCCAATGGCAGAATCTGGCGAATTAAATTTTAGAGTAGTAGAAGGGTAAGATTTTTAACCAATTGCATCGTGAACTTTTTTTTCAGACTACTTATACAGAGTGTTTTTCACGACCGTTATTTCAATTACTTTTGAGAAATTAACTGATCTGTTAGCCTAAAAAGTTGGAACACCAAATATTAAAAAACATGGCTACTAATACAATAAGTAAAGAACCAAGCTCTTCGATTTTTTTTTAAAAAGTTAATCTATATAGCAGATCAAATAATAAAATCTTATAAAATAAAATATTATTTTTACATCAGAATGCTAAAAATTCTGTGGTGCTATATGATAACTCCAAAAATACGCGTTTATAGTTAATTTCACTATAATATGTATTTTTTAGAATTTTGTACATCGCCCAGAACCTAGTTTATCAATGATTCATAGTTTTGTGAAGAATTTTGAAAAATTTGATTGTGTAGCGCCAAGAAACCATAAAAAAACCCACTGTTTTGAATAACAGAGCAGAAAGATGTGATGATTTGCGCTGCAGTGGAGGAAAATCGAAAGTTAACTAGCCACCAAATTTTCAAAGCAGTTGATACGTCTTTAGCCACTCTCTTAAGTATTCTCAAAAAGAATGGTTATCATTCTTACAAAGCGTCAAAAACGCATCAGATTTTTCCGGAGGACAACTATCGTCGTATGGAATTTTGCGAAACAATGATGGAAAGGGCTAATCGTGATGAAAACTTTCTGAGATCTATTCTTTTCACAGATGAAAGCACTTTTCCATTATTCAATCGTCATAACCCAACACACAGTATCCCCAAGAACTAAATGTTTGGGCCATTTTTTATTGACGGCAATTTGAATATTATTCCAACTGCTAGGCAGTTGTTAGGTGTGAGATTTGGTGAAACATGGTTTCAACAAGATAGTTGTCCCGCTCACAATTCTGACCTTGTTAAGAAATATCTTGATAATGTATTTCCTAATCGGGTTATATAAGTACACGGGCAACTATTTTATGGCCAGCTCTATCACCCGATCTTGCTCCTAATGACTTCTATCTGTTTACGGGCATGAAAGGGCTAATGATTTGGAAGAACTTCGGATTAAAATTGAAGAAGCTTTGCAAACCCCCAACATGCTTGGAAACGTTAGAAGGGATTTTTATATTTTGCGAACTTGCTTTTATTTTGTTTCTCCTTATTATTTTCATTGTAACTGGTTGTTAGTGATAAATCTGAGCAGTTGAAAATAAAACGCTCTAATTTATCAATGACAAAAAAAGAAGAAAATTACGTCATAAAAATTTGCGTATTCATTCATGGCGTTTCATGGTTCCATTGACTACACTCCACATGGCACCGTGGTTAGAGGCGTACTAAACGCAAGCTGCGAACGGTGATCGCAAGCCTGAGTGTTGGTTGCTCCACTGATAGATGTGCGGTGTCCCTGCATGTACGTACACTGGCAAATTGGACTTTTTCCAGCCTATGTTCGCAGTAGCTTGAAGCGCTCTGTATACGCTTTGATACAGGGCGAACCAAAAATAAAATATAACACAAACTTATCTTTTTTTTTAACACTTTGGGTCTATCTTTTGTCTCCTTCTAGATATTCAAGTTTAAATTTGTGTGGAAGAGATAGAAAAATAAGATTTTTTTCGATTTCCCTATCTCCTCAATACAAATTTAACCTTGAATATCTTGGAGAAGATAGACCCAAAAACTTATTTTTCAAGGATTTAGAAAATAAGGTAATATACAGAGGGTGCCCAATTTACAAAAAGATAAGTTTGTGTCATATTTTATTTTTGGGGCACCCTGGATAAAAGGGTGTACATTTTTTTTTCCTAAAATGATTCTATATAAGTTTATTTTTAATAAAACCCATAGTTCTCCCAAAAAATCCATTGTTTCAGACTTTTGTATACCTCAAATTCTCTCTCTATCTCTCTGAGATCATTGGAATACTGGATTTTTTTGCATTCACGCCAGGGGTAAAAAGCGGAAACTTTATTATTTGGCAACCATGAAAAACCTCTTAAAATTAGTGATGAAATGATGATGCGAAGAGAACATGGTAGATATACATAAAGAAGAACCTTTAAGAAGAAATGTAGGGCTTTCTTTATTCAAGATTATATTTTTTCCAGTGTCGGCTAGTGGTAACGAAACTAGTGAATCAGTATTCATTAACCCTTCCCAATATATTATGTTTTACTTTTTACTTCCCATATTACTATGGGGTAGTTTTTAAATGAAAAAAATAAATAAAGTGTTTCACCTGACTCGGACGCGATGTAATTAACTAAATACGTTTTTTCGCGACCGATGTTTTCGAAAGCACATTTGAAAACATATGTCACCGTTTCAACCGCAATGTCAACGTTTCGAACCATCGCCACTGATCACCAAAATGACAATTATTGAATGACATTAATCAGCTGTGTTTGTGTGGCTTCTCGTTTTTTGGATTAGGAAGTTTTTTTTGTGAGCCTTATTTCTTGTCGCCGTTAGATAACTTTGGCCTATTTTTCGAAATCATCGGTCGCGAAAAGACGTCTTAAAATACACCGCAAGCAAAAAAAACAGTGTGAATCGCTTGGTTTAGTGGATTCTAGAGCAGCAATAAGCCATACCACGTAATCGTCGAAAACAATTACAGCGTAGTTGATTCATTTTGACTGCATGGAAAAAAATTAGTAGAATTTTCCCGCATTGGGCGATATTTAGAATTATTTAAATGGTTTCTCTCGTTTAGAGCTTTGGATTCGAGACTTAAAACATAAAACTTTATGTTGAATTGTTTATTTAAATTCAAGTACGATATTTTGGCAAATTAAGGTGAATCACTTGCTTCAAGAGGCGAGCCGCCACTGTTTAATTCTCATAGAGAACGTTGCGTCGCGAGGGCGACACGGTTGACAAGTTTGTGTCAATTTAAAAAAAAATTGTCTCATTAGAAAGCTCTTCCAGCACACGTATCTTATTGGATAGATGCTCCTACAATAAAAAAGTAAATACTCTAAAGGCGCATTTACACAGACAAACTTTCTTTTGATGTTGAAATGCCGACAAACATTTACACGAGCCTCTTGAGCAAAATGTTCAAAGAAATGTTCGAGCAAAATCTCGTACAAAAAAACACACGTAAATTTTGGAGAGAATGTTGAGCAAAATTTATTTGAAGAATTGGGGGTATAAAAATTTCTTTACAAATTTAAATTTTATAGTTTTATGGGAATTCATTGAACTTAACTGAAAATAGAAAGACTAAGTTTTAAAACAAGGTATTTTCCGACGGAAAAACGATATGATGTCGAAATTCACGTTTTACCTCATAAGCAACTTCGATTGATTTGATTTTTATAGGGGATATGCCAGTATACCATAATTGGCACTTATTTGTTGCTGATGCTGGGTTAGGAGAAGGTAAAAACCGTAGACTAGTGAGAGGGTGTTTTGGTCAAATGAACATTGACACAACGCAGTTTTTTTATGAAAGTTTTAGAACAAATCTTTCCATAAAGAAAGGGCTCTCCAACGCAAAACAAAGAAATTCGTTTTATTTTATTGACGCGTAGAACTTGCGTTTCCGATTTTTTAAATATTGAAATTTTTGGCGATTTTTACAAGCTTTTATTTATGTATGTTTGTATGTTCGGCTCAAATCTTGCAACTCAAATTTGGTATTCAATTTCAGTTTTCGGTGTGTATTTATAGTTGCGGCGACAATACAATAATATGTTATTATTAGGCACCCCCTCCCACTAATGAGGGAAGTGGAGGAAGAAAAAGATTTATTTTGTTCGATTTCAATCAAAATTGGCATACAGGGGTTTTTAGGGAAGAGAATTATCGAAAGGATGGATTTATGATAGTCTAAAAATTAAAAAATTATTTTAAATTTAAAGAAGCTTTTATAAAATATAAAGTGCACTAAAAAGTAGAAAATAAATTTTAGCATTCTCATATCATAATAATAAAAGCGACGGGCGCAAACTAAAACTAAAAATGTCCATCCATATATCACCGAAACGTAGAGTAGTTTGGGTCGAGTTGGGTTAGATTTAATTCACAAAAAATTGAACTTACAATACCAGATAAAGAATTCTTTATATTTACACGTCGTAGTTGTGGTGAGAGTATTTTTTGTACTCATGGTATTTATTGTCTTTTTGATACGTTAGTTATAAACGCCTTACCACTCATATCTCTTTATATTACTTCCTAGTTTAGTCTTTTACAATAATAATAAAGTCAAATGAAAAAACCTATTTACATTTTATTAAATCTCAAATATATGAACAAAAGCACGTTCGATTTAAATAATATCCGTTTATTACCCACTTTTACAACCCTACGATCCCGACCCTTGTCTAAAATATATATTTTAGCAGTAATAGACTAGATTTTTGAATCGGAATGTTTTCCCGTTGCATATTGTTTGTTCAGTGTCAGTAATCGACCTTGATTATTACATTAAATTGACAGTAAATATCTATCTTCAGCATTTTCATAAACCTTTTGCTTTTTTAAGCAACCCTTGGGGCCTTAAACTAAGTAGGTAAATCTGGTGTGAGGAATTAAAAAAAAAACAATCAAAGCTAAGGTTAAAGTAAAGTTACAAAAATATGTTTTAAAAAAAATCCCCTCCCCACCACTCCTCATAGTCGTGAGGCGCGGATTACCGCTTAAAAGTGCAATTTTTGAGTTTTTGCCGATATTTGAAAAATTCAAACATTTTTGGGAAAAGAAAAATTTTCCTGGGTTGTTTTTTGAATTTAGGAAAAAAACCCTTGGAAATAAAAAAACTCGCAAGAAAGTCCCAAAAAAACCCCCGGGCAAAAAAATCCGGGAAAAACCCTAAGAAAAAAATATTACAAGTAACCCTAATCCATGTGACAAAACTGATAACCAATAATAATGTTTCGCTTGCCGTCGGCTTTTTTTCACAAAAATTTAAAATAAAAGTTGGTGTTCCATTTTTTTAAAGAATTGAGATCACTGATCACTGATGTGAAATTTTATTTATCCTCAACTTTAAAAATATGTTTCCAAAACAGATAGCAATAATTTGCTCAAAAATTTACCCGAACAAAATGTTCAAAGAAAAGCTCACAAAAATGTTCGCGCAAAAAATTTTAAATCTTTTGCACGAGCTTTTGTTTGAGCAGTTCGTCTGTGTAATTGCGCCTTAAAAAGAAAAATTGGAAGGATTTTAAAGCTGATTTATTATTATTAAATTTAAACTAGATATTTTATAACATGGTAACAAAATTACTGTTTAATATGAATTCTTCTGTTATGCGAAATACAATTTTCTTTCTGCTTGAATACTTTTCCACAGAAGCATCTGAACTTTGGTTCTACCCCGCACTCATATTTCAAATGTCTATCTAAATGGCTTTTGTTTTTATATGATTTCGAACAATTGGAGCAGTAATGGCGGCCAATACTTAGAACTAAAATATGCCTATAGTTAATAAAAATACATTTAGGGCCAGACAACTAGGATTTTTTTAAACTACGGCACTAAAAATTTGGAAAAGGCTATTTTTTACATCAGTGACAATAAAAGTTTTGTAATTGGCAGATAATGACTAAAATTATATTTTTAATACGTGTATATTGTTTTCGGAATCTTTGACATTTGATAGTTTATTAATTCGCTAACTAACTAACATACAGACCGCTTCAAGCTACTGCGAACATAGGAGGAATCAAGTCCAATTTACTCTCCGTGCCGTACGATCGAGGTGGATTCGAAGCACGCTGCAGTGTTATCTTTTGGAAATTCATTTTATTTTTATTATTTTGTTTTATTTCTGCCTTGCTCGAGAAACAGATGGGTAAGTTCTTAATTGAAATAATGCATTTTTAAAACCAAAAATGGATGTCTACGAAGTTGCCAAAAAAGTGCAGATGGTCAAATGGTCAAATCGTCATAACCCAACACACGTTCGATATTGGTCGAGGGAAAATTTGCATTTGTATTTTGACGTAAGAACACAGTATCCCCAAAAACTAAATGTTTGGGGGGGGGGGTATTATAGGGAACACGTAATTGGGCCATTTTTTATTAACGGCAATTGCAATTTGAATGGTCCTAGATACTTGGATCTACTGCAGCAGCACATTATTCCAACTGCTAGGCAGTTGTTAGGTGTAAGATTTGGTGAAACATGGTTTCAACAAGATGGTTGTTCCGCTCACAATGTTGGCCTTGTTAGGGAATATCTTGATAATGTATTTCCTAATCGGGTTATAAGTACACGGGGAACTATTTTATGGCCAGCTCGATCTCCCGATCTTGCTCATAATGACTTCTATCTGTTTTTGAAGAAGCTTTTCAAATTATCACACCTAACATGCTTGGAAACGTTAGAGGGGGTTTTTATAGTAGGCTCGGATATTGTCTAGCCGAGCAAGGAGGACTTTTCGAACATTTGCTTTAATTTTTTTTTGACTGGGAGAATCTTTTTGGTTTTTAGAATGTATTATTTTATTTTGAAAACTTTCTTTTATTTTGTTTCTCCTTATTATTTTCATTGTAACACGTCGTCACTGATAAATCTGAGCAGTTGACAATAAAACGCTCTTATTTATCAGTGACAAAAAATAAGAAAATTACGTTATAAAAATTTGCGTATTTATTGACCAAATTCCGGTTTCATTGACTACGCTCCACACAGCACCGTGGTTAGAGGCGTACTAAATACCAAAGGAAAGTCATGCAAGTGGTGATCGCAAACCTGAGTATTGGTTGCTTCACTGATAGGCGTGCGGTGTCTCTGCATGTACGTACACTGGCAAATTAGACTTCTTCCGCCCTATGTTCGCAGTAGCTTGAAGCGGTCTGTACACAAGCAAAGTATAATAATATTATTGGACGAAAAATGAAATAATTTAAGTAAAATATTGTTTGTTAATTTTGTTTTAATCGACAACGTAATATTTTTCTGTATTGATGATTTCTTAGATTTGTTTTAACGCAACTAATAGTTTGCAGCTTTCCCACAATAGGGAGTAAAAGCCAAACCATCGCGTAAACGTAACATAACTCTGAAATCCAGCGCTCTCGTTGGTGAAAACCGGCAGAGGTGGGCATTTCCACCTCGATTACCGCGATTTCAGCTACCAGGTCAGGCAACGCGACGTAACGATACACCACCTAGCGCTCCTATCTTATGAAAATCAGTCTTGAAAGTCGGCGTACGATACGTTCAAGTAAAGTGGCGTGGCTTTCAATCCCTAATAAAGACTTTGATGCGCCTTTTCATTAAGTAGCTTTTTCCACAAGTTATATGCATAAAGTTGGCACTGTTTTTGATAGTTACGCGAGCGCAGTTGCATAAAAACTTGTTATTTCGTCTTACACTGAGAGAAGAGTTTATTAACATTAGGTACTTTTAGATTTTTTCAAATTTGTTCACTTATCCGTTTCCGTATTAAAGATATGTCTACGGAAAGTCAATGTGAAAAACCTTTTAGTTCTTTGGGAGAAAACGTATCCCAAGCAGCATTTTTCTGACTTTCTACTAATTACGGTCGGTTTTGTCCCAAATTTAGGTCGGCAGTTGGTTTGTCTATCAAACAACGTATTTTTTACTAAGACCTGACGTCGCCAACAACTAGTGCAACAGTTGTGACGTCGATACTTACCAAAACTGACGTAGCCAAATGTTGGTGATACTCGCTACTTATCACCGACGTAAATTAACGTTAATTACGGCGACGTAATTTTTAAAATAAAATTGAAGGTCGGGCCAAAGTGAAAACCGACGTCAATAAATTTAGTTGTTGCCAAGATTTCCTGTAAATGGCAACACTGCAAATACGACAATATTTTATAAATATACTTTACATGGACTTATATTAGAATAGAAAGTTTAAAAGTTTCTATTGTATAGTTTCCAAAATAATCTTATACGCCACTCACCTTGGGCACCTGGTATAACGTCCAATTCATGAGACGTTGTATTTAGTATAAGTTTTAAAGTGGAATTGTAATAAAATTGACGTTGCCAAACTTTTATTTATTAAATGTAACTATTCCGAGGTCCGCCATCGTGGATGCGTGATCTACAATTATACTACAATATTCTAGGTCGGGTTGTTCTACAAGGCGACGTCGCAGGAGGTGTTCTTGTCCGAATAGGTAAATAATCATTACAAATTTGGTCGGCGCCCGAAACGCCATTTTAAACGTTTAGCATCGATGCGCCATTAAAACAGTACATTTAATTTTTTCATTTTAAAGGCTTAATATGTAAATTAACTCATTTGTTGGCAACTAAAATGCATTTTTTAAATGCCTATAATGTTTTACTATAAGAAACGGGCTTCCTTATAAAGATTTTATTTTTAGGTTAATTTTTTTCAAAATTAATTTCTTAATATTTTTGAATTATTTTTGTGGGTTTCTGTTTTTTTAATGTCTAATTTAATTATATTTATTAGTAAACTGACCTTCGTTGGAAGATTTGCATCCCTAAAATGTGTAAAACTAACTTTTTTCAGTTACCTACAATAACTAAGATACTAATTATTGTCATCCACAGTTCATTGGGATGTGTTTGTTTAGACATATAAAAGTTTTTACCTAATAAGTTTAAACTTGGTGTGCACAGTAAAACTTTGGGTCGTGGGTCTACGTAATTTGACGTAATATTTGACCAAAACACTGTGCAGCACCCGACGTCGAAACGACTCGAATTTTGATTCCCCGCTTAGGTGCTAAATCAAGTCCTCAGGAAGACTTATGGGTCAAACCATATCAAGTCAACCAGGCAATAGTTTTGACCATCTCCGATTTTGATTATTTTTGGTACACTTATTCGTCTTATCAAAAAACTCAAAAATCAAAATTTTTTGGATAAGCGGTTTTTGTTTTATTGATTTTTGAAAATCAAGAAATTGACCAATATGTCCTTGACAGACACTTACAAAAATAGTAGTATCTCAAAAACTATTGATCCTATAGAAGCGAGTGATAGCTCATTTTGAAGGGTTTTTAAAGACCTTTTTAAAGATGTGTGACACAATATAGCTTGTTTAATTATTTTTTTCTTAATTAAAAAAAAAAAAATTGAAAAATCTCAAAAACACATTTTTTAATTTTTTTCAAAAAAATATTTCTTTTTTTTTCAATATTTTTTTAACATTTTTGGAGAAATAATGGAGTCATACTTGAAAAAAATAATAAGATATCTAATACAGGGCTAATTTATCTAATATGGGTATAACAAAAAAATTAAAAGTAAGAATAATAGAAAATTTACAATAAAAAATATTTAGGTTGCTAATTTTTTTTGTAAAATATTTGAGGAACACTTTACCTAGTACGTCAAAATATTCCTCATGGCTGTTCCCCTCCCGATAAGACAACATCACTACGTTACGTTTACGGCCAGAAGGTTTGGATTTTTGATGACATGGTTTAGATCATTAAGATAAATAACAAAGAGCAGAGGACCAAGAATACTTCCCTGCGGAATTCCTGTCATTATGACGTTTGATTCTGACGTTATTTTATTGTTGTTCAAAGTTATTGTAACTTTTTGTGGTCTTTCAGTCAGATATGAGCAAAATAAATCCAAAGCACTTCCTCTAACCCCGTAAGCTTCTAATTTTTCCAACAGAATTTCATGATTTATTGTATCAAATGCTTTTGATAAATCCAAAAAAAGTCCACAGGCCGCTTCCCTAGATTCGAGAGTCGAAATTATTGACTTGTTCAACTCTAAAAGAGCCGATTCTGTATTTTGTCAGAAAAAAATCTAACAGCCTCTTATGTATTAATAACTCATAAATTTTTTCAAAGAATGAAATCAGACTTATAGGCCTGTAGGTGCCCCCATAATTTTTCACTTAAAACCAAAAATGGCAGAAAACCGGATACTAAATAATTACCCTAAAATTATTAGCAGAGCCACAACACACAAAAAAAAACAAGTAAAAATGTAGGTAGGTATTCGTTACTATTACTTAGCCTGCTACAGGAGATGGATGTTCATCCTGTTCCTTGTGTTCCTTGGAAAGTTTCATTCGACAATTGTCACAAATTTTCATGCCAGTCTCCACCCCTTTAAAGGAAGTCATCCAATTTGTGACATTCCGTAACTTTCCGGAATGTTTCTCCTGACTTAATGGATCACAACACCTCACAAAAAATTTTGTCCATTGTTTTGGCTTATTTTGTGCCATTTTACAACACACGACTCCGATAAATGTTTTAAATTAAAAAATAGCAATTTATCACATACACCGCAGGTTTGCAATTAATTATTGTCAAAACTTTTCCTGTCTGAACCAGAAATGATACAAATAGAGGTAAGGGCCAATAAAAAGTAATAGGAGGAGCTAAAAATTTTGCAGGAATTGACATGTTTAAATGTATAATAGGTGGGTGAAAAGATCTTGGGTGGAGGGGAGGACAATTGAAGAAATACTCAAAATTTTGCAGGAATAAACAAGTTTGTAAAAACCTTTTATGTATCTTATTTACAAGACTGGGAGCAATTGACAAGTTTTTACATATAAAGAGTAATTATATAGGTATTTATCAAAAAATGTATGGTTTTTTCCTGCAAGGTTTTTTCCTGCAAGGTTTTTTATATTATTTTTTTTTAAATAGAACCAATAACTTCTCCATCCTGAAATTTTCCAAAAATATTTAAAAAATACTGAAAAAAATAGTATTTTTTTGAAAAAAATTCAAAATGGTGTTTTCAAGATTTTTTTAAAAAAAAAATATAAAAAAAAATAAAAACAACAAATTACATGGTGATACACATCGTTAAAAAGGTCTTTAAAAAACCTTCAAAATAAGCTGTAACTCGCTTCTATAGGACCAATAGTTTTTGAGATATTGCTATTTTTGTAAGTGCCTGTCAAGGGCATATTGGTCAATTTCTTTATTTTCAAAAACCAATAAAACAAAAACCGCTTATCCAAAAAATTAAATTCTTTGGATTTTTAAGTTTTTGGATCAGAAGAATAAGTGTACCAAAAATCATCAAAATCGGAGATGGTCAAAACGAAAAGGGCCTTTTTTTTGGTTGATTTGATATGGTTTGACCCTTATGGATCTCGTAGCCGACGTATTTCTTGCCCTACGTGACCATAACTTAATATAACGTCCAAATGCTTGTTGGGATCGATCGGACGTAAAGTACTTGTCATTATTTTATATCCTCCAAACTTTATATCCTGCGCACTTAGATACAACAATGACTAAGCACCCGTTTTATGTGCAACTTTCAACGTTTATGGGTGACACGTAAGCCGTATGGTTGCGGCTTACGGAACACTATAAATAGCAGTATGCTGCATTTGCTATAATTTATTTATTTTACTGGGGAGCGAACTTAAAATCAATGTTCAATAGGTAAGCAACAATGTATGTACAAGGTGGATTCTTTAAATGGAACGGTGCTTCTAGCGGCTTTAGGGAAGAGGTTTTAAACAAAGCTAAAAGTGATTCTTTAATGGTTTTTTACAGACATTCCGTCCATGATAAAAAAAAAATTGAGGTTCCCAACTGGAGGCCCAGGGCCCACCAACTATTTTTTTTTTTAAATAAGAAGGTATAACTTGTGGCACCTTTTTGGAAAGCTTGTTAAAAAAAAAAATTAACGCACTAGTTTCTTTTTGACATCTGTCAACCAATGTGTCAAAACATTTTTTTTAATTATTTTTTTGTCAATTGTTTTAGATTCAAAATAAAGTACATATTTCTCTATTTACTAAGCGGAATAAAAAAAATACCACACAAGAAATTCGATTAAATAACTTTTTTTGACATCTGTCAACCCATGTGTTAAAATTTTTTGTCAATTGTTTTAGCCTTAAAACAAAATACATATTTTTCTATTTACTAAGCGAAATAAATAAACTACCACACAAAGATATTATTGGCACCCTATTTGCGCAACCAAATGAACTTTTTTTAAATTTACAAGATACTAGATAACCCTCCTTAATGACAAAAAATAGATTGTGGTGGTAGAAAGTGGTGCCTCCTCATAAAAAACAGGTTGGTAGGCCCTGGGCCTCAGGGAGGGCCCCCAAATGGACCGTCAATAATGTCCTTGTGTGGTATTTTCTTTATTCTGCTTAGTAAATAGAGAAATATGAAGTTCATTTTAAAGCTAAATTCACAAAAAAATTATATTTGCTTTCCAAAAACGTGCCTTATTTTTAAAACAATAGTTGGTGGGCCCTGGGCCTCCAGTTGGGGGGCCCCAAAAGTGTTTTTTATCATGAACGGAAAGTCCGTAAATATCACTAAAGATTCGCTTGTAGCTTTTTTCAAAACCTCTTCCCTAAAGCCCCTAGAAACACCGTTCCATTTAAAGAATCCACCCTGTATATAATAAACACTGAGAAATTATACAGACCGCTTCAAGCTACTGCGAACATAGGGCGGAAGAAGTCTAATTTGCCAGTGTACGTACATGCAGAGACACCGCACGCCTATCAGTGAAGCAACCAATACTCAGGCTTGCGATCACCACTTGCATGACTTTCCTTTGGTATTTAGTACGCCTCTAACCACGGTGCTGTGTGGAGTGTAGTCAATGAAACCGGAATTTGGTCAATAAATACGCAAATTTTTATAACGTAATTTTCTTATTTTTTGTCACTGATAAATAAGAGCGTTTTATTGTCAACTGCTCAGATTTATCAGTGACGACGTGTTACAATGAAAATAATAAAGAGAAACAAAATAAAAGCAAGTTCTCAAAATAAAATAATACATTCTAAAAACCAAAAAGATTCTCCCAGTCAAAAAAAAATTAAAGCAAATGTTCGAAAAGTCCTCCTTGCTCGGCTAGACAATATCCGAGCCTACTATAAAAACCCCTTCTAACGTTTCCAAGCGTGTTAGGGGTGATAATTTGAAAAGCTTCTTCAAAAACAGATAGAAGTCATTAGGAGCAAGATCGGGAGATCGAGCTGGCCATAAAATAGTTCCCCGTGTACTTATAACCCGATTAGGAAATACATTATCAAGATATTCCCTAACAAGGCCAACATTGTGAGCGGAACAACCATCTTGTTGAAACCATGTTTCACCAAATCTTACACCTAACAACTGCCTAGCAGTTGGAATAATGTGCTGCTGCAGTAGATCCAAGTATCTAGGACCATTCAAATTGCAATTGCCGTTAATAAAAAATGGCCCAATTACGTGTTCCCCTATAATACCCTCCCCCAAACATTTAGTTTTTGGGGATACTGTGTTCTTACGTCAAAATACAAATGCAAATTTTCCCTCGACCAATATCGAACGTGTGTTGGGTTATGACGATTTGACCATTTGACCATCTGCACTTTTTCGGCAACTTCGTAGACATCCATTTTTGGTTTTAAAAATGTATTATTTCAATTAAGAACTTACCCATCTGTTTCTCGAGCAAGGCAGAAATAAAACAAAATAATAAAAACAAAATGAATTTCCAAAAGATAACACTGCAGCGTTCTTCGAATCCACCTCGGTCGTACGGCACGGAGAGTAAATTGGACTTGATTCCCCCTATGTTCGCAGTAGCTTGAAGCGGTCTGTATAGTAAAAAAACATTCTGTGAATTACAGATTGTAACTGCAAGTAAGGAATATCAATGGAAACTAAATTTACTAATTTTATAAGATCTTAATTGCTTACCAATTAAGCAATATTTGTAAGCGTGCCCTATAGTAAATCTCAGTTAAAGTTTTCTGTTTTCAAGTTTTTTCACTGAACAAAGTGACCGTTTATAAGGTTTCACTTTGGAAAACTTTTTTGTTGTTTGCACATTGCAAAATAACGTGATTTAGACAGAGAAAATCAAGCTTAATGTCAATATCAAAGCTTTCTGACGTTTTTTCCTCAAACCACGTGTTTTTCATCTGACTAGAAAGCAGACAGGATCGTCAAAGTGAGCTGATGGGCATTTAAAAAAGGCCGCACGGAACGGATCAAATATTTGCGATCTTTAAGCCATATTTTAATAACTGGTTGAAAATCGGTGTTATAAAGCTCCAACAATTAGGTAGTGTCAGTTGAGGAGAACGAAACACACATGTTTTCGCGCGCACAAACAAATATTAATCAGACGGACGTCTACTGCATGTCTCAGACATACGACGTTTATGACCGCGATAAAAATTACGTGTTTTCTTATTATTTGTCGTAAAGTTTGTTTATAGTTATATTTAAATTACGTTAATTCATATGTAAAAGGCCTACTTCGTTCGATGGGGTTGTGTCCTCGCCCAAAAACATCGACTTATATTAATTAAAAGCCAAACTCAAAAACCAGGATTACGCAGTAAGGTATAGTTGGTTGCATACACTCAACCTTCTTTTTTTGGTAAATATAATACTATAAATCGAAATATTAAGTATTCTCCTGATATATTACGCCGCGTAAGTCCTAAAACAACTCCATAACTTTGCCAGGGTTCCCAAGGAAAACTTTGCATGGTGGTTCATCTTCAAATTCTTAACAAAAGTATCCCAAGGATTGTTCAAAATTCTTTTTTTTTATAAAAAAAGCTCTTGTGATAACATCTTTTTCGCAGGTTAAAAAAAAAATGGAAACTAATCAATGATTTCCTTTGGATTACTTTATTCCTTTTTATATTTCCCCGCCTCGCCTGAGCGAAAAAATATACTGTTTTCTTTTTTCTAAAAGTCTGGGCACCCCGGCCTGGAAAGTCAGTGATAGATAAATCTTGCTTTCTAAGCTTTTCTATTTCATTGAATTTGAGAGAAGGTTGTAATATAGCTGGCAGTATTTTTTCGGTGTTTGGTCGAGATTATTTGAGGTATTTACTGGCGTTTCATGGTAATTACCGTTATGAATGCAGTATTGCTAAAAACTATCTAAATAAAACTGAGGGCTTTTTGTAAATACCTGCCCAAAAACACGCGATCTCTAAAGCCCTACCTCGAAGTCAAAGTATCGAGTAAAACAACACATAAAAAACTATAAGATTTAGCCGAAAGCCATTTCCCATGTAATTTATGCAGGGTACTTTATAGCCCATTTTCCTGCTGTAGGTACGGACATCTGTTAAACTAACTAATCCTCTGGCTAGTGTCTGGTCAGGCATTGAATTGCAAATCAACGGTCTGTGCACACCAAACCCTCACACCCCCACTTTGTGAACTAGTTTACTAGTTATTACTTCTTTGTGATATATCAGTGTTATGTACAGGATGTGCTAGGAATGATAAAAAAGGTGTAAATTCCTGGAAAGCATTTTCCAACAAGGTCAACACACAAACTAGAAGACGCCGTGAATATCTTTCAGTGAGGGTTTGTGCGTAAAGATATACTGTGACCATAATGCATCCATAGATGTACAGGGTGATCGGTTATAATTGTTCCCTGGGATAACTTTTTTTCCAATGCCGCAAAGGGATCAAACAAAACCTAAGTGAAAGGACATTTTATTTAAACCTAAAAAGCATCGTTTAAAATTAATCACTTATACAGGGTATGCTAACAAGTTATATTTTTTATGGAACACCCCGTGACATTTTGAAATTCTCCAGAAAATTATCTTTTTAAAATTATACGTCTGCGTGTAACCGTTTTTGAAAACTTTCAAATTAAATTACTAAATAATTTGTATTATTTCTTTTTTCACAGCCACTATTTATTTGACAAATATACCAAATTGCAAGTATTAGTGTGACAGTTATTTTATTGAATCAAAACAAGTATGGTCATTCTCCACTTAACTGAAATTATTTTATTTATTTTACCTATTTTGTATATTTTATTTATTTTATTTATTTTCATCTTTTTATTTTGTTTTGGTTTATTTTTATTTTATTTTTATTTCATTTAAAATGTAAACTCGTGTTTGTGGTATAATTTTTTGTCTTAAGTAATTTAAATTTTATAGTATTTATATTTTATTTATATTTTTATGTCTTAATATTGCATAGTTGTATAAACATTGAACTTATTATAGATAGATTACGTGTTAAACCTTATAGACTTTTTAAATCTTGTATATTTTATTTAAAATTTTTCTGACATTGTAGACTGTAAACTGTATGTAATTATGTATTAGCAATGCTAAATAAAGGATTTATATATATATATATATATATAACTTATTATTCAATAAATTAGTGTAGAATGACGATAGTTGTTCTGATTTAATTATCATCTCCACCCAAGATTGACTACTTCAACAAATTGTTTTATTGATGGTATCAAATTATAATGGCATGGTCTACTTAGACCATGCCATAGAGAATTTTTTTAAAACTACTTTATCGTATTTTTAAAAAGATTATTTTGTGGAGAATTCAAAAATGTAATAATATATATTTTTCATATGAAAACAATTAACTTTTCGGCATACCCTGAAGTTGAACTGATTAATTTTACTTAACGATTTTTAGGCCTCGGGTATTCATACGCAGTTTTTCTTTGATCCCTCTGCGGCTATTAGAAAAAAAAGTTTTTCCAGGGGTTAGTTTTAACCGATCACCCTATACTACTAATAATTTGTTAAAAGTCAACCCTCCTTCCACTAAAGCTTCAGTTGAAGACAAAGTATTATTAAGCCTAAATCAAGATTTGTAGTCTGCAGGACTTTTAGTTTTCCGGGTCACATGTGTTTTCATTACAATCTTCACAATCTAAGTAGATTCCTAAGTACAGTAGTCCCACTTGAGGCACGGTTCAGCTTTTGTAAGAGAGCTAATCCCCAGTGACTAATTTGATTACCTACTGACTTAATTTACATGGACCTCATAATGGGCCTTTCATTTTAATTTTAAATAGTCACAAAAAAAAATATTGAAAAGAAAAAAAAGGTTAAAAACTGTATTCCTCTCCTTTGGTGCCATCGAAAACAAAAAAGTTTATCGTTGAAAAGGGAATTTATGCAGATTTAAGAGAATGAACAAATCTAAAACTCAAAATTATAGAAAGAAGCCAAAAAGTGACCAATTTCTCCAAAATAGTAACTTGGTTAAAAAAAGTGCGAAAAGTTACTTTTGTGGAAGCCCTGAGATATTGATACTGGGAAGTATGGTTTTTAGGACATGTATTTAACTGACCTAAATAACACCTCAAATGCAGATAAACACCAAAAACAAAGTTAATTTGGTGTAACAACTGCATTTAGTGGCTTGGTGATTCGATAATTGGTCACTACCAGGGGTAAATTACTAGTAAATGTACGATGGTTATAGCAAGTTAAAATAGTATTTTACACTTACAGGACCAAAGTGTATAGGGTGATCGGTTATAAGTGTTCCCTGAGATCAACTTTTTTTCTAACAGCCGCAGACGAACCAAACAAAAACTAGCTGAAAGGGTATTTTATAGGGCCCTCCAAATCATTAATAAC
The DNA here is from genome assembly GCA_963921995.1 of Oxystoma pomonae. Taxonomy (NCBI): domain Eukaryota; kingdom Metazoa; phylum Arthropoda; class Insecta; order Coleoptera; family Brentidae; genus Oxystoma; species Oxystoma pomonae. The sequence continues at coordinate 81,031,782 of OY998170.1, forward strand.
AATTAATCAGTTTAAATAGTATACAAGGAGTGCCAAAAAGTTTTTTATTTCTTATAGAACACCCTATATATTTTGAAATTTTCGAATTCTTCAGAAACTTAAATTTTTAAAAATACCTTATAGCATAGGTCTGCATGTAACCGTTTTCAAGATATTTCAATTTGAATTAGATATTAATTAATTTGTATTATTGTATTATATTTAAACCAAAGTAGACCATACATAATAATATGCAGAATCACAACAATCAAAAAGATGTCAAAAGAGAACTTGCTTAACTTTCCAAATAAATAGTTGCTTGTGAAAAACAAAAATAGCGACATTTTGGCGGCAGGGCGTCATAAATTATGTATGTTTTATTATAATACAATAATACACATTAATTAATATGTAATTCAAATTGAAATATCTTGAAAACGGTTAAATTCAGACCTATACTATACTGTATTTTTAAAAAGGTAATCTGGAGAATTCAACAGTGTCAAAATATATAGGATGTTCCATAAGAAAAAAAATAACTTTTTGGCACACCCTGAATACTATTTGAAGTGAATAATGTTTTGTAGGCAGTTTCTGTTTGGTTGTTCTGCGGCTATTGAAAAAAAAGTTATTTCACATAACACTTATTACAGATCATCCTGTACATAACAAAAGTATTTTTCAGCAAAACACCAAAAACAACGTTAATTTGGTATTTCTTAAAAGCATAGTATATCAATTTCTAGTGAAGTCTGATAATTTACCAATATATTTTTGGAACTTTTAGAAAGCAATTTGAGCATTTTTTTGTAAATAAAAACAATTTCTTTTCCCTGAATCATTATTCGCCTCAATAACAGTTAACACTTGATATGCTGTAAAAATACCAAAAACAAAGCTAATTTGGTATTAAGTAACATTACAGCATCAATTGCTAAGTAGGTTTGGGAGAGGTTTTGCCACCAAAAGTGGACTGGTGTTTTTTCTTATCCCAATATATGTCACAGTGTAGATAATATTATTGCACCAACCAGATTTTGGGTTGGGTCAGCTGTTATTCACTCCAGTAAATCACACAATTTGCCAATAGTATACTTATTACAGAACTAGAGAAAAAGTGACAAATTTCACACGAGCATGAATGTTGTGAATGAGGTGCTAGCCAAGTGAAACCACTTGTAAAAAAGTTACATTCTATTAAGTTGTGTACGCTATTTTTCCACACAGGTGCAGAAAAATTTCTGTATGCAGGTCATATTTAAGATTTTCAAGGATGCAAATTGTGTGATATCCATCATTTTCATATGAATAGAAAAACTTCTATTTTGCTCAAGTTTAGCCTTGATCTTACACTACCAAAAATTTTTGCAAGACCAACCAACAAAAGGATGAAACTGCAATCCAAGACATATTTTTTTACCGACTTCTTTACAATCTCCTGTTTTTTAAATATTTACTTACAAGACCGAACTAACAAAAGAGCGATTGCGATCCAAGACAAACTGCTCACATATTATAAAAGCACCTAAATTCACTAGAAGGTTGGTAAGCCTTAGATTTAGCTGAACAAAACACCTCTGTAGTTGCCTCGGTAGTTGCTTAATCATTTGAAAATCTTCCTAAAGTCGTTCCTTTGGACTCAGTTGCCGATACAGAGAAATATAGAAATACATCAGACAACCAAATTTTGTTCCTATTGACTATTTTTCCATATTTCTTGACTTTTCACAAGTTAATTCATTAATGATCACAAAACATCATAACAGCTGTCGATTCAGTCACATCGGTTAGTCACACCATAGCATTCACGTTTGGTTGGACAGGGGGTGCGTTTATAAACAGTAGTACTTTCGAGTTGGTGCTGAGCTGCTTTTATTGGGCGAGAACACCTTCTTAAATAAAAGAAGCCTTTTCTATCTTAATGACACGGAATTTAAAAAAAAAGATTAATCGAAGATGTTTGGGCCGTCCGTTTTGCCACTTTCTTATTGTTATTGATATTCTGTGTTGGCGGAGTGTTAATCTATCTAAGGATAACAACGTGCTGTATTTACGGAAAATAAAAGTTGTGCTTATCGTTGTTTGTCGCCGTATTTCTTAAAATAACCAGTGGATATTTGTCTTTGATGGATCTTTGATTGCCCGCACAAGAACCAAGTTGGTACGTACAAACGCCAGTTCTTTAACAGTTCAACCCTGTTCTCCGCAAGTGCATCTGTCTCTATTCCTATTAATGGTCTCTATTAATTACAATTAATAATCCATGTTGCAAATTCTATAAAGCTTTTGACAAACTACACGGTCGTGCTGCTAAAGCTGTTTTTATTTCAACTAATCTGCAGAATTTGGGCAGTTAAATAAAGATAACTGACAATTAACTAACAATGTTATGTTAAAAAGTGAAAAAAACGACAAAAAATCCATGGTAACCGAGGAACACGCGCTTTTTTACAAAACGTATCTAATTGTTGTCAAAAATATATGGATTACCTAGCTAACTAACAATAAAGATTAAACTTTTGCTTAAAATATAAGTACTAGAGTGCACAGTAAATATATTTTAAGTAACGTTTGAACTTAAATTTTAGTTATGTAGCGATTCAACAATAAGTTAACAATTAAAAACGTGTAAATTGTGCAAATAGGCATTAGTAAAATTTCAGGGGGTCTATTCTTGAATCGAGAGAAAATTTGCTCCTAGGGAGTCAAGCAAATTTTCTCTCGATTCAAGAATAGACCCACAGAAGGATGCAGGCTATTTACGCCTAAGCTCGAAAGAGCTTCAGGGCTCGGAACTGGTTCCGGTAATGCAAGCAGCGAGCGATATGCTCATAACGCACAGTGGTCGTGGAAATCTAAAATCACGCTAGATCCGGAATTTCGACGGATCCGTGCTTGACAAACCGCTGTTGGAAACTAAAGACATCAAACTGACGAAAGTTTTTGATGATAAGAACATGAAATAATTTCTTTTGTTTGATTTATTTTCTACTAGCATGCGAAAAATGTGTTTCTCGCAAGCAGTTGCGTCGCCGTTTTGTCTTTTTTTTTTGTTATAAAACCAAATCAAATTTGTTGCGCTATATAATCATATAACATTAAAAAATTAACGAAAAGGTGTTATCTTTACATTTTCAAACATGAGGTAATTTAATAAGTTTTCTTATACCTACTCAATTGATATTAAATGCATATTTTGTCATTCAATAATTCATAAGCCATTGGCTACTGATATTTATTTGTAACTTTTGATTTAGGATTTTTTGCTATACTAGCGCAAAACAAGTTTGTTTGTTATTAATTTTGACTTTCTTAATACATTGCATTCTCTTAGTGAAACAATTTTGTCACAAAAAGTTAAACCACTACCGATTCCAATGTACTGGACTTTAGAGACATTTTGGACTTCATAAAAATCACAGAAAACTGTATACTTTTCATACAATTCAACTTGCTTAGATTACTTCAATAATGGTCTAAAATATTATGAAATTGTTTTAAAAGAATCATGTGCTTCATAAATTCACAGAAAATCTAATAAAAATTAAAGTACTTGAGTTTTACTTTGACCAAACAGAATAAAATTACTCCTTTATTCCTTTTACTAATACATTTTTGACCGGTGTGAAGATAGCACCCATTTTCAGCACCCAAAAATGTGAAGTTAGCACCTGATCCAATTTTACAGAACCCAAAAATGTGAAGTTAGCACCCGATCCAATTTTACAGAACCCAAAAATGTGAAGTTAGCACCTATTTACAGCACCCCAAAAATGGAATAATTTTATATTTACACTTTAAAATAACGTAATCAAATCGTAGAATGAGTTTTTGTTGAAATTTTCAGGAATGATAGATACGGGTATTCTTCATCCTTACGAGACGTCGAACAACCTCAAAAACAACCCCAAAGATGATATCTGAAATACACGGGTTATTATACCTATAGCGCTTTTTTTTAAAATTTCACTAACTCATAGATCGAGTTTCACGTTAAAATTTTTAGGAAAGATAAATAAGGGTACTCTTCATCCCCCAAAAAATACCGCAACCCCTTACGAGCCGTCTAACACCCTCAAAAACTACCCCCAAAATGGTATTTGAAATACACGTTTTATTATACCTATAGCGCTTTTTTTTTAAATTTCACTAACTCATAGATCGAGTTTCACGTTGAAATTTTTAGAAATTATAGAGAAGGGCACTCTTTATCCCCCAAAAAATACCGCAACCCCTTACGAGCCGTCTAACACCCTCAAAAACAATCCCAAAGATGATATCTGAAATACACGGGTTATTATACCTATAGCGCTTTTTTTTTTAATTTCACTAACTCATAGGTCGAGTTTCACGTTGAAATTTTTAGGAAAGATAAAAAAGAGTACTCTTCATCCCCCAAAAGATACTGTAACCCCTTACGAGCCGTCGAACACCCTCTAAAACAATCCCAAAGATGATATCTGAAATACACGGGTTATTATACCTATAGCGCTTTTTTTTTAAATTTCACTAACTCATAGATCGAGTTTCACGTTGAAATTTTTAGGAAAGATAAAAAAGAGTACTCTTCATCCCCCAAAAGATACTGTAACCCCTTACGAGCCGTCGAACACCCTCTAAAACAATCCCAAAGATGATATCTGAAATACACGGGTTATTATACCTATAGCGCTTTTTTTTTAAATTTCACTAACTCATAGATCGAGTTTCACTTTGAAATTTTTGGGAATGATAGACAAGGACACTCTACATTCCTCAAAAAATACCGCAACCCCTTACGAGCCGTCTAACACCCTCAAAAACTACCCCCAAAATGGTATTTGAAATACACGTTTTATTATACCTATAGCGCTTTTTTTTTAAATTTCACTAACTCATAGATCGAGTTTCACGTTAAAATTTTTAGGAAAGATAAATAAGGGTACTCTTCATCCCCCAAAAAATACCGCAACCCCTTACGAGCCGTCGAACACCCTCTAAAACAATCCCAAAGATGATATCTGAAATACACGTGTTATTATACCTATAGCGCTTTTTTTTTAAATTTCACTAACTCATAGATCGAGTTTCACGTTGAAATTTTTAGAAATGATAGAGAAGGGCACTCTTTATCCCCCAAAAAATACCGCAACCCCTTACGAGCCGTCGAACACCCTCAAAAAAAATCCCAAAGATGATATCTGAAATACACGGGTTATTATACCTATAGCGCTTTTTTTTTAAATTTCACTAACTCATAGATCGAGTTTCACGTTAAAATTTTTAGGAAGGATAAATAAGAGTACTCTTCATCCCCCACAAAATACCGCAACCCCTTACGAGCCGTCGAACACCCTCTAAAACAATCCCAAAGATGATATCTGAAATACACGTGTTATTATACCTATAGCGATTTTTTTTTAAATTTCACTAATTCATAGATCGAGTTTCACGTTGAAATTTTTAGGAAGGATAAATAAGGGTACTCTTCATCCCTCAAAAAATACCGCAACCCCTTACGAGCCGTGGAACACCCTCTAAAACAATCCCAAAGATGATATCTGAAATACACGTGTTATTATACCTATAGCGCTTTTTTTTTAAATTTCACTAACTCATAGATCGAGTTTCACGTTGAAATTTTTGGGAATGATAGACAAGGACACTCTCCATTCCTCAAAAAATACCGCAACCCCTTACGAGCCGTCTAACACCCTCAAAAACTACCCCAAAGATGGTATTTGAAATACACGTGTTATTATACCTATAGCGATTTTTTTTTAAATTTCACTAACTCATAGATCGAGTTTCACGTTAAAATTTTTAGGAAAGATAAATAAGGGTACTCTTCATCCCCCAAAAAACACCGCAACCCCTTACGAGCCGTCGAACACCCTCTAAAACAATCCCAAAGATGATATCTGAAATACACGTGTTATTATACCTATAGCGATTTTTTTTTAAATTTCACTAACTTATAGATCGAGTTTCACGTTGAAATTTTTAGGAAGGATAAATAAGGGTACTTTTCATCCTCCAAAAAATACCGCAACCCCTTACGAGCCGTCGAACACCCTCAAAAACAATCCCAAAGATGATATCTGAAATACACGGGTTATTATCCCTATAGCGCTTTTTTTTTTAAATTTCACTAACTCATAGATCGAGTTTCACGTTAAAATTTTTAGGAAAGATAAATAAGGGTACTCTTCATCCCCCAAAAAATACCGCAACCCCTTACGAGCCGTCGAACACCCTCTAAAACAATCCCAAAGATGATATCTGAAATACACGTGTTATTATACCTATAGCGATTTTTTTTTAAATTTCACTAACTCATAGATCGAGTTTCACGTTGAAATTTTTAGGAAGGATAAATAAGGGTACTTTTCATCCTCCAAAAAATACCGCAACCCCTTACGAGCCGTCGAACACCCTCAAAAACAATCCCAAAGATGATATCTGAAATACACGGGTTATTATACCTATAGCGCTTTTTTTTTAAATTTCACTAACTCATAGATCGAGTTTCACGTTAAAATTTTTAGGAAAGATAAATAAGGGTACTCTTCATCCCCCAAAAAATACCGCAACCCCTTACGAGCCGTCGAACACCCTCTAAAACAATCCCAAAGATGATATCTGAAATACACGTGTTATTATACCTATAGCGATTTTTTTTTAAATTTCTCTAACTCATAGATCGAGTTTCACGTTGAAATTTTTAGGAAGGATAAATAAGGGTACTCTTCATCCTCCAAAAAATACCGCAACCTCTTACGAGCCGTCGAACACCCTCAAAAACAATCCCAAAGATGATATCTGAAATACACGGGTTATTATACCTATAGCGCTTTTTTTTAAAATTTCACTAACTCATAGATCGAGTTTCACGTTAAAATTTTTAGGAAAGATAAATAAGGGTACTCTTCATCCCCCAAAAAATACCGCAACCCCTTACGAGCCGTCTAACACCCTCAAAAACTACCCCCAAAATGGTATTTGAAATACACGTTTTATTATACCTATAGCGCTTTTTTTTTAAATTTCACTAACTCATAGATCGAGTTTCACGTTGAAATTTTTAGAAATGATAGAGAAGGGCACTCTTTATCCCCCAAAAAATACCGCAACCCCTTACGAGCCGTCTAACACCCTCAAAAACAATCCCAAAGATGATATCTGAAATACACGGGTTATTATACCTATAGCGCTTTTTTTTTTAATTTCACTAACTCATAGATCGAGTTTCACGTTAAAATTTTTAGGAAGGATAAATAAGGGTACTCTTCATCCCCCAAAAAATACCGCAACCCCTTACGAGCCGTCGAACACCCTCAAAAACTACCCCCAAAATGGTATTTGAAATACACGTTTTATTATACCTATAGCGCTTTTTTTTTAAATTTCACTAACTCATAGATCGAGTTTCACGTTGAAATTTTTAGAAATGATAGAGAAGGGCACTCTTTATCCCTTAAAAAATACCGCAACCCCTTACGAGCCGTCGAACACCCTCAAAAAAAATCCCAAAGATGATATCTGAAATACACGGGTTATTATACCTATAGCGCTTTTTTTTTTAATTTCACTAACTCATAGATCGAGTTTCACGTTAAAATTTTTAGGAAGGATAAATAAGAGTACTCTTCATCCCCCACAAAATACCGCAACCCCTTACGAGCCGTCGAACACCCTCTAAAACAATCCCAAAGATGATATCTGAAATACACGTGTTATTATACCTATAGCGATTTTTTTTTAAATTTCACTAATTCATAGATCGAGTTTCACGTTGAAATTTTTAGGAAGGATAAATAAGGGTACTCTTCATCCCTCAAAAAATACCGCAACCCCTTACGAGCCGTGGAACACCCTCTAAAACAATCCCAAAGATGATATCTGAAATACACGTGTTATTATACCTATAGCGCTTTTTTTTTTAAATTTCACTAACTCATAGATCGAGTTTCACGTTGAAATTTTTAGGAAAGATAAATAAGGGTACTCTTCATCCCCCAAAAAACACCGCAACCCCTTACGAGCCGTCGAACACCCTCTAAAACAATCCCAAAGATGATATCTGAAATACACGTGTTATTATACCTATAGCGATTTTTTTTTTAAATTTCACTAACTCATAGATCGAGTTTCACGTTGAAATTTTTAGGAAGGATAAATAAGGGTACTTTTCATCCTCCAAAAAATACCGCAACCCCTTACGAGCCGTCGAACACCCTCAAAAACAATCCCAAAGATGATATCTGAAATACACGGGTTATTATACCTATAGCGCTTTTTTTTTAAATTTCACTAACTCATAGATCGAGTTTCACGTTAAAATTTTTAGGAAAGATAAATAAGGGTACTCTTCATCCCCCAAAAAATACCGCAACCCCTTACGAGCCGTCGAACACCCTCTAAAACAATCCCAAAGATGATATCTGAAATACACGTGTTATTATACCTATAGCGATTTTTTTTTAAATTTCACTGACTCATAGATCGAGTTTCACGTTGAAATTTTTAGGAAGGATAAATAAGGGTACTTTTCATCCTCCAAAAAATACCGCAACCCCTTACGAGCCGTCGAACACCCTCAAAAACAATCCCAAAGATGATATCTGAAATACACGGGTTATTATACCTATAGCGCTTTTTTTTTAAATTTCACTAACTCATAGATCGAGTTTCACGTTAAAATTTTTAGGAAAGATAAATAAGGGTACTCTTCATCCCCCAAAAAATACCGCAACCCCTTACGAGCCGTCGAACACCCTCTAAAACAATCCCAAAGATGATATCTGAAATACACGTGTTATTATACCTATAGCGATTTTTTTTTAAATTTCACTAATTCATAGATCGAGTTTCACGTTGAAATTTTTAGGAAGGATAAATAAGAGTACTCTTCATCCCTCACAAAATACCGCAACCCCTTACGAGCCGTCTAACACCCTCTAAAACAATCCCAAAGATGATATCTGAAATACACGTGTTATTATACCTATAGCGATTTTTTTTTAAATTTCACTAATTCATAGATCGAGTTTCACGTTGAAATTTTTAGGAAGGATAAATAAGGGTACTCTTCATCCCTCAAAAAATACCGCAACCCCTTACGAGCCGTGGAACACCCTCTAAAACAATCCCAAAGATGATATCTGAAATACACGTGTTATTATACCTATAGCGCTTTTTTTTTAAATTTCACTAACTCATAGATCGAGTTTCACGTTGAAATTTTTGGGAATGATAGACAAGGACACTCTCCATTCCTCAAAAAATACCGCAACCCCTTACGAGCCGTCTAACACCCTCAAAAACTACCCCAAAGATGGTATTTGAAATACACGTGTTATTATACCTATAGCGATTTTTTTTTAAATTTCACTAACTCATAGATCGAGTTTCACGTTAAAATTTTTAGGAAAGATAAATAAGGGTACTCTTCATCCCCCAAAAAACACCGCAACCCCTTACGAGCCGTCGAACACCCTCTAAAACAATCCCAAAGATGATATCTGAAATACACGTGTTATTATACCTATAGCGATTTTTTTTTAAATTTCACTAACTCATAGATCGAGTTTCACGTTGAAATTTTTAGGAAGGATAAATAAGGGTACTTTTCATCCTCCAAAAAATACAGCAACCCCTTACGAGCCGTCGAACACCCTCAAAAACAATCCCAAAGATGATATCTGAAATACACGGGTTATTATACCTATAGCGCTTTTTTTTTAAATTTCACTAACTCATAGATCGAGTTTCACGTTAAAATTTTTAGGAAGGATAAATAAGAGTACTCTTCATCCCCCACAAAATACCGCAACCCCTTACGAGCCGTCGAACACCCTCTAAAACAATCCCAAAGATGATATCTGAAATACACGTGTTATTATACCTATAGCGATTTTTTTTTAAATTTCACTAATTCATAGATCGAGTTTCACGTTGAAATTTTTAGGAAGGATAAATAAGGGTACTCTTCATCCCTCAAAAAATACCGCAACCCCTTACGAGCCGTGGAACACCCTCTAAAACAATCCCAAAGATGATATCTGAAATACACGTGTTATTATACCTATAGCGCTTTTTTTTTAAATTTCACTAACTCATAGATCGAGTTTCACGTTGAAATTTTTGGGAATGATAGACAAGGACACTCTCCATTCCTCAAAAAATACCGCAACCCCTTACGAGCCGTCTAACACCCTCAAAAACTACCCCAAAGATGGTATTTGAAATACACGTGTTATTATACCTATAGCGATTTTTTTTTAAATTTCACTAACTCATAGATCGAGTTTCACGTTAAAATTTTTAGGAAAGATAAATAAGGGTACTCTTCATCTCCCAAAAAATACCGCAACCCCTTACGAGCCGTCTAACACCCTCAAAAACTACCCCCAAAATGGTATTTGAAATACACGTTTTATTATACCTATAGCGCTTTTTTTTTAAATTTCATTAACTCATAGATCGAGTTTCACGTTAAAATTTTAAGGAAGAATAAATAAGGGTACTCTTCATCCCCCAAAAAATACCGCAACCCCTTACGAGCCGTCGAACACCCTCTAAAACAATCCCAAAAATGATATCTGAAATACACTTGTTATTCTACCCATAGCGCTTTTTTTTTAATTTCACTAACTCATAGATCGAGTTTTACGTCGAAATTTTCAGAAATGATAGACAAGGGAAGTTTTCATCCCCCGAAAAATACCGCAATCCCTTACGAGCCGTCGAACACCCTCAAAAACAACCCAAATAATGGTATTTGATATACACGTGTTATTATACCTATAGCGCTTTGTTTTTAATTTCACTAACTCGTAGATCGAGTTTCACGTTGAAATTTTTGGGCATGATAGACAAGGGTACTTTTCATCCCCCAAAAAATCCGCAACCCCTTACGAGCCGTCTAACACCAACAAAAAAAAATATAAAAGTTTAATAGAAAATGTCAAACCTATTTAAGTGTCAAATATAATAGTATAGTTATTTCGCACTGATTATCTTCGTCGAGCCGTCTGAAGTTATAAAATAATATTTGACAGATGATTTTGGCAACGCTTCTGTCAAATTTAAATGTCCTGAGAGTGCCTGTGCCTGTAGAAACTTTTAAGCGTTTTTTAACAACTTTAGAAATAAAGGCACCAGAAATGAAAATTCGGTTTTTTGGGAACTACTTGGATTTTTCAAATTTTCTTTTTAAACTGGCTAGATATGAATTTATTAACAATTAACGCAGACAAAACAATATTTATATAGTTTTCAAGTTATACTACGGGATTACCCACTTACACCCAAATCGAAATTCCTATAGCATGCAGAGATACAACCATAATAATTTCAGTGGCGGATCCAGAAATGTCACCAGGGGGGGGGGCGCAAGCAATAAAACTTATGTAGGCCGCGTCGAGCGACTACGAACATAGGGCAAAAAAGTCCTTGTTTATGGTCACCATTGTTTTTGGGGATTTGATTAGATTGGTATGTTGGTTAGTGACCCTCGCCACTAACCAAACAGTTTCGACCTACATATCTTCATACTTGCTTGAGCCGTTGGTGGTGACTAACAGATACTACCTGATACAACTAATTTATTTTGGCAATTTAAAGTTATTTGTTATACAAATCCTTAACTATAAATATTTTATTATATTTTAGTTATATAATGAAATTAAGTTTTCTTTTTTGCTTTGTAAACCTATCGATAGATTCTAAACCCAGGTTCATTGAATGATATACTTATATACAAAAGCGCCAAGCCATTGAGTTTCTCTTCTCCTATACCGTGGATCGAAGATAAGTTTTCACAAGTCTTAAAGTGGAAAAAGTTCTTTCGGCGGTAGCAACCGAAACAGGAAGAGAAGAACTAATTTTGATAGCTGAGATCTGAGAAACTAGCACTAGTTATACAACATATTCAAAATTAGTTGATATCGACCGAGATATGTTTTATAGGAATGTCCAGTTCGCGCGCCCCCCGAGCCCCCCACGCCCTTCCCGGATCCGCCACTGATAATTTATAACACAAATAATACTAGGAAATAAAAGCCACACCACCCCGTAAACGTAACGTAGCTTTGAAATCTAGCGCTCTGATCAGGCGACGTAACGTAACGATAAAAGTGTAATGGTGTACTATGGGTTGGTACAGTTTATTTTGAACCTGGGGCGAGGCTTACGATAACACAATTCATCCCCTCGAAGTAACACAAAAAAGGACACCATGAAAATAATATCCAATGTACCTTCCAATGTACCTTTAAGGATGTTAGACGGCTCGTAAGGGGTTGAGGTATTTTTGGGGGATGAAGAGTACCCTTGTCTATCATACTTAAAAAATTTCAACGTGAAACTCGATCTTTGAATTAGTGAAATTTAAAAAATAACACTATAGGTATACTAACACGTGTATTTCAAATAATATTTCTGTTTTTTTTAAGGGTGTTAGACGGTTCGTAAGGAGTTGCGGTATTTTTTAGGGGATGAAGAGTACACTTGTCTATCATTCGTAAAAATTAGGTATAATAACACGTATATTTCAAATACCATTTTTTGGGGTTGTTTTTGAGGGTGTTAGACGGCTCGTAAAATGATGCGGTATTTTTGGGAGTTAAAGAGTACCCTTTTCAATCATACGTAAAAATTTCAACGTGAAACTCGATCTATGAGTTAGTGAAATTTAAAAAAAAGCGCTATAGGTATAATACACCAAATAACATCTTTGGGGTAGTTTTTGAGGGTGTTAGACGGCTCGTAAGGGGTTGCGGTATTTTTTGGGGGATGAAGAGTACCCTTGTTTATCTTTCCTAAAAATTTCAACGTGAAACTCAATCTATGAGTTAGTGAAATTAAAAAAAAAAAGCGCTATAGGTATAATAACACGTGTATTTTAGATACCATCTTTGGGGTTGTTTTTGAGGGTGTTAGACGGCTCGTAAGGGGTTGGGGTATTTTTTGGAGGATGAAAAGTACCCTTATTTATCCTTCCTAAAAATTTTAACGTGAAACTCGATCTATGAGTTAGTGAAATTAAAAAAAAAAGCGCTATAGGTATAATAACCCGTGTATTTCAGATATCATCTTTGGGATTGTTTTTGAGGGTGTTAGACGGCTCGTAAGGGGTTGCGGTATTTTTTGGGGGATAAAGAGTGCCCTTCTCTATCATTTCTAAAAATTTCAACGTGAAACTCGATCTATGAGTTAGTGAAATTTAAAAAAAAAGCGCTATAGGTATTATAAAACGTGTATTTCAAATACCATTTTGGGGGTAGTTTTTGAGGGTGTTAGACGGCTCGTAAGGGGTTGCGGTATTTTTTGGGGGATGAAGAGTACCCTTATTTATCTTTCCTAAAAATTTTAACGTGAAACTCGATCTATGAGTTAGTGAAATTTAAAAAAAAATCGCTATAGGTATAATAACACGTGTATTTCAAATACCATCTTTGGGGTAGTTTTTGAGGGTGTTAGACGGCTCGTAAGGGGTTGCGGTATTTTTTGAGGAATGGAGAGTGTCCTTGTCTATCATTCCCAAAAATTTCAACGTGAAACTCGATCTATGAGTTAGTGAAATTTAAAAAAAAAGCGCTATAGGTATAATAACCCGTGTATTTCAGATATCATCTTTGGGATTGTTTTAGAGAGTGTTCGACGGCTCGTAAGGGGTTACAGTATCTTTTGGGGGATGAAGAGTACTCTATTTTATCCTTCCTAAAAATTTCAACGTGAAACTCGATCTATGAGTTAGTGAAATTTAAAAAAAAATCGCTATAGGTATAATAACACATGTATTTCATATATCATCTTTGGGATTGTTTTAGAGGGTGTTCGACGGCTCGTAAGGGGTTGCGGTATTTTTTGGGGGATGAAGAGTACCCTTATTTATCCTTCCTAAAAATTTCAACGTGAAACTCGATCTATGAGTTAGTGAAATTTAAAAAAAAATCGCTATAGGTATAATAACACGTGTATTTCAGATATCATCTTTGGGATTGTTTTAGAGGGTGTTCGACGGCTCGTAAGGGGTTGCGGTATTTTTTGGAGGATGAAAAGTACCCTTATTTATCCTTCCTAAAAATTTCAACGTGAAACTCGATCTATGAGTTAGTGAAATTAAAAAAAAAATCGCTATAGGTATAATAACACGTGTATTTCAGATATCATCTTTGGGATTGTTTTAGAGGGTGTTCGACGGCTCGTAAGGGGTTGCGGTGTTTTTTGGGGGATGAAGAGTACCCTTATTTATCTTTCCTAAAAATTTTAACGTGAAACTCGATCTATGAGTTATTGAAATTTAAAAAAAAATCGCTATAGGTATAATAACACGTGTATTTCAAATACCATCTTTGGGGTAGTTTTTGAGGGTGTTAGACGGCTCGTAAGGGGTTGCGGTATTTTTTGAGGAATGGAGAGTGTCCTTGTCTATCATTCCCAAAAATTTTAACGTGAAACTCGATCTATGAGTTAGTGAAATTTAAAAAAAAAGCGCTATAGGTATAATAACCCGTGTATTTCAGATATCATCTTTGGGATTGTTTTAGAGGGTGTTCGACGGCTCGTAAGGGGTTACAGTATCTTTTGGGGGATGAAGAGTACTCTTTTTTATCTTTCCTAAAAATTTCAACGTGAAACTCGATCTATGAGTTAGTGAAATTTAAAAAAAAATCGCTATAGGTATAATAACACATGTATTTCATATATCATCTTTGGGATTGTTTTAGAGGGTGTTCGACGGCTCGTAAGGGGTTGCGGTATTTTTTGGGGGATGAAGAGTACCCTTATTTATCCTTCCTAAAAATTTCAACGTGAAACTCGATCTATGAGTTAGTGAAATTTAAAAAAAAATCGCTATAGGTATAATAACACGTGTATTTCAGATATCATCTTTGGGATTGTTTTAGAGGGTGTTCGACGGCTCGTAAGGGGTTGCGGTATTTTGTGGGGGATGAAGAGTACCCTTATTTATCCTTCCTAAAAATTTTAACGTGAAACTCGATCTATGAGTTAGTGAAATTTAAAAAAAAATCGCTATAGGTATAATAACACGTGTATTTCAGATATCATCTTTGGGATTGTCTTAGAGGGTGTTCGACGGCTCGTAAGGGGTTGCGGTATTTTGTGGGGGATGAAGAGTACCCTTATTTATCCTTCCTAAAAATTTTAACGTGAAACTCGATCTATGAGTTAGTGAAATTTAAAAAAAAAAGCGCTATAGGTATAATAAAACGTGTATTTCAAATGCCATCTTTGGGGTTGTTTTTGAGGGTGTTAGACGGCTCGTAAGGGGTTGGGGTATTTTTTGGAGGATGAAAAGTACCCTTATTTATCCTTCCTAAAAATTTCAACGTGAGACTCGATCTATGAGTTAGTGAAATTAAAAAAAAAAGCGCTATAGGTATAATAACCCGTGTATTTCAGATATCATCTTTGGGATTGTTTTTGAGGGTGTTAGACGGCTCGTAAGGGGTTGCGGTATTTTTTGGGGGATAAAGAGTGCCCTTCTCTATCATTTCTAAAAATTTCAACGTGAAACTCGATCTATGAGTTAGTGAAATTTAAAAAAAAAGCGCTATAGGTATAATAAAACGTGTATTTCAAATACCATTTTGGGGGTAGTTTTTGAGGGTGTTAGACGGCTCGTAAGGGGTTGCGGTATTTTTTGGGGGATGAAGAGTACCCTTATTTATCTTTCCTAAAAATTTTAACGTGAAACTCGATCTATGAGTTAGTGAAATTTAAAAAAAAATCGCTATAGGTATAATAACACGTGTATTTCAGATATCATCTTTGGGATTGTTTTAGAGGGTGTTCGACGGCTCGTAAGGGGTTGCGGT
Organism: Oxystoma pomonae; assembly: GCA_963921995.1. NCBI lineage: Eukaryota > Metazoa > Arthropoda > Insecta > Coleoptera > Brentidae > Oxystoma > Oxystoma pomonae. Next base: position 81,047,588 of record OY998170.1, read on the forward strand.
ATTTTGTGGGGGATGAAGAGTACCCTTATTTATCCTTCCTAAAAATTTTAACGTGAAACTCGATCTATGAGTTAGTGAAATTTAAAAAAAAAGCGCTATAGGTATAATAAAACGTGTATTTCAAATGCCATCTTTGGGGTTGTTTTTGAGGGTGTTAGACGGCTCGTAAGGGGTTGGGGTATTTTTTGGGGGATGAAGAGTACCCTTATTTATCTTTCCTAAACATTTTAACGTGAAACTCGATCTATGAGTTAGTGAAATTTAAAAAAAAATCGCTATAGGTATAATAACACGTGTATTTCAAATACCATCTTTGGGGTAGTTTTTGAGGGTGTTAGACGGCTCGTAAGGGGTTGCGGTATTTTTTGAGGAATGGAGAGTGTCCTTGTCTATCATTCCCAAAAATTTCAACGTGAAACTCGATCTATGAGTTAGTGAAATTTAAAAAAAAAGCGCTATAGGTATAATAACCCGTGTATTTCAGATATCATCTTTGGGATTGTTTTAGAGGGTGTTCGACGGCTCGTAAGGGGTTACAGTATCTTTTGGGGGATGAAGAGTACTCTTTTTTATCCTTCCTAAAAATTTCAACGTGAAACTCGATCTATGAGTTAGTGAAATTTAAAAAAAAATCGCTATAGGTATAATAACACGTGTATTTCAGATATCATCTTTGGGATTGTTTTAGAGGGTGTTCGACGGCTCGTAAGGGGTTGCGGTATTTTGTGAGGGATGAAGAGTACCCTTATTTATCCTTCCTAAAAATTTTAACGTGAAACTCGATCTATGAGTTAGTGAAATTTAAAAAAAAAGCGCTATAGGTATAATAACCCGTGTATTTCATATATCATCTTTGGGATTGTTTTAGAGGGTGTTCGACGGCTCGTAAGGGGTTGCGGTATTTTTTGGGGGATGAAGAGTACCCTTATTTATCCTTCCTAAAAATTTCAACGTGAAACTCGATCTATGAGTTAGTGAAATTTAAAAAAAAATCGCTATAGGTATAATAACACGTGTATTTCAGATATCATCTTTGGGATTGTTTTAGAGGGTGTTCGACGGCTCGTAAGGGGTTACAGTATCTTTTGGGGGATGAAGAGTACTCTTTTTTATCTTTCCTAAAAATTTCAACGTGAAACTCGATCTATGAGTTAGTGAAATTTAAAAAAAAATCGCTATAGGTATAATAACACATGTATTTCATATATCATCTTTGGGATTGTTTTAGAGGGTGTTCGACGGCTCGTAAGGGGTTGCGGTATTTTTTGGGGGATGAAGAGTACCCTTATTTATCCTTCCTAAAAATTTTAACGTGAAACTCGATCTATGAGTTAGTGAAATTAAAAAAAAAAAGCGCTATAGGTATAATAACCCGTGTATTTCAGATATCATCTTTGGGATTGTTTTTGAGGGTGTTAGACGGCTCGTAAGGGGTTGCGGTATTTTTTGGGGGATAAAGAGTGCCCTTCTCTATCATTTCTAAAAATTTCAACGTGAAACTCGATCTATGAGTTAGTGAAATTTAAAAAAAAAGCGCTATAGGTATAATAACCCGTGTATTTCAGATATCATCTTTGGGATTGTTTTTGAGGGTGTTCGACGGCTCGTAAGGGGTTGCGGTATTTTTTGGAGGATGAAAAGTACCCTTATTTATCCTTCCTAAAAATTTCAACGTGAAACTCGATCTATGAGTTAGTGAAATTAAAAAAAAAATCGCTATAGGTATAATAACACGTGTATTTCAGATATCATCTTTGGGATTGTTTTAGAGGGTGTTCGACGGCTCGTAAGGGGTTGCGGTGTTTTTTGGGGGATGAAGAGTACCCTTATTTATCTTTCCTAAAAATTTTAACGTGAAACTCGATTTATGAGTTATTGAAATTTAAAAAAAAATCGCTATAGGTATAATAACACGTGTATTTCAAATACCATCTTTGGGGTAGTTTTTGAGGGTGTTAGACGGCTCGTAAGGGGTTGCGGTATTTTTTGAGGAATGGAGAGTGTCCTTGTCTATCATTCCCAAAAATTTTAACGTGAAACTCGATCTATGAGTTAGTGAAATTTAAAAAAAAAGCGCTATAGGTATAATAACCCGTGTATTTCAGATATCATCTTTGGGATTGTTTTAGAGGGTGTTCGACGGGTCGTAAGGGGTTACAGTATCTTTTGGGGGATGAAGAGTACTCTTTTTTATCTTTCCTAAAAATTTCAACGTGAAACTCGATCTATGAGTTAGTGAAATTTAAAAAAAAATCGCTATAGGTATAATAACACATGTATTTCATATATCATCTTTGGGATTGTTTTAGAGGCTGTTCGACGGCTCGTAAGGGGTTGCGGTATTTTTTGGGGGATGAAGAGTACCCTTATTTATCCTTCCTAAAAATTTCAACGTGAAACTCGATCTATGAGTTAGTGAAATTTAAAAAAAAATCGCTATAGGTATAATAACACGTGTATTTCAGATATCATCTTTGGGATTGTTTTAGAGGGTGTTCGACGGCTCGTAAGGGGTTGCGGTATTTTGTGGGGGATGAAGAGTACCCTTATTTATCCTTCCTAAAAATTTTAACGTGAAACTCGATCTATGAGTTAGTGAAATTTAAAAAAAAATCGCTATAGGTATAATAACACGTGTATTTCAGATATCATCTTTGGGATTGTTTTAGAGGGTGTTCGACGGCTCGTAAGGGGTTGCGGTATTTTGTGGGGGATGAAGAGTACCCTTATTTATCCTTCCTAAAAATTTTAACGTGAAACTCGATCTATGAGTTAGTGAAATTAAAAAAAAAAGCGCTATAGGTATAATAAAACGTGTATTTCAAATGCCATCTTTGGGGTTGTTTTTGAGGGTGTTAGACGGCTCGTAAGGGGTTGGGGTATTTTTTGGAGGATGAAATGTACCCTTATTTATCCTTCCTAAAAATTTCAACGTGAAACTCGATCTATGAGTTAGTGAAATTAAAAAAAAAAGCGCTATAGGTATAATAACCCGTGTATTTCAGATATCATCTTTGGGATTGTTTTTGAGGGTGTTAGACGGCTCGTAAGGGGTTGCGGTATTTTTTGGGGGATAAAGAGTGCCCTTCTCTATCATTTCTAAAAATTTCAACGTGAAACTCGATCTATGAGTTAGTGAAATTTAAAAAAAAAGCGCTATAGGTATAATAAAACGTGTATTTCAAATACCATTTTGGGGGTAGTTTTTGAGGGTGTTAGACGGCTCGTAAGGGGTTGCGGTATTTTTTGGGGGATGAAGAGTACCCTTATTTATCTTTCCTAAAAATTTTAACGTGAAACTCGATCTATGAGTTAGTGAAATCTAAAAAAAAGCGCTATAGGTATAATAACCCGTGTATTTCAGATATCATCTTTGGGATTGTTTTTGAGGGTGTTCGACGGCTCGTAAGGGGTTGCGGTATTTTTTGGAGGATGAAGAGTACCCTTATTTATCCTTCCTAAAAATTTCAACGTGAAACTCGATCTATGAGTTAGAGAAATTAAAAAAAAAATCGCTATAGGTATAATAACACGTGTATTTCAGATATCATCTTTGGGATTGTTTTAGAGGGTGTTCGACGGCTCGTAAGGGGTTGCGGTATTTTTTGGGGGATGAAGAGTACCCTTATTTATCTTTCCTAAAAATTTTAACGTGAAACTCGATCTATGAGTTAGTGAAATTTAAAAAAAAAGCGCTATAGGTATAATAACCCGTGTATTTCAGATATCATCTTTGGGATTGTTTTTGAGGGTGTTCGACGGCTCGTAAGGGGTTGCGGTGTTTTTTGGGGGATGAAGAGTACCCTTATTTATCTTTCCTAAAAATTTTAACGTGAAACTCGATCTATGAGTTAGTGAAATTTAAAAAAAAATCGCTATAGGTATAATAACACGTGTATTTCAAATACCATCTTTGGGGTAGTTTTTGAGGGTGTTAGACGGCTCGTAAGGGGTTGCGGTATTTTTTGAGGAATGGAGAGTGTCCTTGTCTATCATTCCCAAAAATTTTAACGTAAAACTCGATCTATGAGTTAGTGAAATTTAAAAAAAAAGCGCTATAGGTATAATAACCCGTGTATTTCAGATATCATCTTTGGGATTGTTTTAGAGGGTGTTCGACGGCTCGTAAGGGGTTACAGTATCTTTTGGGGGATGAAGAGTACTCTTTTTTATCTTTCCTAAAAATTTCAACGTGAAACTCGATCTATGAGTTAGTGAAATCTAAAAAAAAAGCGCTATAGGTATAATAACCCGTGTATTTCAGATATCATCTTTGGGATTGTTTTTGAGGGTGTTCGACGGCTCGTAAGGGGTTGCGGTATTTTTTGGAGGATGAAGAGTACCCTTATTTATCCTTCCTAAAAATTTCAACGTGAAACTCGATCTATGAGTTAGAGAAATTAAAAAAAAAATCGCTATAGGTATAATAACACGTGTATTTCAGATATCATCTTTGGGATTGTTTGAGAGGGTGTTCGACGGCTCGTAAGGGGTTGCGGTATTTTTTGGGGGATGAAGAGTACCCTTATTTATCTTTCCTAAAAATTTTAACGTGAAACTCGATCTATGAGTTAGTGAAATTTAAAAAAAAAGCGCTATAGGTATAATAACCCGTGTATTTCAGATATCATCTTTGGGATTGTTTTTGAGGGTGTTCGACGGCTCGTAAGGGGTTGCGGTGTTTTTTGGGGGATGAAGAGTACCCTTATTTATCTTTCCTAAAAATTTTAACGTGAAACTCGATCTATGAGTTAGTGAAATTTAAAAAAAAAGCGCTATAGGTATAATAAAACGTGTATTTCAAATGCCATCTTTGGGGTAGTTTTTGAGGGTGTTAGACGGCTCGTAAGGGGTTGCGGTGTTTTTTGGGGAATGGAGAGTGTCCTTGTCTATCATTCCCAAAAATTTCAACGTGAAACTCGATCTATGAGTTAGTGAAATTTTAAAAAAAGGGCGCTATAGGTATAATAAAACGTGTATTTCAAATACCATCTTTGGGGTTGTTTTTGAGGGTGTTCGACGGCTCGTAAGGATGAAGAATACGCTTATCTATCATTCCTGAAAATTTCAACAAAAAACTCATTCTACGATTTGATTACGTTATTTTAAAGTGTAAATATAAAATTATTCCATTTTCGGGGTGCTGTAAATAGGTGCTAACTTCACATTTTTGGGTTCTGTAAAATTGGATCGGGTGCTAACTTCACATTTTTGGGTTCTGTAAAATTGGATCAGGTGCTAACTTCACATTTTTGGGTGCTGAAAATGGGTGCTATCTTCACACCGGTTACATTTTTGTCAGATAGTGGAGTAGGCTAGAACTAGTATATACATAATTCTAGAAGATATTATTTAGACTGCGTGTTGTGTAGTCTTAAATAATGTTTTTTAAAATTATATTTCCTAGTAAATGCCTTTGAACATAAATGACAAATAAATTGGTTTCTTCTACCGCAATCCTTGTATCGATAGTACGATAGTGACAATTTCTGACCATAGATTTTTCCACAAGACTTGCAATGCAATTTTCCTAAAATTAGTGATATCAGTGTCGGGAAAATGAGGGTAAAGGATACCTACATCAAAATGGAGATTCTGATTAGTTCAGTAGTGTTTTTCAGCAGTTTTTCTAGTTTTCTTTTATTTTTTTTTTGTCAAGTGAGTCCTTAAACAAAACAAAATATTTTTACAGAAAAAAATATTTACATCTTATTTTTTATTTTCACTTTACATATTTGTCTACGCACGTTTATTTTTATTTTTTCTATTTTTTATATTTTGTTAATTTTGCAAAATTCTATATGATATTTCAAATTATTGCATACAATTTTCTAATTGGGCTGCCTGCCGCCGACGAGCTGCGCAAGGAGATGTGCGCGACGAGACAGACAGTGTCGCCAACAAGATTTCTAGCTAACGGCACGTTGCAATTTTTCGGCATATTTTCAAGTGCAAAATTACGGTATTTTTTCGACCTAAAATCCTTACAAAACATTTCAAAAAACTCCTTATCAAGTGGTGAATGGGGTAGTAAAGGCAGAACAACAAGGCGTCCTATAGGGAGCTCCCTTTTCGAAGATAGAACCAGCATTCAAGGTGAGTCCCTTAAGATTATTGTATGCCTTTAAGTTTCCACAATTTCAATGAAATTTCATTTTTTTAATGATCGCGCGTTTGGAGGAAATACAGCCCAAAAATACAATTTTCAATTGACGTGCGTGGTCAATATTAAATTTCTATGAGGTAATAAAAAAAAACAAAAAGAAATAATACCTTAATTAAAAACACATTCACATCTTGTTCGCGATAGCACACCAAAGTGTCAATTTTAATAATATTTGTCAGTTAAGTACAAAATTTAAAAAGGTTTGAGCCAAACTAACTGACCCGCAGTGTTTCCTGCGTTTTTAATCTGGAACTAAGCTCGGTACGTGCAGGTGCCACCTTCCAAAGGTATTTCAATGCATCAGTGATATATGCCTTTTTAGGTTACCCCTTCTTTTAAATTTGTACAAACAAATTTCGCACTTAAACTTAGGATCCTTATTACATTCCCTTAAATGGTTGTAGTACCCTCCTGATTTTAGGACTTTGTAGCAAATTTTGCATTGCAATTGTTTATCTAAAAAAAAAAAATATTTTCTTACCTAATTTCTTATCTACATGAAAAACACTATTTTACCCTGTCCGTTCGCAGTTACCGTTGCGGACATTGCTAAAAAATTAACGCACCAAAAGCGATAACATTTAAGTTGTGCGGGAGCTGTAAGTGGTTAAGCAAGCAACTCTAGTTGATATAATTTTACAAGAAAACTACACAATTTGTTCAAAATAAGTTCGAAATATGTGTTTGTGATTAGTCTTAAGGTATGTTTTATAGCCCCGATGCATAGCCTTGGGTAATGCCAAGGCTATGCATCGGGGCTTAAATGGTTGTAGTACCCTCCTGATTTTAGGACTTTGTAGCAAATTTTGCATTGCAATTGTTTATCTAAAAAAAAAAAATATTTTCTTACCTAATTTCTTATCTACATGAAAAACACTATTTTACCCTGTCCGTTCGCAGTTACCGTTGCGGACATTGCTAAAAAATCAACGCACCAAAAGCGATAACACTTAAGTTGTGCGGGAGCTGTAAGTGGTTAAGCAAGCAACTCTAGTTGATATAATTTTACAAGAAAACTACACAATTTGTTCAAAATAAGTTCGAAATATGTGTTTGTGATTAGTCTTAAGGTATGTTTTATAGCCCCGATGCATAGCCTTGGGTAATGCCAAGGCTATGCATCGGGGCTTAAATGGTTGTAGTACCCTCCTGATTTTAGGACTTTGTAGCAAATTTTGCATTGCAATTGTTTATCTAAAAAAAAAAAATATTTTCTTACCTAATTTCTTATCTACATGAAAAACACTATTTTACCCTGTCCGTTCGCAGTTACCGTTGCGGACATTGCTAAAAAATCAACGCACCAAAAGCGATAACATTTAAGTTGTGCGGGAGCTGTAAGTGGTTAAGCAAGCAACTCTAGTTGATATAATTTTACAAGAAAACTACACAATTTGTTCAAAATAAGTTCGAAATATGTGTTTGTGATTAGTCTTAAGGTATGTTTTATAGCCCCGATGCATAGCCTTGGGTAATGCCAAGTGGAAAAAGCCCCCCCCCCTTTGACTTAGTTCAAACAAATTTTTTTTTAGTGAAATTAATTTTAATTTAAAAAAATGGATTTAAAGCATTTTGCTTGATCACTATTTTTATGAAATTTTGTCGGATTGGACGTCTCTGTCTTTTATGATCGATGCTAGTACTGCCTCGCTTTCTTTGGTTTCACACGTTCTTGTCAATATTCTCGGGATGTTTCGAAATTTCTTCGGCAAAATTCGCTGTGTGCGTTAGTTGTTAATTCTGATTATATATACGTATTTTTTTTATAGCAAAGAAGAAGACCGAATTAGGAGTGTAGGAGAAAGTTAACAATATAAAGTTTTGGTAAAGTGGTAAAACTAAATATTTCATCAGCTGTCTTAGTGGTACACTTATATTTGTTGATTGAAATTAACTCTGTGTTTCGGACTTCCATTGTCTATATTTTATTTATACACGACGTTTCGATCAGAGATTGTACTGATCGAAACGTCGTGTATAAATAAAATATAGACAATGGAAGTCCGAAACACAGAGTTAATTTCAAACACATCATTGTCTCAAACTTTCAAACATTTGTTGATTGATTTTCATATACTACAGTATTGCTTAAAAACAAATAAGCAAAGTATGGACGGGTAATTCAAACATATTGTAAAAAGAACAAACAGAGAATAATAGCGATTTTGAAATTAACTCTGTGTTTCGGACTTCCATTGTCTATATTTTATTTATACACGACGTTTCGATCAGTACAATCTCTGATCGTCTTCAGGTGCAAACTACAATCAATTCCTAAGGCTACGTACTTATATACTGTGAGAAATCACTCAACCTTGAAGTTTAAGAAGTTGGCTCCGCCCAAGGAGGGGCTTCCAAATATTTGGGATTTCAACACTTGGTTTATTGAAAATACCCTGATTCTGCCCAATAAAGGCAGCTTCAAGGAATTTTCGTTTCGTCCAGTGTGACTCCTTGTGCAAAACCTTTGCTTCTGCCCACTTCATTCGGTGTTGTTTTGACCATGCATGTTCGGCAATTCCTGATTTCGTGGTTTCACCTTTTTGGGTATTCGTCTGATGTTCCTTAAGCCTAACAGATAATGGTCTTTTAGTTTCGCCTATGTATGATTCACCACACTCAGAAGTAACTTGGTAAATGCATTCCTTATTTTGTTTGTTCTCCGGTTTTGTTTTACTAAGAAGGCTTCGAATTGTATTACTAGATTTAAAAGCTGTTTTAATATTAAAGTTTTTCGCTACTCTTCGCATTTTCTCTGATACTCCTTTAACGTATGGGATTGTAAGGAATGCATTTGCCTGGTTTTGGTCTTGTAATCTCTATCCTGTTTGTTGAAATTTAGAAATAGTATCTGTTATAAGTTTCAGGCTGTAACCATTCTGCTGCAAATCCTTCTTAGTATTTCTTATTTCGATTTCCAAGTCATGATAATTGTTACAAATTTGAACGGCTCTGTTATACAAAGTTTTGATTATGCCTCGTTTGGTTGTAGCAGAATGATTTGAACCTTGATTTAAATATTGTCCTGTGTGAGTGGGTTTACGATAGACTGTTGTTCTGATGTCGCTTTCTACTCGTGTGACAAGTACATCAAGAAAAGGAATTTGACAATTTTGCTCCAACTCCATTGTGAATTTAATGGTGGGTCTTACGTTATTTAGGTGGTGAAGAAATTCTGAAAGTTGTTGGTCCTTCCCGGTCCAGATAATAAAAGTATCATCAACATATCTCAGCCAGAGCTTAGGTTTATACTCCATGTAAATATTGGCCACCACTGGCGAAAGCGATGAACCCACTGACAGACCGTCATCCTGAGCATAAAACCTATCTTTCACTTGAAAATAAGAGTTTATTTCAAACACATCATTGTCTCAAACTTTCAAACAATAGCGTTTTTATCTACACTGACCACCACTTCAGTTTAAAGCATATCTCTCCGAGAACATTTAAAATTAATCCATATCCAAAACGGTAGGACAATAAAAAATATGGTGGGTTAATCATCAATCTTGGCAATACCAACATTGCTTTTGATCAAATTTTTTCTGTAGCACAGGCCGCCCTTGATAATATGAGCTTCGAAGGCGTGCTTGTGTCTGAATTGTTTTTGGTACCACCAGCACTGATATTGCGGTTCAACGTTACACTCCAGACGTAGATGTCGTTGCAAACAATTTTTGTATTTGTAGGACCTTTGGCACTGCGGACATCCCCATCTATTGTTTATATCTAAAATAAGCATGGGTAATAGTTTATCACCTTTTATCGCAAACCTATTTATGAGCAAATTTGAATCAGATATAAGTAAAGAATTTGAGTATTTCCCCAGAGTATGGTTCAGGTATGTAGACGATGTGTTTGCAGTATTCAACACTAAAGTAACTAGTGTTGAAAATTTTATGAAAAAAATAAATAACAAATTTCCCACTATTAAATTTACTTATGAAACATAGAACAACGGTACACTGCCATTTCTAGACACTTTAGTTATAAGAAATAAAAATAAATTGGACTTTGACCTATACAGAAAAGAAACGGCCACCAACAGGTATATTCCAAATTACTCTTTTCATTGCTTATAACATAAGCTTGCAAGTTTGCACTTTTTAACATATAGATTAGTAAATTTCCCCTTAAACAAAGAAAGATTTGAAGCAGAAAAGAATAGGATTAGGAATATAGCTGGCGAGAACGGTTACGACGAAGGCTTAATAAATAAGCTGATAAATAGACATTCTTTTCAAAAGACCTTTCGGAATTCTACCTTTTTCAGACAAAAAGATACCTGGGACTCAAAATTTGTATCAATTCCTTATAATCCTAATTATAGGGAAGGATTACACAAAGTATTTAATAACACCGGTCTTAAATTATTATATCAATCCGGTAACACAATAAGAAGCTTACTAGGAAATCCCAAGGATAAAACTACAGTTCTAGAAAAAAGTGGAATTTACGAAATTAGTTGCATGGATTGTGACAAAAAATATGTTGGCCAAACGAGACGCTCTATTCAAACACTTTTTAAAGAACACTTAGCACACTTAAAATACGGAAGAACAGAAAAGTCAAGTGTGGCCGAGCATGCTTTTGAAAACAATCATAGATTCACATTAGATAACCTAAAACTTCTAAAAAGTGTACCAAACAAAATACTTTTGAATGCATATGAAAGTATGGAAATCATTAAATCCAGAAATAGTTTAAATAAAGATAGAGGACCCATCCCGTTTAGTACACTTTATTCTTTGGTTGAGGGGAGATAGGATTAAAAATCGTGACGAATCACAAATTATTAGTCTTATCTCCGCCCACTAAAGGATTGTATATAAGATAGAGCGTAGATTAATTTAGTTCATTGTTTATCGTCTCCTGATGATGCTATCGTTTTTAGCGAAACGCCCGTCGAGTGCAAAAAAGTGTAGTTTTGGTTTGTGGAGAACAATCATAATTTTGTTTTAAAATAAGCAGTTATTACAAATTTATTTTCTTTCTATTCTATAGCTTTCAAAATAATATAATAGGTTACTCACCCTTAAACGCCCGATATATATTTAGTAAATTATACAATATTATGTTAAAAAAAATTGAAGGCCACAAAAACGGCATAGATTTGACAACACTGCTTTGCTGTTTTTGAGCCAATCTTTACCGGTTAGAATATCGGAAACGAGAAAATGGAATCTGTTGAAATTTGGCAGGAATGTTTATTTTTAAATTCCTCATAACCGTGTCCAGGCAGTTTTTTGCTGAACTCTCTCATTCCCGAAAATAAATAAACACGTCTAACAATAGTCAAAAATCTTACCTGGCTTTTTCTTTACCCTCGTCGATAGTACAGAAATATGTAACAACAATTTTTGGATTTTTTAATTTTTTGAAAACAATATACCAACTTTTGAAAAATCCTTTGGATACAGTTGTAGATTTTTATAAATCCTATTATCTGATAACAAAAAAGTATGGTTTTTTCTTTATAAGCGAGATTCTGCCGAAATTGTGAAACGCCAAGGTCACGTAATTTGGTAGGACCAGGGAAACTGAGTGAGTTCGATTGGAGTATTGGAATTCAGGTTCTGCATAGCCACTTGTCTAAGGCTGGACTTCCAGAAGCTTTTTTGCTGCGTGGATTTTGAAATTTTACTTTGTCTGTCAGGGAGTGACAGAACTATTGGCACCTTCACCAGAACTTGAATATAATTTAAAAAACATAAAATTTGCAATTGTAAGTTCATATATTATTGGCAGTTCAAACTTTTTACTTTCTGGGAAGATGTAAATTCAAATGATATTTAAAATAAAATTTCATTTAACATACAGAGCAAAGAAAAGCAAAAAGGAGCAAATGCTTTTCCTTTCCTTCTAAAACTTATTAGGAATATTTCTTGCCTAAAACCGACAGAGAAGCCCTGGAAGAATAAGAGTACTTTGAAATCTAAAACCATGTAAAATCCTGAGAAGATGTAGCTTTAAGTAAGGAGGAAAGGAAAATATTATAAAATTCATTCTTGTAATACTTATTATTATTTTGTTTTTCGATTGAATAAATGTTTTGCCTGTCCCCTTAATTTTTTTTCCGGTATATCCTTCAAAATGTGCAAAAAATTAAAGCTTTTTAAAATAAAAATGTTGAAATAACTTAAAGGTGACGTCATTATGGAATTCATCATATATAGCAACATAATTTGATAAAATTTAATATGGTGTATCAAATAGACAATTATTTAGTTAGTATATTACTATAACCGTTAAAATACAGTACATAATTTAAAGGTTTTTAACAATGAAATATATATACAGGGTGGGTGTTTTAAACGAAACGGTGCTTCTAGCGGGTTAGAATTTGGTTGAATAAAAAGATCCAAAAACACGTCAACTGAGATTTTTAATTTCCTTTAATCGTGCTATCTTGGATTTTTTTTTATGTCATTCTGTTTACGAGGTAAGGCAAAAAAATATATTTTTAAATAAGACACCTTGCATATTTTGCAATTTTTGAAATCTGCAAATAATTCTCTCTTCACCAATACTACACAGTATGATCTATCTTTTACGATAATCAAGATATTTTTATCTAAATCTGTATGGAAAACTTCGATATTCATTCAAATATCCCCCGTAAAACAGGGCATAGACAACAATTCCATGCAAGTTTAAATGCCCTCTATCATGCAATCCATAAGAGATAGAGTATTGATGTGTGGTATTGTCAAAAAGATATTTTTTTTTAGAATTCAAAAATGTCAAACAATACAGGGATTTAAAAAAGAAAAATATTTTTTTACCATACCTCGTAAACAGAACGACATAAAAAAATCCAAGATAGCACTATTAAAGAAAATTAAAAATCTCAGTTGACGTGCTTTTGGATTTTTTTATAAAACCAAATTCTAACCCGTTAGAAGCACTGTTTCGTTTAAAGAATCCACCCCGTATATACCACTTTAAGTTATAATTATTAAATTCTTATTCAGATTCTCTTGTACAGCAATATCTACAAAGACTTAAATATGCCATAATCAATTCTCGTGTGACGTTTTTGTAAACCTTTAGTACCTTCACCATATTGTCCCTACCAAGATGACCGTTGGCTAAATGAGTATAGTGTAGTATTTGAAAATAGTTTTCGGTGTGCGCGTCAGATAGCATCGGTCTTGATTTTGCCTTATTTTCTGGGAAACCTAATTTTTCTTTATCATCTTCTACGGCAACATCATACCTCCGCAAAAGAGGATAATCCGATTTTTCTTTTTTTATTTTACCATACTTAAGCATTTTGATTCTTGCAATTTTATGCATGTACTGTGCTGCGCTAAGGACAGTGGTTGTATGGTCTTTAGATGATAATATCTTTGTCATCTTTTCTGTGAACCGAATCTCTAACTCTGATTCAGAGTTTGGAAAGTCCAAAGAAAAGTTTTTTAACCTTGTTTTCGGTTGTTTCATTTACAGCTTGTAAAACGGTGTCTTCAAATTCACATTTGATTTCTGCAAAAAATGATCGTTATTATTAAGTAAACGTATACAAAGAAATAAAAGATTAATCTCACATGACTGCGGGCTTTGCGTCCCTCCTCTGATAAATAAATGAAGGACAGTCTTAAAAAATAACGTTTTTCAAGAAGGGTTTGCAATAAACGACAACGATATTAAAAAAAGCACATGCATAATCTATTGCATTGGAAGTTTAAATTGGCACGATAATGCCAATTATTATTAGCCATATGCGAATAAAACTATTTAATAAAAAGGCATTAACTGTACGTTTTGGGTTAGATTTTTTTCTAAGATTTAATAAATGTTTCGTTTCTTAAAAGGTGGTAGAGTAAAAATTCGTAATTTGTAAGTAACTAAAGAAAAGGTTCCAAATGTAACACCTACGTTCCCCTACTATTTAAAAAACATTTGAATCTTAAAAACTTGTCATAGAATGGATTTGAACCCTTCAACTTTGATTTACTAGAGTAATTTATGCAGAATATGCGGAAAGTTGGGTCAATTCAGTGTTTAACTAAAATCCCGTAGAAGTGCGCGAAGTTTTTATTGTACAACAATTTGCAAGATTATATTCTCGAACCCGAAGCTAATTTTCTTACCCTTTTTAAGGTTTTGTGTATTTTTTCAAATTTTATATATTGCTGATCAAATTCAGCCTTTAAAATTTCTCCATCGTAAATTTGACGCAGGTCGGTATTCTCTTCCATTGCCCTTCTCTTGCATTTGTCAAGAAATATCTCATAGTTTTTTTTCGTATCTGAAATGCAGCTGTGTTCTTCGGCTTTTCTTATTACCATAAGGGATGGATCGGTCACAACCTTTCCTAAGCAATCCATAAAACTTTTTGATTTTGTGCAACCCCACAGTATTGAACCAGTGAACCAACTCTAAAACTAAATAATTATATTTTTTAAAGATAAATGTAACAATTTGTAAATAAAATATTACTACTCAATCATACTTGAAAATTGTAATTTAACTATATAAGTATTCCAAATTAAAGAGGGGTGGTAAGGTATGTTTCAAAGCCAAAATAAAATAAACAGAGACAGTTTTATCAAGACGCATTTTAACCCAAGCAACATTTTTAGTTCAGTAAACCAGATCTAAAGAAATCCTTAATTAGGTAAAGTGTACCTCTTTTTTACTTTTTAAGAATTCCTCAGAAGCAGCACTACTATACTAATCCAAAATAGTACAAATACTGCCTAATTTAGATTGAGGGACTAATTTGAAGCTTAATGTGGCTTTTTTACCAATTAGTTTGCCTTAATAGTTAGACACTCCTTGGATATCCAGGTAGTCACAAATTACCTATTTTGAGTTAGTTAGCTTTTAATATAAGAAATAAGTCAAATCTGTATTAACAGGTCAAACATCGATCGGTCTTCATATTTTTTCATATGTCTGTTTCAGTAATTTGGTAAATTTGAAAGTTAAATATGTTCTTTTAATTTTTGACTTATTTGTTTATATGGACCCCCTAAAGCGCTTTTATATAAGGACGGCTTAAAAATTTTGTCGCATAAACACCACCAAAAACCGCTTTAAGAATTTATTTTAAAGCAATTTAAGAAAGCGGTTTTTCTCTTTAAAACGGACCTTAGGGTGGGTATAAACACTTTAAAAATGCTTTATAAAAATGAAAGTTTTCTGAGCGTGTAATAACCATAACATGCGAGTTAGTGTGCTATACTTTACTTACGACCAATGAAAATGTCATCATAAATATCAGAAATTATTAAAAATATCAAACACAAACACTCTTAAGTCACCAACCTTCATAACCTGAAGTTTCAATGACATTCTATCTAAAATGTCAAAACAAATAAGGTTACTAAGGGACTTTTGATTTATTCGTATTCAAGCGAAAGTTTTTGTCTTATTTATAGAAAAGACAGAACTAAAGGCAATATTCCACGTGAACGTTTGCGTGTTTTGCTAACTTAGTTAGCAAAATACGCGCGGACAGTTAAAAACATAAAGTTTTGATAAAGTGGTAAAACGTTTAAGAATCAATGATTTACAACAAAGCAAGGTTCCAGTCTCCTTAGTTTTAAACTTAAATATTTAAAACAATAGAGTTTTCGTATTTAATGCACATATATTTCAAAATCACACCCTCTAAATTGATAATTATTCAATGAAAATCACGTATTTTTGAAAAAGTAGACGAGGGAAACATTTTTTAACAAACGAACAACAAGGAACATAAATACTAAAAATTACAAAATATTTCCATGACTTGCATCAAGAGGATTTTTTTTGGATTTTCACTGTGTTTATTTACAATATTATTCTTTACTTACTATTATTTATGTCATATCATGCCTGCTATAAAAATAAAAAAGGATGAGAAATCGCGTTTTTAATTATTGTGATATATTCGTTAAATTCTTTTTTATTACATTTCTTCTAAAGCACAGACCACCCTTGATAATGTGTGCTTCAAATGTGTGCTTGTGCCTGAATTGTTTATGACACCACCAGCAGTGATATTGCGGTTCAACGTTACATTCCAGCCGTAGATGTCGGTGCAAGTGACTTTTGTTTTTGTAAGACCTTTGACATTGCGGACAACCAAATCTATTATTTGAATCTAAAATAAGCCATTATTAGAAATATATTTTCTTATTGATATTCAAATTCTTAATAGATAATAAAGTTGTTCATACGAAGGCCCGGTCGAGCCCTGCTAATTTCGACTTCGTCGCTAACTTGTCGTTTAATGGCTCTGCCTCCTTTCGAAACAATATGTCACCAGTGCGTCTATTCTTGAATCGAGAGAAAATTTGCTGCCAGGTAGTCAAATTCTTCCGCTACTATGCATCTCGTTGGTCCAAATCTTCGGTTTAAATCGGATTATCTCACTTTCGCCCTATATTGATCGAAATTAATTCTCACGAGAATTACTTTTGATCAATATCGGGCAAAAGTTACAGAAACCTATTTAAGCCGAAGAATTTTGACTCCGTGGTTTATACAACTGCTATATACTACCGAATATTCTACAGATAAATATACGCTTACAATGTATAGAAATTTCCTGGGATGGGTGTTGATTTATTTATGCTTAAATTAGTTTTAACCTAAAATTAGTTTTTAGTAATTTAATAGTAACTTTGTCATTTCAGGATCGGAGTTTGGAGTTAATCTTAAAATATTCTTACGACAAAACAGAAACTTAACACGTTAAATGCAGTAAATCTGTATTATAGCACCATCTTTTAGCTTTAATTTGGTGGTAACAAAATTTACAAATAGCAATTTTATCAAAAATAAATCATATCAAATCTTTCTTAGATCGGACCTGAAATTTTATTTTTATTATAAAATTCCATAAATTTATGTCAAACAATTTAGTTATAGTTTTTTTGTAATTTACGGTTTTTGATAAAAATAAACTAAAAAATATTAGTCCGTATGTAAATCTTAAGGAATTGAATCCATGGAGGAGAGGAAAAGCCAATTTTTCAAACCTACGTAAATAATTATCTATAGTTTGAATTCAATAAAATGAAAAATAGAGCCCTAGGCCCTAAGCGAATGTTGCCTTGGTCTTCTATTTAACTATATTCGATACTACTATACATGTCACGGCTTCAGTGGTCTTCCTCTTTTATTTTGGATATATCCATTAGCAGTTTGACACAGTTTTTGTAGACAAGGTGCCGACCCAGAAGCTTTTTGGAACTGTATATGTTATTGCATAGTAAACAGCCATATCGTACATAGGGGTGGTTGAATAATTGGAGACGGACACATTCCTCAAAATCTGCAGCATAAAAAACGACTCCTAAAATTTATCAATTGTTAAAATTCTTACCACAAAAGTTGAAAATGCAAATTTTTAGATTTTTTTGATTCGTAGTTTTTTTTTTTAATTTTTCAAAATAAAAAAGTCAGCATTTTGACCTTAACAAGAATGTACAAAACTAGCAATATCTCGAGAACCACTTACACTAGGAAAGTAATAAATGGCTCATTTTAAAGTCATTTTGAAGCTCTTTTTTATGAAATATCACAACATAATTTTAACAAAAAAAAAATTGAAAATAAAAAATTGAAAAAAAAAATTGAAAAATTCAAAAAGGCCATTTTTAATTTTTTTGAAAAAAATATATAATTTTGGTCAAAGTGTTACTTAATTATCCACAAAATTTTATGATGGAGAAATGATGGGTTCAATGTCAAAAAAAATATCAAAAATATTAAGTACATTAAAAATCATGCATTTAAAAAAAAAACATATTTTAGGAGCACCAATAGTGCACTGGATATTAAAATAAATAAATTTGTTGGATGGATACAGGTTTTAAAAAATACCCAGAGGCTTTATCTACAAATTATTTTATTTTAAACTCGCAAAAGAAATAAACAAACTTTTCTACTTCGTTGATAAAAATTAGACAGAAAACACTAAGACTAACTATATACCTTAAATTTATTTTTTTAACTTTCTTTTAAGAATTTCTGATGAATCTGACATTTCTTTTTTGCTGACATTGTAAGTTCTGCCAGTAGCAGTGTTGGGTTCAACTTTTTTTATAAGACTTTCTGGTTTAATAATTAAAATATCTTGAGGTGTTGGGTAAAAAAATGATGAGGCAGGTCCTCGTGGATGAAGAAAGCTTACTTTCAGTTCTCCGCTCTCATTATTTTTCCCCAAGACACAAGCCAGCCACCAAGCACTGTCATATTCTACAGTGACAAACCCTGACTCGATATTTTGCAAAATAATGCTTCCACCTTTAAAAAGATTATGTGTTTCGACCTCTAAGCATGTAGAAAACTGTTTTGCCAAAAACGTGCTTTCTGTAAGAGGAATTACAGCATGAATTTTTTGTGTCCCCGGTATTGTTAAGACTTCCGCAAATCTTTTATTCAAAATTATTTCATGATTTGTATAATCTGCTTCTGTGCAATATTTAAAATCAATGCCAGATATGTTTTCTTCACACCAAGTAAACAATTGTAGAGGTGTCATTATTTGATTGTCATAGGGCCTCTGCAAACTGGCTTTGGCAGCAAGTCTTTTAACAGTTCCTCCCAAGCCATCGCAGGCACTTTTGCCATGCGAGGTGGCAAAATAATGCCACTCTGCTTCAACACCAAAATCTTTTTTATGCAGGCATATATTCAGAAAATTCTTTTTGTTTTTGTACTGCGCAGCACATCCATCCGAAAAATAAAAAATTTTGTTAAGTCCTGGTATTTTGATTTTTAAATCAGGCATTAATTTTTTTAAAAATAAATGAAATGCAATTGTATTATGTGTCAAGCTGTCCGAAATAAACACATAATTCAGGTTGTGCAGTTTACCATCACTTAGAAAATAAATGGCAGAAGGGTGGAGGGTTGCCTGGCTGTTATTCCAATGATAAGACTGGACTTCATCTTGCATAACAAAGGAATAATTTTCCGCAAAGTCGCAAGTGATCAAAGACTCTCCAGGTTTAAGGTTAATTTTTATTTCATTGTATCTATCTTTTTGCATTTTTGCAATAAAAGAATGTGATTTAAGTTTTACAAGATCATCAGTAAGTTCCTGGACAAAATCATCACTTTTCTTAACAACGGTTTCCATAGTACACCTATCTACTGAGACCCACTTTTTAAATGAGACCTCATCAATTAATTCTTCCTCAAATTTTTCTATTAACGTATTTTTAAACTGTTCTACTCCAGGACATTGCTTGCATCTATTGCTTAAAAACAGTCCACTGAAGGTGGATTACACATTAGTTTATAAAGGCAATCATGATAAGATATTGCAAGAGGCCTGTTATTTTCATCATATAGCTTATTTAATTTGGAGCCATTGAGCATTAGTTTTATATTTTGATGTATAGTACATACACATACAGTATGAGTCCCACTTTTTCCTGCCAGTATACAGTTTTTAAGTCGCAGTTCACAAAATTTTGAAAACCCAATTTTTTCATTGGGGTACTCAGTTTTAAACAATGCATAAATTTCTTTTAAATTAGCTAAAATATTGAGAAACTCCAAATTCTTCTTCAATCTTCTTTCTACTCCAACTTTGAGGTAAACATGATAAAACTAGTATTTTCTCACTCCTCTTTTCGGTTTTTAAAAATTTGTCCTTTAACTGCTTAATCATTTCACTTTCGTCACTCTGGCATTCCTTTACTAGCGTTGAATCTGATTCCTTTGTAAATGCTTTCGCAATTGTATGCTGTACAATATCAATTTTTTCTTTGTATACAATTTTTCTTTTAATCGGCGACACACCAAGAAGCTCCAATGACTTGTTTAAAAGAGTAAATGATTCAGCAGGATCTTGAAAATCTGGATCATTTTCTGGAACTTGACTGGGTCTAAAAAAATTTAAAAAGTTAATTTTTTATAAGAACTTAAAAAGGGGGTAACAGCTGACCCAAAATGTGTACATAATGCCAAGAAATTTGTACATAATGTCTGTATTCTCAAAATGCCATGCAAAATAATGCCATGCAAAATAATGCCATGAGATTTTTCCACTCCGTACTTGACGCAATTGGTTTAGTTTATTAATTTTATATTAAAAAATACTATTTGTTACTTACCCTGCCTCATCTTCTTCAGATGCCTTAAACTCCTTTGAAAGCTTTAGTCTACAACCATCACAGATTTTCATTCCCATTTTAAAATTTTTGTAACTGCACATCCACTTGGTCACATTTCTTAATTTCCCAAAATGCTTGATTTTTAACTCTAGTGGATCACAGCAATTTACTTTATATTTAGTCCATCCACTTGCCTCACCCATAGTTGAAACTTTTAAAATTACACAGAGATGACTTCTGATAAACCTTCAGTCGAACTATTATGTATCGATTATTTGGAGCTGTATCAGGAAGATACTTGCCAAAAATTTAAAATCAATTTATGCAGGAATTTTCATGTCAGCAAATCCCCACAATGTACCTAAACAGACCAATAAAATGAAGGAGGTGTGTCCTTTATGTTAAACAGGAATAAACAGGCAGTATTTCACAAAAGTATTGGCAGGTTTATACAGGCATATTTTTCTAAGAATTGGAACATCCAATAGTACGTCTCCGGTGGAAAAGAGGTGTTGTAAGTAAATATTACAATGGGGGGCAATGTTAATCTGATTACTGATACAGAATGAAACGTAGGATATAATTTTTTATTAAATAAAATATTGTTAAATATTTTTATAATATCGCTTTAAACCCCATTATATTCTTCTAATTACCAAAATGCATTGTCTATTTATAGGCGATTTTTCATGCATGTGACATTTTTAATAAATTTTTTCACATTGAACCCATGATTTGTCCATCTCAAAATTTTGTGAATAGTTTAATAACACTTTAAAGAAAATAATATAATTTTTTGAAAAAAATTAAAAATGGCCTTTTTGAAATTTTTCAAAAAAAAAAATCAAAAATTTTTTTTTTTATTTTTTTTTTCAATATATGTTATGCAATATTCTCATATGAAAGGTCTTTATAAGAGCTTGAAAATGAACCTTCACCTACTTTTCTATTATAAGTGGTTCTTTGGATATTCCTAATTTTGTGCGCACATGTTAAGGACAAATAAGTGACTTTTTCGATTTTCAAAAATTAATTCAAAATAAACAACTGGTCAAAAAAGTCTGAAATTTTGGATTTTCCAGTTTTTTGGTAGGAAAAACATGTATACTAAAAATCATCAACATCGGAGATGGTGTGGTAAAATACCCTGGTTGACTTGATATGGACTGACCCATTCCGTTTATAAATTTCCATCCATATCCTTCTGTTGGTCGTTTAATTTTTTGACATTGTGTGCAAATTATAACGAAAATAAGTTTTTCACAACCCTGGTAAATATATTAATAAAGGCCAGTAAAACCTGTAAAAAATAGAAATTAAGCAATCATTAGAGTGACATAAGCTATATGGCTAAATGCTTTAATCAGTGTTCTCGACATTTTTTGTCTCGTTAATTTATGACAAAAACCCCTTATTTTTTTAGTTATATCAAAAAAACTAAAAAATGTGCAAACATTCAAGAGGGAGGCTACATTTTGACAATTTTGTCCATGGAAGAGGGTTCAGGACTTTTAGTCTAGTCCCATCTTTACGTTTTTTAGTTACTAATACACCCCCCAGAATTTCCGTGTAACATTGCTCACATCCTATATTATACGGAGAGGCTATTTTATGAATTTTATTTTTCCGACCACTCTGAGTGAAAAAATATCTCACTAAAAATTGAGTGAAAGTCACCCAAAATAGTGTAAGGTAAATCAGGATTGTGTGAAAAGTTTATGAGATTTGTCTTCTTCTTGCTCTCTTCGACTGTTGGCTATTCTCAGCGCGATCTGTACCCTGTCCACTGCTTTTCGGAAAAGTGTCGTAGTGCTACACCATACCATTATCTAAGATTTTTAAGCCATGATATACGTCTACGACCCGAACCTCTTCTGCCTTCAATTTCTTCTTCGAAGCCATAATATTAGATGCTAAAAACATAACACTGAAGCACACGAATTCGGAGAGTTGTATTAAGATCGCGAGTACACAACACTGAATTCATTTTGGTGAAAGATGATATGACCTGTTTAATTCTTGCACGAACTTCTTGCAGGTTGTCGCAGTTCTCATTGAGGAGGCAACCCAATTATTTGTATGAATCCACGCGTTCGACCTGCTGCCAGTTTAAATCTAATATGACCATCTATCTTGTTTTCCCAAAATTTAAGTTAAGCCCGAATTACGAACTTTTGGCAGCAATTTAATTCAAGAACTCTTGCGTCATCGGCATATCGTAGTAGAGTTTATGGTCAGACCCTCGTCGCAGTTATGAAGTGCATTGATTTTGTTACTATAGTTATTAAACAAGAGCAGAGATAACATACAACTTTGGCGCACACCTCTTTTTATTTGGACCACTTCGTAGAATTGGACCTTTATTTGAGCAGTCTGATTCCAGCACAGATTAGCCATTATCTTTAGTACTCGATCATCCGTTGGACTCGATAAAACGCTCTCTCATAATCTAACAAATCCTTAAGGGGCCAAGCAGCCGTGTATAAGACGCAGACAAACGGAAAAGCACATTAGGCAGAAAAGGATGGGCATGGGGCGATGTTGTCACTACATCTTACACGTAGTAAAACCATTCCAGGTTGTTGTTTTCTAATGTTTTCCATTTTCATACCTTTAGGACTGGAATAAAAATTGTTTTTGCTTGACTTTAATACCAAACTGATGAAAGATATCATAAAAAAAATATTTTTCGGCTTTTCATTTAGTAACCATTGTCCTTACGCACTGTTTACAGGCTGGGGACTGAGATACATGCAAATGCCTAACCTAAAGCGTTCATACACGGCCGGAGAAATCGACTGAGATATTTCCGTAGAAACTTTATCAAGCAAATAGGACGGGTTGACGCCTTCGAACGTCCAACCCGGGTTTTGCACTTTGATTCGAAATCAAAAAGGAGGAACAGTCAGATGTGGGGCCGTGCACAAATTACGTAACGGTGATTTTACCAATTTTTGACCCCCTCCCTATGTAATGTTTTGTAACGGTTTGGCACGCCACTCCCCTAATATTACGTAACAATTTCAAGACCACTACCCCCCCCCCCCCAAAAAAAAAAACTTTTCACTTATTTTCATTTCAAATTTTCGTAGTTTCACACACTACGTAACGTTTTGTAACCCCCCTCCCCCCCTATGACCATTACGTAATTTGTGCACGGCCTCTGTAGTCCCAGTGGAGGAGGGCGAGAAAATTGATATTTTTTTCTTAAAAATTATACTCTTTAGACCTATTTCTTTGCGTTCCCGAAATTACATAATTTTTGAAAAAAAAATTGTAAGCGGCGCCATTTTTATTTCGTGCCTTGTTTTTCTAACATTTTTGCGTTCGGCTAATTTAATTGAAAAATTTTTGCCTGCGGCGCCCTTTATCTTCTCACTCGAAACCAAGATCCCCCGTTTTAGGAAAACTGATCTCGTCTATGTTTCTAAATTTTTTCGAATAAAAGTAGAGTATGACCATGGGGGAAATAATTTTTTTCTACGGTATGACGAAAATTTCGAGAAAGTTGAAGAAAAAAATAAAAAAAGTGGTAGAGCTCAAGTTTTTCGTAAAAAAAACGTTTTTTGTAAAGAAACAGAGCAAAATGAATCTTTTCACCCCTTTTTCGTTGTTACAAATATTGGCAGCCCCTTATTTTTCGCTTTTACCCTCCCGCTAGTTTTGAAGAATTGGTTCGCTACATGTTTCGAGATCATGTCATAAAACACCTCGAAAATATCAAATGTAGTGTAGGGCCAGCTTTATTTAAAATAAATAATATCGCAAGCAAAAAAGTCTGCTGATATCTTTGGCTGCTAGTGCTAGCTGCATGGTTTGGCCGTTTCCGGATAGATGTCACTAGTAGAACAGAATGGAAAGAAATTTAATTAAAAGCGAAGATATTTCTTTCTAATGTTAACAACCTCCCGAGTTTATCGCTCAGTATCGTAAATAATGGACCCTGCCGCCTCCTTTAAGCAAGAAAAAGCTGTGGTTTGGACCTGAAAACATCTAATTTTTAATTATCTCATGGTGTGGCCGCCATCTAGCGGAATTTGCAGACATCTTGTCAACGGTTATTATTGCAACTATGATTTATGCTCACAATGAAAGAGTGGCGACAATTTTTTCTCATGAAAGCAGTCCGGAAATAATAACAAACTGGCACCATTGCTCAATATACCTGTTTCTTTTGTGCGCGCAGAACTTTCTATGCCATTTCTGTTTGATTTATTGAAATCCTATCCCTAAGGAAAATCTTAGGATCCCTGGACTAGGACTGACACATCCCTAGACCGCCGAACTAAGACTCTCTTGTCCCGAACCCACCACGAAATCCAAACTGCGTGTCGCTGGATAATCTTTAAAAATATTTTTAACATATGGCTCATTAGGCTGAATTATTCGTGGCCCTGTTTTAATTAAATTTTTTGTCAAAACGAGTCCACGAAATATTGAGTAAAGTTTTTGGATATTTAAACTGAGTTTTCTGAACACCATTGACAAAATGTTTAAACTTGTCAATGTTATAAACTTTTCACACAATCCTGAATTCCCTTACAATATTTTGAGTGACTTTAACATAATTTTTAGTGAGATATTTTTCACTGAAAGGCCTTTGAGTGAATCAAAATTTCCATTTTTATTGTATAAAAAGAGTTAACTGGTTTTTTAGTTGAGAAGGTGTTGGTCAGATTGTTATGTTCTAAACATTAAACACAATTACTCAGTAGTAACAAAAGTGACACTGCGATCATTCCTTAATTCCATCTTTTACAGGTTTGAGGGCCAGTTTCTCAATAGCGAGTTGGCGTTAATTCAAGCAACATAACCTTGTAAAAATTTTTAAAAAGCGGGTTAAAATTAACTCCAGGGTAACCAAGGCTTCCAGGTAAGGGTAAGGGTAAGTAAAAACAGCAAAAAAAAACTGGGATTTATAGCCCGAGTTAATTTAACCCTCTGGTAACCCGCTATTGAGAAACCGGCCCTTACTGGCCTTTAATAATATATTTACATCTAAGATCATCTTAGGCGGTTATTCCCTTAAACAACAATTTATGCACTGCAGGCAATGTTGTTTTAAACTGTAGCTTCTGGTAAATGTTTTCCCCGGACAACACAGACACGTGTGTTTTCTAGTTCCACCACAATCTTGTATCCTGTGAGCTTTTAACGTGTTTTTGTTTTTATAGTGCTTGCCACAATTGCCGCACCGCAAACCTAAAATTGATAATAATTGAAACAACTTCAAATGATTTGAGCCATCTAATAAAATTTATAAGATGTAACTTTGCAAAGCCTGTATTTATACGCCCGCAATCTGTTATGTGGACATTGCAGTTTAAAATTGTATAATATTTGCTTCGGCAACAAAAGTGCAAGTGCTTTTTAGACTTACCACAATCTTGTATTCAGTAAGCTATTATACCTAGTAGTTTTTACAACTACACAAAAAAAATACTTACTTTTATAAAATATATAGTTCACTCAAGAAATAAGTTGTCTATATACAGGGTTCCTAAGCAAATCCTTAGGAGGCCAAGCAGCCGTGTATAAGACGCAGACAAACGGAAATGCACATTAGGCAGAAAAGGATGGGCATGGGGCGATGTTGTCACTACATCTTACACGTAGTAAATCCATTCCAGGCTGTTATTTTCTAATGTTTTCCATTTTCATACCTTTAGGACTGGAATAAAAATTGTTTTTGCCCGACTTTAATACCAAACTGATGAAAGATATCGTAAAAAAAATTTTTTTTAGGCTTTTCATTTTGTAACTGTTTACAGGATGGGGACTGAGATACATGCAAATGCCTAACCTAAAGCGTTCATACACGGCCGGAGAAATCAACTGAGATATTTCCGTAGAAACTTTATCAAGCATATAGGACGGGTTGACGCCTTCGAACGTCCAACCCGAGTTTTGCACTTTGATTCGAAATCAAAAAGGAGGAACAGTCAGATGTGGGGCCGCGCACAAATTACGTAACGGTGATTTTACCAATTTTTGACCCCCTCCCTATGTAATGTTTTGTAACGGTTTGGCACGCCACTCCCCTAATATTACGTAACGATTTCAAGACCACTACCCCCCCCCCCAAAAAAAAAAAACTTTTTACTTATTTTCATTCCAAATTTTCTTAGTTTCACAAAAATGCAAACGCTGTCGAAAACCCCCCTCCCCCCTATCACCATTACGTAATTTGTGCACGGCCCCTGTAGTCCCATTGGAGGAAGGCGAGAAAATTGATATTTTTTTCTTAAAAATTATACTCTTTAGACCTATTTCTTTGCGTTCCCGAAATTACGTAATTTTTGAAAAAAAATTGTAAGCGGCACCATTTTTATTTCGTGCTTTGTTTTTCTAACATTTTTGCGTTCGGCTAATTTAATTGAAAAAATTTTGCCTGCGGCGCCCTTTATCTTTTCACTCGAAACCAAGATCCCCCGTTTTAGGAAAACTGATCCCGTCTCTGTTTCTAATTTTTTTCGAATAAAGGTAGAGTATGACCATGGGGGAAATAATTTTTTTCTAGGGTATGACGAAAATGTCGAGAAAGTTGAAGAAAAAAATAAAAAAAGTGGCAGAGCTCAAGTTTTTCGTAAAAAAAAGTTTTTTGTAAAGAAACAAAGCAAAATAAATCTTTTCACCCCTTTTTGGGTGTTACAAATATTGGCAGCCCCTTATTTTTCGCTTTTACCCTCCCGCTAGTTTTGAAGAATTGGTTCGCTACATGTTTCGAGATCATGTCATAAAACACCTCGAAAATATCAAATGTAGTGTAGCTTTATTTAAAATCAATAATATCGCAAGCAAGAAGCTCTGCAGGAAAAACAGCGCCGTTTATTTATTTCTTTGGCTGCTAGTGCTAGCTGCATGGTTTGGCCTTTTCCGGATAGATGTCACTAGTAGAACAGAATGGAAAGAAATTTAATTAAAAGCGAAGATATTTCTTTCTAATGTTAACAACCTCACGAGTTTATCGCTCAGTATCGTAAATAATGGACCCTGCCGCCTCCTTTAAGCAAGAAAAAGCTGTGGTTTGGACCTGAAAATATCTAATTTTTAATTAGATTAGATGTTCAAATCTATCCCCTTCTTGAGCCTCACAATATCCCAATCTATTTTAAAACTCTTGGCGCGTAGCAGCCAACATTTTAAGGGTGATAGAGTTGCCCGCCTCCAAAATTTTCGCCCTCAACTCCTGTATAGTCGTAGGCCGTAAGTGAGGGTGTTGGAAAATTTTGTCGTGCCAACAACCCCATAGGAAAAAGTCATTTGGCGCAAGATCTGGTGATCGAGGAGGCCATCGGATATTTTCATACGTGGAAATAAGTCTATTACCAAATACCTGGCGAAGGTAATTTGTAGCCTGGCGTGAATTGTGGGATGAACAGCCATCGTGCTGAAACCACAATTCGTCCAAATTTATGTTGAGTTCCCTCAACCGTAGTAAAACCTGGTGTTGGAGAAGATCAACATATTTTTGGCTATTCAAGTTCCCTTCAATGAAAAAGGGTCCAATAATGTGATCCCCGACAATACCGCTCCAAATAGGAGAGGATGTTGCGTTCTAACACTTGCGTGCAGATGTTTATTTTCGCGGGACCAATAGCGGCTATTTTGTGGATTGTGAGAGCTATGAAGTTCAAATGTCTTCTCGTCACTAAACAAAACTTTTGATAGGAAATTTTCGTTCCTGTCACATTTATCCCTCATAACCTCACAATATTCTAACCGGCGAAAATAATCACCTGGTTGCAATTCCTGCGACTTCCCAATCTTAAACGACTTGTAGCCGTATTTTTTTAGGATCCATTGGCATGTACTGTTGGGAATATCCAGTGCCTCCGCAATCGGTTTCGTCGAACATGGTTCATGTGCCTCAACGTAAGCGCATACCATTTCGTCTCGTTTCACCCTGTGTGGAAGAACGGGATGCTCTGGTATTTCGCCGTCATGGTAACACTTTCTACAACCATTTATGCACCCGTACCTTTCAAAACGATGATAAATGTTGTAGACAGTTTGAGCCACAGGAACCGGTCGATCTGGAAACGCAAAAACAAAAAGCCCAATGACCTCGTCCGCACTGTCACATTTTATGTAGTTCTTAATAATAAAAATATTTTCTTCTCGAGTATACGGCATTTTAAAAACACAAAATTTACGAAACTGAAGCGACTCGAAAGGAAATAAAAATGCAATGCCTGTGAATCCCAGTTTTTCCTCGATCATCTCATGGTGTGGCCGCCATCTAGCGGAATTTGCAGAC
Source organism: Oxystoma pomonae (assembly GCA_963921995.1). Lineage (NCBI taxonomy): Eukaryota > Metazoa > Arthropoda > Insecta > Coleoptera > Brentidae > Oxystoma > Oxystoma pomonae. The sequence continues at coordinate 81,076,080 of OY998170.1, forward strand.
ATCTTGTCAACGGTTATTATTGCAACTATGATTTATGCTCACAATGAAAGAGTGGTGACAATTTTTTCTCATGAAAGCAGTCCGGAGATAATAACAAACTGGCACCATTACTCAATAGATCTGATTCTTTTGTGCGCGCAGAACTTTCTATGCCATTTCCGTTTGATTTATTGAAATCCTATCCCTAAGGAAAATCTTAGGAACCCTGTATAAAAACCTACTAAAGAAAAAGATAAGTCAAAAATTGTTTATCTTCATTTAGTTCAACTATTAAGGCTTTTTTGTTGACGCACGCTACACAACTTTCAAAAAAAATAAAATTAGTCAAATAATTTACTTTTTTTATAAAATCGTCGCGAAAGAGAGATTTTAATACAATAATTTATTTTTCATTTAGAAAGTAAGGTAAAGCTAATGTTTTCTTTTAATATGAGCCATAAGGTTTCCTTTTAAGCTAAACCTCTTATTGCAATAGAAGCAACCAAATTGCCGTTCTACTCCACATTCATATTTTAAGTGCTTGTTAAGGTCCTTTTTCATTTTGTAACTTCTTGTGCATTGCGGACAGGAAACTCTGACTTCTAAAATGTAGGTATCAATTTTAGTAAAATTTAATAAGTAAAAAACGTGCAGGTTATTGGTTTTAGTTTTATTTTCGTGTATGACTTTTTGTTGTTAGTCCTCTTCTTTCCTGGGCACTGAAAATTAAAATGTAAAAACTAAAACTTTATTTTTATAGTTTTATGGTCGTGCATTGAGTGCGCCCAATTTCTAGAAGTTTGAATAATAAAAACGCATATGCCAATTCTACAACCGTTTTGATCATTTTCGTCTAAAAAACTTCCTTCATCCCAAAGTGATATTTATTTGACGAAAATAAGTAGGCCTGTGTTTATTACACAAAAATATGTATTAAAAGTCAGAAAATATTTTCCTACTTAATCTCTATTTAGCCATGCAAAAGTTTTACAACTAAATCAAATTTACGTAAAAGTAAACAATACGCCCAAGCCACATATTGCATAAGAATAGCACTAGACATGCCTCAAATCATAATGTCATACCAAATTTACTAAAGGCAAATTGTCAAAGAAATATTATTTGCACTGCTCCAAAAATATGTAATATTTTGCCCACGGAACTAAGAAATCAAACGTATAAAAAAACTAAAAATAAAGTTCATTATTGGATTTTGAATAACTTGATTTGTAAATTATTTACTTATTTTATTATTGTTAAGTTGGCATTTGTGCTCTTATCTAGTGTTAATTATTTTATATAAAAAATAGGAGGGCACGCACAGTCTCTTGTTTTTATTTTTTTCTTATTTATTCATTTGATTATCAAAAAGCTCTAACTGTACAATTATTGTAACGATTTTTAATAAGTTTGATTTGATTTATATAACATTTAAAAAAAACCTTAACTGCTTCAACCCAAAGTACACTTTTTAGTTAGTTGAACCTGTTCTAGATGAAGGCCCTAAAAGTAAGTTCCCTTGGTGGGAAATCTCCATGTATTTAAGAATCTTTGTGATATCTTTCGATGTGTTTTTTAACGGCATAGTTTCTGTGGGATCCATATGGGCAAATGTGACATTTGTATCGTGGTTCTTTTCCGCATTCGTAGTTCCAGTGTCGATTAAGGTCTCTCGGATATTTGTAGCACGCCAAACAGGTTGGGCAGAAATGGAATAAAAAAATAGATCTTTGTAAGGCACGTAGTAAACTAAACAAGAATAGCACTCACACTCAAGTCTCTTTGGCCTGTTATTTAAAGCTTTTGAAAGTAGAGTAACATAGGTGAGCAAGGGAGCCGAAAGGACCAAAATCCAGAGGGGAGCAGGGGAAAAGCTTCGGGAGACCGTGCATGAGATGGTGCTCGCACTTCCCAAAATTAATAATAGAGACATAAAGCTATTTGTAACTCATCGCGGTATTATACGTATCCGCATCTAGCGAGAACCAAGCACATTGATTGGTCAGAAACTTGTGGCACGTTCGAAAAGAGCAGATATATGCTAATCTAAGGTGTTCTTGAACGCGATAGGTGTTGAGATGGGTTAGGTATCACGTATCGTATCTCAGCACCTATTGTGTTTAGAAATACCTTAAATTAGCATATATATATACCGCGATGAGTTACAAATAGCTTTATGTCTCTAATAAAACCATGTGTGTGCCTTATTTATTTCTGTGCAAGATTTTATGTAGTAAGATGGAAATAGTAGTTTTCGCAACTAGTGGCTAAAATAGTGCATTTTTACAAGCGTTGGTTTACATAACGAGCGCAGCGAGGTATTTAAAAACGCGGGTAAAAAAAGCACAGTTTAGCCGCGAGTTGTGAACACTATTTTTTAATACGCTTATCAGAAAATCCAAGAAAAACAGGAAAATACCTTTAAAAATCTTGAACGAAGGGCACTTCTCGCAACACACCATCTTTACACTATAAATCAAGGCGGCTGGTAAATGAAATAACAATCGTTTCCATAGCGATGTGTCTTTTTACTCGGTGACGTTCATTGTTGCGACATTTTAATCTTTGACAATTGGATATTTTGACCATATTTTTAAATGATTTTTTCGCAAATACTTGGTAAAAACTGGTGGAAATGGCTTAATTCTTAGTCAAGGATAATTATACTTTTTCAGTATTACTATTTTCCGCTATTTCTCTTAAACTTTGAGTAAAAAACGAACAGAAATCTTTTTTTGTACCCGTGATCAAAAAAAAAGTTTTTTTGTATCGGTACGTGAGCATAAAAGTCATGCTCAAAAAATTGCATTTTTTAGAAAACTCTCATTTCAGGCTTGATTCACATTTCCTCTTATCGATGCGCTACACGTTCTTGCTCTAATTTATTTTTTCATATATTGCACAGACACGTGCTTGGTCAGATTAGGTTTGAGATGTAATTGGAGTTGCTTGCCGCATTCGTATTTAAAATGTCTACAAACGCATTTTTCTTGTATTGGTATGACATTGTGCACTGGCGACACAGAAATGTTGCTAAAATTAAAAAGGTAAAGGTTAAAGCCAAGTGAATACTGCAATAAAAAAAATCTTACAAAAAAAAACTGATATGAGGACTATTTAAAAATTTTAAAATAACAGAAATTTCTTAAAATTTGCTAAAAATCGTGTCCGTTCTAGAAGCAGAATTAAAGGCAAAAAAGTTTCTGGTTTCAGACGAATATCATGGCTTTAAATCTTACACAGAAAAAAGATTTAGTTAAGACAAATAAAATATTAACCAATATTTATTTGAACCAAACAAATATTTATTTAGTTCAAAATAAATTTATTTAAATTAAATATATCGAGCTTGACAGAAATAAATAATTATTTGATTCAAATAAATACTTGTTTGGACAATGGGAAACAAATGTTTATTTGGCTTAATTAAACTTGTTTTCCATGTAGACACTGGTGAAAAGTTCGGCGCGAGAAAGTTTTGTCGGGTGGACGTTTCGACGCAAATACAAAAATTGCTCAACGAAATTTTGATATTTTTATAAAATCTTAACGCCTAAGAATTTGCCAAATTTATTTTTAGTGGGTAAGGTTCAATAAAATAAGGGTTGGGGTTGGGTTGTGTAGAATAGGGGTGGGATTAATTAGGCTGGGTTTGATTTTCTCATAAATTCCGAAATAAACAATTAATTTATTCAAAAGGTATCTCATACTTCTGGCGCCGAAACAGAGGCCTCGAATCGTCCTAGACCCTTCCAGAAAAGCAGTAAACAAGGTATTTTTTTAAAAACCCTGACATAACCAACGTTCGACATGTACTAGATATGCTCTAGAACGTGTTAGAGCCCGCGCAGGGATCTTTCAGCGCGAGGACGTTGGGATACAGAATCCTTACCAATCCGTTCTTAGATGAACTACTTAAAGATGCTTTGGTTTTATTATTTTCTGAGAAATCTTGGGACCTAATTTTCGAAGCTCCGAGAGGAATCGATCACTCAACAGCCAAAGCACCTCAAATACATGCTCGCAGTTCAAGAATAACCACGACAAAACCGCGGTCCGCTCTGCCATTCACCTGTTCATTTAGGCTTGCTTTCGCAACTACGTCACACCCTACACATCTTCGTCGCTTTCCCTCTCTAACGTTTAGAAGGATATGGAATTTATTCAACTCATTGTTTTGGTTTTGTCAGGTGTTAGCAAATTTTATAAACAAAAAGTGGTTAGTATCTGCCAAGGAGTTTTCGTTGGACCAGGTGTCTTTTCTTTTTTAATCTAAGAATCCGGTGATGCATGAAAATTATCTAAAAAATAAAACAAACAGTATATACAGAACTAATTAAACCTCTAACTTGTCTGAAAAATATGACGACCGAAAGAAAAAAGGTTGCTACATCTTACTTAAATTATTCTTTCAATTTTGATTTAAATTTGATTTTCAACAATATACACTAAAAAGGTACACAGTGTCTGATCCAAAACTTTTAATTTTTGATCCTACTTCAGCTCATTTGCGATGCGTTGCTGCTCTTTTCTTATTTTGCACTTAGGTATGTGCTGTGTGAGATTGCCTTTAAAATGCATCTTTCTTGAACAAAAACCACAAACGAATTGAGGCTCTTTTCCGCATTCGTACCTAAGATGTGTGTTTCGGGTTCTGTTGTTTTTGTATGCTCTTGGACACCTGGGACACAAAAATCTTCCTAAAATAAAAAAAACTTACAAATTTTCTTGTCTTTTAAAGTTAATTGTTCATAAATCAATAAAAAATTTTTGGGAGGCAGCTATAATAAAAATATTAAACTAAAAATAGTAAGCAGAAAAACTATTTTTTTAGCAACATCAACATCAAGGTAAACAGTAACAGTAACACTATTTAAACTACCTTTTTTATGCACTAACAAAAATACATAAAAGAAACAAAATCAACAGATAAAAAACGAGGCAGTCTGAATTTTTTTAACTCAACATATTTTATTATCCTCTTACTCGTACTCGTTCTTTGCAAGGATAATTAGAAAAACTGTTCTGTGGTACAGTTAAATAAAATAACGTTTTTATCCTAAAAGAATATCATATTTCTCGCGTCGAAACGGATGCGTCGAAATGTCCTAGACCCTTCCAGAATGGCAGTAAACAAGGTATTTTTTAAAAAGCTCTGATATAGTCAACATTTAAAATGTACAAGATATGTTCTAGAACGTTTCAGAGCCCACACAGAAATCTTTCAGCTCAAGGACGTTTCGGCATCCGAGGTTTAACATCTTGTTTGGATACAAAGTCCTTAACAATCCGGTCTTAGATGAACTTCTTAAAGATATAATATGCTTACGGAGTCTTTGGTTATATTATTTTCTGATAAATCTTGGGACTTAATTTTCGAAGCCCCGAGAGGAATCGATCACTCAACAGCCAAAACACATCAAATGCATGCTCACAGTTCAAGAATGACCGCGTCAAAACCTCACGCGCGGCTTTGTCTGCCATTCATTTAGATTTGTTTTCACGACTGCGTCACACCTTACATATGTCCGTCCCTTTCTCTCTCTAACGTTTAGAACGATATGGAATTTATTCCAATTCACTTTTTTGGTTTTGTCGGGTGCTGAAAAATTTTGTACATAAACAGTAGTTATTATTTGCCAAGAACTTTTCGTTGGATCAGGTATCTTTTCTTTTTTAATCTAAGAATCCGGTGATATAGTACGTTGGGTACATCAAAGAATCGTGAGGTAGTTGTTGATGCCAAAAAAAAACTTTTTAGATCCAGAGCCATACCCGAATCCGTGTAGAAAACCAAACTGGCCGCCAATAAAGATGGCTGCCATTAGAATCATAAGGAAACTTTCTATCTTTGCTTCTAAGGGTCGTCAATAATTTTTTTTGTTTGAAAATCAAGCTTTGTAACTTCTTTTTGATGAAAGTAGACCATGGAGATCAAGAGGTTACAAGATTGTTTGTTTATGAAGTGGTAATCTAACTAAATTTTATATTAAAAGTTTTGAATTGCTTGGTAGGTATTGTAGGTATATTATTTAGAATTTGGACTGAGATATCTAAAAAAAATTGTACCCACTTGATAGATTTTCATCAATAATAAAAAAAAAATAATTCAAAATGAACATTTGAGTTGATCCGCCATCTTGGTAAAAAAATGCGATAAAAAATGTTAGACTGAAAAAGCTGCAGCTGTTTAAATTTATTCCGGTTTTTTGAGACACCAGGTGTTTATTCGGCTGTAAAGATAAAATATATTATTTTCATAAAAAGCTTTTGAACAAAGAAAAATCATTGAAATCGGACCACTAGAAGGAAAAATATAAAATTTCCTAAAAATTCTAATGGCAGCCAGCTTTAATGGCCGCCTTTTGGTGTTCTACACGGATTAAGAGGTGGCTCTACAACTTCCATCGCTGAAAGCGGCATTTCTTAATCAAAAAGTGCACGATTTTTTCGATATTAGCGGCGTACCCAACGTACTAATACATGAAAATATCTAAAAAATAAAACAAATAGTGTATACAAAACTAAACAAAACTTTAACTTCTGTGAAAAATATGGCGGCCAAAAGAAAAAAAGTTGCTACTTAAATTAGTTTTTAAATTTTATTTCTAACAATATACACTAAATAGATACACAGTGTCTGATCTAAAACTTTTAATTCTTGATCCTACTTCAGCTCATGTGCGATGCGTTTTTGCTCTTTTCTTATTTTGCACTTACGTATGTGCTGTGTAAGATTGCTTTTAAGATGCATCTTTCTTGAACAGAAACCACAAACGAATTGAGGCTCTTTTCCGCATTCGTACCTGAGATGTGCGTTTCGGGTTCTGTTGTATTTGTATGTTCTTGGGCACCTGGGACACAAAAATCTTCCTAAAATAAAAAAAAAATGTCTTTTAACGTTACCTGTGCATAAATCAATAAACAATTTTTGGGAGGCAGCTATAATAAAAAAATTAAACTAAAAATAATAAGCAGAAAAACTATTAGGTGCCAGTAACAGTAACACTATTATACTATCTTTTTCAATGCACTAACAAAAATACATGAAAGAAAAAAAATCAACAGATAAAAACGAGGCAGTCTGAATTTTTTTAACTCAACATATTTTATTATAAAAATCAAAAGATCTTGGGTGAAAATAACGAAAATTCAAACTTGGACGAACATCCCACAAGGAACACACAAAAGGTCAAAGCGAAAAGAGAAAAGATTAAACGATGTTTCGCCCTGGGTAACCAGCGTGGGCTCATCAGTAGTTTCACTCGTCACCCTCCACTATACATCATTGAACACCATCATACACTTTGATTTCCAACCTTGAACCACTCACCAGTGAAACTACTGATAAGCCCACGCTGGTTCCCCAAGGCGAAACATCGTTTAATAATTTCTCTTTTCGATTTGATCTTTTGTGTGTTCCTTGTGGGATGCTCATCCAAGTTTGAATTTTCGTTATTTCTACCCAAGATCTTTTGATCTTATGTTATTTAGTTTGTTTTCGGTTGAAGTAATTGATTTTGAGGTTTTTAACTTTGTTTTTTTTTTATATTTTATTATCCTCTTACTCATACTCGTTCTTTGCACAGATAATTTCAAAAACTTTTCTTTTCTCGGGCAATTAAAACAGGTAATAGGTATTTAGGTCACTAGATCGGAAAATTGGTCTTTACAAGTCGACGCAGGAAATTTACTGGTCGACCCGCAGGCGAGTCCTGTAAACCTGCACTTTCCGGTCGTGTATCGTACGTACTTTTTTTTTCAAACGATCAGAAAAACATTTTAGTTCCTATCACTTTCGTCAACGCCTAGCCGTGTTGCATAATTTATTAACAGTCCCCTGATGTTTTCTGCTTCTTGTTGGCTAGATAGCAATTGCCGCCAAGGCCGGTAGTTTTTAAGATGAAAACTAAAGAAAAACAAGAAAAGTATTGTGGCTAGAAATTATTTTTGTATTTCTAAGTTGTGCAAAATTGTAAAAAACATTAGAAAAATTATAGGGTAGTGCCTATTAGCTTCACACAGCTAATTCAGTGATGACTGACGACCAGTCATGGCCGATCATGGCTAACTTATCAAGCAAAATAATGATAAAATAACTGATAAAAGGCAGATTTCTAGATTTGTTCTTTATTTACCTATATTTATAGTACACTTTCTTTGAGAATTAAAAATGTGTGGTCGATTTTCCGGTGTATATAACACTTGAAGCAGCTTGTATTATTCCCTCCGGATTCAACTCATTTTCTAGATCTGAGTCCATTTTTGTAAACAAAACTTTTGAAACAAATTTAAAAGAACTTTTCTAGAAGTGTCAAAACTGCCAAAAAAAAACAAAAAGCTAAAAGCTGTCAACAAGAAGTCATAGCCAACTTGGCCAAAAAGGGGACCGGAAAAGGATCAAGGAACCGGAAAATTGAACAAAAAGGTTCTTTCTTGAGAGTGGAAATATTTTGAAAGATCATGCCTTATAATGTAAAACTTGTAACTTAAAACGTTTTTATCCAGAAAGAATATCATACTTCTCGCGCCGAAACGGATGCGTCGAAACATAGTAGACCCTTCCAGAAAAGCAGTAAATGAAAAGCTTTGATATAATCAACGTTCAAAATGTACAAGATATGCTCCAGAACGTTTCAGAGCCCGCGCAGTAATCTTCCAGCGTAAGGACGTTTCGGCATCCGAGGTTAACCATGTTGTTTGGATACAAAATCCTTACCCATCCGGTGTTAGATGAATTTCTTAAAGATACACGATGCTTACGGAGATTTTGGTTATATTATTTTCTGAGAAATCTTGGGAGTTAATTTTTGAAGCCCCGAGAGGAATCGATCACTCAACAACCAAAGAACATCAAGTGCATGCTCGCAGTTCAAGAATGACTGCGTCAAAAATGCGTGCGCGGCTAGCTCTGCCGTTCACCAGTTCATTTAGACTTGTTTTCGCGACTGCGTCACACCCTACATATCTCCGTCGCTTTCCTTCTCTAACGTTTAGAACGATATGGAATTTATTCCAACTCATTGCTCTGGTTTTGGCGGGGGTTTGGTAAATTTTGTAAACAAACAGATGTTAATATTTGCCAAGAAGTTTTCGTTGGATTAGGTATCTTTTCTTTTTTAATCTAAGGTGAAACACGAACATTATTTAAGAAATAAAACAAATAGTGTATACAAAACTAAACAAACTTCTAACTTCTGTAAAAAATATGGCGACCGAAAGAAAAAAAAGCAGCCATATCTTACTTAAATTAGTCTTACAATTTTTATTAATTTTTTTTTTCTACAAAATACACTAAAAAGGTACACAGTGTCTGATCAAAAGTTTTTAATTCTCGATCCTACTTCAGCTCATTTGCGATGCGTTGCTGCTGTATTCTTATTTTGCACTTGGGTATGTGCTTTGCAAGATTGCTTTTGAGATGCATCTTTCTTGAACAAAAGGCACAAACGAATTGAGGCTCTTTTCCGCATTCGTACCTAAGATGTGTGTTTCGTGTTCTGTTGTATTTGTATATTCTGGGGCACGTGGGACACAAAAATCTTCCTAAAATTAAAAAAAACTTTAAAATTTTTCTGTTCATAAATCCATAAAAAAATTATCAATAGTTATAAGTAGAATAGTAATTAATAAATATATAGGTTTACAGGTCTAACAGTTTTAAGCTGGGAATAATTAAAGCCAGAAAAGTGCTGGGCGGTTAGTAGTACTCTCCTCTTTATTCGGATTTCAGTGGTTCACTCCTAAGTTCAAATTTTAAAACTCTAGTTTAGAAAGGCTGTAAAATAAAACTGTAAACTCAAAAGGAACTTTAATAAAATTTACATTTACAATTATCGCAAAATTAACTTATATTTAATTTACAAAAATCTAAATCACAAATGAAAACGAGAGCAAATTATCGTTTCCTAAAGAAACGCTTAATAATATTACAAACAAGATACAAAAGCTAAATATCGCTACACTTTTATGCAATAATTCTACAATCCTTTTGAAGATCAAACAATCTACGTTAATACGTTTAAACAATCCAGGATAAGAGCTGAATAAAAAGAGACTATAGAGGCCTTCTTTTCTGGCAACGAGCCAACCCATTTCTACTACCACCAGCCTGAGACGTTTTCTCTCATTTCAAAAAAGTTTCAAAACAATGCTTGATATGTTGCTTGTTACTAGCTTCGCCCGAGTCGGCTCGAATAAACTAAGATTTCATCGGCTTCATCTCCAAAAACAAAAAATATGGAAAGAAAATTTTCCCAAATATATTTATTAAAAAACTTGTTGGAAAAGTTGACGAAAAATTAGCCACAGGCCAATATATTTTATTACCATGTATTTCTATCTTGCTTTCTTTGGTTCGGCCGCTCGTATATTGATTTTAGGCTCTCTCCGACAAAACTCGCTGCATATTTGATGACATCATCACATCTTCATCTTCATCTTCATCATCTTCATCTTCTAGCAACATGCCGCAAACACTATGCTACGTAGGTTAGCGTCATGTATGAACGTTATACATGCAAATGACGTTCACAGCACAGACCGCAGAGGTTAGACTTTGATATCTGTATTCGAGGGGAAGTCTTTGCTTTTGTACAGATAAAAGAAAGACAGAATAATGTGCTATATTCCATGTTTGCGTGTACGTCCTATGACCAACTTAATGTGTCTAATATTGACAAGTTAAATAATCATTTACATTTTTGGGTTTCAATTGGGCTGCTAGCCTTTTGGGTACCAGTATTCCACCCTTGAGGCGGATTTACGCTGGTAAGCAAGCAAGCAAGTCGGAAAAGTTCATCTTATGGAAACACACACAATCGTTTACGCTCGCAAATCTCATATGTCAAGCAGAAGTACAATTTCCCATGTACAACTGTCAATTTCCTGCTTGCTTAATTGCTTGCTTGGCCAGCGTAAATCCGCCTTTTATTTGACTCATTTGTTTTTTGTTAAACCAAAGGGTGCCCCTATTTTGAATTTCTGCTAATCTTAACATTTTCTCTTTAGATCCCTTCTTCAAACGCATTACTTTTGCGAGCTCTAGTTTTTTTTGTGAACTTGATAAAGGTGCCTTGGTAAATTTTTAAATAATTTATGACAGTAAAAACCACAAAATGACTTGTCATAACGTTCAGCAAAAGAGGATACTGTTGCACTCCTTGACGTACTTGGTAAGTCTTTACCAAAATTTTGATTTAAAGACCGCTCTTTGACATTTTCATCTAAAGTAGGGCAATGCTCTATTTTGGTAAAGTAGTTTCAACTGTGTCATTCAATATTTATAAAAAATTATTATAATTATTTTTGTTGTACTAATAATAAGTTTTTAGTGTTTTATTTATTTTATTTTATATTTATTTATTTATTACCTCAATATTGTCCAGGCTATTACCTTTGATGTTTTCAGAATCTTTGGTGGTAGTGTTATAATTATCAATCACAAGGCAAATCATCGATAAAATCGACTTTTTCTCCGTGGGAATTAATTGATAAATCCTACAAATATAGCACATTTTACCCTTTATTAGCTAGACTACTACTATGATGATCATGATGATAATTATTATAAAAGAAAGACTGATGGAAATATTAAAAATTTAACTTAATAATATTCTTATACCTTAGAGCCTATGTTATAACTAACGAGCAATAAGTTATTCGATGAAAAAGTTCATAATTAAAAAATTTGGTAATATTTTAATACAAATTTAATTAAAGTAAAGTTTAAATTTTTAATTTACCAGTGGAAAACATTGGCATTGTACAAAATGTTTCGGAGCTAAAGCAAATAATCGGTTTTCCATTATAATATTTTTTGTTATCAAAATGCATTTAGTTTTTTGGTAAAGTCACGATAAAGCATGTTTACCAAAAATTTTCAAAATAATTATCTCCTCTTACCAAAAATTACAGTTTTGCCTTGTAACGATGCAACTTATTGTTTGAGAAAATTAATAGTAATATTTTCAACTAGGTACCTTTACTGGTAGTAAGTAATTTTTTGTCCCGTCCATTCGGTTAAAATGGCCGTAAAACTGATAATTAGTAAAATTAATTTAAAGTGCGCTTAAAGAAAAACAAAAACAAAATAGGGAGATAGTTTAAATAAAATTACCATAGAAAATGTTCTGGTTTTTAACGATTCATATTTTAAGAATTAGAGGCATTCGCGAAAAGTACAATTACTTAAGTTTAAAACTTCTAGTTGCTATTATCCGTTTTAGTATTCGTGTTGTCATAAGGTAGATAAAATAATGTACATGTTAACATGGGAAGTTAATATTTGAAAATAATGCGGACAAGTTAATTAATCTTTGAGGTTTTCCGATTTTAACATGCTGAATAATCGTCTAGCTTTTTCCATTTTAATAGGAGGCAGCAGTTTTTCAACTTGGGGTTGAGTTAACTGATTTTTCTTAAACCAAACCGCACCTCTAATTTGAATTTCTCTTATTCTTTTTATCCATTCAAAAGATCCTTTTTTGAGGCCCATAATTTTTACTACTTCGAACTCTTTTTTGTGGACCTGGTACAGATGGGTTGGTAAATTTTTAAACAGTTTATGACAGAACGCACAACAAAACAATTTATGCAAGCGTCTAGTAAAAGAAGTTTCGATTAAATTATTTGTCTGATTACTTGTCGTATTAAAAAGTTCATCTGGCTTTTTAACTCTTAACAAATTATTTCCCTCATTTAATGCATGTTCAGACGCAACCACTTCAACCACCTTTTGTTCTTCGACACAGCTGGTGTTATTGAAATAAGTTTGGGTGTTATTCTCCTGAACATACCCTGTTGGTATTACATCCCTTGTAGAAATATGATCATCATGATCATTATCGTTTACAGCCATTTCGGTATTTGTTGTTTTATTTAATTCAAATTCATAATATTCTTCTTTAAAATTTTTGCAGTCGTAAAAAGTATTATTATCAAAACATATATTATTTTTACTTTCTTTGAAGTCTTGATAAGCAGTTTCATTGTACTGATAATTGGTCTTTTCTGGTCCAGTAGTATGATTTTTAATCATAAAATCATTATTTTGCAGAATATCATCCCCATTAATTTTTGATTCAGTGTGGGTATTTTTACTATCCAAAGAAACTTTAGCTTTAAGAACACATCCAATTAACAAAGTAGAGTAGGGTAAATCAATATTTATATTATCACTGATTTCGTCAGAGTGCTGTGTTTTAATATGCCTATCTAAAGGTCCTTTCTGATGACTTTTAAATTGACACCAGGAGCACTGGAAACTTGGCAGCTTTTGGCATTCGTATTTAATATGACTACTTAAGGTTCGTTTGTGTGTGAAACTATGCCCGCAGCCACATTGATATTTTTTACCTAAAATACAAATTATTAAGTATACAGGGTGTATATAAAAGATATAAGTACAAATATTTAGGAGATGGTATGAAAAGATCTTTTAAAGGGCCCAAAGTTTTCAAGTTTAAAGGCCAAACGTTTAATAAAGGCTTAAGGAAAAAATTTTCTTCGGTTCCTTTGTGGCTACCAATAATCATTGCCAATTTTTGAAACCTAAAAGAATGTCTTATGGAAGCGGTGAAGTTTTGATCTCTAAACTTATAAGCCATTTTCTTATTGAAAACATGCTCGAATATTTGCACAAATAACACTTGAATCTTAAATTCTACGTAAATTTAGGTACGAAAATGGTGGGATCTTGGCCAAATTTTACCTTTATATTTTTTTTATTTACAATGTAATAGAAAGTTAAGTATTATTTTAGACATTTTAAGACGTGCACAAAATAAGTAAAAATAAATTAAAAAAAAAACAAATTTGTAATAATTTTATAATAAAATAAAGTAATTTACGCACACTATTTCTATAGATTAAATTGGAAAATAACTGCATTAAAACAAAAAAAATAAGTAAATAAATCAATTATATTATTTTCAATTTTTAGCGAATTTAGATTGGTGTATTCTTAAATGATTTTTTAAGTTATTTTTTCTTACAAAGGCTTTGAAACAGAAGTGGCACATAAAGTTTTTGTCTTTTCCACAATCTTTTGAACGGTGATCTTTGAGCGATATTTTAGAAGTGTATTTTTTTCCACAAGCATCACAAAAATAGCCTAAAAATAAAAAATAATTAGAATTTGCAAGCAGAAAACTATTAAATAACCATGGTACAAAGATATATTTAAAATAATCTTAACGCTGACTGACAAAGAACATACAGCCTAAAGCGGTGGGTCTAGAAACTAGCACAGAATAATAAAGTTTTTATGGAAACGGTGTTAATACTCTTAATAATAAAAATACAATCAGGAAGAATTAAGTAAGGGTAAACAAAAAATAAAAAACATTGAATGAATAGCAATCTTTTATCAAAATAGGTGATGGTAAGCGTAGCAGTAAGCTTTGTCAGAAAAACTTAGGTGGGCCTTAATAGGCGAAGAACTTTATTGAACGGCTATAACATAGCATTACATAGATTTATTTGCTGATATCATATTTTTTTGGCTAAAAAGAATATTTTTTTAGTTAATTCATTCTTTTAAGTTTCCAGTTACTAGATCAAATACTAAAATCCAAGGGAAGGTAAAAAACAACATCAGAAAAAATACCTTGGCTGTTTTTTTGGGTCATATAAACATTCTACTTTTTAAAATATTGATTGTTTTAAATGCATTTTTTTGCAATGTCTACTCAAGTCGATGGGTCTGTAGCACTTATAGGAACAAATCTGGCATTTAAAATCTTTTGTTTTTCCACACTCAAAAGTTTTATGGTTATTTAAAGATTGTCGATGCTTGTAACTTTTTGCACAGTTACCACAGGAATATGAGTAATCTAAAAATGAGCACAAATTAGGTCTGCTAATAAATCAGTGACAGTCATGGGGGCGGTGGCACAGTGTGCGCAATCCTGCAAAGATACCCCCATCCACAGCATGCAACGATCGTTTAGAGAAACACAAGTTATAATCACTTAAATCAATGAACGGTTCAGTTAGTAGGTACATTAAAATACACAGTTATTAAATAAAACATTCTAGATGTCATCTTGATCTTAATGTTTCGAGAAAAGTATCATCCTAGTCTTTTCACATTTTGACGAGAACTTGTGCTGCTTAAGATGATGGCTCTGCTTAAACCGGGTAAAACATCTTTCGCATTGATATCGAGGATGAACCCCGCACTCGTTTTTATATGTCGCAAAAGGGAGGTTCGTAAGTTATAAAACCGTCCACAGTTTTTCCATGTGTTGTCTAAAACTATAAAAAAATGTTAAATATAAAAAATATAAAAATGGATACACAATATTATTTGTACAAAGTGGTACAAATTCAAGGGGATTGAGAGTTCTGTTCATCAGTAAGTATAGTTCATTGCAAATTCTGCGGACCAATTTAAATTGTCTTTGTCAAAAAATTGGTTCAATTGAATTTGGAATAAATTATACAGGCTTGATTTTTACAATCGAAAAATAAATTCTTATACTTACATATTAATAACAATATCATAAGCATTGGATTACGCAGCATTTAAATGGAAATTTGGTCTATGTGATTTTTATATGGGGTTATATGTTTCTTAGAGTGCTTCCATTTTTACAACCCTGAATATATGTCAGGTAAGCCGGTAATAGTTGTTAAAGTTTGACATTTATTATTCAAAGCAGATGAACTACGATCGACTTTAATGAACAAACTGTCAATTTCTAATAAATTAACAAAGCTGGATACAAAAAAGCCATCAACAATTTTTCTTCCTGTCAACTTTCATTTCTCTGCCAACTTTAAAGTAACATTTACCAATAAAATGTAGAAGTCTATTACATGCTAAAAAATTGTTAAAAATACAAAAAGCGTCTTTGCACTATTGACATATTTAGACACCAGTCAAATTCTGTCACCTATATATAGTTTATTACTTATTTGTTGGTAATAAAAGATTTTTAATAATAACAAATAACAAAAGTCTAAAGGGTCATATGACGTGATAAAAAATAGGTATTGTCATTGATAGGTGTCAAAATCTAAAAGTTTTACCTTTTTTTGTTAGTGAGCTGAGTTTTCATAATAAAGGGTATTAGTACGATAGATCACCTACTAAAACTTTGTAGTGATGCGCGGTTATTATACATGGAGGGTCATAATCATATTATAAAGAAGATCTAGGAAAATTCGGTTGTAATAATTTTTCACGCATTCAGTTCTAAAAATAGGAATTGAGTTTAAAAGCAGGAACCTTATTAATTTAAATTGTTGGTCATCAGTGAAGTGTAATACTTAGTATGCATAGTCCGTCACAAGTTCTTCTTTTTCTTTAATCCGGTTTAACTCTTCATCAAGAAAGTGCTTTTGATGGGTCTTGTTATACGTCAAATTTTTCGGTCTTCTTTTAGTTGCAGATTTTGTTTGAATACCATGAGTCTTTGCGTTTCTTTTTACAGTATTCTTTAGAACTGATTGAGAAAACGCTGTGCATAATTGCATGTCAAACGCATCATCGGACTCATAAATAAGTTGGAAGAATAAAATGGTAACTTTGATTTAGATTTCAAATGGCGCTTTTTCCACGTCCGTTCTTAAACCGCAAGCCCAGAAACATTTAGTCATAAAAGTTCTTGGCGGCCTTGCCCTTATTGTTGCGCCCGCAAATAACTTTCATTTTATTAAAATATTCGTTGAAAACGTCCTTTGTTTTCAGATTTTCGTCTAGCTGTCTTAGTTCTTCTAAAGTGTTAATAGGTTCCAAATCTACTTTTTCTGGTTTGCGGTTTTCAGCATCTGAGCTTAATAAGTTAAATAAGAGTTATTTTTAACAGTCTTGTTGGTAGAAAATAGATAATTTAAAATTAGGGTTTCTAGTCGACCAATTCTATTGTTCATTATCTCGATCTAGTTTTGTGTCACATCAATGGCAGATATTGGTTTGTCGCCTAATTTTAGATTCGAAAGTTTGATCAATTTTGCTAAAATATTATTAAAAATTTCATCAATTTTTTCACGCCAAGCCTGCTTGATTGCAGTTTTAAACCATGACAATTAATTAGGCATTTTGGATCACGTGATTATCGTAGAAAATTATCGGTTATTTTAAAACTCTGTTAGTCTTACCACCGATTGTTCTTCACCCAGTGGCGACATACACTTGGTTGCAAAAAAATGCAATGACTAAACGAAAAAATTAACCCAAAACACTGCAAAAACAAATGTTATTGTAATTAAAGTTTGTGTTTGAGGTTCATTTTTTTTTAAGATTTAATTTGGGTATTACAACTCTATAATCTTATTAAGATAAAAAAGTTAAAAAAAAATATATAAAACAATAAAAATTCGGTGTTTAGTGTGCCTTAGACGTGGCCGTACAATAACAATGTGATCTATTTTAGAACATTTCCACCTTAATCTGTTTTTTGCTAGATGATAAGGAAAACAAACTCTATGTCTATTAATTAATAGCAGGGCTCTCTTTACTGGTAAACATGATAAACATGGTAAATAAAAGTATTTATTTGTAATAGTTTCTTTATTTTACATGTACTGTAGGTATCTACTATTCTTATATTTTTTAGGCCTTAATATTTTTCCTATGATCATGATTTTCATAAAGCTCAAGAATTACGTCGCCTGAATCGGTTTTAACAAACGCTCTACATTTATAAAGTTTTCCATATTTAGGACATTTCCACCTTTTTATGTTCTCTGCTAGATGTTTATGAAAACAGTATTTATATCCATTAATAAGTAGTAGTGGTTTGCCTTGCCTTGTAGACATACGCTGTAGCTTAATATCATTTACATTAACGAAGCCTAAAAAAGGTGGATCTCATACATGATTATGTTTTTAATTATTTTAATAAACGAAAGTTATAGTTAGTATTATGCTATTATTAATTATTTATTAAAATACGCATGCAAATATACAAAAAATCTAAAAGCTAAAAGAAAATAACACGGTGAACCAGTTTGAGTTTGTTTGATTTTCTTTCGGAAAGACATGGTTTTTCATTTTGATCCTTTGAGTGTTTTTTGTGAGATATCCATCAAATTTTGAATTTTCGATATTTCTCCTACGATCTTTGGATGTTTTTTCTTTAAAAGTTTATGTTAACGCCAACGCGAAAGACAACGTCGAGTTGATACAACAAAAAAATGATTTTGTACTGATTTTGCTTTTCGTCAGTTTACGATTCTTAGAAATATAAAGATGATTCTTTTTCTCTTCGTTTATAAACTTGGCGTTTACATTGGTATCGTCCATTAAAATTAAGCCAATAACATCAATGCAAGCGTGAGGTCAAACGTCGGACTCGTCTCTAGATTATAAAATTAGTTTTGTATCTTGAATAGTGCCCTTAATAAAATTATAATTCCTCGAAAAATATTTCAATTAAATTTTTAATTGAACAAGAATTTCTTGCATATGATGAACTCATTTTAAATTGCTCTTCCATGAACAGCATTCAAGTGACTCGTGAGTCTATTTCGTCTTTTAAAAGTTTTGAAGCAAACGTCGCATTGAAATTTTTTCTCAATCTGACATACTTGTATTAAATGAGCCCTCAAAGAATTTTGATTTTTGTAGTAATTGAAGCATCGTGGGCATTGGAGACCTAAAATTAATATTCACAGCTAATGGCATTAATACATTCAAAGCTGACTTATTTTGTAAGAAAAGCTTAAATCGACTAAAGTGGCTCCTAAATTTTGAAAGATTAACTACATGGCGTCGCACTTATTTTTAATCTTATTTCGAATTATTATTATTATTTTTACATCGCAAGAGTAAACTAAACGTTTTGTAATAAATTAAAAAACTTTATTACAAGGCTAACTTCGCCTTTTCGTTTTACCCAAACACCGCTTAATTGATTAACAGGATTTAAATTGTTAACATAACTAAAGAAACTCTGAAGCCGATTTTTTAAGTTTTCTAATAAAATATTATATTTTCGCACGATTTAATTTTTCCATTCGCCCTAATTTGATCTTTTTTGATGCTATGTTGTACCTTTCTCGAAAAGTAAAAACAAGTTGCTGAGCCTCTATACCGCATTCGTATTTTATATAATAAGAAATATGCAAAATAAGAAAAAAGCGTTCATTACTTAATAAAATATATTTATTTTTCCACTAATGTAGTTAATTAGTATTACACTTATTTGGATCATTTCAATAACTACCCGTGTGTTTATTTTCACAATAATGCAACAATATCGTGTTTATTATGTAAATGCTTCTTTAAACTAATTTTTTGCCTTGCTTTGTAATCGCAGAAGGTGCAAATGTATTTTGGGTCAACTCCACACTCTTCTCTTAAGTGTTTTTTTAAACTTCTAAGATGTACGTAACGCTTTCCACAATGCGGGTTTTTACATTTCCATATTCCTAAAATATTTACAGATGTAGGTAGCAAAAGATTTGTACCAGAGAGAGTGGTTGCTAATTTTATAAACCTTGAAATAAAGGCTTTAACAAAAAATGAGTAATAAATTATATTTATTTAGAGCTAATAAAGCTTCTTAAAATATTAAATGTCTGTACGGCAGTGACGTTCCCAGGGGAAGGGGGGGCGGTGAGGGCGATCGCTCCCCCTTTTTTCGAGAATTTATTTAAAAAGTCGCCGATTTTTCATAAAAACAATAAAATTTTTGATAGATTTTTAGAAATTTTCGCCTGCGGCGCCCTATTAATTTTAGAACTTTTGTATAAAATACTTTGCATTTAAAAAATTTTGCCCCCACCCTCCCTTTTGGAAAAGCTGCGAACGCCACTGTAAATATGTGGTCATTACTTCTACTTATAAAAAAAAACTTATAGAATTGTCATGTGTTATAGTTGATCTGGCTTTCTTCTAAATATTTCTTATTTCTTTTAAATACCTATTTGGATTATCGGCCATTCAAAAAAAATACTTTAAAGTTTCTCGACAAATTTTTTTTGTCCTAATTTTAACATCCACTGGAGCAACTGAAACTGCTGGAGGAATATACTGGAGAAAATTGTTTGACGGTAAATACGTATGTTTATTTTCACAATAATGCGACAATATCCTGTTTATTTTGTAAATGCTTTTTTAAACTAATTTTTTGCCTCGCTTTGTAATCGCAGAAGGTGCAATTGTATTTCGGATCAACTCCACACTCTTCCCTTAAGTGTTTTTTTAAACTTCTAAGATGTACATAACGCTTTCCACAATGCGGGTTTTTACATTTCCATGTTCCTAAAATATTTGCAGATGTAGGTAGCAAAAGATTTGTACCAGAGAAAGTGGTTGCTAATTTTATAAACCTTGAAATAAAGATAGTAACAAAAAATGAGGAATAAATTATACAGGTTGTAAACTATATCATAGTCATCCTTTTAACTGATGAAAGGGGGGGTGGAAACAAGTGAAAAAGTTCATATGACTTATGGGGCAAAACTCAACAGATTTTTGTCTAAATGACTTACAATTTAGGTGCTTTCATGTCTAACCATTTTACAATAGGGCCATTTCCCAATAAATAAAAATAAATATTTCCTCTAAATCCTCTGAATTTAAAAAAATTAAATAAAACATAATAATGATTTCCTTTGAGGTAAAGGTAAATTAAAAACACTTGGCAACAACGCAATTCACTGCATACGCGACTCTCTGACTTCCGACCCTCTCTCCTCTCTACATAGTGCATAGTGCATCTTCCACTGTTCGTTGTGAAGGCTGTCCCCCGAGTTTACCTGAGGCCAATATTTTTGCGAGTTTTTTGCACTTTGGTGTGAAACTAAACTGAATTAAAAATGAAGAAGTATTTTTTGCTCGGTTTTTTGAGTATTTTAAAAAATAAAAGAAAGAGTTTTTACAAATTAGAAACTGTGGGACAGCCGTTTTTAATTTAAAAAAAGAGGAGTGTGACCTACAACTAATGCTTAAAGAAGTGTTTTTTCTTAGGGTTTTCCAAAAAAAAATGATGAAAAAAGAGTTTTTACAAATTAACAAGAGCTTTGAAAATTGTGACAGGTGTCGTACTTTTTTTTGAACTTTATTTCGATACCGGAAAGGACTTTTAAATAAACTTTTACAACCAGACGAGGCGCTAAAACGAATTTTCGGTAAGTACACATTTATTGTTTTGGTTTTTACTATTCTAGAATAATTAATAATTTGTAACATGTAAAAAAAAATCATATTTAAGGTGATATGTTGATATTTGCACTGCAGCCCCCGCACTGCGACCTAAAAGCGCATTGTTGCCACTAAGTTTTGACGCCTATATTATATAAACTTTTTTGCTTGTTTTGGCCCCCTATAACCCATTTAAATAATGACTATCATATCGTTTACACCCTGTGTTTATTAAGAGCTAATGATAAAGCTTCTTAAAATCTTAAATGTCTATCAACTTACTAATTTTTTTTTTTAAATGTTCATGTGTTATAGATGGCCTGGATTTCTTCTAAATATTTCTTAAAAGAAATACTTTAAAGTTTCTAGTAACATCTCTTTTGTTCTAATTTTGACATCCACTGGAGCAACTGAAACAACTCTCTGCTCCCTACGCTCATATTAAAGTTGGTCTTATTTAGTTGAATTATTACATCGGTATTGAACAAATTTTCTTTAGTACCTCAGGACATATAATAGAAAAACCGCTTAAGTCGTCATTATTGATGTCAAATGATTTCGGTAGAAAAAACTAACATTAAAAAAGTTATTATTAAAGTTTGCGTTTAGTTTATGCAGATTTTCAGAACGCTTTTAAATTTTGGGGAGGGTAAAAATGACAAACTAAACTCCGACATAGACATAATATGTCGCCATACTTGTAGCACCACCCTACGTAAACCCCTTGAGTCTTTAATAAATAGTGAAGAATGCCCTAAATGTTTTCATTAATTAAATATAATTATATATATTATATATATTTAATAATATATAATGCAAGAGCTACTAAAATTATTTTTTAATTTTTAGAAGAAAACTAAGATTGTCAAAATAGTGAGGAAGTTTTATATTATGATTCTCATATAAGTCGTTCGTTTTTTGTTTGTGCTTTCTCCAGAACACTGTATGCAAATTCTCAAGCTTTCTTTTTATTTCGATCGCGTCACATCTAAATTTGAACGCTATTTCGTTTAGAATTTCTCGTCTTAAACCCCTGTTATTGTAGTCGGGCGAATTATAATTCCATAGAATCTGGTACTGCTTATATTCTTCAATTAAATTGATAGTATTTGTTTGATCCCAAACTACATTCCATCCCATCATCGTTCCGTCTTCTTTGTGGTCCTCTTCAAGGTACACAGTATTTTGTTCGGTAAATGCATGCTCTTGGTCTGAAAATAATGAATGGTTTATAGCGTGTCCTAGCATACCCCGATACTTATAACAAACAGGCATTTTCAGTACGAATCATTAAGCATTGAAATTATTCTGGAATATGCTCTTAAAATAAAGGTAGTGTTCTAGTCTAAAGCAAAAATAAAATATTATAACATCATTTATCATGTATAGTTCTAGTACAAGGATACTGTAATATTTCTTTGGTTATAATAATTAAAATATTTTAAGTATACTTATTGGGTAGCAAACATGGTTGATTATTAATTATTATTTCTAAGGTCGAGAGTCCTAATCCAACTATAAATTAATAAATAAATTTCACCACTGGAAATAATACACAAAATCAATCTTTTTGGTGACATTCAGCAACATGCCTAGTCAAATTGTAGTTTCTGCTAAATTTCTTAGAGCATCCTGCATATATGCAACACAATCTTGCTTTTTGGCAGTCGAGTTTCTGATGCACACGTAAGCTTTCCCAGTTCTTATAAAATTTGTGACAGTTGAGGCACTGCTTTTTGTTTAAATCTGAAATTTAAAAGTTAAGAAACATTTAAACTTTTTTACCACTAAGGCTGAACGCTGTAGTGTGAATCATTTTACCGGTTCATCAAAAATGTAGATACAATTTAATTCTCTAGACTCGTTTAAATTTTCAGCACATCAATAGTTTTTGTTAAAGTGGAATCAAATGGGGGTAAAGACTATTTTAGGGATACCAGGTTCCAGTTAAAAAGTTGTAGTGTTTTGAATATCTATTCCAAATTTTAGCCACTTTACGCGTGTAGAGAGACAAAATATAAAGTTTTGATAAAGATAAAAACTTCGACTGCAAATAAAAAAAGTAAATGGAAGTGGTAGAGCGAGTGTGCTAAGCTTATTTTCTAAAGCAGCCGTTTACAATATTTAATAAAACTATTCCTTGTTACTTACTTACTTCGTTACTTAACTTTTATTGTTTCTAAGAGAAAATATTTCTATAACAAGTTCCTAAGGAAAAAGAAATAAGTAAATAAAAAGCCTATCAACTTTAACTGTGAAAACTTAATAAAGCTACTTAACAGAGTTACCAATCAAAAAATTAATAAATAGATAATAACATAAATAAATTTCAAGCCCGACATACTTAAATTGTCAACAACGTAACATTATTAATAATACCAAGTAATTAACACATAAAAATAAAATAATTTTTGACAGCATTTGGGAGTTAACGGCGCAAGAACAATCCAGAGATAATATAAATTTGTCAATCGATTTCAATACGTCATCTACCACTCATTATCTATCTCTGGTTTCTTTACTGTATTCTCCTGTTCACAGATTGCGCCGCGAATCATTGGGGATTAGGGTCACTGGATCCTAAAACCTGCGGCTGGGACCGCAGGTCTCAGGATCCAGTGACCCTATGGGGGATTGTTTATTTATCACCTAGGTGATCGAATTGAGAGCAGTGACAACTAGTCAAATGGCCATACACACAGACCACTTAAGGGTTCTAAAAAGTAGCTTTTCACCAAAGGAAAAATTATTAAATAAAACACAAAAACCAGGCCGACGAACTCCAAAACAAAACGACAAAACTAAGGTTATGAAGAATGTCAGGCAGACACACTGACATTGGTTAGTTTCAAATACAGTGAGTCGACCAATTTCGATGTTTGCATGGCATAAATTTTTTTCCTGGTAAGGGGTGTTACCTAGGTATATATGCTGGATCTCTCTTAGCCGAATACATTTAGGAAAGGAGAACACTAGAAACTATGCCTAGGGTAAGCTCACAAAAAAAAGACGTGGGTGGTTAATTTTGATGGTGGCGGTATCTATAATATAACCATTTAAGTACTTTTTGATGCTAGGCGTATAACTAATATTGATAGGTAACCAGTATAGACCATGTTTTTACATTTCTGCATGTTTTCGCTTTAGAGGAAAATAATACTCAATTTGTTTTTTATTAGAGGAAGAGGATTACAAAGCTTATTAATACAATCTAGAGAGTTTTTGAAATTAGGTGTCCATTATTTGGAAAATTACAAATATTTCCAATTTAGTTTTACAGGTCTCTATAAAGGGTATTTCTGACTGTTTCTGACGTAATATGAGCGCGCCAATTTTGAAACACCACAAAGCTGAAACAGTTTTTTTCAAAAAATAAACAAAATTTTAAAAAAGTACCGAGATTTGATGGAAAAACATAGTCCAATAAACAATTTAGGCAAAATTTCAGGCCATTTGGAAGTCCCGTTTCCGAGAAACATGCGGAAAAAGAATTGCCTAATAAACGGACCCAACAGCGTTGCCGGTTTAACGATGTAATTGGGCCGTTAAGTTGTTTATTCGCCGCCAAACATTAAAAAGTGTTTCGTCGTCAGTATACCAATAAGGGTAAGTAAGATTTTACATTACGTGAACCACAAATTCGACGAAACTATGAATATCTGAGGGGAATTGGCGTACGATGAGGACGATACATTGGGCAGGTGAAAATTATATGAAAAATTTTTTCTTTTTCTTGCAGATTGCAAACTGCAGTTTTCGTTTGGGTCAATAAGGTATACTATAGTTCTAATCGGACAATGAATATTGGAAGGTTTAATGTGAAATATCCAGCAGGATGAAGAGGGAATGACATAAATTAAAAAAGTTAGTGTAGTTTAATGCAGATGCAGGGACACTGTCTGTTTGAAATAATTTGGTTTTCCGCTTTAGTTCCAGATAATCTTGATTATTTCAGACCTCTTCAAGGCCAAGGTAAATAAATTCGCCTTTTAGTTGAACTGCCCAATTTCCATTGTAATAGTTTAAGTAGAAAATTATAGCAAGATTTAAAAATTAGGTAGCTCATGTGAGTCGATCCTGTTTCCACCCTTAAGAGCGATGAAGTAGATCTGGGGACATAACTATTCCTTGTCAAAATGGCTAAAACTCAATTTATTATAAAAACTTTATGAACTCTTTCCAAATGACCATTTAAATGGATTTTCTGCTTGCCCGAATATTTGCAAAATTGACACTTGAATCTTGGCTCAACGCCGCACTCGTCTTTCATATGTCTGGTAAGATTTCGCCTGTATTTAAAGTTTTTACCACATTTATTACAAGGCATATGATTCGAATCTAAAATGTAAAAAATTAAAAAAAAAGATTAGAAAATTTACAAAGTCTGGAAAAATTAATGAATAAATAACATATAATTTGTTTTCTTAGGGATTTTAAAAACGCTAATGCCCATCACCAACATAATAATGAGTTCTCTAGAAACGCACCAAACCAAATAAAAATTCATAAATAAATTTCACCACATACAAAGCTTTTGTAAAATCATTGTAAAATCAAAATTGTAATGTCTGTAGGAAGGTGCACTGTTTAGATTTTTTTTTAGAATTTTTGGTCTAAATACTCCTGATTTAAATTTTTTATAACTTTTTTATCTCATAACCAATTGAGATAATTAACACCTTGGCAGGCGAAGAAGGTATGGGGCTTTTGCCCCATTGACAAAAATCAAGTCCAGGGTCGAATGCAAATTTTTCGCAGGAGGGGTGGAATTTATCCATTTTTTAAAGGTCTTCGCCATCTTGGATTGACATATGTCAAATTTCGAGTCGCGTCAGTAAAACATCAACTTTTGTGTATAAAATCAGCCAAAAATTTCGAAAATTGGGTCCAAATTTATAGCGCGTTCAAAAAGTGAAAAATCTTTTGGCCCACCCTATATAAAAATGTAAGCGAATTTAACCACCTATTTCTTTAAAATTAAGAACGAAGTAAACTCTTGTCTCTACAGTAAAAACTGGAAATTTTGACTTAGCCAAAGGCCTTTGAGTGAAAAAATACTGAAAATTGAGTGAAAGTTACTAAAAATAGTGTAAGGTAACGCAGAATTGCGTGAAAAGTTTATGACATTGACAAGTTCAAATATTGTGTCAATGGTGTGTACACCAATTCAGTTTAACGGCGCAAGAACAATCCAGAGATAATATAAATTTGTCAATCGATTTCAATACGTCATCTACCACTCATTATCTATCTCTGGTTTCTTTACTGTATTCTCCTGTTCACAGATTGCGCCTCGAATCATTGGGGTTAAAACCTGCGGCTGGGACCGCAGGTCTCAGGATCCAGTGACCTTATGAGGGATTGTTTATTTATCACCTAGGTGATCGAATTGAGAGCAGTGACAGCTAGTCAAATGGTCATACACACAGATTACTTAAGGTTTCTAAAAAGTAGCTTTTCACCAAAGGAAAAATTATTAAATAAAACACAAAAACCAGGCCGACGAACTCCAAAACAAAACGACAAAACTAAGGTTATGAAGAATGTCAGGCAGACACACTGACATTGGTTAGTTGCAAATACAGTGAGTCGACCAATTTCGATGTTTGCATGGCATAAATTTTTTTTCCTGGTAAGGGGTGTTACCTAGGTATATATGCTAGATCTCTCTTAGCCGAATACATTTACAAAATAATACTCAATTTGTTTTTTATTAGAGGAAGAGGATTACACAGCTTATTAATACAATCTAGAGAGTTTTTGAAATTAGGTGTCCATTATTTGGAAAATTACAAATATTTCCAATTTAGTTTTACAGGTCTCTATAAAGGGTATTTCTGACTTTTTCTGACGTAATATGGACGCGGCAATTTTGAAACACCACAAAAGCTAAAACAGTTTTTTTCAAAAAATAAACAAAATTTTAAAAAAGTACCAAGATTTGATGGAAAAACATAGTCCAATAAACAATTTAGGCAAAATTTCAGGCCATTTGGAAGTCCCGTTTCCGAGAAACATGCGGAAAAAGAATTGCCTAATAAACGGACCCAACAGCGTTGCCGGTTTAACGATGTAATTGGGCCGTTAAATGCAAAAAAAATTCACTCAATTTTTCGTGGACTTGTTCTTTCTTAATGACCATTCATATAACAAAGAGATACTAAAACGGCCCTGCCTTTGCATTCTCCGCAAAATTGCAAAATACAGAGGCAAAAACTCTTCTGAGCACAAGGAGACATCATCAAGCATGTGAATATTTCGCCTTTGGCCTTGACCAGGGCTAACCTTGATTTTTAAATTATTTTCTTTGTTTTACACCAGTTCACTCTTAAGCCCCATGATACAAGTAAAACAGATATTTTTATTACGAGGTGGTCGTTTCTTTACAATTAGTTTTAATAATTTTTCAGTGAAAAAAATATACAAAATGAGGTGCTGTGTACACGCATGTGGTGTCGACAATCAAAGGATTTTCGTGTGACATAAGTTCTTCAGATTTTCAAAAGACAAGAAAATGGAAGGTATGTGGAAGCATTTTTGTAGACGGGATGATAACTTTAACGTCAATAATGTTCGAATTTGCCTAAAACATTTTCGTGATAATAAGTATGAGCGAAACCTTAAACACGAGTTGCTTGGCCACACGTCAAAAATGTAGCGATCACTAAAAAAGGAAGCCATTCCATCGGAAAACTTACAAACCCAAAATATTGATAATAGACAGCAGAATGCATCTCTTACGGAAGAATGTACCAAGAATAGATAAGCTTTCCAACAAAATGCCATAAGCAGGGCCCTTTCTGAGGGTCCGTGCCGAAAATTTTAGCTGCTAAAAATCTTTGTAGAAGTGTTTTTGATTTTTTATAAAAAAAAAATTCTAACCCGCTAAGGCGAATACTCCATTTAAAGTCCCCACCCTGTAATTTATTTCCCTTGCGTCTTACCTCGTCATACCGCTTATCTTATAGAACTCTTAGTCCAGCTGTACTCCCTCACAATCCCTCACCCCTTCGTTGTTTTCCAGACTGCATTTTGTTTAATTTAAAACCTTGTAGTGCTTTTTGACAGAAAACCATTCCTACCTGCAACCCCCTTTCCCACCATAAATTGTTACTTTTGAAAAAAACATTGCCTTAGATTCCTGACTTTGTTTCCTTTAGTTTGATAACCCACAACCGATACTTTGACAGATTAAAATATTTATCGGATACAGGGTTACAACCACCCGTTTAAATTTCCCAAAAATCCAAAAACACCTAAATGCGAATTTTTAGCTCTACATTAATTTAGAACTGTGAGTAAGACTCACCCCTATTGCTCAACCTCCTGTCTGAATTTTAAAAAATGCCGAAGCACGTGTTTACTTATTTTATTAGTAGAGTCCACATACCAATATTCGAACTTATGTTGCTTTTAGTTTTTGATATACAGAAAATCCGTTTAAAATTTCAACCCCTATTTTTACACTTTCAAGGGTAAAATAATAAAAAGATGACCTCCTCCGTTATCAACCCAAACTATCCTAAAATTTTCATGTTTGTAGGTGAACTGGTATGAACTGTGCGTAGGTAGTTCCCTGTTCGTGCCACATAAATCTCACCAGATGACATCATGCGCGGATCTAGACGAATTTTCAATCGCGACGTATTATATCTTTCTTTTATTGTATCATACTTAAGCCCAGTTCTCAGAGTTTCGACGGTGGAATTCAGTGACATCAACTGACTGTCGTCCACTATTGCTGGGTAACAAAAGACCGTGTAAAATAACTGAAAATGAAAATGAAAAAACTAAACAATTTGGAACAAAAACATGAAAAACCTCTCTAAGTATGGCGTCTGTCGCGGTTACAGGAGAAAAAGTTGAAATAAATTTAACTCTGCCAGCGGCAGCCCGCGACGAATGAGTAGGGGGAATAAAGGAGAAGCTGCTTAATTGGTATTGGCCAACGAAGTGTCGCTCGCGTCGAAGCTCTAAGAACGGGGCTTTAAAAGATAGAACTCTGCCCATACAAAATTTGAAGGGGGTTCAAAAATATCTATTTTTAAAAATTGTCCGCCATTTGATATTTTGAAGATTTTTGAAGTCGTGGCTTTTGAAAATGGTAAAAAGTTTTGAAATCGGACGAAAACTTTTTAAGTAGTGGACAGTAGTAAAGTGGACCAAACCCTTATTGTTTTTAAGTTTAGGCAAATTTCAGCTGGTGTATTCTAATACAATGATTTTTTAGTTGGTTCTTTCTTACAAACGCTTTTGAACACAAGCGACAAATAAAATTCTTTCCTTTTCCACAATCCTTTGAACGGTGATCTTTGAGCGATGATTTAGACGTGTATTTTCTTCCACACGCATCACAAAAGTGTCCTAAAAATAAATGATGTATCAATTCGCTAACAGAAAACTATTAAATAGCCATAGTATAAAAACAAAACAATAACAATTTTAACGCTCCCTTAGAGACAACGAAGGTAAAGTACTAAATTTAAAAAAGAAACATATTCCAAACCAAAAGTATAAGAAACTCAAAAAATCTAACTTTTCAATACATTATTTACTTTTTGTCACAGGTCTAGGTTATCCTCCTAGTGTCTGTTAGAAACATTAGATTAAACAGAATATTTAATTTTAAAATTAATAAAGAGATCTTTATAACAAAAAAGAAATTTTAATTTTGTAAATTCTATTTTAATGTACTACTTTTATTCACAATTAACGAAAAAATTTGCCCTATTGGACACATTTATACTAACCTTAAAACTAAATTATCATAAATATTACAATGTTTATACAAGGAATGCAAATAACTTCCCGAAAACAGTTCTAAATAAAATCGCTTTCTCCGAGTGTTTATACGTTCTTTATCAAATGTCATCAAATGTCAGTTTAAAAAGAAAAGAAATAAAAGAAAGTTAACAACACATTTTTCGATAAAAACAGAGCTGAGTATTTCTTTAGGATGGAAACAATGCGCTATAGCGTTTTTAAAGTGTTTATGTTAACCTAGAATCGGTTTTGCACTTTGGTGTACACGCCGGTAGCTTTTCGTGGCAACTTGAGACAATTTGAAGCATTATTTCGAGGCAAAATCTGGTAAAAAACCGCTTTCTTAAATTGCGTCAAAATAAAATCCATTTAGAGATAAAAGCGGTTTTAGTGGTGCTTATCCGACAAAATATTCAAACCGTCCTTACATAAAAGCGCTTTAAGGGGCCCGTACAAACAAACTAATTGTTTCGGTTATTGTGCACTGTTATGCACCTTTTATTCAAGAGGATGAATCTCGTAACCCTCGCCGTTCCTTTTCTGACTTGAAGTAAAGAACCACACATTTCAAAATGGTTTTCACACCACCACCCCACACCAAAACCTCTATTGACTGGGCTGGAAACACACAAAATACCGTTTTTTAGTTGCTTTTTCTTAATTACTCGATGCGCTCCTTCTTTATTTATTATTTTTGAACAGTTTTTTAAGTTTATGTTTTTATTTGCAACAACTTTCAAATAATTATTACAACAAACAGCATACTGTATCTATTCCTTTATATGTGAAAACAAACTGGAAAACGTGTAAAGAAGAAGAAGACACAAAAGATAATTATAACAAATAAAATTAATTTAGCTAACCATGAAATAAACTTAATGTAGTTTTATACACAATAATATTCTATCAGTCTTTGTTTATTTCAACTTATCGAGAACTGCAGAGATTAGCAGGGAGATATTTTTATACAAAGGTACCTACATACAAATAGTTCATTTGTTCCTTTATAAGAAAACACAAACCGAAAATATTAATATATCTGCTGTATAAATATATTTTAAAATAACTTTTTCTCAAAAAATTTCGAGAAAAATAATCTTTGCACCTGAAGACGATCAGAGATTGTATTG
The DNA here is from genome assembly GCA_963921995.1 of Oxystoma pomonae. NCBI lineage: Eukaryota > Metazoa > Arthropoda > Insecta > Coleoptera > Brentidae > Oxystoma > Oxystoma pomonae. The sequence goes on from OY998170.1 coordinate 81,107,049, forward strand.
ATCGAAACGTCGTGTATAAATAAAATATAGACAATAGAAGTCCGAAACACAGAATTAATTTCAAAAATAATCTTGGTTTATCAATAATCCCTGATGAATTTGTTTCTTAAACAGTTTTAGACGAGATCCTTTTAATAGATCCACGTATTGCATTAAGTACTTTTGGACAAAGATATGAATGACATTTTTGTCCCCTGATCTTGTTGATTTGCGGTAAGGAAAATAGATCTTGTGTTACAGAGATTGTTCTGTCTGTTTTATATTGCACAATAGCTACTAGCTAGCTAGCTAGGTTTTAAAAAAAATTGTTTTCAATAGCCACTTTTGAGCTTCTTCCAATTTTTAATAGAGATTCTGTAGAACACTGCCTCAAGCTATTATTTCATATGATTAAATGATTCATATGATTAAATGCAGTCTATGTATGGATGGCTAGTCCTCAATAATATAATAAACATTAAATAAATATATCATTTTACTTATCATCTTGAATATTTCCGAAAAGTATTAACCTTGTCTTTTCACATTTCAATGAAGCCCTGTGCTGCTTTAGATGATGGTTCTGCTTGAATCGAGTAAAACATCTTTCGCACTGATAGCGGGGATGAACTCCGCACTCGTTTTTTAGATGTCGCAAAAGGGACGCTCGTAAGTTATAACAGCGACCGCAGTTTTTGCATGTGTTGTCTAAAACTATAAAAAAAATTTAGTTTTTAAGGGAGTTGCAGGCTCTAAATATCTCCAGGGAAGAGAACAGAAACAGAAAAGCGATGCCTAAAATTAAATGCTTTTAGCATATACAGCTATATCCATATATAAAATGCATAAATACATTAACAAAGAGAGGTGCAAAATAAATTGTAGTAAAATAAGAACAAAAATATTAATTTATGGGGGTTGTTACACGTTTAATAATTTACAAATATTTTTAAACTTACATAATATAACTTCATTTTCATTGTTCGGCGAAATGGCCCGAATGCAGAGGACAAAAGCAGTTTTAAAAAATTTGTGACAATGAACAAATGTAATTGCAAGAGAACACGCTCAAATGAAAAATTATGAATTACTTTTTATGCAGGAGAGACAGGTTTTTATTTACTTACGTTTATTTCAATAAATAATTAAAATTAATGTTAAATATCATTCGTGCTTCTAAAAATTAGTTTTCAAGCAATTTGGTAAAAGCACTCGTCGTCGACATCAAACAAACCGCACTAATTGTTCTGGAAAAAATCAGAAGTAGCCATGATATTACCCCGAATAAATTTGATAATTAATTATTTGATGAAATGATGATTAATGCCCGTGTGCACCACTTCCCCTTACTTTTTCCACTTGTTCAAGTGTCGCTTGAACTGAGTGTGACCCTTGAGATTTAGTTGGTTTGCAAAAGTTCCGAATATGTTCCACTTGGAAAAAGTAAGGAAATTATTGGCAACGTGGCAGTTATCTGCATTTTTTTGTGCGGTGATCATGATTATTACCTGTCAGTTGTCAAAAAACCAAGGAAAATTTAAGGTTGCTTTAAAAAAACAAATTTTATTGATGATTTCTGATTGTATTAGTATATGTTGTCACATCGTAGTCAATACGTATTGAAAAGATTGCCTTCTTTTTCTTTCATAGAGCATGTTCTCTGTTCCGAAAAAGAGCGTGTCATATAAAGAACAAGATGCTTGATTTTATGTGAAAGCATACTACTTAATTATTACACCGCCATACCAACTCAACCCATTTTTCAGTTTCTTTGCAACGAATTTGAGAAAAAAAAGGTGAATTATTCGCTTAGCGAAAAAAACATGATTTTTTTTGGACATTCTAAATAACCTTTTGTAAAAGGTATCTTCATCTCATTCTTTGAAAAAACCTTCTTGCGGTAGGTATCCCAATAATTACAAAGTCTAATTCTTAATTTTCTTCGTTATCCCAAAGAAGTTCCATTTTAAGCACAGACCACTATTATAATCACAGAAATATTTTAAGGCAACGGAACAGTTTTATAATTTGCTTAAAAACATAATAAAAAAATACCTCAAATAACCTCAAAATGCGCTTAAGCCGAAGTAATTCTACGGCTTACCTTAACTGCAGCTTAAGTGCCACTTACATGATATTCCACACCATTGCACACCAAAACTAAAGCTTAAGCTCGACTTACATGTCAAGCCAAACCCGTGCACACGGGCATAAGTGCACTTCATAAAATCGGATTTACAAAGAAAAGAGGCATATTATGTTCACAGTACACAAGATTTCCTCCACAAAACTATTTCCAAAATATCGGAGACGTTTTCTCAAATATTTCAAAACATTGACGTCACATACTACCTGATAGTTTGACAAGGCGCTTGTGACTCGAATACACTAATGTTTCATCGGCTCCATTTCCAAAAACCAAAAATAGGAAATATTTGTGGAAAAGGTGGAAAAACAAAAATAAATAAATAATATATAAAGACGCTAAGAATTCACGAGAAGTTAGCCACAGTATTCGACGAAACCAATGCCTAGTCTAAAGTCCAACATCTTCCCACTGAGGCAGCGGCAAAAAGTTTCAATGTTAGTTCAAAACGAACAAAAAGCTCATTTAAATTGGTGGAAAAGTGATATCATTGATAACGAGCGGAAAAATAGAAGACAGCGGCAAAAAGTTTCAATGTGGAATTTATGTGAAAGACGCATGCGTTAGTTCAAAACGAACAATGAGCTCATTTAAATTGGTGGAAAAGGGATGTCATTGATAACGAGCGGAAAAAATTCATATTTAAACTAATTATATAAATATTTAAAAAAACTAAATTTTTTCAACTTTATGCGGATTGTTCGAAAGAAATAGAGGATTTTCTTGTAAATGGTTTTTGGGCATTAATAACACGAGATTTCAGAGATGTGACGTCTCTAATCTATAACGTAATTATTTTCAAAACTGTATCAATATGAGAAAACGCCTCCGATTTTACAATTTACTTTTGGATTTGTTTCGTGAGTTCGATTTAATGATTCTTGATGAAGGAGAGAATTTTTTTAACATGGACATTCGAATGAAGCGTAAGGTCTCCTCGCCTTTTAAAAGTCTTGAAGCACACATCGCACTGAAATTTTTTCTCAACTTGACATATTTGTGCTAAATGCGTTCTTAAAGAGTTTGGATTTTTGTAGTAATTGAAGCATCGTGGACATTGAAGACCTAAAATAATTATTTACAGGTAATTGCATTGTTACATTTTACGTGCCTCGCAGTAAGTTTTAGTTCAGTTAGTTAGTTAGTTCTTTAACGATAAATATTAAATATTATACAAAATACCTTACTAACAATACAAAATACAATGGCAATTTTCATCTAGATAGCTAGATAGCAGCAGATACGTTAAACAGATAAGGTTTTACCTTTTTTCGGAAAATATTTATTTTTAGAGATTTGAAAGCGTTGGGGGTGTCATTATACATGCAATATATATTATGAGTAAAACTTCGAACCTAGTTGTGGTATGTGTTGGAGCCGCTGTCAATCCCTTAAATCTACTACTACTACTACCTACTACTACTAACGTGACCGAGAACTAATCTAAATTCAGGAATTTTATTTTGCACTGAATTACAAACAATTCTTGTTTTGTCGTTGGATTTATTGTGTCACAGCCATCTTCCGTTTGTTTATTAATTTAGTGTTTAAGTTGAAACATTTTTTTTCAATGTAGGTTTTACCAAAAAAGTTTTTTTTTTCGTTCATATTATTTCTTTTTAATCCCCAAAAGAAGTGTAAAATGACACCCATAAAAATCACTGCCAATCTTGGCAGTGGTAAAATAAATGCTTATAATATGAAGATTAGGTATTTATTATAAATATGTTTTATCATTATTAAATTGTATAACTACAATTTTTTTTTTATTTATGTAAATAAAATCAATTTTCTTGTTATATTATACACTCAAACCAGTGTGCCTTTTAATTTATGACCGATTACAAAATTATTCTTGACCGAAAAGCCAAAATTACGAGTTTTCGTATAAGTTATGCCGCCTCCTTAGATGTCCACGCAAGTTTCCCAATTGAAATGTTCGGTAGCAGCAGATATGACATCTATGTTGAGGCTGTTTTCCACACTCTAAACGTTTATGCGTCTGTAAGGAAGTTTGGGTTTGTAGTGTTTTTTGCAAGCGGCACAGGTAAACCCAAACTCTAAAATTAAAAAAATATAAGTAAAATAACAAAATCAATGAATAACGAGCTTTCCCTCAAAAAAGGTAATGGTAAAGGTAATGGTAATAGGAAATGAAATGATGAAATGATGATGGAAAAATATGACACAGGATTCATGTAAAAGACAACCATCTGTCAAATTGCAGATTTGGCAGATGCACCTTCATTTTGAAGGAAAATTAAGCGTCTCTACGGAGACAGATATAATTATCATATACTATTCACTAATTGAAACAATTTTATTTATACAATATGAATCAGCTCACTACAAACACAAAACAGTCAAAGTTTGGGTAGTTTCTTAAAAAGTACCGCACTAAGAGCTAATATTATAAATTAAAATTAATGAATGAATTAAAGATTTTCAATTATTTTTATTTGTCGAAAATAGGTAATTTATAACATGTAACATCAAAAATAAACTTTAACCGGCGTTAACGTAAGTTATATAATATACAAATCACTTTTGCTCTTAGTTAAACCTATTTAAAATGAGGGCCCTAAAGCTAATTATGTACGAAGACATTATTCACGCCAAAATAAGCACTTTCTAGTGGAAAGCATCCTGTATTTAACGACGCTTGTGCTTCCTTTCAATATGATCTTTAACAGCACTAATTCTGTAAGATCCGTACTGGCAACTATGGCATTTATATCGTGGTTCTTTCCCACATTCGTATTTACAATGCCTAGTAAGGTCTCTAGGATATTTGTATTCCGCCGAACAGTTCGGGCACTTATTCTTTGGACCTAAAAGATATGAAATTAAATGTTTAGTAAAAAAATTAGGTTTTAAGAAGAATCACAGTTAACAACACAGTAAAGCAGACAGTAAACCAAATAAGGATAGTTAACCAGCCCAAACATCGTTAAACACCATCATGCACTTTGATTTCCAACCTTCAATCACTCACAAATAGGTATCGTTCCGTACTGGTACTTATTTAAGTCACCTGATACGGAAGATATCTAAGTCACCTGATACGGCCCACGCTGCTGGTTGCCCAGGGTGAAATATTGTTTAATAATTTCTCTTTTCGCTTTGGTACTTTGTGTGTTCCTTGTGGGATGATCATCCAAGTTTGAATTTTCGTTTTGTCCACCCAAGATCTGTGGATCTTTTGTTTTTAGAATATTTTCGGCTGAAGTAATTGATTTGGAGGTTTTTTAACTTCGTTTTTGTTTATTTGCCTCAGGAGCATAAAGCAATTGGAAATATTAACCCGCCAGAATGTTAAAACATATTGCTTACGATTTTCTAAATAGTTCGAGAGTCACTGATACGTTGTCAAACCTTAACCTGGTTTTTATATTAAGGACAAGGATTGTATAATTGAGTATTTTAATAGCTTTCCAAAAGTCAAACGACAAGACAGCTTCTTTTTTTTTAATTTATATTTTGTAAAACTTCGCTTACCAAATCAACAGGAGCTGATACAGTGTCACCTGATACTCGAAAGCCGTACTGGACCCTTGTGCCAGCATTGCCACAGACCTCTAATTTTTGGAATGAGATTTTCTGTCAAAAACGAGCGAGACTTCTGACCAAACGAGCGAGATTTTGGGTGACGTATAATCGGAAATTCATTAAACGATTAAAATTAAATTTAATTTAAAAAAAAGTTCATCAAATTTTCTTGACCCAATGTATTTTGTTGCTCTCATTCGTACTTTATCACGCCTTCGTCTTCTTTATTTAATCGTTATTTGCACTCAGACAGATGATTTGAAAAACTCTCTTGTGGTGTGTTTCTTAGACAATAAAAACAAGTAAATTAAGGTTCTATTCCGCATTCTTATGTTAAATGTGCCTGCAAGTTTTTGTAAATGAACTTTATTTGTATTTATTATGCATGTGGTGGGTATATAATATTCTACATAATAGATCTTTTAACTATAGACTGACTAAAAATCAATTAAATGTATAAGTTATAGAGAACTAACAGAGTACCACAAGTTTATTTTAAATAAATACAAATAAAGTTCATTTACAGTTTTTAAGTTTCTTTGAGATAGCGCCACAAATACCAAAATAATTAAAATGATGAATCACGTAAATCAATTGTGCTACATTTTCTGAAATTTGGTTTTCAAAAACTTGTTTTTTTTTTCATGTAAGTTTTAACCATTGTTCTATATGTCGTCCTTTTTTTCAACTTGTTATTGTTATTTTTACATCTTGATGTTTGTTTTATACTTTTGACGATAGAAGGTAATTGACTAACCTTAAATTTTCTTTTATTGTTTTTCTTTTTTAGTCAAGCCATAATTTTTGAAAAACTACGCCTTGTTATTTTCATCATCGTTTGAAACCTGTGGAGTTAGGAAGTCAACCCACTTTTTGTTTTACATTAAGATTTATTCATTTTGCATAAATCACTTTCCTTTTAATTTATTTAAATCTTATTTTATTTTAAGTGGAAATAGTGTTCCGTCCGTTATGCATACTTTGTTAGTTAAATTCTTAACTCTTTCCTTTTTTGGTAAAATAGTAACAAATATTATTTAAGTGTGATTTTAACTTTACGGTTATATTAAGTTTTGGCATCTTTTGAAGTCCTATTGGCAGATAAATAAATACTACAAAAACGGTTTACATTTGAATTGTTTGAGTATAATTGAACTTAATAAATTTTATTGGAATTTGAATAAAGTTATTTATTATTAAATTAATGTATCTTATTTTTTGAAAACAGCGTTAACATATTTGCAGCGCCTAATGGTAATATTTAATTTTAAATTTGAAAAAATCGAGCAGAGTCCCGTCCGTTATGCTGGAAAATAACATTTTGTAAAAATCCTGCAGATTCAAAAAAGGGCATGCAACGTTGCCACATCTATCTCTTCTTAAATCGAGTTTTTCTCAAGGATACCTCATAGAAAAAAAAGGTTCAGGGGTAAAATATACATTTTTATTCTTAGTTATTTAATACGTATATTATTTAACAAACCGTAATAAATTTATGTTACAGAAATTAGAATTTAAAAAAAAACACACAACACAAACAGAACAAGAATTAATGTAAAGATTTAAATCATAAACTAAAACAGGGTTTTTATAAATAATGTTCCCTCCTTTTATTGATTTACTGAATGTTTAGCATAAAAAACTTTGAAGTTGATAATTTATATGCTTTCCGAAAATAATTTCCAAAAAAACTCAATTCAGTTCCATTCACCCTGGTTTATTCTCTCTTTGCACTTATATACGTGCTTTGTAAGATTGTTCTTAAGATGCATTTTTTTTGAGCAATATAAACAAGTAAATTGAGGTTCTATTCCGCATTCGTATCTTAAATGTGCCTGTACGCTTTTTTTGTATTTATATGATCTTGAACATCGGGGACATGAAAATTTTGCTAAAATGAGAACAATATTTTGAAAAGACAAAACACATAAAAATATATTTTATAAAATCCATACAGATTGAAAAAGAAGCGTGCACCGATGCCATATCTAACTTTTCTTAAATCGAGTTATTATCAAGAATTTCTCATAAAAAAAAGGATCAAGGGTAAGCTATAAATTTTTATTCTTAGTTATTCAATACGTATATTTCTTAACAAACCTTATTAAGTTTATCGTAGAGAAAATAGAATAAAAAAAATACTTGAACAAAAATTAACGTAAAGATTCAATTCATAAACTAAAACAGGGTTTTTACCCGTGCAAAATTTGCATGCAAAAATAATTCTCTTATTAATTTACAGGATGTTTGGCAACATCTGCATAAAAAATTCGTTGATGTTTTATATGCTAGCCGAAAACAATTTCAAAAAAAAAAACTCAATTTAGTTCCATTCATCCTGATATATTTTTTCTTTGCACTTGTGTAGGTGCTTTGTAAGATTGTTCTTAAGATGCATTTTCTTTGAGCAATATAAACAAGTAAATTGAGGTTCTATTCCGCATTCGAATCTTAGATGGGCCAGTAGGTTTTTATGGTATTTGTAGGATCTTGAGCATCGGGGACATGAAAACTGTGCTAAAATATGAAAAAAAAACAGTTAATATTTTAATAAAATATGTTTATTTTTCTTATTTGGGCCATTTCAGGAACTCTCCGTGTCAATTAAAAAAAAGTACTGAATATGGCACCATCTTATGTTTATTTTCAAAATAAGGAGACAATATCGTTTACTTTCTAAATGCTTCTTAGACCAATTTTTGGCTTTGCTTTGTAATCGCAGAAGCTGCAATTCTATTTTCGGTCAACTCCACATCCTCCTCTCAAGTGTTTTTTAAACTTTCAAGACATATTTTCCAAAATTTGGGTTTTTACATAACATACAAAAAATTTGTACCGGTCGGTAAAAATAGCAATTTTATAAACCATATAAGAAAAGCATAAATAAAAAATAAGGAATCGAAATTGTTTATTTTGAACAAATTTATCGGACTTTTAAAATATTAGTTCCTGTAAAAAATAGCCCCTACGGGGGTAATGTTGCTGACGACTTGAAACTTCTAAAAATTTAACTATTTTCAAAAACAATTGATTTTACTTGAAAGATAAAATATCCAGAAGAAGGCACTTTTTTTAATGGGACTTTCCATCCATTACAGTGCCAATGCTCAGTTTCAGCCAAGTTTTTTGCGAAGCCAAAGACAAACACAAAATATCCATGCACCTAGCCGGAATTCGAACCCGAGACCTTCCGTGCGGCAGGGTGATACGCTACCTACTGCGCTACGGGGGTCAGCAAGAAGGCACTTACAGTGTACCTCGCAATGCCTATTTTACTTAAATTTTTTTAATTGGTGTTCATTGTGCTAATATTTTAAAAATTTTCAGTTGTCTTCACAGTAAGGCGACGATATCGTGTTTACTTTTTAGGTGATTTTTTAGACTAATTTTTTGTTTTGCTTTGTAGTCGCATAGGTTGCAATTGTACTTGGGTTCCACTCCACATTCTTCTCTTAAGTGCTTTCTTAAACTTTTCAGGTGTAGGTAACTTTTCCCGCAGTGTAAATTTATGCAGTTCCATTTTCCTGAAAACATTTAGCTTAATGCTATAATCTATTGAAAGCTATAATCTATTGAAAAATTTAGGCTAAATAAAAAAGGATGTAGTTTAAAAAGGTTATAATTTTATGGATTTCAAAATTAAATAATAACTAACTTGATGTACTGAAGGTTTTCCGCGAGCTCTGTAGATTAAAGTTAACTCCTCAATTTTCTCTTGATGAATATTCCTTTCATTTTTCTTCCTGTCAAACTTTTAGCTTACTCCCAAGTGGCAATAGGAGCAGCAAAAAACTCTCCCGCATTCACACAGCCTGTGCCTCGGCAGATTTCCTTGATGTTTGTTATACAAGGTTCCTAAGATTTTCCTTAAGGATAAATCAAACAGAAATGGCATAGAAAGTTCTGCGCGCACAAAAGAAACAGGTATATTGAGCAATGGTGCCAGTTTGTTATTATCTCCGGATTGCTTTCATGAGAAAAAATTCTTGCAACTCTTTCATTGTGAGCATAACCGTTGACAAGATGTCTGCAAATTCCGCTAGATGGCGGACACAACATGAGATGATCGAGGAAAAACTAATTAAAAATTAGACGTTTTCAGGTCCAAACCACAGCTTTTTCTTGATTAAAGGAGGCGGCAGGGTCCATTATTTACGATACTGAGCGATAAACTCGTGAGGTTGTTAACATTAGAAAGAAATATCTTCGCTTTTAATTAAATTTCTTTCCATTCTGTTCTACTAGTGACATCTATCCGGAAACGGCCAAACCATGCAGCTAGCACTAGCAGCCAAAGAAATCAATAAACGGCGCTGTTTTGCCTGCAGAGCTTTTTGCTTGCGATATTATTGATTTTAAATAAAGCTTGCCCTACACTACATTTGATATTTTCGAGATGTTTTATGACATGATCTCGAAACATGTAGCGAACCAATTCTTCAAAACTAGCGGGAGGGTAAAAGCGAAGAATAAGGGGTTGCCAATATTTGTAACACCCAAAAAGGGGTGAAAAGATTTATTTTGCTCTGTTTCTTTACAAAAAACGTTTTTTTTACGAAAATCTTGAGCTCTGCCACTTTTTTTATTTTTTTCTTCAACTTTCTCGAAATTTTCGTCATACTCTACTTATTCGAAAAAATTTAGAAACAGAGACGGGATCAGTTTTCCTAAAACGGGGGATCTTGGTTTCGAGTGAGAAGATAAAGGCGCCGCAGGCAAAAATTTTTCAATTAAATTAGCCGAACGCAAAAATGTTAGAAAAACAAAGCACGAAATAAAAATGGCGCCGCTTACAATTTTTTTTCAAAAATTACGTAATTTCGGGAACGCAAAGAAATAGGTCTAAAGAGTATAATTTTTAAGAAAAAAATATCAATTTTCTCGCCCTCCTCCACTGGGACTACAGGGGCCGTGCACAAATTACGTAATGGTCATAGGGGGGAGGGGGGTTACAAAACGTTACGTAGGGGGAGAGGGGTTTTCGCCATCGTTTGCATTTGTGTGAAACTAAGAAAATTTGGAATGAAAATAAGTGAAAAGTTTTTTTTTGTGGGGGTTAGTGGTCTTGAAATCGTTACGTAATATTAGGGGAGTGGCGTGCCAAACCGTTACAAAACATTATATAGGGAGGGGGTCAAAAATTGGTAAAATCACCGTTACGTAATTTGTGCACGGCCCCACATCTGACTGTTCCTCCTTTTTGATTTCGAATCAAAGTGCAAAACCCTGGTTGGACGTTCGAAGGCGTCAACCCGTTCTATTTGCTACGGAAATATCTCAGTCGATTTCTCCGGCCGTGTATGAACGCTTTAGGTTAGGCCTTTGCATGTATCTCAGTCCCCAGCCTGTAAACAGTGCGTAAGGACACTGGTTACAAAATGAAAAGCCGAAAAATATTTTTTTTACGATATCTTTCATCAGTTTGGTATTAAAGTCGAGCAAAAACAATTTTTATTCCAGTCCTAAAGGTATGAAAATGGAAAACATTAGAAAACAACAACCTTGAATGGATTTACTACGTGTAAGATGTAGTGACAACATCGCCCCATGCCCATCCTTTTCTGCCTAATGTGCTTTTCCGTTTGTCTGCGTCTTATACACGGCTGCTTGGCCCCCTAAGGATTTGCTTAGGAACCCTGTATACCAACTATAATGGCCCAAGGATTGCAAAATGTGTACGAATTATGGCTTCGAAAAACAAAGAAAAATAATTTGAAAATCGTGGTTGGCCCTGGGCAAACCCACTCGCGCTCAGAAGAGTTTTTACCTCTGCATTTTCCCAGGCTAACTTAATTGAAAAATGCAAAGGTAGGGCCGTCATAATGTATGAGACACAGTCATGATACAATAAAAGAAAGGTATGATACGTAGCGGTTAAAAATTTATCTAGATCCGCGCATGACGTCACCTGGTGAGATTTTTGTGGCGTACCAGTTCACCTACAAACATGAATATTTGAGGATAGTTTGAATTGATAACGAAGGAAATCACCAAGAAAATATTTTTTTATTAATTTACCCCTGAAAGGGTAAAAATAAATGTTGAAATTTAAAAAGGATTTTCCATATCTTAAAAACGAAATGCAACATAGGTTTGAAAATTGGTATGGAGACTTTACTAATAAAATAAAAGTCTGTTTTGAAGGTGGTACAAATAACCTCACAATTATTTAAAGTTCTTAATTCATGTAGAGCTAAAAATTCACATTTAGGTTCTTCTGGAAAAGTTAACGAAGAGGTGTTTTTGGATTTTTCGAAAATTTGGTTGCACCCCCCTGTATCCGATAAATATTTTAATCTGTCAAAGTATCGGCACGGACCCTCAGAAAAGGGTCTATTCACATATAACTTTTTTTTTCAAGTTTAGGTTTCGCTCATAATCATTATCACAAAATCGTTTTGCGCAAATTCGAGCATTAGTGACGTGAAAGTCATCATCCCGTCCACCAAAATGCTTCCGTATCCATTTTCTTGTCTTTTGCTTATCTAAAAAACTTAATGTCACGCGAAAAGCCTTTTGTCTAATTGTCGACACAACATCCTTGTATAGAGCACCTTATTTTGTTAATTTTTTCCACTGAAAAATTATTAAAACTAATTGTAAACAAACGACCAATTCGTAACAAAAATGGCGACTGAATTTTGTGTCTCACATCTTTCACCAGGTGACGTCATTTAGCCACCCCCACTCCTGTGCAATATCATATCTGTTTTTCATGTGTCATGTCTCATAGTTATATGGTAAGGGCCCACAATAACATTTATAGTTGTTTAACGAACAAGTATGCCTAAAGTATGAAGCACCACCAAAAAAGTAAGTAAGTAAGAGCTATCAATTAAAATATTCAAAAAAGTTCTTTCGCGTCAGGATAAGTGTGGAAAGTTATTTTTCGTACGCAAATAAATGCAGTAAAAAGTCCTTTACTTCTTCAACTCATTTCAGTTGAAACAAGTCACGTTTAAATAGTACTGTTAGTAGTAATAATATAGTATGTTAAACAACAACCATGTAATATACGTGTGAACTAAAATTCAAAAAAAAATGTGAAAAATAAAACAAAAACAAAATTTTTTTACCTGCACGATAAATTTAAACATGCTGAGCTTCTTAGTGTTAGAGCAAGTTATTTCAAAAGTTATGTCGAAACTGATTTATACAAAACTCCGAATCTATATAGGCACATTAAATTATATAAAGTAAAGAGGATTTAGAAAAGCGAAATAACGATTTAAAACAATTTTAAAATGCCATAACATGACTAACACTAAAAGAAATCTTGGTTTTCTTCTAGCATTGTTCGTTGCTAAGACTGAAGTGACGCCTGGAAAAATGCCTCTTCAAATCTCCCTTCCTGTGGGTTGCATACAAACACTTTGAACATTTAAACTTTTTTTCTTTGTCATCTTTACCACAGGTATACTTTTTGTGTTTGTACAGAGAACTCAAGTGTCTGAATTTATTTGCACAGTGCTCACAGGTATAAGCTAAAATAAATTTATAATTTTAGTATTTAAAGTAAGTATTTTTGTATAGATATAAACTCAAAAGTAAGGTTAATTAAGTTAATGCAAGCGAAGTTAGTGCTTTTGTTTGTTATCATTATATCATTGCTTTGGTAAAGACTTTAAGCACCGACTACATCGTCAATGCAAAATCCAAAGTCAAGTTCATAATTAGGTATATAAAGGCCCAAGATTCAAGAAAATCGTAGCGGCAACGGTCAAAATCTAGATTGCCATGCCATGCCCAATGGGATAATGATGCCTCGATCTGAACATGCGCCTTTAATGTCGAATTAATCATTAATCGATTGGCCCTGGCCAACTTGATATTTCGCAGCTTTTTCCGCTACGCTTTTTGTCATAGGGGATTACACGAGCAGGGCTTTTATAGTGTCTCATAGTTATATGTCATATACCAAGTGTAAGGGGAAGGCAACCCTTGGTCCAAATAAAGAACGTACCACCACTTGTATTTTAGTAGCGTTCTCGAACCAGAGGTCCGATTTATCCACATTTACAACTTTTTTTTCAAAATTTTTTGAAACAAATGAAATTTCTTTAAATCAATCGGGTAAAATCGGCTACTTGCCGATAAAAACGTATAATAAGGAGGATTTAAAGCATTTTTCTTTAAAAATGCATTTTATTTTTCTTTATGTAAACCAGATATTTAATAACGGACTTTTTGTTGATGAGTTTACCTTAAACTTTAGCAAAAAGATCGTCAATAAACTAAAAAAAGGATAATTTGATTCACTTCGATGGCACTTCGAAAAGCTGTTTGTTTTGTTGGTTTTATATGTTTTTTAAGGCGACGTTTGGATCATATACAAAGCGAAATAAAAGCATTTGTCTTTAGCTAATAGTGTTAAGCGATTTCTTTGATATTTTAAATATTTTAAAAATGATAAATAACTATAAATTCAAAAAATTTGTTACCTCGTACGATCACACAGCATTGCCCCACAGTCATCATTGTCATGGAAAACAATCACTAATTTACAATTACACTTTTTTTTGGTTTAATTAAATTTGTTTTAATTACAATTTTGAATAAAAAGCCACTAGAACAAATTTAGCAAAATACTACATAAAGATTGCCGCCGGCAGCCGCCCATTCGGTGATGTTCGGGGTAACTCATTCCACCTTGCATAAAAAAGCGGAGTTGCTGGATTTTCTTTGAGACCATTTCGAGACAAATATAAATACTGAGGAAAAATTTGAGTCTAGTAGGTATGTTTTGTTTTCGCGCCATTCGCAATTTTTAAAGTTAAAAGTGATATTGCCAATTGCTCCGTATAATGTTAAACTTGGTTTAAATTTAACTCATGTTTAGAAAGCAAGACCTTAATATTTTAAGTTCTATGTGGAAGCGCATTCTAAAAATCCGTTAAGGTTCAAGTAGGTTTCACATTGCGGTAAAATAGTGATTTTTGGAGTTTATTAAAGATTTTGAAGATTTAAACCATACTATAACGATGGATCATTTAGAGATTATTTGTACCCAAAGACGTTATACTTTTATATTTGTACCCTAAAACTGATTCAGGCGCTAGGGTTTTTGGGGCCAAGGATTACGAATTTTCGATCAGATTTTCAATAAGTTGACAGCTCGCCACGGCGGGGGGATACCATTTAAATGTATCCGATATCTGTCAAAATTGGTATCCAGGGGTTTTTGGGGCCAAGGATTACGAATTTTCGATCATATTTTTATTAAGTTGACAGCTCGCCGCACTGGGGGGTACCATCTAAATTTATCCGATGTCTGTGAAAATTGGTATACAGGGGTTTTTGGTTTCGAGGATTACGAATTTTCGATCAGATTTTCATTAAGTTGACAGCTCTTCGAAGGGGGGGTACCATCTAAATTTATCCGATATCAGTCAAAATTGGTGTACAGGGGTTTTTGGGGTCGAAGAATACGAATTTTCGATCAGATTTTTGAAAAATTTGACAGCTTACCGCAGAGTGGGGGGGTATACCATATAAATGTATACGATTTTGATCAAAATTGGTATACAAAGGTTTTTGAGGTCGAGGATTACGAGACTTAGATCAGATTTCCATAAAGTTGACAGCCCACCGCTATATCGTTCAAAATTGATACAAATAAGCGGTTTTCGTTGTAAAGGATTACAAACTAATTTTCAAAGTTATGATTGTTTTCCACAAACCAAAACTACACTTTTTTGCAAACGACGCGCGTTTCGCTAACAACTTTAGCATCATCAGGAGACGATAAACAATGAACTAAATTAATTTACGCTCTATCTTATATACAATCCTTTAGTGGGCTGAGATAAGACTAATAATTTGTGATTGATCACTATTTTTAATCCTATCTCCCCTCGACCAAAGAATAAAGTGTACTAAACGGGATGGGTCATCTATCTTTATTTAAACTATTTCTGGATTTAATGATTTCCATACTTTCATATGCATTCAAAAGTCTTTTGTTTGGTACACTTTTTAGAAGTTTTAGGTTATCTAATGTGAATCTATGATTGTTTTCAAAAGCATACTCGGCCACACTTGACTTTTCTGTTCTTCCGTATTTTAAGTGTGCTAAGTGTTCTTTAAATCGTGTTTGAATAGAGCGTCTCGTTTGGCCAACATATTTTTTGTCACAATCCATGCAACTAATTTCGTAAATTCCACTTTTTTCTAGAACTGTAGTTTTATTCTTGGGATTTCCTAGTAAGCTTCTTATTGTGTTACCGGATTGATATACTAATTTCAGACCGGTGTTATTAAATACTTTTTGTAATCCTTTCGTATAATTAGGATTATAAGGAATTGATACAAATTTTAAGTCGCAGGTATCTTTTTGTCTGAAAAAAGTAGAATTCCGAAAGATCTTTTGAAAAGAATGTCTATTTATCAGCTTATTTATTAAGCCTTCGTCGTAACCGTTTTCGCCAGCTATATTCCAAATCCTATTCTTTTCTTCTTCAAATCTTTCTTTGTTTAAGGGAAAATTTACTAATCTATATGTTAAAAAGTGCAAACTTGCAAGCCTATGTTGTAAGCAATGAAAAGAGTAATTTGGAATATACCTGTTGGTGGCCGTTTCTTTTCTGTATAGGTCAAAGTCCAATTTATTTTTATTTCTTATAACTAAAGTGTCTAGAAGTGGCAGTGTACCGTTGTTCTCTGTTTCATAAGTAAATTTAATTGTGGGAAATTTGTTATTTATTTTTTCCATAAAATTTTGATCACTAGTTACTTTGAAAGTTTGAGACAATGATGTGTTTGAAATTAACAAACAGTTTGCACCTGAAGACGACCAGAGATTGTACTGATCGAAACGTCGTGTATAAATAAAAATATATACAATGGAAGTCCGAAACACAGAGTTAATTTCACTAGTTACTTAAGTGTTGAATACTGCAAACACATCGTCTACATACCTACATACTTCTCCAGTATCTAAACCATACTCTGGGGAAATACTTCCCCACAGTATGGTTTAGGTATGTAGACGATGTGTTTGCAGTATTCAACACTAAAGTAACTAGTGTTGAAAATTTTATGGAAAAAATAAATAACAAATTTCTCACAATTAAACTTACTTATGAAACAGAGAACAACGGTACACTGCCATTTCTAGACACTTTAGTTATAAGAAATAAAAATAAATTGGACTTTAACCTATACAGAAAAGGAACGGCCACCAATAGGTATATTCCAAATTACTCTTTTCATTGCTTACAACAAAAGCTTGCAAGTTTGCACGTTTTACCATATAGATTAGTAAATTTCCCCTTAAACAAAGAAAGATTTGAAGCAGAAAAGAATAGGATTAGGAATATAGCTGGCGAAAACGGTTACGACGAAGGCTTAATAAATAAGCTGATAAATAGACATTCTTTCCAAAAGACCTTTCGGAATTCCTTTTTTTTCAGACAAAAAGATACCTGCGACTCAAAATTTGTATCAATTCCTTATAATCCTACACGTTTTAAAGAACACTTAGCACACTTAAAATACGGAAGAACAGAAAAGTCAAGTGTGGCCGAGCATGCTTTTGAAAACAATCATAGATTCACATTAGATAACCTAAAACTTCTAAAAAGTGTACCAAACAAAAGACTTTTGAATGCATATGAAAGTATGGAAATCATTAAATCCAGAAATAGTTTCAATAAAGATAGAGGGCCCATCCCGTTTAGTACACTTTATTCTTTGGTCGAGGGGAGATAGGATTAAAAATCGTGATCAATCACAAATTATTAGTCTTATCTCCGCCCACTAAAGGATGTAGCGTAGATTAATTTAGTTCATTGTTTATCGTCTCCTGATGATGATAACGTTGTTAGCGAAACGCACGTCGAGTGCAAAAAAGTGTAGTTTTGGTTTGTGGAAAACAATCATAACTTTGTTTTAGTGCAACCAAAGGTTCCAAATTCCCAACATAGTTAAACTAATTTTCGATAAGATTTCAAAAATTCTGAAGTTGACAATTCCCGGAAGGTTGGAGGGGAAATACAATCTAATTGACTCGCTAAAAAAAATAGAACGGAAACTGCAAATTAAGAAAAGGGGCTGCACCGCAGCTGCCGGTGGCGGCATGGAGCGTCGCGACAAGTGTTTTAATATTTTGCTCAATATACTTATAAATCCTATTCAAGACCAACACTTCTTTAAATCATTTAAATTCTGGTGTATGCGTTTGCACTCTCTTAATTTTCCCCAACTGCTTATTTCAGTCATAATGGTTAGTTGCACAAAAAACCTATACTTGCACTACGATGTATAAAATTTAATTGTTTAACCACTTTTTTATTAGACATCAGAAAAATACCGAAACCGTCAACGAAACAAAAAAAAAAATAAATTAATTGAATTTTTTTAAAACAAATTTTATTCCAAGTCATTAACCACTTAAGGCAGAAAGAAATAAATTTCCTGCAAAACGACGTGTTAAATTTTCATTGTAGGATATAGAAAATACGCAAGAAAGTTAAAAATATTGAAAAAATACTCCAAATCAAGGTGGCGTCGTTTCTGCAGAGGGGGCGTGTGATCTCTTCGTTTTCGAAATAGCTTAAACTCTCTAGGAATTAGATATAGACACTATTTACCATTTTCTGTGCGAATTATTTCCCCAAAAACCGTTTTGTACCAATTTTGAAAGAAATAGAAGATAATGAGACGTTACCCCCCCCCCCCGGCCGAAGAGACATTACCTTCATAATTTTGGTTATCTGAGCGAAAATTCATAATCCTCGATCCCAAAATAGTAGTTTTAACAACTAGTGGTAAAATAGTGCTCTTTTTTACAAGCGTTGGTTTAAATATC
This sequence comes from Oxystoma pomonae, assembly GCA_963921995.1. Classification (NCBI taxonomy): domain Eukaryota; kingdom Metazoa; phylum Arthropoda; class Insecta; order Coleoptera; family Brentidae; genus Oxystoma; species Oxystoma pomonae. The sequence continues at coordinate 81,125,531 of OY998170.1, forward strand.
GAGCGAAGCGAAGTATTTAAAAACGCGAGTAAAAAAAGCACAGTTTAGCCGCGAGTTGTTAACACAATTTTGTTTAATACCTTTATCAAAAAATCCAAGAGAAACAGGAAAATACTTTTAAAAATCTCAAACGAAGAGAACTTCTCGCCACATACCATCTTTACACAATAAATCAAGGCGGCTGGTAAATGAAATAACAATCGTTTTCATAGCGATGTGTCTTTTTACTCGGTGACGTTCATTGTTGCGGCATTTTAATCTTTGACAATTTGATATTTAGACGATATTTTTGAATGCTTTTTTCGTAAATACTTGGTGAAAACTGGCGGAAATGGCTTAATTCTTAGGCAAGAATAATTAGATTTTTTCAATATTACTATTTTCCGCTATTTCTGTTTAACTTTAACCCGTGATCAAAAAAAAAAGTTTTTTTGCATCGGTAAACAAAAAAGCCATCTTTAGTTATCTGCAGACAGATACTAAAATCATGTTTTTGATGAAGGTATAAAAAACACCTTTATATCAATTTTGACCGAAATCGGATACATTTAGAAGGTACTCCCCCCTCTGCATCGAGCTGTCAAATTTATGATAATCTGATCTCAACTTCGTAATACTCGACCCAAGAAACCCCGGTATACCAATTTTGACCGAAATCGGATAGATTTAGATGGTACCCCCCCTGCGGCGAGCTGTCAACTTTATGAAAATCTGATCGAAAATTCATAATCCTCGACCCTAAAAATCCTGTATAACAGTTTTGACCGAATACGGATACATTTAGATGGTACCCCCCCATGCGGCGAGCTGTCAACTTTATAAAAAACTGATTAAAAATTCGTAATCCTTGGCCCCAAAAACCCCCATGTACCAATAAACTAATCTAACTTCAACGACGTATGCATGGCCTACTCGACGCAAAAGAGTCACGTGGTATATCGAAAGTTTTTTTTGAGGTAACCAATCAAAAGTCTAAGCTATGGTTTGTTTTGATTTCTGAACATTTAAACTGAAAATGTCAAAGTATTTTCAGATGTCAAATGTGTTGTAAAACCAAACCATAGCTTAGACTTTTGGTTGGTTGACCCAAAGAAAACTTTCGATATACCACGTGACCCGATGTTCAATAGGGCAGTCTAACAGAAATAATATGGCCGATCCAATATGGCCGCTGTAAGGTTTATAACTTTTTTAAATTAATTTAAATCGTGACGGGGATTCCATAATTCAATTTTTTTCTTTACTAGGCGATAACTTTACATTCGTAATTTTGAACGAGTCTTAAGATATCCAAAAATCAGCTTTTTAGCCGACCATATCCGATTGCCACTTATCAAGAAAAAGAAAAAATTTTAGCAGTTTGTTTCTACTTGTTATGGGAATAATAAACAACCAAACAACACAAGGAGTAGAAGTCTTATGGAAAATTTCGGCAAGTGCAAGTGCCCTCCTTTACCCAGCCATTTGCAGTTTTCCTCTTGCTCTCCTCTGACCCAAGGTCAAAGATTCTCCCCCTCATCTGCTACTGGGCAGCTTTAGGTGAATTTAAATTCATTTCCGTTAAAATACTAACAAGGCCTACAAAAGCTGAAATTGCTGAATCGGTGTCATCTTATCTCCATAATTAAAAGCTTGACACAACACACGGAAAAACTTTTGTGGTCTTAATATCCTTGTTTGGTTTACTGTAGGTTATCGGCAATCAAGTGAGCTTTGTGGTTAAAACGGAAGATGTAAACGATCTTTTAGACCATGATATTTTAAGAATCAGCTCAGTTCAAGAGGCATACTATGTGTTATTATAAAATATAATAGTTGCTTTATAAATTTATTGTATTTAGTGATCTAATAGGTCACTTTAACAACTCCCAACACAAACGAACATTACTAAATCAAATTGTATGAACAATCATTCATTATCATACTTAATGCTAAGTCAACAAGTGTTTTTAAAATAATACACTGTGTATACTATTATCTTTTTAAATTACTCTCAAAATTACCTTTTTCAAAATAAAACATTGTCCAGTAAATATTATGCCACATGGTAGATGGCGTTAAGTTTAATAATGGCGACTTTGAATATGACTTTAATTTTGTGTTTATATAAGCGGTAGTAAACCCAATGGCTGACAACAATTGTAAAACACTTTTAAAAATAATTTTTCTCTAGTACAAAAACTGCAAAAATAAACAGGATATTTAATTCTAAAAATATATCTACAACCAATTCATCACTTACATAACAAATTGAGTCCCAAGACAAAACTAAAACCAGCTAGTTGTTCCTCATGGCCACCCTTTACTTTTGTTCAAGAATTCGTGATTTTCTTTCTTTTTGTGATGTTTGACAAACACCGTTCGCAAATTCTGAATCTCTTTTTTTATTTCATCCACATCGCAACCAAACTTAGTTGCCATATCCTCAAAACTGATTTGTCTTAGAGATTTGTTCGTGTAGTCAGGCGATTTGTTGTTCCACAGATGGTCATGTCGCTTGTAATCCTCAATTAACCTAAGAGTATTTTTTCTGCTCCAGTTCTCACTCCATGTTACCATTTCATGTACTTGATGTTTTTCCTTTGGGTAAACTAAAAATTCCTCATAGTTATACAGACCGCTTCAAGCTACTGCGAACATAGGGCGGAAGAAGTCTAATTTGCCAGTGTACGTACATGCAGAGACACCGCACGCCTATCAGTGAAGCAACCAATACTCAGGCTTGCGATCACCACTTGCATGACTTTCCTTTGGTATTTAGTACGCCTCTAACTACGGTGCTGTGTGGAGCGTAGTCAATGAAACCGGAATTTGGTCAATAAATACGCAAATTTTGCTGATAAATAAGAGCGTTTTATTGTCAACTGCTCAGATTTATCAGTGACGACGTGTTACAATAAAAATAATAAGGAGAAACAAAATAAAAGCAAGTTCTCAAAATAAAATAATACATTCTAAAAACCAAAAAGATTCACCCAGTCAAAAAAAAATTAAAGCAAATGTTCGAAAAGTCCTCCTTGCTCGGCTAGACAATATCCGAGCCTACTATAAAACCCCTTTTAACGTTTCCAAGCATGCTAGGGGTGATAATTTGAAAAGCTTCTTCAAAAACAGATAGAAGTCATTAGGAGCAAGATCGGGAGATCCAGCTGGCCATAAAATAGTTCCCCGTGTACTTATAACCCGATTAGGAAATACAATATCAAGATATTCCCTAACAAGGCCAACATTGTGAGCAGAACAACCATCTTGTTGGAACCATGTTTCACCAAATCTTACACCTAACAACTGCCTAGCAGTTGGAATAATGTGCTGCTGCAGTAGATCCAAGTATCTAGGACCATTCAAATTGCAATTGCCGTTAATAAAAAATGGCCCAATTACGTGTTCCCCTACAATACCCCCCCCCCAAACATTTAGTTTTTGGGGATACTGTGTTCTTGCGTCAAAATACAAATTCAAATTTTCCCTCGACCAATATCGAACGTGTGTTGGGTTATGACGATTTGACCATTTGACCATCTGCACTTTTTCGACAACTTCGTAGACATCCATTTTTGGTTTTAAAAATGTATTATTTCAATTAAGAACTTACCCATCTGTTTTTCGAGCAAGGCAGAAATAAAACAAAATAATAAAAACAAAATGAATTTCCAAAAGATAACACTGCAGCGTGCTTCGAATCCACCTCGGTCGTACGGCACGGAGAGTAAACTATTTAAAAATCTCATCAAAATAGTGAATTAAAATCACATTTATAGGTAAAAAATAACATCAATTTTAGAAGGTACCTAAGTATCTGAAACTAAAATGAGTAATGTAATATATAATATATTTATTTCTCTCTTTCGGTTAAATTTCACTATGTTTGAGTTGAAATGCTGTTAACCTCGTCGTCCAAATCAATGTTTTTAAATTAACCTTTCTAAAGATCTATTTTTAGAGAGAAGCTGAAACCGTCTTTGAAAACTATGTACCTACTAATTTAAAAAGTCCAGTTAGACAATAAATGAGGTGACAAGGTATACACGATGTGGAACTACCGGTGGCTTATAACAACTTAGTTGCTTTGAAAGTTTGAAACAATGATGAATTTGAAATTAATTCTGTGTTTCGGACTTCCATTCTCTATTTTTTATTTATACGCGACGTTTCGATCATGGTAGTTTGCACCTGAAGACGATCAGAGATTGTACTGATCGAAACGTCATGTATAAATAAAATATAGACAATGGAAGTCCGAAACACAGAATTTATTTCAACTTAGTTGCTTGTTACAACAAAGGACCCCACGGGTTACTTTCAAAAAAGAAAACAATTTTTTACAAAAAAAAACGTATAGCAACTGGAAATTTTTCCACAAGTAATTTTTTAGAATTTACCCGAGTTGTAGAAGAGGGAATATTTACTAGAAACATACCTACCCAAGGAAAAATTTCCAGGTTTTCTATGTCGAATCTTGAAATTTCCTTAAACATTGCTAAAGTTTTTTGCTGACGCAGTCATACACTTGATAGAAATATAAAGTTTTTTAATTTTAATAAATTTTTCTTCAGACCGACCGTGCGGAAAAATTACATTTCCGCACGGTTTTTCGTTTGGAAAGATATACTTTTCCGTACGATTTCATTTTTCACACAATTTTTACTTTTCTGCAGGATTTTTACGTAAGATTTTAAATTTAATGCAGGATTTAAGGAAATTTGACGCATACCAATTATTTACTAAGATGGACTAAGTTTTAGGACTATGGGACGCATGTCGTTTTTAATCTAATTATGCGAGTTTTTTTTGAAACTTAAAAAAAAATTTTGGACTTACTTACTTCGCATGGGAAAAATACAGGTTTTCCCAGCATTTCTAGGAAAAAATAGGAAAAAGTGAGATTGGCGATGGATTTATCCGTGTATATTAAGCCTTTTAAATAAAAAACCAAAAGGCACGCTGTAAAATAACTTGCGCCAATTTTTGTTATTTTCAAATTAGGACATTTATATGTTTATAAAATTTATAAAAACAAAGAATTCTAGAAAATAGTCTTTATTTTTTGTTATTTATTCACCTTCGCTAAATCCCTTTGATATATAAAATAAGAAATTATTTTTAATGAAGATGGTGGTCAAAAACACTCCTACGAACAAAATTGTACCTAACTCATAAAGAAAGTGCCTTTTCCACCCTTGACGGCTTGTCCGAACATAGCTTCGCGTCGTTTCGTGTGGAAAAGTAGAACTTTCCGCATAAGTTCGGTAAACAGCTATTTAATAACACTTTTGATTTGCAGAAAAATTAAATCTCCTTTATAATTCAAATATATCCATCCCATGCTTGTTCAAAATATGTCTCTTTAGGTTTTCCTTGAGTTTTGATTTATGTGGACACTTTGGACAAAAGAATTGATGGGCTTTTCCACATTCATACTTCTCGTGACGTCGTAAATGCCGAGAATGACAGTAAGACTTTTCACATGAATTGCATGCGTGTTGTTTCTTCCAAACTAAAAAGATCTTAGGATGTTATCCATAAGAAATTTCAAGTAATTAATAACAGTCAACCCAAGATTCATCTTTTTGCGTTAAATGGCAAAAAAGTTAAATAAAATTTTATTTAATTCTCTTTATGATTTAATTATCAACTTTATTATTATAAACTATTTGAAGAATTTGATTAAAGCATTGACAAACTAAATTTAATACAAGTTGGTGTATTTTTATCTACCCAAGTAGGAAAATTACTTGTACCCCAAACCCTATCGCGATTTTAATCTAGACTTGGGGCACCAAAGTAACCCTTGCCATCCCACGCCATCGAATCTAGCTACGCTACTGTTAATACAACTACAAGGTAATAATAAAAAAAGTAAAGAAAAAAATAATTTAAAGTTCGATACCGATAGCGGTGCGTAAAATAATAGGCAAGTAGCAAAATCTCCAACATGGTGTCGCTTTTAGAATTGGGATCACAAATATAACCATAAGGTTCTATAATGAGCTCGATAATGAGCCAAGGATCGCCAAATGTGTAACAATCATATAACTATGAGATAACATAACGGCCCTCCCCTTGCCTTTCCCGAGAAAAATGCGTTGGCCTGGAAAAAACCCCATAGACGAGGAATGTAATGGGCAGGCGCGTCTATTGCGTCAGTAGTAAAAGCAACTGACAATCATCTGACAGCAAAAATGTAGGTTTATGTTTAATTTTTTTGTTTACTTTTGGAAAATCTATTAACAGAGTGGATACTACCGTAAAAAAAAATTGAAAAAGTGTTGTCTAGTCTAGTATCACAGAAAATACCGCCACAAAACATAAAAAATGTAAACTTTTCGACAATGCCCAGTTTTCTCAGGAAGTGGGTTCGACACTTGGGGCCATGTCCTCATGTAACGGGTTTATCTTGTGGATTGAAACCCTCGCGTAAGGTTAAACTTGCAGTTTGAAATGTTTTATCCATAATATAATAAATTAATTCAATCAATAAAATCAAAGTTTTCGGGCAAATGGTGTCGTTTTCACTGCCTCTCAAATTAATACATTTTCATTAAGTTATCGTAAGATCATAACGACACCAATTATGGATATGTTAGTGCGTTGCCTCCGATATTTAATAACCTTCCATCTACTCGCGTTTTATGCGCAATTTTACAATTCATAGTTAAAAGTAAAACCTCAGTTTAAACCACAGATGTCGACTTTTTTACGTTTTATAGGTGCAGTTTACCAACAAACCTTCGGTTTAACCGTTACCGGCGGTCTGGGTGTTTGTTAAACTTCAGTTTAATAGTTAACCGAAAGATTCTAACCTCAAAAAAGTTATTAAAAATTTGTTTTGGGTAAAAAGACTGTAAGTATTTAGTGAAATCGCTATGATCAATGACTTCAAATTTATTTTTGATCAACTGGATGAAGAATGACGAAATTATTGACATTGTCGAAGCCCGAAGACCAAATATTATTTGTCCTAAAACAAATCCTTTGGAGGAGTCCGACGATATGTAGATTTTAAAACGAGGTTTGAATTATCTAAAGAGATATGCGAAATTGTGCACAAGGAAATTCGACAACAGTTAATTGGAACATGCCACAGACCAGCAAGTTATATTCTCACATCGAGCTCACACGTATATATATATATATATATATATATATATATATATACTGTATATCTTTTTGACAAATCTGAACATTTTTGTTGTTTCGTCTGGCTGTATGTCTGGCTGTATGTCTGTCTGTAACCAACGCTGATATCTCAAAAACTACTTGACTGATTTTTATTAAGTTTGGCTCTAAAAACTAATCAACCCCATATATGTAAAGAAAATGTAGTCTTTCTACATGGCCGTGGTTTAACTCCGACTTATAAAATTGGGCAACTTGTTTACTAATGGATTAATCCAAAGATTAAAGTGAAGTTTAAACTATGGTTTAATCTGGAGTTTTACCTCTGGTTGTAAAATTAGCCCTTAGTGAGCTTTGAACGTATGTGGCGGCCATCTTGACAATTAACTAATGTAATAATCAACAGTGTCAAAAATGGAGGCTGCATACGTGTAAAAGGGTACTAAAACGGAAGGTGTTGGCTGGCCTCCATGTCGGATGTATCGGTTAGTGCATTCGCAGTAGATATTTGGTTTATGGCCTGGTGGCCCAAACACTTTCAAATCCAACCGCGATTTTGAATTTTCTACACATTTGGCGGCACTTGGGCCGTTATAGGGTCATTCCATATCAAATCAACCAAAAAATCACAAAAATTTTACGCGACCAATTCCAATTTTGATGATTTTTGGTATATATTTTCTTCTTACCATAAAAGTTGAAAATGCAAATTTTTAGATTTTTTTGATTCGTAGTTTTTTTTTTTTAATTTTTCAAAATAAAAAAGTCAGCATTTTGACCTTAACAAGAATGTACAAAACTAGCAATATCTCGAGAACCACTTACACTAGGAAAGTAATAAATGGCTCATTTTAAAGTCATTTTGAAGCTCTTTTTTATGAAATATCACAACATAATTTTAACAAAAAAAAAATTGGAAATAAAAAATTGAAAAAAAAAAATTGAAAAATTCAAAAAGGCCATTTTTAATTTTTTTGAAAAAAATATATAATTTTGGTCAAAGTGTTACTTAATTATCCACAAAATTTTATGATGGAGAAATGATGGGTTCAATGTCAAAAAAAATATCAAAAATATTAAGTACATTTTATAGGCGATTTTTCATGCATGTGACATTTTTAATAAATTTTTTCACATTGAACCCATGATTTGTCCATCTCACAATTTTGTGAATAGTTTAATAACACTTTAAAGAAAATAATATAATTTTTTGAAAAAAATTAAAAATGGCCTTTTTGAAATTTTTGAAAAAAAAAATCAAAAATTTTTTTTTTTATTTTTTTTTTCAATATATGTTATGCAATATTCTCATATGAAAGGCCTTTATAAGAGCTTTAAAATGAACCTTCACCTACTTTTCTATTATAAGTGGTTCTTTGGATATTCCTAATTTTGTGCGCACATGTTAAGGACAAATAAGTGACTTTTTCGATTTTCAAAAATTAATTCAAAATAAACAACTGGTCAAAAAAGTCTGAAATTTTGGATTTTCCAGTTTTTTGGTAGGAAAAACATGTATACTAAAAATCATCAACATCGGAGATGGTGTGGTAAAATACCCTGGTTGACTTGATATGGACTGACCCTATAGTATCTCATAGTTATATGGTAACGATAATAATTTCGAAAAACAAAGAAAATAAAGTATAAACCATAGTTGGCCATGAGCAAAGCCAGAGGCGAAAAATCTACTGCGGATGTCGGACGCAGTCTGCTTATCCCCAGAAAAGTGTTTGGCTCTGCATTTTTTCTAGACTTACACCTGGTTTCCACCTATGCGCGCTTACCCTGTCTCATAAAACACATCACGCGACTCTGCATTTAAAACAGGGAAAATAGAAAATATAGGGAATGGATATCCCAACCGACCAATCTAAGAAAATAGTTACATAGCTAAAAAGCCATAAACGTCCGGGAAACGTCACTTTTTCTATGCTTTGACACAAGGAGTTAACAAAGGTTTTTCAAAATGACGTATTTTATTCTTGTTTCCATAGCAATAATTTTCTTATAAACAATAGACAACGCTTTATTGTTTCTAAGGTAATGGAAATACATACTTATAACAATTGAGTAAGGCGAATGCAAAAATTTCAAAAAACCTAATAACCTATTTACTAGGTTAACACACGAAAAGAACATTTAAATAATAGCGGTAAAATAAAAATAATTAATAAAAGTAATCTGTAAAAAACCTACTAAAAAAAAAAATTAATTCCTGAAATTTTACTGCAACTAGAGAAAAAATATAATAGACTAATAAAATTTAGAAAAAAAAAATTATATTATTGATATGTAACTTAGTATAAAGTATAGCAAATTTTTAACCTTACATAGAACATCTACTTATATAGCGTTCCTAAGCAAATCCTTAGGGGGCCAAGCAGCCGTGTATAAGACGCAGACAAACGGAAAAGCACATTAGGCAGAAAAGGATGGGCATGGGGCGATATTGTCACTACATCTTACACGTAGTAAATCCATTCCAGGTTGTTGTTTTCTAATGTTTTCCATTTTCATACCTTTAGGACTGGAATAAAAATTGTTTTTGCTCGACTTTAATACCAAACTGATGAAAGATATCGTAAAAAAAAATATTTTTCGGCTTTTCATTTTGTAACCATTGTCCTTACGCACTGTTTACAGGCTGGGGACTGAGATACATGCAAATGCCTAACCTAAAGCGTTCATACACGGCCGGAGAAATCGACTGAGATATTTCCGTAGAAACTTTATCAAGCAAATAGGACGGGTTGACGCCTTCGAACGTCCAACCCGGGTTTTGCACTTTGATTCGAAATCAAAAAGGAGGAACAGTCAGAGGTGGGGCCGTGCACAAATTACGTACGTACGTGATTTTACCAATTTTTGACCCCCTCCCTATGTAATGTTTTGTAACGGTTTGGCACGCCACTCCCCTAATATTACGTAACGATTTCAAGGCCACTACCCCCCCCCAAGAAAAAAAAAAAAACTTTTCACTTATTTTCATTCCAAATTTTCTTAGTTTCACTCAAATGCAAACGCTGTCGAAAACCCCCCTCCCCCCTACGTAACGTTTTGTAACCCCCCATTACGTAATTGATATTTTTTTCTTAAAAATTATACTCTTTAGACCTATTTCTTTGCGTTCCCGAAATTACGTAATTTTTGAAAAAAAATTGTAAGCGGCGCCATTTTTATTTCGTGCTTTGTTTTTCTAATTTAAGTTCGGCTAATTTAATTGAAAAATTTTTGCCTGCGGCGCCCTTTATCTTCTCACTCAAACCAAGATCCCCCGTTTTAGGAAAACTGATCCCGTCTCTGTCTCTAAATTTTTTCGAATAAAAGGAGAGTTTGACCATGGCGGAAATAATTTTTTTCTACGGCATGACAAAAATTTCGAGAAAGTTGAAGAAAAAAATAAAACAAGTGGCAGAGCTCAAGTTTTTCCTAAAAAAAACGTTTTTTGTAAAGAAACAGAGCAAAATAAATCTTTTCACCCCTTTTTGGGTTTTACAAATATTGGCAGCCCCTTATTTTTCGCTTTTACTTTCCCGCTAGTTTTGAAGAATTGGTTCGCTACATGTTTCGAGATCATGTCATAAAACACCTCGAAAATATCAAATGTAGTGTAGGGCCAGCTTTATTTAAAATTAATAATATCGCAAGCAAAAAGCTCTGCCGGAAAAACAGCGCCGTTTATTTATTTCTTTGGCTGCTAGTGCTAGCTGCATGGTTTGGCCGTTTCCGGATAGATGTCACTAGTAGAACAGAATGGAAAGAAATTTAATTAAAAGCGAAGGTATTTCTTTCTAATGTTAACAACCTTACGAGTTTATCGCTCAGTATCGTAAATAATGGACCCTGCCGCCTCCTTTAAGCAAGAAAAAGTTGTGGTTTGGACCTGAAAACATCTAATTTTTAATTAGATTAGATGTTCAAATCTGTCCCCTTCTTGAGCCTCACAATATCCCAATCTATTGTAAAACTCTTGGCGCGTAGCAGCCAACTTTTCAGGGGTGATAGAGTTGCCCGCCTCCAAAATTTTCGCCCTCAACTCCTGTATAGTCGTAGGCCGTAAATGAGGTTGTTGGAAAATTTTGTCGTGCCAACAACCCCATAGGAAAAAGTCATTTGATCGAGGAAGGAAGGGTCCAATAATGTGACCCCCGACAATACCGCTCCAAACATTTAATTTTTGAGGATGTTGCGTTCTAACACTTGCGTGCAGATGTTTATTTTCGCGGGACCAATAGCGGCTATTTTGTGGATTGTGAGAGCTATGAAGTTCAAATGTCTTCTCGTCACTAAACAAAACTTTTGATAGGAAATTTTCGTTCCTGTCACATTTATCCCGCGAAAATAATCACCTGGTTGCAATTCCTGCGACTTCCCAAACTTAAACGACTTGTAGCCGTATTTTTTTAGGATCTATTGGCAAGTACTGTTGGGAATATCCAGTGCCTCCGCAATCGGTTTCGTCGAACATGGTTCATGTGCCCTAACGTAAGCGCATACCATTTCGTCTCGTTCCACCCTGTGTGGACCCGTCGTGGTAACACTTTCTACAACTATTTATGCACCCGTACCTTTCAAAACGATGATAAATGTTGTAGACAGTTTGAGCCACAAGAACCGGTCGATCTAGAAACGCAAAAACAAAAAGCCCAATGACCTCGTCCGCACTGTCACTTTAATAATAAAAATCTTTTCTTCTCGAGTATCCGGCATTTTAAAAACACAAAATTTACGAAACTGAAGCGACTCGAAAGGAAATAAAAATGCAATGCCTGTGAATCCCAGTTTTTCCTCGATCATCTCAGGGTGTGGCCGCCATCTAGCGGATTTTGCAGACATCTTGTCAACGGTTATTATTGCAACTATGATTTATGCTCACAACGAAAGTGGCGACAATTTTTTTCTCATGAAAGCAGTCCGGAGATAATAACAAACTGGCACCATTGCTCAATATACCTGTTTCTTTTGTGCGCGCAGAACTTTCTATGCCGTTTCTGTTTGATTTATTGAAATCCTATCCCTAAGGAAAATCTTAGGAACCCTGTATATGTAAAAATTAATTAATAATAATTAATAATACCACAGAAAATGCAATAATAATTAGAAAGAAAATACAAGCCTTCCTCGGAAAAAAAAGGTACGTAAAATAATAAATGAAAACAAATTGTTTTCCTATGATAGTACTAAAAAAATTTCGAGATATTATCATTCTTTTAACAAACAAAATAATTGCGAAAATAACTGGTGTTGGTTTTTAGTTCAGCTTAAAATAGTATTCTCTACAACTAGCGGCCAGAACAGTGCCCTCCCATACAAAAGTGGTTTCTAAGTACGAGTGTAGCGAGTGGTTCAAAAACGCGAGCATAAAAAATAACAGTCCAGCCGCAAGCCGCAGAAAAAACTTTTAGATATACAGAATGCAGAATTTTATTCGTTCAAGATAAAACTTCTTAAGCGTAGAATATTTAAAAAATAGTTCACAACAGGTTGTATTTTAGATTTAAGGGGTACATCCAAAAAAGTGAAAAAATTCACCATTCCACACTCAAAAAATACATTCCAGAAAGATTGCACAACTTGTAGGTTGCAAATACTACAGATTTCTTGTTGGTAATTATATAAGAAACACCATCGAAAGTAACTTTAAGGTATCTATTATTATTTATTTTTTTAAATTTTGAGTGATTTACTCTAGACAGAGAGTTTAGAATTTAAAATAAATACAATATTGATACCTCATCTGTTCTCTGAAGAAAATACTTATTTTTTGTGAAATTTTTATACAATCCGCGAAGCGGGGCAACTCTAGGAGTAATTTATTAGATAAACTAGAGAAAAGACTCAAAAAAAGACCAAGAAATTCCGACTTTAAAAGGTAAACAACGAAAAAAAAAGTAAACAAAAAGGTACGTCGGACCACAGATCAAATTTACCTAGGGAATATAAATTTACTTAACCATTATGTTTATGTAATTTTGTTACTTTCTCTTTGGTGATATCCAATCCCTATTAGTAGAAGAGCCAGCGGCCAAATCGACTAAGGTGTTTTAGAAAGGCTAGAATTTTGTAAACGTATGTTTAAATAGTCGTTAATAAAAATGGTACTGACCTGCCAAATCATACCGGGTTGCGTCCTTGAGAAATAAATTTTTGAAAATTCAGAAAAAACTAAAAATTATTTGCTTTAACAAAGCCATCATTTTAATATGTTATACAGACCGCTTCAAGCTACTGCAAACATAGGGCGGAAGAAGTCTAATTTGCCAGTGTACGTACATGCAGAGACACCGCACGCCTATCAGTGAAGCAACCAATACTCAGGCTTGCGATCACCACTTGCATGACTTTCCTTTGGTATTTAGTACGCCTCTAACCACGGTGCTGTGTGGAGCGTAGTCAATGAAACCGGAATTTGGTCAATAAATACGCAAATTTTTATAACGTAATTTTCTTATTTTTTGTCACTGATAAATAAGAGCGTTTTATTGTCAACTGCTCAGATTTATCAGTGACGACGTGTTACAATGAAAATAATAAGGAGAAACAAAATAAAAGCAAGTTCTCAAAATAAAATAATACATTCTAAAAACCAAAAAGATTCTCCCAGTCACAAAAAAATTAAAGCAAATGTTCGAAAAGTCCTCCTTGCTCGGCTAGACAATATCCGAGCCTACTATAAAAACCCCTTCTAACGTTTCCAAGCATGTTAGGGGTGATAATTTGAAAAGCTTCTTCAAAAACAGATAGAAGTCATTAGGAGCAAGATCGGGAGATCGAGCTGGCCATAAAATAGTTCCCCGTGTGCTTATAACCCGATTAGATATTCCCTAACAAGGCCAACATTGTGAGCGGAACAACCATCTTGTTGAAACCATGTTTCACCAAATCTTACACCTAACAACTGCCTAGCAGTTGGAATAATGTGCTGCTGCAGTAGATCCAAGTATCAAGGACCATTCAAATTTCAATTGCCGTTAATAAAAAATGGCCCAATTACGTGTTCCCCTATAATACCCCCCCCAAACATTTAGTTTTTGGTGATACTGTGTTCTTACGTCAAAATACAAATGCAAATTTTCCCTCGACCAATATCGAACGTGTGTTGGGTTATGACGATTTGACCATTTGACCATCTGCACTTTTTCGGCAACTTCGTAGACATCCATTTTTGGTTTTAAAAATGTATTATTTCAATTAAGAACTTACCCATCTGTTTCTCGAGCAAGGCAGAAATAAAACAAAATAATAAAAACAAAATGAATTTCCAAAAGATAACACTGCAGCGTGCTTCGAATCCACCTCGGTCGTACGGCACGGAGAGTAAATTGGACTTGATTCCCCCTATGTTCGCAGTAGCTTGAAGCGGTCTGTATAGTGTCTACGTCTAATATCAAAAAATAATGGACAGACGATTTTTTTTATGTTGCTGTAACAAAGCTACAATTTATGGGAGATGTTCATGCATCTATTGCAAGGCACTATGCAAAAGGACTGGCGATACTTCTGGTTACAAGTGACTGACAGGCGAGAATTTTTCTTAAAAAAAAAACTTATAATTACGTACCTATTAAGTTAAAGTGTAAAAAGCAAGGTGCTACAAGGACTATCATGCCGTTAAAAAAATTTAAATGGTGTTGGGTTTCCCCCTCTAAAAAGGGTAAAAAAAAAGTTTTTTTTTAGTACGACTGGAAAGCACATCAAAAAACTCAATCGCCGTGTTATTGCGTTTTATCCGCATTTATCACCCTGAAGCTGTAGCGAATTTGCTCCAGTTAAAGTCCTTCCCTGTATACTGAATACATACTACAATTATTTTGCGTATGAAAGTAGACTATGAAAATGTTGTCACTGTCATGTCGATCATTGTTTTAAAAATGACGCGACAGAAACTTAGCTTATCCATTCGTTTCAATGCTTCATTGGGCAGTTTTAAATTTTTTTTAAATTAAATATGAAAAGATTTGTGATATGTGTTAATGATGGAATGGCCGAACTTATTTCCGTAGTTTGTCTTAAAAACACTTTAAAACATATTAAAATTATAGCTTTGTTGAAGCAAAATAATTTTTAGTGCACTTAAAAACACTTTAAACCGTCTAGTTATATTTATTTATTTCTGTAGAATTTGCAGTATTTTTTACAAACATGTTTGCCTGCGGCCCAATTCCTGTCTTAATTTACCTTGTTTTCTTAAAATTTTAAATTTTGAATCCATTATCGCAATATAATTTCTGGCTCACTTTTACATTAGGATTTTTTTTTAAATTTTGATATTTTCTAAAATGGTCTTTACTTTATTGCATTTTTTTCAGAAAAAAAACTTGAGGTGTCCCCCCCCTAACCTCAATTATCAAGCCCCTCCTCCTAGAAAAAAAAAGGGCTACTAAGTAAAAGTGGATTTATCCCATTAAATATTCAACAACCGTGATAAACACTATTATTTACTTGCAACCTGTAAAGTTGTAAAATATACTCGCCTTTCAGTCACTTGTAACCAGCAGAGTCGCCAGTCCTTTTGCATAGTGCTCCAATAAATTGTAGCTTTGTTACATCAATATAAAAAATTCATAAAATATAGCGAATTTAGGCCCGCCTGTCACGGAGATACTGCCATCGAAATCGCCTGTCCATTGTTTTTTGGTATCAGACGCAGACACTATAAAACATATTAAAATTATAGCTTTTTTGAAGCAAAATAATTTTTAGTGCACTTAAAAACACTTTAAACCGTCTAGTTGTATTTATTTATTTCTGTAGAATTTGCAATATTTTTTACAAACATGTTTGCCTGCGGCCCAATTCTTGTCTTAATTTACCTTGTTTTCTTAAAATTTTTCATTTTGAATCCATTATCGCAATATAATTTCTGGCTCACTTTTACATTAGGATTTTTTTTTAATTTTGATATTTTTTAAAATGGTCTTTACTTTATTGCATTTTTTTCAGAAAAAAACTTGAGGTGTCCCCCCCCGTAACCTCAATTCTCAAGCCCCTCCTCCTAGAGAAAAAGGGCTATTAAGTAAAAGTGGATTTATCCCATTAAATATTCAACAACCGTGATAAACACTATTATTCACTTGCAACCTGTAAAGTTGTAAAATATACTCGCCTTCCAGTCACTTGTAACCACCAGAATCGCCAGTCCTTTTGCATAGTGCTCCAATAAATTGTAGCTTTGTTACATCAATATAAAAAATTCATAAAATATAGCAAATTTAGGCCCGCCTGTCACGGAGATGCTACCATCGAAATCGCCTGTCCATTTTTTTTTGATATCAAACGTAGACACTATAAAACATATTAAAATTATAGCTTTGTTGAAGCAAAATAATTTTTAGTGCACTTAAAAACACTTTAAACCGTCTAGTTATATTTATTTATTTCTGTAGAATTTGCAGTATTTTTTACAAACATGTTTGCCTGCGGCCTAATTCCTGTCTTAATTTACCTTGTTTTCTTAAAATTTTAAATTTTGAATCCATTATCGCAATATAATTTCTGGCTCACTTTTACATTAGGATTTTTTTTTAATTTTGATATTTAGAGAAAAAGGGCTATTAAGTAAAAGTGGATTTATCCCATTAAATATTCAACAACCGTGATAAACACTATTATTCACTTGCAACCTGTAAAGTTGTAAAATATACTCGCCTTCCAGTCACTTGTAACCACCAGAATCGCCAGTCCTTTTGCATAGTGCTCCAATAAATTGTAGCTTTGTTACATCAATATAAAAAATTCATAAAATATAGCGAATTTAGGCCCGCCTGTCACGGAGATGCTACCATCGAAATCGCCTGTCCATTTTTTTTTGATATCAAACGTAGACACTATAAAACATATTAAAATTATAGCTTTGTTGAAGCAAAATAATTTTTAGTGCACTTAAAAACACTTTAAACCGTCTAGTTATATTTATTTATTTCTGTAGAATTTGCAGTATTTTTTACAAACATGTTTGCCTGCGGCCTAATTCCTGTCTTAATTTACCTTGTTTTCTTAAAATTTTAAATTTTGAATCCATTATCGCAATATAATTTCTGGCTCACTTTTACATTAGGATTTTTTTTTAATTTTGATATTTTTTAAAATGGTCTTTACTTTATTGCATTTTTTTCAGAAAAAAACTTGAGGTGTCCCCCCCCGTAACCTCAATTCTCAAGCCCCTCCTCCTAGAGAAAAAGGGCTATTAAGTAAAAGTGGATTTATCCCATTAAATATTCAACAACCGTGATAAACACTATTATTCACTTGCAACCTGTAAAGTTCTAAAGTATACTCGCATTTCAGTCACTTGTAACCAGCAGAATCGCCAGTCCTTTTGCATAGTGCCTTGCAATACATGCATGCACATGTCCAATAAATTGTAGCTTTGTTACATCAATATAAAAAATTCATAAAATATAGCGAATTTAGGCCCGCCTGTCACGGAGATGCTACCGTCGAAATCGCCTGTCCATTGTTTTTTGATATCAGACGTAGACACTATAAAACATATTAAAATTATAGCTTTGTTAAAGCTAAATAATTTTTAGTGTTTTTTTTTTAATTTTGAAAAATTAATTTTTTAGGGATGCAACCCGGTATGGTTTGGCAGGTCAGTACCATTTTTATTAACGACTATTTAAACACCTTAGTCGATTCGGCTGCTGGCTTATATTATATATATGTTCTCTGATTTAAAACAACTGCAAATTCATATACCGTCACGTGGTGCGTTGTTTGATTCAGAGTGAGCGCGCATAGGTGAAATATAATTTATAAAGTTGGTCAAAAATAACAAAAAAAGGATTGGTAAGGAAATATATTACTAAATCAACGGTTAAAACTAAAACTAAACTGGATCTAAACCGAAACAAATCTTGTTCCCGGAATCTTAAACAGAAAAAATCAATATAATCTATTTTTCAGAAAGAAAATTATTCAGATCGGACAGATGTAAGATAATGCAAAGTTTTCCAGTCGGTCAAAAAAACATTAGGGGCCTTCTTGCTCTCGTTAGTGAACATAGTCCAACGAGTCTTTATGTATTCGTTTGTAGTGACCTTTTAAGTCGTGTTGCCAGAACGTAGCGTATGGGCACAGGGAACATTTGAATCTTTTCTCTTTTCCACATTCGAAAGTTGTATGTCTTAGTAAGTTTTTTCTTGATTTATATGATCTTCTACATTCCTCACATGTAAATCGAAAATCTAAAAAAATAAAAAGTTGAAAAAAAATTTAGTACTTAGGATCCAAAACATTAGGAAAAAGTAAGTAAAGTATGTTGACCATCCTTTTATTTTAGACGATTTTATATAAAATATCAGTTTTCCAACAGACTGGGTCAGTTGTCACAGAACAAGAAGAACCTTGCTTGGTCGTATCAAACAAAACCGTTCTCAACTAAAAAGCGAGTTAACTCATTTTCGTTTTAGTATACTTTGGCCTACTATTGACACCTAACTGACAGAAAATACATGTTTTACCTGTCATTCTGGTTATAAAAATGGCAGCCACAATAGGCTAAAGGGCACTGAGGCGATAGGAGTTAACTGGCTTTTTAGCTGAGACGGTGTTGTATCAAACTTGACTAGAACGTGATAAACCTTGACATATTTTTAAAATACATAGTTCTAAAGGCTCGAAAAGGTTTTTCCTTAAAACATTTCATGGACAACCGGGCGCTAAACTTACACTTTAGGCATTTAGGGGCTTAACGTGTTATTTTATTGCGCAAGGGTCACTTTTCCGGCCGAAAATACTACGTTCGACGCAATTGGTTTTATAATCGAAATTGTCTGGCCCCAGTTCAGTCGAGCTCAAAGACAATCCACTTTCCTGCTAGGTTTAGTTATGGAACCGGTGAGATCCCGATGCTGCCAATGAATCTTTTATGGGCAACTACCGTACATAAAATGCAGGGAAGCACTGCAGACACTGCAGTCGTATATCTGATATCAAAATTTTGAGGAAAGGCAGGCTTATGTTGCATTGAGTCGTGTGAGATCGCTTGATGGACTTAGGATTGAGGAATTGGATTGTACAAAATTGACAAGAAAGAAACCTTGTCAATGAGGCATTGCTACGAATGAAAAGGCTGAGAAAGAAATAAATATATAGCCTGAATTTTGTCTCTTCTTGAAGAAGACTAAAAAGTAAAAAATAATGGAAATATTTTTTTTTATGTTAAACGATTTTATTAAAAACTTGGTCTAAAGAGTAAAAACTAATTTGGCAGATCTCTGTTTACTAGAGTCTTTAGTGTAATTTTCTAACTTAAAATTAGTTATTTATTTTTATAATAAATACATTATAGAATTTTAACGTAAGAAAAAAAAATAGGATTTTAAGATAGCGTATAGATACAACATAAAAAACAATATACACGACTTGGATACATACACAAATCTATGTTAACATAATCGGTGTTTTCTTGTTAGGTGATTGATTAATGACGATTTTTGATGACATTTGTAATTGCAAAAACTACAATGAAAACTCGGCTCTTTTTCGCATTCGAATTGGACGTGTCGGGCCAACGTGAATTTGTGTTTATATGTTCGTCCGCATTTACAATGAAATCGGTTTTTTGGATCTGAAATTAAATCAAAAATGACAAAAGTGCAAAAAACAAGAACAAGGACTTGCTGCGGGGTTCGGGCAAGATAAAAAAAATTTTACAATCTTTTTGAAAATTATGCATTTTGTACAATATTTATTCCCGATAACGTCGAAAAGACTATTATTTGCATTACAAATTATATAATTTTTTTTGAGTAAAGTGCCTAAAAATATGTAGAAGTTGCATGCGGAATGGTTTAAAATAGTGCCGACCTTATTAAAGTCGGGCTACGCCGACTTTATGTAAATCGCAGTCGCCTGTTTAATGTAATTTTTAATTTAATGTAAATTAATAGACATACAATACAATACAATTAACCTGTACAAATAATAGTCCACTTATAGTATGTTATCTTTCAGGCTATTGCGATGGGCCATCGTTCTGTAGAGATTTGTCTTCCCGACACAATTGGCTGAACCTGGACTGAACCTTCCCAATTGTGGGAACAGATCTTCTGAAGATGCCGAGCACTCGAATCGGCGAAACGTCGAGAAGACAAATCTCTAAAGAGCGACGGCCCAACAGCCCAAAAGACAACTTACTATCAGACGAAGGCCGCCAAAGCCTTACTTGTTTAATAGTGTACTTATTCTTACACAACAATGACATTTTGCCTAATTAAATATTAAGCATTGTTAATTTTAATATTATAACTAAATTGAACAGATGTGTAATCTAGGAAATCGCCTCTAAAAGCAAAGTGACTGAGGTAATCCTCATCTCTATGCTTGTACTGAATATGTTTCTTTTTGTTTATTTTCCTATTTTGTTGCATTCGTTTTAACGTGCTTTTGTACCAGTATTTTGAATTTCTCCTATTCCTCGTATCCTTTTTTTTAGGTGCGTTACTTTTGCTACCTCTAATTCTTCTTCATGAGACTGATACAGATGTGATGTTAATTTGGTAAAGAATTTATGGGCAGCAATACGATTTTCGTCTAGAATAAAAGACGCCCTTGTTTGACGGACTTGATAAATATTTTGTTTAATTACTTGGCGTGTTAAAAAGTTTAATGGACGTTTTAAAACACAGCAGCAAATTATCTCTTTTACTTAGTCTATCTTCAGAAGTTTCCTCTTCAGCTACTCCTTGATCTTTAAAAGATCTGGCAGCTTTAAAACTGGTAGTGCTATTACCTTCTTTAATATACTTTGTTGGATACGAACCGTGGATGTAATGTGTCTGGAACTAGCTAGTGGTAGACCTAGTGGGGAAGGCCGAAAAATTTAAGTTTTTTCTTTTGCTAAAAGTCTGTTTTTACCTATATTTAAATCCACTATGGACATTGGCAATTTATTCCTAATTTTGAACTTAAACAATTTTCTACATTTTTTTACTTCTACTTTTAATTTATCTTATTCTTTGAACCTTTTGTGTTTTATACCGTTTATACAGGGTGTTTCATAACTTATGGATAAAAGTGAAAGACGCGATTCCTAATACTGGTCGGTGTTTTTATTGTCGATTAATTTCGCTTAAATTGGATCAAAGAGTTTTTCCCAAAAAATAACCAAAAATGTGCTAAAACCTTTTATTCGCCTTCAATTGTAAACTAAAGCTTATAAAAAAAGTAACGCTTTTATGTCCGTATCATACCACAGAAAGTAAAAAATAAACTATGCAATATTAGCTGATTCAGTTTTGAATGTCACGTCGCGTCGCCTCGCGTTGTGGAACGGAGTATTACTTTTCTAAAGTAAGACTCGTGGCATATCGGACAAAGACAAATCAGACAAAGGACACGTTTTTAGTGATTTTGTTTTGTGTTAATTTATAACGAAGCACAACAACCCGCCGCAGAAGCTTACCGAATTTGTTCCTGTATTCCCTTACACTAATAGAGGTATGTCATTATTTGACCTTTTTATTTAGTTATGCGAATATTCAGCGATTAGGTGTTTTTGCCACTTTATATGTATCATACTTCAACGAATCATTAGCCTATATGGTAAAGTAAAGTCATGTCTTGGAAAAATGGTCCCTAATTGAAACATTTTTGAAGAGGCTTTTGAAAACGGCGTATTCGTTTTTTAGTCCACCCAATATGCTATGGCGGACTATTAAAATCGTGAAATTTTGGCTTTCCTTAATTTTATCAAAAAAGAGTTACTAAGGTTCCAAAACACGTTAATCGACGAAAACAAAAAGTTGTCTGTTGGTCTGTTGATTGATACAAAAATCCGCTATCGGCTGACCAAGAACTGATTAACTTTTGGGTAGGGTGGTGGAAGGTTAAAGGAAAGGGATAAAATATTTAAAAAAATTGTAACTTTGGAACAAAAGCAAGTAGCGATAAACGGTTTTGAAATTTGATCTTCCATGAATATGGACTATAAATTTCGTTATAAAGTCCAAATTCATGGGACCTTAAGTTTCCAAGTTATTTGAAAAAACGTTAAAGGATATAAAAAAATCATAACTTTACAAGTAAACCAGCTATAGATATGCGGTTTTCAGATTTTGGTTTTTGTAAATATTACCCAAAAATTTTCTTATAAGATTCAAATCTTTTAAAGCTAGAGTTTTCGGGATATTTTCATTTCCTTTCAACATAAAATAATTGATTGTATGGTGGAATATCCGTGCTTTCTAGCACCAATTATTTTATACAGACCGCTTCAAGCTACTGCGAACATAGGGGGAATCAAGTCCAATTTACTCTCCGTGCCGTACGACCGAGGTGGATTCGAAGCACGCTGCAGTGTTATCTTTTGGAAATTCATTTTGTTTTTATTATTTTGTTTTATTTCTGCCTTGCTCGAGAAACAGATGGGTAAGTTCTTAATTGAAATAATACATTTTTAAAACCAAAAATGGATGTCTATGAAGTTGCCGAAAAAGTGCAGATGGTCAAATGGTCAAATCGTCATAACCCAACACACGTTCGATATTGGTCGAGGGAAAATTTGCATTTGTATTTTGATGTAAGAACACAGTATCCCCAAAAACTAAATGTTTGGGGGGGTATTGTAGGGGAACACGTAATTGGGCCATTTTTTATTAACGGCAATTGCAATTTGCATGGTCCTAGATACTTGGATCTACTGCAGCAGCACATTATTCCAACTGCTAGGCAGTTGTTAGGTGTAAGATTTGGTGAAACATGGTTTCAATAAGATGGTTGTTCCGCTCACAATGTTGGCCTTGTTAGGAAATATCTTGATAATGTATTTCCTAATCGGGTTATAAGTACACGGGGAACTATTTTATGGCCAGCTCGATCTCCCGATCTTGCTCCTAATGACTTCTATCTGTTTTTGAAGAAGCTTTTCAAATTATCACCCCTAACATGCTTGGAAACGTTAGAAGGGGTTTTAATAGTAGGCTCGGATATTGTCTAGCCGAGCAAGGAGGACTTTTCGAACATTTGCTTTATTTTTTTTTTGACTGGGAGAATCTTTTTGGTTTCTAGAATGTATTATTTTATTTTGAGAACTTGCTTTTATTTTGTTTCTCCTTATTATTTTCATTGTAACACGTCGTCACTGATAAATCTGAGCAGTTGACAATAAAACGCTCTTATTTATCAGTGACAAAAAATAAGATAATTACGTTATAAAAATTTGAGTATTTATTGACCAAATTCCGGTTTCATTGACTACGCTCCACACAGCACCGTGGTTAGAGGCGTACTAAATACAAGGCGAACGGCGGCGAAAGACAGCGAATGGCGATCGGAAGCCTGAGTGTTGGTTGCTTCACTGATAGGCGTGCGGTGTCTCTGCATGTACGTACACTGGCAAATTAGACTTCTTTCGCCCTATGTTCGCAGTAGCTTGAAGCGGTCTGTATATTTTTGTATACCTTGCAGGCCACTTAATACGCTCTAAAAGTTTCTGACATAAGTTGAGAAACACCCTGTATATCATTAGGATATATTTTTTTTTATTAATAAAATTTGTCGAGATAAAAACGGAGCAGAGATCCCTCGACAATTTGTTTAAAAATTTATAACCAAAAGAACAACAAAATGATTTGTATTATAATAAGTTGTTTAGTAATGGTATTTTAAACAACAAAAAACAATTTCTTCTGTGATTTTTTTAATGAGTTTTTTACACAGTTTTTTTCTACCAATGCAAAATATAATAACCAAATACGAAATTACTTTATATCGTGCGTTTTAGCATGTGAAAGACATATTATTGGTGTAGACTCTCTTATAGAATCCGTACTAATAGTAAGTTGTGTAGCTTGTTAATTTCATTTTTTACGGTAATTTTTGTTTTTTAAAAGAAAAGAAATATTATCATAATAGTAGAGTTTTCGTCGATTTTTATTTGCGCGTTCGTCATTTCCTTTCTTTATATGATATCTGCGAAAGATCGAACGTAAATTGTGAAACTTGTTTTTAATTTCATCTACGTCACAGCCGAATTTTGTTGCCATGGCTTTAAGGGTTTTCTGACGTAAGTATTTGTTGGTGTAATCCGGCGATTCGTTATTCCATAAATGCTCGTGACGCTTGTATTCATCAATTAATTTTAAAGTGTTTTTCCTATTCCAGTTCACTTTCCATTTTTCATTATACGACTCGTTGTCTTGTTCTACAATACAAGATTATTTTTTTAAAAAAAAAAGCCTGGTCGTGGCACATCGGACTGGGTATTTGTTTTATTTTATAAAGATCAGGATTTTAAAATATAATGGAGAGTTTAGGGCAAAAAGAGAGTAGGATAGAGGAAAAATAGTTAAAACTTTAAGGTATTATCAGGGTAGTAAAAAATGTAATTAAAAAAACTAATAATACAATTTTCTAAGCTAAAGCTAAGTATATTCTATTTTTTTAAGTTTAATAGAAAATATTTAATTTAGAGAAGAACTTTATTATCAAAAGATACGATTTTAATGACACAGCAGGCTAATCTAAACTAAGGTATTTTATTAGGATATTTTATTAAAATAAAGGTCCAGTCATTCAGTCTAACAGGAAAACTTAAATATATAGTCAGCTAAAGCCTTAATCCCAATTCTCATTGTTGATTTTTGTTTGGCAGCCATTGACATTATTATTTTTATTTTTCTTCGGTGAACTTAATTTGTATTTTATGATTCTTTTAGGTACTGTACGTAACTTTATTGATCCCATTCAAAAGAAAAAAAAATAAGAAAGTACTTTTTCTAGGAGGTTACAGCGCAAAGAAAACTTTAATATTTTTGGGGGAATATAGTAACTAGATATCTATAGCATAGATATATATCAATAAAAACAAATATTGTTCCGTATTCAGTAATTTAATTTATTTTCAATATTTTATTCCCTTGAATTTTTTAATAATTATTTCTATTTTGAGCAACACTAAAATTGTCCCCGTGAAATCCCCCCCCCCAATTATTCCTTCCTCCTATCCTTTATGACAAGTTGTGACGAAAGGAGGAGAAACACGTCATGGAGGGGATCACAGACAGCTACCTCTCTGCACAAGACCACAAAATATGTACCTACGGGTATAAATGCCCTATTCGAGCGTTAATAGACCATCAAGCATCTCAATTACTATAGGCTGATTTTCCTCTGGTTGCCGATTCATGAAATTCGAGAGAATGGACGCCTGGGAACGTTCACATCCTTCGTTTCGGCCAATAAGAGCACCCGTTCGAGTCCCTATAGTTTGTAGAAAAAAAAACATTAAAGAAACGTATTTCATACAAATGAACAATGGAGGAACTGTACTTTGTAGAAATCGAACTTTGGAGAAATGTACATCGAAGAAATCATAAAACAGAAAAACCGTATAAGGTAGAAATTAGTTAGGCGAAAATCTGCTCTGTACCTGACAGCTCTTTGTATGTGTCCTTAGAATAAGAAAGGGCAAGTTATTTTTTTTCTAAACCAACCCGACTTGTCCCAACTAAACCTAAACCATCCCAGGTCAATCCGAAACATTTAAAAAACCAACCCAAACCCACCCACCACTCCTTTAAATTTAGCATAAAAAATTAAAAATGTCTTTTCTACGCCCTTTCTTATTCTAAGCTCGCATGCAAACACCTCTCAGGCAGAGAACAGATTTTCGTCTTAGAAATTTCTACGTTTTACGGTTTCTCTGTTTTACGATTTCTTTGATTTGTATATTTCTCCAAAGTTCGATTTCTACAAAATACGATTTTGACAAAGTTTATTTCTCTAAATAACGATTCCAGCATTTTACTTTTCTTTATTTTATGGGACCCATTCTGCTGCTCAGAGGCAGGTGTATGAAAGTGTAGGAAAGTTCCTTCGATACACGACAATCGGGCGCGGGTAAGGTTCGGCCGTGGTCGCATAGGTTTCGGATAACTCGTAATAGCTTTAAAGCCCGTTATTGGTCGATATCAAGGAGGTGACCGTTCCTGTGCGACCTTCCCTACAAAATTACAGAATCGGCACCCAGATGTAGAAACCTTGCCCGGTACTTACCCTTAAAGTCTGTTTCAGACTCTGGCGGTAAATGCAAGGATGGAATTACATGCCGCGTTAGAATGCTTCGTCCACAGTTTTTTGAATAGTTTTCTGGTTTAAAATATCGGGTGCATACTCTAAATCTATCAAGCGTTTCAGACGGCAAACCATTGTCGAGCTTGATCTCTAGGGTGTGGAAAGCGATGAAGCAGAGGATCACTGGGACACAACACTTGGGCATAGTTTTCCAATTGTACTTATTACAAAAATCCAAGAAGTTACTGTAACAGTCCAAAAAAGGCCAAAAACAAACAAAACTAAAAAACATCAATGAAAGGACCTCATGAAAAGAACGAAAAAACGATGACATTGATGGACATTGATTAAGATAGATGTCATCGGCGCAATTCGTCGCGTGAGCTTCGGGACCGAGTCCCCAGAGGCGCTGTAACTTGTTTTTTTTGCGATGCTCTTAGTAAGAGTTTTCTCTAAGTCCGTAGGTATATGCTTTGTGGACAAGAATCTCGTCACGATAACATCACTTTTCAGCGATCGGGAAAAATTAACCCACCGAAAGTGAATATCGCCAAATTAAATTTAATTAATCTAAACTCTCTCTAACAAAACAATCGTTGTGCAATACACCGGCCGGTTACGCGATAGTGATAGGCTCCACAAGACGAAGGCACGTAGGAGCTCTTTCAACGGAGGAGATCGAAATCAGCAACCATAACAACAGGTACCAACTTGTCCACATTTCCTTTAAATTAAATAATTCTTAAAACCCATATATTTATCCCTCATCAAATCTTTTGCTCAATTTTAAGTTAAAAGCCCTAAGCCAGCTCTATATAATATACAAGAACATTTTGTAATATCATTAAAAATGAAACTAATCTTTTCGGTGAGAGTTGGCAACATGCCTGGTCAAATTGTAGTTCCTGCTAAAATTTTACAGCATCCTACATATGGACAAGAAAATCTTAATTTGCATTGGCATTCGAGCTTCTAACGTAAGCTTTCCCGGTTTACAAAAAGTTCATGAATTCTTTCTAAATAAGTTTTTAAATGGATCTTCTGCTTGCCCGAATATTTGCACAAATGACACTTGAGTCTTGGCTCAACGCAGGTCTTATTTTTCATATGACTGTTAAGATTATATCTGTATTTAAACTTTTTCCCACATTTATTACATGGTACATGATTCGAGTCTGAAATACAAAAATTAAAAAAAAACATCAAAAAATAACAATAATGACATGTTGGAAATTTGGAACCTTTGGTTGCACTAAAACAAAATTATGATTGTTTTCCACAAACCAAAACTACACTTTTTTGCACTCGACGCGCGTTTCGCTAACAATGTTAGCATCATCAGGAGACGATAAACAATGAACTAAATTAATCTACGCTCTATCTTATATACAATCCTTTAGTGGGCGGAGATAAGACTAATAATTTGTGATTGATCACGATTTTTAATCCTATCTCCCCTCAACCAAAGAATAAAGTGTACTAAACGGGATGGGTCCTCTATCTTTATTTAAACTATTTCTGGATTTAATGATTTCCATACTTTCATATGCATTCAAAAGTCTTTTGTTTGGTACACTTTTTAGAAGTTTTAGGTTATCTAATGTGAATCTATGATTGTTTTCAAAAGCATGCTCGGCCACACTTGACTTTTCTGTTCTTCCGTATTTTAAGTGTGCTAAGTGTTCTTTAAAACGTGTTTGAATAGAGCGTCTCGTTTGGCCAACATATTTTTTGTCACAATCCATGCAACTAATTTCGTAAATTCCACTTTTTTCTAGAACTGTAGTTTTATCCTTGGGATTTCCTAGTAAGCTTCTTATTGTGTTACCGGATTGATATACTAATTTAAGACCGGTGTTATTAAATACTTTGTGTAATCCTTTCGTATAATTAGGATTATAAGGAATTGATACAAATTTTGAGTCGCAGGTATCTTTTTGTCTGAAAAAGGTAGAATTCCGAAAGGTCTTTTGAAAAGAATGTCTATTTATAAGCTTATTTATTAAGCCTTCGTCGTAACCGTTTTCGCCAGCTATATTCCTAATCCTATTCTTTTCTGCTTCAAATCTTTCTTTGTTTAAGGGGAAATTTACTAATCTATATGTTAAAAAGTTAAAACTTGCAAGCTTATGTTGTAAGCAATGAAAAGAGTCATTTGGAATATACCTGTTGGTGGCCGTGCCTTTTCTGTATAGGTCAAAGTCCAATTTATTTTTATTTCTTATAACTAAAGTGTCTAGAAATGGCAGTGTACCGTTGTTCTCTGTTTCATAAGTAAATTTAATAGTGGGAAATTTGTTATTTATTTTTTCCATAAAATTTTCAACACTAGTTACTTTAGTGTTGAATACTGCAAACACATCGTCTACATACCTGAACCATACTCTGGGGAAATACTCAAATTCTTTCAAATTCTGGAGGAACTACTAAGAAAAAACAATCTAGAAGACAAACAGACTTTAGAATACCTATCTTTAACAAAACTCTGCATGAATCAAAATTACTTTCAATATAAAAATAACTACTACCAGCAATTAGAAGGAACCACAATGGGTAATAGTTTGTCACCTTTTATCGCAAACCTATTTATGAGCAAATTTGAATCAGATATAAGTAAAGAATTTGAGTATTTCCCCAGAGTATGGTTCAGGTATGTAGACGATGTGTTTGCAGTATTCAACACTAAAGTAACTAGTGTTGAAAATTTTATGGAAAAAATAAATAACAAATTTCCCACTATTAAATTTACTTATGAAACAGAGAACAACGGTACACTGCCATTTCTAGACACTTTAGTTATAAGAAATAAAAATAAATTGGACTTTGACCTATACAGAAAAGGCACGGCCACCAACAGGTATATTCCAAATGACTCTTTTCATTGCTTACAACATAAGCTTGCAAGTTTGCACTTTTTAACATATAGATTAGTAAATTTCCTCTTAAACAAAGAAAGATTTGAAGCAGAAAAGAATAGGATTAGGAATATAGCTGGCGAAAACGGTTACGACGAAGGCTTAATAAATAAGCTGATAAATAGACATTCTTTTCAAAAGACCTTTCGGAATTCTACCTTTTTCAGACAAAAAGATACCTGCGACTCAAAATTTGTATCAATTCCTTATAATCCTAATTATACGAGAGGATTACACAAAGTATTTAATAACACCGGTCTTAAATTAGTATATCAATCCGGTAACACAATAAGAAGCTTACTAGGAAATCCCAAGGATAAAACTACAGTTCTAGAAAAAAGTGGAATTTACGAAATTAGTTGCATGGATTGTGACAAAAAATATGTTGGCCAAACGAGACGCTCTATTCAAACACGTTTTAAAGAACACTTAGCACACTTAAAATACGGAAGAACAGAAAAGTCAAGTGTGGCCGAGCATGCTTTTGAAAACAATCATAGATTCACATTAGATAACCTAAAACTTCTAAAAAGTGTACCAAACAAAAGACTTTTGAATGCATATGAAAGTATGGAAATCATTAAAGCCAGAAATAGTTTAAATAAAGATAGAGGACCCATCCCGTTTAGTACACTTTATTCTTTGGTTGAGGAGAGATAGGATTAAAAATCGTGATCAATCACAAATTATTAGTCTTATCTCCGCCCACAAAAGGATTGTATATAAGATAGAGCGTAGATTAATTTAGTTCATTGTTTATCGTCTCCTGATGATGCTAACGTTGTTAGCGAAACGAGCGTCGAGTGCAAAAAAGTGTAGTTTTGGTTTGTGGAAAACAATCATAATTTTGTTTTAACAATAATGACATAAAAAGTCAGACATTTGTGTTATTACGATTTTTAAAACACTGACCACCGACGAAATAATTCCGCTACTTCATCCGAAAAAAAGTCGTACCGTTAACCCAAGTTCCAAATTAGGAGCTCCATCAAGCTACACCCGCCGTCAACGATATTGTAAAAATTATGTACTAATTAGGTATTAATTTAGTCCCCTTTTAAAAAATTTTGTACTTAATGAATAAGGGAGTTATTTGCACTTAAAAGGGAGAGGGTGGCTTAGCGCTAAGCTGCACCCTCGCCCCTCCCCAATGCTTAGGAGATAGATTTAATGAAAGTTGAGTGATATGTCATAATTTTGTACTAATTATGTACTCTTAAAGAAGGGTAAGGAAAATTTTTTAGAAGAAGGCGAAATCAGTACATCATTATTACCAAATTCTGGCATATTCACTTTTGGTCGAATCTCTTTCCTAAGTCGAGGGGGTGTACCTTGATATCAAGCTACACAGCTCAAAACAAACAAACACAAATCTTAGGAATCGATGGTTTTTGTAAAATAAAAGTACCCTTCTTTAAGAGCACATAATTAGTACAAAATTATGTCTTATCAGCTTTCATTAAATCTATCTCCTAAGCATGAGGGGGTGCAGCTTAGCGCCAAGCCACACCCCGCCCTTTTAATTGCAAATAGCTACGATATTCATTAAGTAAAAAATTTTAAAAAGGGGACTAAATTAGTACATAATTTGTACAATATCCAAATTGAGTTTCGTTGAGGGGGGGGGTGCAGCTTGACTAAGCTCAAATTAGGTGGACTATGCCATTGACACCATAAACAGGTAGTAATATTTGATAAAAAATTTGACCTACACATTTTTTTTCATAAAGAGTGGACATCACCATGTAAAAGTTACCGGTTCCGAGGTACTATTCGGACACTAAAACTAGACATTTTTTGATGACGATTCTTTTTAAAAACGGTTATTTAGTGGTTTTTAAATTTAGATACAAGCGAAAAATCCTAAATAAGTTCGTTTTTTTTTTAAATCGCGTTTTATGTAAAATTGACACAAAAATGGCCATGAAAGTCAGTCCCTCGTCAATCAAAAGAATTGCGAGGTTACCAACTCTCTGGTAAGTCTGTATTTGTATATCACAGGGTGTTGTAAAGGTTCGGATTATTTTTCTTTGTTTTAATGCGTAAGGTTTAATAAAATTAGTGTAACGGTTGAGTTGCATAGAGTGAGATTAAGTTACGTTTGTTGATTATCTCATCAGTGTGTGGCACAAGTTAGGTTAGCTATATGGAACAAAATGCCTGGCCAGCTATTTGTAAAAATAAACAATAACGCCTAAGTCCAGTGGAGCTTGTAAATTTACAAGAAAAATTTAAGGGCCCTTTTCCACTTGGTATACCCGACCCTGACCAAATCAAAATAAGTTTAAAACACGTGTCTGCGGCTAGTCTTAATATTTTACAAGTTTTAAGGTATGCGAAATACGATATGATGATGGAGTTTTATAGCCCCAATGCATATCCTTGAGTAATACCAAGTGAAGAAAAGCCCCACGAGTTTTTCTTGTAAATTTTACAAGGTCCACTAAACTTAAGCTTTCTTGTCTATACAAATTAGTTGATTATTATTTTAGATACACACATACACATCTAAAAATTTAATTATTACATAAATTTACGCTAAAAGAAAATACACCTACTATAGGAATAATTATAAATAAAGAAAAGGGTGTTTTCAAACAACTTCATTTATTTAAAATGATATTGGGCGACAGCGCCATAATTATAGTGCTCGTATGTTTTTGTTTATTTAATATATTATGTAACATCCATAAAGCAGCAGTTATGCAATAAACCTACAGCTTCTGTGCAAAATTTCAAGTCCTAGTGTATAACAGGGAGCATGCTTGGTCACATTTTTCGCTTTACAGATTTTTTTGGTGCTGCATGTCCCGCAATAACGTTATATCATCGTCAACCATATACTCGTAGTCTGCCTCAAGTTCTTCAGACTCGAATTCAATTTTAATATTTTGGCATTCTCGTTCCATCTCGTCTAACTCTTTGTCAACAGAATGTCTTGGATGCGTCTTGTTATACGTCAAATTTTTCGGTCTTTTCTTACTTCGAGATATTCTTGGAATGCCATCAGTTTTTGCGTTTCTTTTCACAGCGTTCTTTAAAACTGCTTGAAAAAACGCTGTACACGATTGCATATCAAACCTGTCATCGGACGCGTAAATAAGTTGGAAGAATAAATTAATGACGTTGTGGTAGACTTTAAACGGCGCTTTTTCCACGTCCTTTCTTGAACCGCCAGCCCAAGAACACTTAGTCATAAAGCTTCTGGTGAAAAATTTGTCTATTAACATATAACAGTTGTTGGCGGCTTTCCCCTTGTTGTTGTGCCCGCAAATAACTTTCATTCTATTAAAATATTCTTCGAAAACTTCCTTTGACTTTAGATTTTCTTCTAGCTGTCTTAGTTCTTCTATTGTATCTATTGGTTCAAAATCTCCTTTTTTCAGTTGGTTGTTTTCAGAATTTGATTCAGAGGCTTTCGTAACCGCATTATTGGTAAAAGCTATATGATTCAAAATTAATTTTTCTAGTCGATCAATTCTTTTAATCATTTCCTTTTGGTTGTTCGTAATTTCGATCTGGTATTGTCTCACTTCTGTAGCAGATACTGTGTTGTCATTTAATGTAGGGTTCGAAGATTCTGTCGGTTTTGCTAAAATGTTTTAATAAATGTATTAAAAGACTTAATAATAATAAACCCAAAAAACTTGAACTGTCTTATACTACTTGATTTTATTCCGAAATCACAATAACTGGTGTTGGTCTCGTGATTATTAAGTATCAAACATTTTGTTTAAGGATACACAAAAGCCATATTTGTAAAAATATAACCAAAACGATAACAAAAATATTAAATTGTTAATTTGTGTTTGTTGACTATTTAATTTTTGGAAAATATTTACCACCATAAATTCTATAACCTACTTACATCAAAATAAAAAAGTTAAAAGAAATATGAAACAAATAAAAATTTATCCCGTACGTGCGTTACAATGGAAAGGCTCTTTTACGCCGTATTCTGTGTTTGGTGTAAATTTAGACTTGGCCTCAGGTTGTTTTTTATGGTCATGATTTTCAGAAAGCTTAAGAATAACGTGGTTTAAATCAGTTTAAACCAAAGCCTTAGAATTACAATTTGATTCGTTTCTAGAATATTCCCATTGGTTTACGCTAGACATTGTTGGAAAGGTATCTATGTCCATTAACTAGTAGCAGGGGTTTGCCTATCCTGGTAAACATCCGCGAGACTTAACATCATTTTCATAATTCAAACCCAAAAAAAGCTGCTTGTTTATAATTATTTAATTGATACATTTTAATTTAACTTAAATTTTTACAAAAGGGTGTTAGAGGTGTTAAAATGTATTATTCGCAAGAGTTTATTTGGGTATCCAGTGTATTTATTATGCATATATATAGATGGTTTGTATATCCACCTTATTCTGTTTTAGCCTATATAGATGCTTATGCAAACAACATTTGTAACCATTAATTCCTTGCCTTGTAGGCATATATCATGACTTAATATCATTTACATACACAAAACTTTTAAAAAAAGTGCGAAGTTTATATTTTTTAATTTAAACATTTAAATAAACAAAAATAATGGTAATAAAAATAAATAGTAGTATATAAAGACTATATGTTTTTTAACAAATAATATAATAAAATTAATATTAGGTGTGGAGACTATGGTCGGCGCTTTAAGAAGATATTAAGGAAATTAATTCTAACAGTTCAGTTCATATTAAATCCAAGACATGAAATAAAAACATGCATTAGCTTGGTAATTTTTAAATAATATATTTTAAAATTTGAAAAAATATACATGTAGATTACAAACAGTTAATAATTACATAACTAATGAAGCTGATTTTCAAGAAATTACAACAGCTAGATGCACGAGTGCGGTGAAAATACAGGTATGGCTCAAATTTGACCTAAGTATGCTTCTTTCGTTGCATTAATTATTTTACAGGTAGGATGATGCTAATGAATCCATTAGTCCCAGTTAAAACAGGTTTCTTTATCTCAAGAGAAAGCCTACAAAGGAACGAGAGACCTGCAATTACACTGATAGAAAAATTACTCTGTCAGAAACAATTGATCCTTGAATATAACTAAACGAATATTTTTTTTAAATAAAAAAGATGATTTTGCGTCAATTTAGTACAAATTTTGACTTGATGTAAACTGATGTAATTTAGGTTCAAAAAATTTGTCCACATCAGTGTACACATAATGGGTGTGCTTAAAAAAAAACTCAGTAAAAAGGTGAACGATTTTAAGGTTATGTATTTGATTTTCTTTCGGGAAAACGGTGTTTATAAAAATATAATATGAAAACTTCTTTTTAAGCAGTTTAGTAAAAGCACTCGTCTTCAATCGGGTTCCTGATAACGTTGTTACCTTTATTATTTATTGAACATTTTTCGAAGGAATTTATGATATTACCCCCAAATAAATTTAAAATTTTAGTGTACTAAATAAAGTCTCAGTTACAAAAAAAATATTTAAATAAAATTATCTATAAACAATAATTCCCGCAGAAGACCAACTATTTCTGAAATATCCACATTTAAAAATTTGCTCTTGGAGCTTCATTTAATATATCTCTATGAAGGAGTGAAACATGAGTCTCCTCGCCTTTTGGAGAATGAAAATCTAAAATAATTATTAACAGGAAATTGAATCATTACATTTTTAATTTTTAGTGTACAGTACCAGACTGAACATAAAAAAAAGAACATAGTTACCTAAAATTAACCAAGAAAGACTTAAACTGCTATTAATTAAATAATACCTAATAATTTTGTGAATTTTTTAGATAGAAATTATCTCCATAATTTTATCCAATTTAGATTTGAATGAGCTAGTCCTGCAACTAAAAATATCTAGGTCGTCTGGCACGTATTTGTTAAATAGTGACATTATCCTAAATTCAATGCTGTTTCTACCAACATCTGTTCTATTTCATTTCGGATAGAATAGTTGGGGACGTGTTTAGTGTTAATTTATTTTTACGTGTAGTAATAGATAAAGAGGTGGTGGTAGTAAAAATTAATAATTTTATTCTATTTGAGGTTTATATAGTTTTGATAAAGACACACCAAGGATACCAAAACAAATATTTTCAGAAGTCTAGGTGGGGGGATTTTTTCTACAGGGAGGCGCCAAAACTTGCAAAAAAATAGCTATATGAACTCATTTCATCCTATCTGCAATTTATATTAAAATAATCTACTTACCTCAGGACTTAAAAAAATCAAACGTTACCCGCCTATGGCGGGGCGTTTAAAAGTAGTTAATATTTATCCAAATATTTATGATACATCAAAAAGTTAGTCATTTCATCCCTTTTATAATTACTGCTATAATGTTAAGGTCCTCACCGAGATAACTAATGGAGACTTTTTTACAGGGAGATCCCAAAACTTGCAAAAATAATAGCTCTATGAACTCATTTCATCTCTTTTCTGATTAGCGCTATTGTGTTAAGGGCCCCACCAATATAATTTAAAAAAATTATTGCATTTGTATCCCATGTACATACATGATCCAGGATATTTAAAAAATATTGGTATATCTGTCTTATTATTATAGTGTGTTTTTGCATTTTTTTGTTTTCTAATATCATTTGTTTTTTTATAAATAAACAAAACTTGATGCTAATTTATTAAAAAATGAACCACCTTATCCGTCATGCCTCCTTTTTCATTTTATTCTAAATTCACTTAAGCTTAAAGTAAAACCCAACTTTTAATAAATTAAGGACTTCCTATCTTACAAATAGGAGCTGGCTTAACTTATGATAAAACCATAGGTAAAGAAGAGAATATTGATGCTTCAAAATGTTTAAGACTCTGACGAATTTTCTTACGATAAAAAGAAAGATTATTTTAAGCGTGAAATAGACAAAAAAGATTTAATATATATTTGTCCCAACTCAAAAAATTGATTAATTATATTAGTGGTACGGTATACAGAGCCAGCTTATCAAAACGACGAGAACCTTTCTGCTCCATTTATTTATTTTCGTTTTTACTGTGAAGAGAACGTTTATGAAACGCTCTGTATAATTTTAGAAATGCATTTATTTTGTGCAATATTTATTGAAAAATGGATTAATATTCAAAAACACAGACAAAAATAGATCAATCGATTTTTACAAAAATCTTTTGCCATAAATACAAGTTTTCATGTGCCTGGTTATGTTTCCCTTCAAACTTGCGATATGCGTGCATCCTGAGAATTTACAAGAGAACTGCGGGCGTTTTCCCCCGCACGTATATTTCCTATGTTCATATAATCCACATTTATGTCTGTAAGATTTGCCACAAACTTCACATGTATAATTAGCTAAAATAAAAAAAATAGAGTTAAAATCTAGTTTGCTCGTTACCTACATACTGGGACGTGTTTAAAAGTAATGGTACAGGTAATACTAGGGCAAGCCTCAAATTTAGTTATCCGTGTTATTAGCTTAGTTTATAATGATTCGATTATCAATTTGTTTTTAATTTACTAGGTCAGGTTTTCTAGAACAAAGAAAACTGATAAGTTAAACATGTGCAAATAAATAGAACAGTATATTTTGAATTTTTCCACAACGTTTCGAATGCTTATGTATGTGAAATCTTAATCAGGTAAATACCATCAAAAACTAAGAATATCCTTCTGTTCAGTTTTGTGGGTTAAAGGTCAGGAGAATGAAAAACATATTCAAATTTACCGACGTTTCGATGTATTTTACATCATCTTCAGGTTGGGTTGTTATTCAGTGGTTTCTTACAGATTTTAACAAACATTAAAAAAAATAAATAGTATGTTTTTTTGGACTTCACAGTTAAAAGTCATTTAAACAAGAATCCTAAAATTCTTAAAATTAAGGATTTAAACATTTTATTTAATCGTTACATTTAATTTATTAATTCATAGTTGTCATAAACAATGTATTATACTTTTTTTCTTATAAGTGCTTTCTTCTTATATGAACACGTAAATTTCCCGATTGAAATGTTTGGTAAGAGCAGACATGACACTTATGTTGAGGTTGTTTCCCACACTCTCGGCGTTTGTGTGATTCTAAGGGAGCTTTAAGTTTATATTGCTTTTTGCATGCCGCACAGACAAACGCAAATTCTAAAATATGCAAATATATGAAACCTTTTTAACTTATAACTGATTTTAATGCTATTTCAATTTATTGCTAAATTTCCAGGCTTGTGGATTTTCGGAAGATGAAAGTCGAAAAATCGGTTAGACCTGTAGTTTCTGCTGTAGGATCACCTACTTACAACATTTCGAAATGGCTAGCAAACGAGTTTGAAAATTTACCGATAAAGGAAAAAGGTTTTTCTGTTCAAAATTCCCTTGAATTTATCAACAAAGTTAAAGATATTTCACTCCAAGAAGGTGAAATTTTAATCTCGTTTGATGTTAGTTCGTTGTTCCCTAGTGTGACAATCCCCAATACCTTACAATACCTGGAGGAACTACTAAGAAAAAACAATCTAGAAGACAAACAGACTTTAGATACCTATCTTTAATAAAACTCTGCATGAATCAAAATTACTTTCAATATAAAAATAACTACTACCAGCAATTAGAAGGAACCACAATGGGTAATAGTTTATCACCTTTTATCGCAAACCTATTTATGAGCAAATTTGAATCAGATATAAGTAAAGAATTTGAGTATTTCCCCAGAGTATGGTTCAGGTATGTAGACGATGTGTTTGCAGTATTCAACACTAAAGTAACTAGTGTTGAAAATTTTATGGAAAAAATAAATAACAAATTTCCCACTATTAAATTTACTTATGAAACAGAGAACAACGGTACACTGCCATTTCTAGACACTTTAGTTATAAGAAATAAGAATAAATTGGACTTTGACCTATACAGAAAAGGCACGGCCACCAACAGGTATATTCCAAATGACTCTTTTCATTGCTTACAACATAAGCTTGCAAGTTTTGCACTTTTTAACATATAGATTAGTAAATTTCCTCTTAAACAAAGAAAGATTTGAAGCAGAAAAGAATAGGATTAGGAATATAGCTGGCGAAAACGGTTACGACGAAGGCTTAATAAATAAGCTGATAAATAGACATTCTTTTCAAAAGACCTTTCGGAATTCTACCTTTTTCAGACAAAAAGATACCTGCGACTCAAAATTTGTATCAATTCCTTATAATCCTAATTATACGAAAGGATTACACAAAGTATTTAATAACACCGGTCTTAAATTAGTATATCAATCCGGTAACACAATAAGAAGCTTACTAGGAAATCCCAAGGATAAAACTACAGTTCTAGAAAAAAGTGGAATTTACGAAATTAGTTACATGGATTGTGACAAAAAATATGTTGGCCAAACGAGACGCTCTATTCAAACACGTTTTAAAGAACACTTAGCACACTTAAAATACGGAAGAACAGAAAAGTCAAGTGTGGCCGAGCATGCTTTTGAAAACAATCATAGATTCACATTAGATAACCTAAAACCTCTAAAAAGTGTACCAAACAAAAGACTTTTGAATGCATATGAAAGTATGGAAATCATTAAATCCAGAAATAGTTTAAATAAAGATAGAGGACCCATCCCGTTTAGTACACTTTATTCTTTGGTTGAGGGGAGATAGGATTAAAAATCGTGATCAATCACAATTTATTGGTCTTATCTCCGCTCACTAAAGTATTGTATATAAGATAGAGCGTAGATTAATTTAGTTCATTGTTTATCGTCTCCTGATGATGCTAACGTTGTTAGCGAAACGCGCGTCGAGTGCAAAAAAGTGTAGTTTTGGTTTGTGGAAAACAATCATAATTTTGTTTTAGTGCAACCAAAGGTTCCAAATTCACAACATACACACTCAAAATTAATGTGGCGCTATATTCGTTTTTAGAGTGTAAGATTTAAAACATCGATCGCATTCGTATCTTCCTTGTTTATTTGTACGGTATTTGCTGTATTTTCCTAAAAATAATTTATTAGAAGCAGAGAGCTTTTTTATTTAACACAGTTAAATAAACAAACATTTCTACACAGCTCTTTCAGAAAGTATATATTTAATTTGTGCTTTATTTGAATATGTTAACACATTTGCATAAATTTGTGTTTACTGACAAGACAAGTTTTTAAAAGTTTTAGTTTATATACTAGCATTTAAGTAGTACTGGTAAACCTAAGATATTTTTAATTGACTCTTATGATACAGACTACAAGATAAGTTGCCGTAAAGTGTCTTTATTGACGCGATAAAAAAAAAGGTTGTGTGAAAACTATAAATACTTTAAGTCAAGTATTACCAACAAGCTAAATAATACAAATATAATAATATAGTATCCACCCATTATGATTCCTGAAAGTTGTGGATTTTTTTTATGATGATGATGATATGATGACTTTATATTTGCCTAAGTGGTACAAATTCCAGAAGTTTTACCTAACGTTCTAATGAATGTACACATTTAATGACCCTGCATTGATAGTATAATAGTTCTTCAGATACAAAAACTAAAAAATTTCCAAAAACCTTTAATAGGCGTGGAAATTACGATGAACGAAATTGCGTAGATGCAAGGAAATTGAGCGTAAAAAAAACTATTTTTATTTGTACGAAAATTTTATCACCAGTGAGCAGTTTACAAATATTGTTGGTTTGAGCACATAGAAAAAAAATAAATATTTATTTTTATATGAAAACTAAACAAATTGACACAAAAATTTTTTCAATGTACATGATTTATTAAAACGCCTTGCAAAGCCAAAGGTTAAAACTAGGAGATAGTAAGTATAACCCAAGGATTTCAAAATCGTAACAAAAATAACTCGAAAAAAAAAAGAAAAATTAAATTTAATTGAGATTGCCTTGCCAAGGGTTGGTTTGGTGTTCGTTTTGTTTCTCGTTTTATTTGTCAAATATTTTGCTGCACATGAGGTAAATAACACGAATGCCAGGTTGCCAGCTGCACTATAATACAATTTTTGCTCTAAAAATCATAGTTGTCAGCTGTTTGACATTGTCGCATTCTCAGAAAGTTATTCGCCTGTGCGTTTTTACCAAACCAACTGAATTTGGAAGGGAACTACAAAAACGGTTTTGTTTTAGAAAAATATAAGGGCAGGGCCATAAGAGAATAGATATAAAGAAAAGAATTATTTGGTCACAAGCTAGGTTGACTAATGGGATTTAGCTAAACTTGATGTAAACGTTTCCTCTGGGATCTAGGATAAAGCGCTTGATACATTAAACTAAACTCCTCAATTTTCTCGGGATGCATGCTTTTTACATGTTTCTTCGTGTTATATTTTTGACTAATTCCCATTTGGCAGTAGGGGCAGCAAAAAACTCTTGTTCTCCCGCATTCATACAGCTTATGTCTTGACAGTGTCCCAGTATGTTTGTAAGATTTTGGGCATCCATCACAACGGTAATGTCCTACTAAACATAATAGTTATTTGCCTAACAAGTGTGAAAAGGGTCCCTAAAGTATTTTATTAAAATGATTCTAAACACAAAAAAAAACATTAGGTAATTTTAATTTCAAATAGATTTAATTAAATTAAAATATTTGTTAAAAT
Organism: Oxystoma pomonae; assembly: GCA_963921995.1. NCBI lineage: Eukaryota > Metazoa > Arthropoda > Insecta > Coleoptera > Brentidae > Oxystoma > Oxystoma pomonae. The sequence continues at coordinate 81,166,118 of OY998170.1, forward strand.
ATTTTAGCGCACTGAGATGAGTGTAAAAAAATACTACTTTTTGCACAAATAACTGTGCAATAATAAAGTGCACCTTACGTCTTCTGCTTATTCCAATACCTAAGGTTAAACTTTATAAGTAACATTTATTATTAGTACAGTTAGTAGTATTACATAAAATTATTTAACAAAATGCCATTTTTCTAGGTACACAGTTTGAATATCATTTTAATTACACGTATTTTAAGTAATAATTTTAAAAACTGATAAATTAACCGGGCAAAGTTTTCTAATGTGACCTTTAGTTCATTAAGAGTGGAAAAATTAACTTTCTACTGTATAAAATGTGTACAATCAAGTCACAAAATTTTAAGATCTCCAAATAATTTTGTGACAGCCGGCCCTTGAAGAACTTCTAATATTAAATTTATTTCTCGTAGAAAAATTCTTGCGTCTTGGTAGCGCAAAAATATTAAGTCAATTTATTGAACTATAATCTAAATATGAAGTGGAAACTCCGATAAAACAAAAGCCATCTTATTTAGCCGTAGAAGACAGGGACCTGTCGGACACGTCGAAATAAATGGCAATATAATCAATTGGCAGGACGACGTTAAGTATCTTGGGGTTACTTTCGACAAGCGCCTTACTTGGGGGTTACACGTCAAAAACACACGCATTAAAGCCATGTACACCTACAAAAATCTATACTCCCTACTTCGCGGTAATAGTAAACTCACACACAAAAATAAATTACTACTACTAAACACAATAATTCGCCCGATCCTATCCTATGCATCAACCGCCTGGGGCTATGCCGCGCCAAGTCATCTAAAACTCATTCAAAACCTTGAGAATCGCTACAGACGTAACGCCCTTGACCTTCCCTGGCACACCTCGTATACTAGACTTATGAGAGACAATAATCTTACCCCCTTAACGACCTTTATTTCCGAAAAAGCCCATATTGTATACCAAAAAGCTGATAATCATTCAAATCCCCTTATTCGACAGGCCGTCAACTACGACGAGAACATCCGTCATCGCCACAAGAGACCCCGTCTTCAGCTAGCCCTCTAGCCTTCAGCTAGCGAGCTAGTTCTCACCTTCCCTCCTTCTCCAAATCCCACTTCCCTCCCCTCCCCCCCCCCCAACAGCAACAACAAATAGTTCTTTAGAACAGTCACGATATTTAAGCCCTTCAGGCAGCTAGTCTCCCCAAAAATCGACAAAACTTAGGCTACCTAGCGGTAGGGAGAGTTTAAGAGGTCCACTTGAAGGTCAAGTGGGGGTGGAAGGAAAGGTTTGGCAGAATAATTAGTGTCAGCGCACATAGATGTCCGCTAACACTAAGGATTCTTCCAGATCGGGCCCTCTTACCGGGTGTTGTTGTTGTTGTTGTTGTAAGTGGAATGTAAGTGATATCCGAGGTGATACCTGTACAAATTAAAAACAAATTTTTTTCTGGCTTTTTCTATTTTTATTGCTGTTAAAGCATATAAAAGTAAAACTTGAAAAAATCATTCTTTGCCAAGACTTCAGTGACGATTGGAAACATGCTTTTTCAAATCTGCTTTCCGGTTGGTCGCATACCAACATTTTGAACATTTGAATTCTTTCTGTTTGTCATATGGGTCACCTTTGCCACAGTCATACTTCCTGTGATTGTGCAGGGAACTGGAGTGTTTGTATTTTTTTCCACAGTCCGTACAGGAATAAGGCATGGCTAAAATTTTTTAATTTAAGTCTGTAACGTGAACATTTTTTGCCTACAGTTAACATATTTTAACTACGATCACTACCTAATAGTAAGTGTGTGTCTCCACAGATCTCCTATAATAATACAAAATCGTTTTGTCAAGCAGCATTTATGGTGTTCCGTAAACCCATACTAAAGGAATCCTTACCTAATTAGGGGAGGTTTTACCGTTTTTTATCCAATATTATGTAGCTATACAGGATTAGGAAGAGTTTCGAGGAAAAAAATTAGTAAATATAAACCAAAAAAGAGGTTTATTTGGTTAGATTTGATAAGTGAGCAATAGGAATTGTATTTCCTCTTTTCCAAAAAATTTTAAAGGTGCCTGTAGTTTGTGTCTACCAAACCAGGTTCAGGTAAGCTTTTTTGAACTAAAATTGGTCATATTATATTTCATTTGTTTGGTATTTTATCAGTTTTTAGTGCAAATTACCCTAGCTCTCCATCCTGTAACCTGTGTGGACATCTAACTGCTGTGACCTATTTTGAAGGGAAAATTTACGTCAGTTTTGTCCCTACTTGCACCAGGGCCGGATTTTACGGTCGTGCAACTCGTGCGCCGCACGAGGGCGGCAGCCCGAGGGGGGGCATTTTATACAGATTAAAAAAAAATAGATGAATATTGCACGAACAGACGACTGAGCGTTGGGGCGCGTGCTACAGAGCAAGTGGTACGAGAACATCCCGCAAAGTAGTACGAGCGCCCCCGGCCAATCACCTGCTAGCGATAATCAATAAACTTACCACCCACGGAGAGATGCGTACTCTAAAATAAGATCTTTGTTCCTTAGAAAAAGGGCGGCAAATTTTATTAATGTCAGGGTTGGCCGTAAAGTTTTTGGATTGAACTGGTATTTTGTCCTTTTTTCTCCAATAAAAACAAAACATTTATATAAAACACTAAAAGAACTTTATTTCTTTGTTCAAGCAAATAAACTGTGACATCATTAGACTTCAACAATCATTACTCCTATCATTTGACTTTTACAAACACTTTAAAATTTGGACGCACAAATATAAAATATATACTATAATATTAACTTCTTTTTTTGAAGTGTGAAGTTCTTAAAACCTTTAGCGAAGAACGTGACCATGCCTTAAAATATTTTAACACCTCTAAAAATAAATAATTGAATAAGAATTTAACTAAAGGATTTTAAGGTTGACCATGGCCGTCCATAAAAGAGAGTGTCTCTACGTTTTATATGAAAAAATACATTTTTTTAAATTCTTGAACGTTGCTTTGTATAGTCTGGAGACGTACCGACGCCTGGGAGCAGATTTAAACGGAGTTGTTGGCGGCAGCTTGCTAAGGTAGCTCCTCAGGAATCTCGAGAGAGTATCTTGAGATCGTGGTTCTCCGCGCGGGTTTTCAGTGATAACAATAAGATTTTTTAAATTATATTTAAATCTAACCAACTAAATTAAATAACAAAGTGATCGTGTTTTCTGTCTTAGAATATCTATAGAATTGTGTGATTGTGAAGAAAAATTAATTCAGCCTACCTAGCCGTATAGTGTATACTTGGTTATTTTTTTGAGTTGGTTAGGCGGCCAAGAGCGCTAAGAGTCTGTAAGGGTGCGAGGAACAAATAAGAGGGGTGGATAAATATTACAAAATGCTCTTGTTTACTTTCAGATATAAGTAGTATTACTTTATTCCATATTCATCCGGACGAACTTTTTGACACTAACAGTGACAGTTTCATTAAGTTGCTGTGTAAAAATGTTAACCGCCATGTTTAAATTGGATTATATATACAGGGTAGATTCTTTAAACGGAACGGTGCTTCTAGCGGGTTAGAATTTGATTTTATAAAAAAAATCCAAAAACACGTCAATTGAGATTTTTAAAATGAAGGGAAAATTTAGCGCCCTAATAAATTTATAGAAAAGATTTGTGGCGTAGAGCGCAAAGGATGAGGGAATAAATACGAAAAAAGCTTTTCCTCGACCAGGACAACACACACACACAAACAAACAAAATCACAGTGTTTTAGAAATAATGTCCCGTGAGTAATCATAAAATTACAATTAACTTATAAAAAAAAATAAAAATAATTTAGTTTCATTTTAATAGGGACTTATCGGTATATAAAGTCGCCATAGCCTGAGTCGGCACTATTTTTGACAGTTTCGCAAGAAGGTTGAAAGATTTCTGACACTTCTGTCATATAAACATGTACTTTATTAAAGGCAGGCACAAACATTATGTTAAGTCAACATTATTTTGACAGCGCCGCCATCAAAACAGCTCTGGCTGGATAGCCCAAACGTGGGTTTTGGATACCTCCAGCAACCAACAAGAATATGTGGTATTGTTTACCTTTTGTGGGGAACTGTCAAAAATAGTTCTGACTTTATTAAAGTCAGTCCATATTGTCCGATAAGTCCCAATATATCTAAGAAACAAAAATGCATTGGGTATCGCCTAAAGATTAAAACTACTTTTGTATATGAATAAAACCACTTTGAAATCCTTCATTTTTCTCTGCTCGTTTTCGGTGTCGATACTCACGGGACTCAACAATATTTTATTAGATCTTGGCACCTAAATAAAAAAATTGTTTCTTTTCAACTTTAAATAATTTTGGTAAACCTTCTCCATAACGTATGAAGATATGGCCTTTCCGGAATATTTTCAAATGAGAGAAGAATGCTACCAAAAGTTTAAATACACAAGATTTGTCCGGCGAGTCATCAGGAATTGCCCTTTTCCTTTTCTTTTTATTGCTAAACACTACAGAATAAACCTGCTTGCTTTTTAATAGCCGCTTGAGCAGTGAATAACTTTTTTTTAATTTGTAATGGGTAAGGTAACAAAATAACATTTTTAGAAGGAATACAAGTCAGATTCTAGACGCCACGACGATGATATTTCGAATGAAAGGCTTCGTCTTTGGGCGAGTTTGTAAATCACCGGTGCCAACAAAAGAGTTTATAATTTTTAGATGGGTTTCACCAGTTTGAAACTGTTCATACCCGGGTCTTGTTAAATTATGAAAATTCCACTGGCCAGGTGATACTTTCATACATCAACAACCTCGTGGGTTTTGTTAATTTATGAAAACTTCTAGGCATGGCGCACACAGATGCTTTCATACATTAACTACCTTATTTTCCTTCAGATATTTATTTTAAATTTTTTTCTCTTAAGGACGCTACGTTGTGTTTGTAGTATTACCCTCTGTCTTTCTTTTGCCAAGGTTCTAAAGAGTTTGACACAGCTGATTTCCCACCGGAAGTCAAATAAAACCACACCATTTCAATTAACATTACAGTTATAATGAATAAAAAATATACAAAAGGGTAAATGTAAAAAAAGTATACCACCAATGCAATATCAAAAGTAACACGATTAAACATAAAAATGTGATAATTAAATCATAAAAATATTAAAAGTGAATCTTAGATACGGGATTCTTGATACCTTGAGCATATTGTTTATTTACCATCCAAGAATCAAGAGATTTACCCAAGCTCCCCTTTATGATTGTTCCATCAGTCTATGTCTGCTTCGAGTTACAAGAGAGGTGAGTAATGAGTTGTTTAGTTGAAATGCCTATAATAGCCCAGTACCTTGACTAACCCACTATTATAGAAGAACATTCCATTGTTGGCTATTTTCTAGAACGAAAAAAATAAGTACGCCCTAGGTAACCTGTCCGTAGAGGGGTTACGTAGTTATATAAGAGAAAATTTGCCATGTGATAATAAAATGATAATCACAGCTTTATCGTTAGCAAACTTTACTAAATTTATTTGTTTCAAAAATACACCAACAAAAACACTGCCACGCACCAACATACACAAAATATTCATAATGGGGTTGGTTAATGGTCATACCAATACACCCTCTTTTGTCAAAGCCCATTACCAGCTTTCTTGATTTTGAATAGTAAATATCCATATACCCATTGTAAAGGGTACCCTTCTCGAACAAAAGATTTGTTAACAGAGACAATAAATCTCTTTGAAATCTTTCACCCGAGGAGTCTACTTTTAATATCTGTGAAATAGTACTTATAATTCTAAATTGTAACAGAACCATTAATTAAAATAATTTTTTATAGGAAGTAAAATAAAACAAGAATAAAAAATCATTGTAAAAAAATAAAAGCAATACTAATTAAAATATTTAACCCTCACTGTGCAATACTGGAAAGAAAATGATGCCGTGTCAATTCAATGTCCCCCCCTAATTTCCCCTTTCCCCTTTTAATAAATTACCTGCAAAATTTTGCTTCCGTTGTCGAACCTTCATTTCTCTGATCTTTAGATTTGAACGTGCGTTTTGTCTTAAAAATTACTGCAAAAAAATATCACCGTCACCACAATTCTCCCCTAAAGGAAAGACAACGGCGCACGACAAAGCAGCCAAACCAGCCAAGCCGTATTTCACCAAGTTTGCTAATCTGACCACTCTGACGCACAGCGTCCCTCTCCAGCAGTCAAGAATTATGCTGATTTTGTAGAAAGACTGATTTGAGTCCATTGTGCCCCTTTTAACAGTAATTATTTTTTTATTTGCGATTTGAATTTATTTTCTACCAATTTAAAATTTATTTATTCGTACTTATGTACAGATTTAGACGTAATGTATTTTATGATTTTCTACCAATTTTAATTTAATTACTTGTTTGACGTTACTTGTACAGATTTAAACGTTGTTTATTTTGAATTAAATTTCTAATTTCCCCCTCCCCGTTATCCTCGCCTATTTAGCTAGAGAGAGCCGACACTGTGCAGTGAGTGCCGTAGCAAAACATAAACAAACAAACAAAAGAAACTCTGTCTTGTTCGGTGAACCGGGCACAAGACAGAGCAACGCATCCCGGTGAACCGTTGGAGCGTCTTATATAAAAAAAAACTTGCTTGCCTTATACAGGGTTCCTAAGCAAATCCTTAGGGGGCCAAGCAGCCGTGTATAAGACGCAGACAAACGGAAAAGCACATTAGGCAGAAAAGGATGGGCATGGGGCGATGTTGTCACTACATCTTACACGTAGTAAATCCATTCCAGGTTGTTGTTTTCTAATGTTTTCCATTTTTATACCTTTAGGATTGGAATAAAAATTGTTTTTACTCGACTTTAATACCAAACTGATAAAAGATATCGAATATGTTTCGGCTTTTCATTTTGTAACCATTGTCCTTACGCACTGTTTACAGGCTGGGGACTGAATACATGCAAATGCATAACCTAAAGCGTTCATACACGGCCGGAGAAATCGACTGAGATATTTCCGTAGAAACTTTATCAAGCAAATAGGACGGGTTGACGCCTTCGAACGTCCAACCCGGGTTTTGCACTTTGATTCGAAATCAAAAAGGAAGAACAGTCAGATGTGGGGCCGTGCACAAATTATGTAACGGTGATTTTACCAATTTTTGACCCCCTTCCTATATAATGTTTTGTAATGGTTTGGCACGCCACTTCCCTAATATTACGTAACGATTTCAAGACCACTACCCCTAACAAAAAAAAACTTTTCACTTATTTTCATTCCAAATTTTCTTAGTTTCACACAAATGCAAACGCTGTCGAAAACCCCCCTCCCCCTACGTAACGTTTTTAACCCCCCTCCCCCCTATGACCATTACGTAATTTGTGCACGGCCCCTGTAGTCCCAGTGGAAGAGGGCGAGAAAATTTATATTTTTTTCTTAAAAATTATACTCTTTAGACCTATTTCTTTGCGTTCCCGAAATTACGTAATTTTTGAAAAAAAATTGTAAGCGGCGCCATTTTTATTTCGTGCTTTGTTTTTCTAACATTTTTGCGTTCGGCTAATTTAATTGAAAAATTATTGCCTGCGGCGCCCTTTATCTTCTGACTCGAAACCAAGATCCCCCGTTTTAGGAAAACTGATCCCGTCTCTGTTTCTAAATTTTTTGGAATAAAAGTAGAGTATGACCATGAGGGAAATAATTTTTTTCTACGGTATGACGAAAATTCCGAGAAAGTTGAAGAAAAAAATAAAAAAAGTGCAGAGCTCAAGTTTTTCGTAAAAAAAAACGTTTTTTGTAAAGAAACAGCGCAAAATAAATATTTTCACCCCTTTTTGGGTGTTACAAATATTGGCAGCCCCTTATTTTTCGCTTTTACCCTCCCGCTAGTTTTGAAGAATTGGTTCGCTACATGTTTCGAGATCATGTCATAAACACCTCGAAAATATCAAATGTAGTGTAGGGCCAGCTTTATTTAAAATCAATAATATCGCAAGCAAAAAGCTCTGCAGGAAAACAGCGTCGTTTATTGATTTCTTTGGCTGCTAGTGCTAGCTGCATGGTTTGGCCGTTTCCGGATAGATGTCACTAGTAGAACAGAATGGAGAGAAATTTAATTAAAAGCGAAGATATTTCTTTCTAATGTTAACAACCTCACGAGTTTATCGCTCAGTATCGTAAATAATGGACCCTGCCGCCTCCTTTAAGCAAGAAGAAGCTGTGGTTTGGACCTGAAAACATCTAATTTTTTCCTCGATCATCTCATGGTGTGGCCGCCATCTAGCAGAATTTGCAGACATCTTGTCAACGGTTATTATTGCAACTATGATTTATCCTCACAATGAAAGAGTGGCGACAATTTTTTCTCATGAAAGCAGTCCGGAGATAATAACAAGCTGGCACCATTGCTCAATATACCTGTGTCTTTTGTGCGCGCAGAACTTTCTATGCCATTTCTGTTTGATTTATTGAAATCCTATCCCTAAGGAAAATCTTAGGAACCCTGTATAGTGCAACCCACGCCACGCCACGCTTACGTTCTTTGTTTGATTGTTAAGACGTGCACTCATTTGCCTGTTTTTCGTCGACCCTTAACTATAATCGAACTTTTAAGGGATGTAGCCACTTATACACACAGACTGTTGGAGCCTAATTTCTTGCCTGTACTGGGTACTTTTAAATTTGTTTCCTTAAATATTTTTAAATTTTTAGCAAAAATTTCCTTTTTAACAAGCCCCGGTCTGAATTGTTTCAAGTTCAACAATAGAGTTCCTAAATTTTTCAATGGATTTCACCAATCCAACAAATGTTGGCACTGATCGCCACCGGCTTCGCGAGTCGGTGGAAAATCGTCGATGGATTAAACATAACCCTACTTTATGGTTATTTATAGGGCAGTCTAACGAACTGTCAAAATCGATGTGACTCAAATGAGCTGATTGGTTGGAGTACAAGGAAACCAAATATTTACATAGGTTTTATATGGAATAGTGATTTTTTGCGTTTTTGTTTTAAAAAAATTAATTAAAATGCCAAACTTTTGTGGGGTTGTGGGGTGCGGCAATCGCTGGCCCAGAGACAAAGTTAATTTTAATAGAATTCCCACAGTTTTACGTTCTGAACATAAAAAATACGTAATCTACAAGAAGCTGTGAGAAATGGATTCAGGATTAAAAGGGAAGATTTAACAGAAAAAAAGTTAAACTATTTGAGAATATGCTCAAAGCATTTTGCCACAGGTATACGAAATTAATTTTCTGCACTGTTCACTTTAAAAAATATAATTTTCGGTAGGTAATTAAGTATTTAGTACTGGTTTTCTGCTATTTTTGACTTTTTTGAAAAATTCTTTTACAGAACGTTTTCAGGGTTCGTCACAAGTGCACATCTGCCTGCGTCTGATTTTTTTTGGGTCAGATTAGGGTGGAAAAGATGCACTTCTGACAACCCTTAAAAACGTTCTGTAAAAATTTTTAATATAGACATCACACGCTTAAAATTGGCAAGCTATTTTTCACAGATTAACCTACTTAATTCAAGAGTTTGTGCAATTATTTAATGCTACAGTAAAAATCCTAGCTTTTACTATAGTTAAGTCTCAACTTCACCCTATTGGAACTTGGAAGATACTCGTTCAACAGCTCCTATCTGCATACATGTTGAAAGAATTATAAATTTAATCAGGCAAAAATACAGAATTTGTTGGGGTACTGTACAGGCAGATTCAGAGTTCCGTAAGGTAAGTGTTATGAGGTATGCGGTAAGATGCAAGGCAAATAATCTATAACAAATGCATGCTGCTGTTCATAGTATTCATAGCTTGAGGCTTTTGGAATAATATGAACAGCAGCATGCATTTGCTATTTTTTATTTTCCTTACTGCGTCTTACCGCATATCTCATACCAGTTACCTTAAGGAACTCTAAATCTGCCTTATCCGTAACCATACTTGCATCAAAAGGTGAAGAAGCACTGCTAGATGAAATTTTTACAGTATGCTGTGCATTAATTTAATTATGTCCCCCCCCTTTTTTTTTAGTTTAATTCAGTCACTCCAGTTTTTTTATTAATATACCTAAAGTGTTTGACTTTGTAGTTTTTTAGGAAATACAGCATTTTGAAAGATTTTTTTAAATATTTTTTTTATTTAGAACCTAAAATCTAAAAGTACCAACAAAAATGTTTAAAAATAAAATTTATATAAAAAAATTTAAATAGTTTTAAAAAACCTTTTACTTATATTAATTTGAAAATAAAGAGATATATACTCTAAAAAAAATTAAAGTAAAATCATGATTAAGTCTAGGGTTACGTCAGTTTTTTATTATATTTATATAAATTAGGTATTGGTTTGAATTTGTTTAAAAAACTTAATTATTACTATCTTGATCTTAAGATTCATTCTCTGCGAATGTTTGACCTGAAACAAAGAAAAAATAATTAATAAACAAATTAAAAATAAAGTAAAAAAAAAGAGTAACAGAAAGGACTTTTAGGGATAGGGGTAAGGTAAAATAAAATGTCATGAACAGATTGATATATACTGAAAAGTTCGGCTTAAGTTGGAAAAAGTTTGCAATCAGAATTTAGTAAAAGTTGGACATAAATCGCATGTTCATCTTTCGCCAAATTTAGCATTTTTTTTGGTGACCAACTATTAACTTAAGTAACTTAAGTTGGCAAAAGATAAACACGATTTATCTTGAACTTTTGCCAAATGCAAAAAGCAAACTTTTCCCAACTTAAAGGTGCAGTTCTGAAAAACGACAAGTAGGGCTTAATTGATACCACGTGTAATGCACACTTCATTTATGTCAGTTTTAATTTTTTCAGTCAACAAAAAAAAACAAGATGTAAAATGCAAGTGTGCACTTCACGTGGTACAAACACGCTCATATTTTAATAACAAATGAGCTTTTTAGAGAAAAATAAAGATAGTCATTTGACATAATTTTTTTTGTATGATCAATTAAGCCCTACTTATTATCTTGCTGAACTGCAGCTTTAAGCCAAACTTCTCAATATAAATTTCAGTCAAAATTGCTAATCTTTGCCATAACTAGGGTGTAATCTCCAAAAATATGTGTTGTGCAATCACTCACAAATCCAGCCTCAAAATATTTGAATGCATTTAAACTTTTCATCTGGTGGTTGGTGTAAAATGAAGTAGTTAGCACAACAATGTCCATGTTTGAAAGTTTGAGACAATGATGTGTTTGAAATTAACTCTGTGTTTCGGACTTCCATTGTCTATATTTTATTTATACACGACGTTTCGATCAGTACAATCTCTGATCGTCTTCAGGTGCAAACTACAATCAATTCCTAAGGCTACGTACTTATATACTGTGAGAAATCACTCAACCTTGAAGTTTAAGAAGTTGGCTCCGCCCAAGGAGGTGCTTCCAAATATTTGGGATTTCAACACTTGGTTTACTGAAAATACCCTGATTCTGCCCAATAAAGGCAGCTTCAAGGAATTTTCGTTTCTTCCAGTGTGACTCCTTGTGCAAAACCTTTGCTTCTGCCCACTTCATTCGGTGTTGTTTTGGGTATTCGTCTGATGTTCCTTAAGCCTAACAGATAGTGGTCTTTTAGTTTCGCCTATGTATGATTCACCACACTCACAAGAAACTTGGTAAATGCATTCCTTATTTTGTTTGTTCTCCGGTTTTGTTTTACTAAGAAGGCTTCGAATAGTATTACTAGATTTAAAAGCTTAATTAAAGTTTTTCGCTACTCTTCGGATTTTGTCTGATGTCTCCTTTAACGTATGGGATTGTAAGGAATGCAAGGATTGTAAGGATGCAGGCAAGTTTTGGTCTTGTAATCTCTGTCCTGTTTGTTGCAATTTAGAAATAGTATCTGTTATAAGTTTCAGGCTGTAACCATTCTGCTGCAGATCCTTCTTAATGTTTCTTATTTAGATTTCCAAGTCATGAGAATTGTTACAAATTTGAACGGCTCTGTTATACAAAGTTTTGATTATGCCTCGTTTGGTTACCTCTTGCAGGCAAGACCGCTTCATTTGTAGAAGATTCCAACTATTTTGTTAATATTCTTAAATCTTTTGTTTTAGGAACCGAGGATAGACTTGTCAGTTTTGATGTCGAAAGTCTATACACCAATGTCCCAATAAAGGAATCGCTAGATATTATTAGAAAGAGACTGGTTGATGACGAATGCCTTTATGAACGTACCAGCCTACCGCTGGAGGGAGTGATGGAGTTGTTGGAGTGCTGCCAACATAACTCTTATTTTCAAGTGAAAGATAGGTTTTATGCTCAGGATGACGGTCTGCCAATGGGTTCATCGCTTTCAGTGGCGCCAGTGGCGGCCAATATTTACATGGATTTGTTCGAATCACACGCGGTTGATACCGCAACATATAAACCTAAGCTCTGGCTGAGATATGTTGATGATACTTTTAGTGTCTGGACCGGGAATGACCAAAAACTTTCAGAATTTCTTCACCACCTAAATAACATAAGACCCACCATTAAATTCACAATGGAGCTGGAGCAAAATTGTCAAATTACTTTTCTTAATGTACTTGTCACACGAGTAGAAAGCGACATCAGAACAACAGTCTATCGTAAACCCACTCACACAGGACAATATTTAAATAAATTTAAAAGGTTCAAATCATTTTGCTACAACCAAACGAGGCATAATCAAAGCTTTGTATAACAGAGCCGTTCAAATTTGTAACAATTCTCATGACTTGGAAATCGAAATAAGAAACATTAAGAAGGATCTGCAGCAGAATGGTTACAGCCTGAAACTTATAACAGATACTATTTCTAAATTTCAACAAACAGGACAGAGATTACAAGACCAAAACCAGGCAAATGCATTCCTTACAATCCCATACGTTAAAGGAGTATCAGAGAAAATTCGAAGAATAGCGAAAAACTTTAATATTAAAACAGCTTTTAAGTCTAGTAATACAATTCGAAACCTTCTTAGTAAAACAAAACCGGAGAACAAACAAAATAAGGAATGCATTTACCAAGTTCCTTGTGAGTGTCGTGAATCATACATAGGCGAAACTAAAAGACCACTATCTGTTAGGCTTAAGGAACATCAGACGAATACCCAAAAAGGTGAAACCAAGAAATCAGGAATTGCCGAACATGCATGGTCAAAACAACACCGAATGAAGTGGGCAGAAGCAAAGGTTTTGCACAAGGAGTCACACTGGAAGAAACGAAGATTCCTTGAAGCTGCCTTTATTGGGCAGAATCAGGGTATTTTCAGTAAACCAAGTGTTGAAATCCCAAATATTTGGAAGCCCCTCCTTGGGCGGAGTCAACTTCTTAAACTTCAAGGTTGAGTGATTTCTCACAGTATATAAGTACGTAGCCTTAGGAATTGATTGTAGTTTGCACCTGAAGACGATCAGAGATTGTACTGATCGAAACGTCGTGTATAAATAAAATATAGCCAATGGAAGTCCGAAACACGGGATCAGAAAGAAGTTTTATTTCGAAATACTGTTTTCGGCTCGCTGTTTCAAAATTTTTCCCTCTATGGGAAAATTAAAATTAAAAAAAAAAATGAAAATCAACAGCTGCAAATCTTTTTTATTAAGAAATTTATAATATAATTTAAGGGTTACTACCCTGGCAGGTATTTTTCAACAGCTGATTGTCATTGTTCTATTATTCTTTCTATGGCTTAAAATGTTGTTTATAAAAATGTTTTTTTAAATTTCCCTTCCATTTGGTTGCATACACACATTTGGTACATTTAAATTCCTTGACATCTTCACCACATTCATACTTCTTATGATTGTACAGCGACGTCTGGCGTTTGTAATATTTTCCACAGTCTGTACAGATATAAGGTGTGACTGAAACAAAAAATTAACTTTAATTTAATTTTAATTAACTTTATTATATTATTTATTATTTATGACCCATGCAAGAAAGAATGGAACATCTGTTAATCGCGACACTGGCACAAAATATCAGCGATTAACCCCAATATGAATAAAAATACGGGTAACTTTAAAAACAATATTAAGATAGGTATTTTGAAAAAAAAAATCTTATTAAGTTGCAGTTTTTAATTGTTTATCATTTTTAAACAGAAATTCTTTAGGCTTGTGTACTATTATCTGCAAATTGCCTTGATGGCAAAAATCTAGTGTCGTTTAAAGAAATGCTTTTTTAAATCACCCTTCCAATTGGTTTCATAGACACACTTTGAACATTTAAATTCCTTCGGCTTGCCATCCTTTCCACATTCATACTTCTTATGATTGTACAGCGATGTCTGGCGTTTGTAATATTTTCCACAGGCTGAACAGAAATAAGGTGTAACTAAAACAACAAATTAACTTCACTTATTTTAAAATTTCCTACCCATGCAAGGGTAAGAAAGAGTGGGGCATCTGTTGATCGCGGCACTGGCACACAAAATTAGCGATTAACACCAGAAAGAACCCCAATATGAATAAAAATATGCTTAACCTTAAAATAATTTGACAAAAAAAATATATTTTTCTCATTAAGATGCAGTTCTAAATCGTTTATTATCAGGCGACCACTTTTTTAAACATATATGCTTAAAGAAGTTCTCTCGGCGTACTATTATATCTGTAAATTAATAATAATAATCCTTTATTTAGTCAAAATAAACTAATACAGTACTAGTAATCAAATAGATTTCAAAACATTAATATAACTTACTACCTACTTATAGTAAAAATAAATAACAAACACATAAAAGAAAACTAATCAACTCAAAAACTGAAAACTAAAAGCTCAAAGTTTAAAATTTTAGAATCAACGGACAATAAGAAACATTATAAAAAATACAATTTCCAAACAAAAAACCAATTGCCTTGATCGCAAAAGTCTAGTGCCGTTTGAAGAAATGCTTTTTTAAATCACCCTTCCAATTGGTTTCATAGTCACACTTTGAACATTTAAATTCCTTCGGTTTGCCGTCCTTTCCACATTCATACTTCTTATGATTATACAGCGATGCCATATGTCTGTAATATTTTCCACAATCTGAGCAGAAATATGGTGTGACTAAAACAAAATTTATATTTAAAATTATTTTCTTTTTTATTTACGCTGACAAAGCTTATACAGGGTTCCTAAGCAAATCCTTAGGGGGCCAAGCAGCCGTGTATACACGTGACAAACGGAAAAGCACATTAGGCAATGTTGTCACTACATCTTACATCCATTCCAGGTTGTTGTTTTCTAATGTTTTCCATTTCCATACCTTTAGAACTGGAATAAAAATTGTTTTTGCTCGACTTTAATACCAAACTGATGAAAGATATCGTAAAAAAAAAATATTTTTCGGCTTTTCATTTTGTAACCATTGTCCTTACGCACGATAAAATTTTCAACACTAGTTACTTTAGTGTTGAATACTGCAAACACATCGTCTACAAACCTGAACCATACTCTGGGGAAATACTCAAATTCTTTACTTATATCTGATTCAAATTTACGAAATTAGTTGCATGGATTGTGACAAAAAATATGTTGGCCAAACGAGACGCTCTATTCAAACACGTTTTAAAGAACTGTGTGGCCGAGCATGCTTTTGAAAACAATCATAGATTTAC
This sequence comes from Oxystoma pomonae, assembly GCA_963921995.1. Lineage (NCBI taxonomy): Eukaryota > Metazoa > Arthropoda > Insecta > Coleoptera > Brentidae > Oxystoma > Oxystoma pomonae. The sequence goes on from OY998170.1 coordinate 81,181,680, forward strand.
ATTAGATAACCTAAAACTTCTAAAAAGTGTTCCAAACAAAAGACTTTTGAATGCATATGAAAGTATGGAAATCATTAAATCCAGAAATAGTTTAAATAAAGATAGAGGAACCATCCCGTTTAGTACACTTTATTCTTTGGTTGAGGGGAGATAGGATTAAAAATCGTGGATAGATAGGATTAGAAATCGTGATCCCAATTCCCAACATAGACGGTACAATACAACAATGTTAGCAGAAACATTTGACATGCAGGTCTTGTTCTAATGGTAGAGTACTTGGCTCTCACCCGGGAGTCTCGGGTTCGATCCTCAGTGCGTCCACTACTTTTTTTTTAAATTACCGGTGGAATACCCGCGGCTGACCCAGGTGTCGGCCGATACGAGCCCCTTCGGACTTCGGACTGTGTTTGTTGGGTTGTGCGAAAATATCATTTTTGACACCAAATCGCATGAAAAATGTTTTGATAAAATTACATTAAAAAGACCATTTTGATGGTGATCCAAATTGAAAACAAATAAAAAAATCATACATTTTTATAGCGGTCATAAACGAACGAAATCTCAAAAATGAAAGGTGTTATAGCGCCGCAGGCGAAAATTTTTAAAGAATTTTGTTGTATTTAATTCCTTATATAATTTATTTCTGCTGTTATTTGATTAGGTCAATTGTATATAACCAGACTTCTCAGGAAGGGGGGAGGGGTTTAACCCTAAACCCCCCTTGGTGCGCCACTGGTGTAAGGTTGCCGCTTCCAAAAGAAAATAATTAGATTGCCATAACTTTATTAAGGCTTAATCGGTTTTTAGACATTTTAAAATAATATGTTTGTTGTAATTTAGTTTATGCTTAAGTGTTAAATGTGTTTTTACGTGACCGATTTGCTTTCCCTTATATCCACAATTTTTAACTGGACAATTGATTTCGCCTGACACGCTTTGTTTTCTAAGGTCGTTATTCATATCCATAGCTGCATTCGTGGGAAAATGACAAATATTTTTTGCTATGTTTTCAGAATCCGTCATTGAGCAGCCACGTTCACCGGCATTATCAGATTTGCTTGCATCTTCTTGGGAATAAAAGATATCTTTCGCTAAATAAATGCGAGCTAAAAATACGAAATATATCAAAACGCATTTACAAATAACCAAATAAAAATGAATAAAACTAGGATGAATATGTATAAATTATTTTAAATATATATTCTTTTATATACAGGGTTCCTAAGCAAATCCTTAGGGGGCCAAGCAGCCGTGTATAACACGCAGACAAACGGAAAAGCACATTAGGCAGAAAAGGATGGGCATTGGGCGATGTTGTCACTACATCTAGTAAATCCATTCCAGGCTGTTGTTTCTAATGTTTTCCATTTTCATACCTTTAGGACTGGAATAAAAATTGTTTTTGCTCGACTTTAATACCAAACTGATGAAAGATATCGTAAAAAAAATATTTTTCGGCTTTTCATTTTGTAACCATTGTCCTTACGCACTGTTTACAGGCTGGGGACTGAGATACATGCAAATGTCTAACCTAAAGCGTTCATACACGGCCGGAGAAATCGACTGAGATATTTCCGTAGAAACTTTATCAAGCAAATAGGACGGGTTGACGCCTTCGAACGTCCAACCCGGGTTTTGCAGTTTGATTCGAAATCAAAAAGGAGGAACAGTCAGATGTGGGGCCGTGCACAAATTACGTAACGGTGATTTTACCAATTTTTGACCCCCTCCCTATGTAATGTTTTGTAACGGTTTGGCACGCCACTCCCCTAATATTACGTAACGATTTCAGGACCACTACCCTCCCCCCAAAAAAAAAAACTTTTCACTTATTTTCATTCCAAATTTTCTTAGTTTCACACAAATGCAAACGCTGTCGAAAATTCCCCTCCCCCCTACGTAACGTTTTGTAACCCCCCCCCCCCATGACCATTACGTAATTTGTGCACGGCCCCTATGTTCCCAGCGGAGGAGGGCGAGAAAATTGATATTTTTTTCTTAAAAATTATACTCTTTAGACCTATTTCTTTGCGTTCCCGAAATTACGTAATTTTTGAAAAAAAATTGTAAGCGGCGCCATTTTTATTTCGTGCTTTGTTTATCTAACATTTTTGCGTTCGGCTAATTTAATTGAAAAATTTTTGCCTGCGGCGCCCTTTATCTTCTCACTCGAAACCAAGATCCCCCGTTTTAGGAAAACTGATCCCGTCTCTGTTTCTAAATTTTTTCGAATAAAAGTAGAGTATGACCATGGGGGAAATAATTTTTTTCTACGGTATGACGAAAATTTCGAGAAAGTTGAAGAAAAAAATAAAAAAAGTGGCAGAGCTCAAGTTTTTCGTAAAAAAACGTTTTTTGTAAAGAAACAGAGCAAAATAAATCTTTTTACCCCTTTCTGGGTGTTACAAATATTGCTAGCCCCTTATTTTTCGCTTTTACCCTCCCGCTAGTTTTGAAGAATTGGTTCGCTACATGTTTCGAGATCATGTCATAAAACACCTCGAAAATATCAAATGTAGTGTAGGACCAGCTTTATTTAAAATCAATAATATCGCAAGCAAAAAGCTCTGCAGGAAAAACAGCGCCGTTTATTGATTTCTTTGGCTGCTAGTGCTAGCTGCATGGTTTGGCCGTTTCCGGATAGATGTCACTAGTAGAGCAGAATAGAAAGAAATTTAATTAAAAGCGAAGATATTTCTTTCTAATGTTAACAGCCTCACGAGTTTATCGCTCAGTATCGTAAATAATGGACCCTGCCGCCTCCTTTAAGCAAGAAAAAGCTGTGCTTTGGAGCTGAAAACATCTAATTTTTAATTAGGTGTGGCCGCCATCTAGCGGAATTTGCAGACATCTTGTCAACGGTTATTATTGCAACTATGATTTATGCTCACAATGAAAGAGTGGCGACAATTTTTTCTCATGAAAGCAGTCCGAAGATAATAACAAACTGGCACCATTGCTCAATATACCTGTTTCTTTTGTGCGCGCAGTATTTTCTATGCCATTTCTGTTTGATTTACTGAAATCCTATCCCTAAGGAAAATCTTAGGAACCCTGTATATCAAAATTGACTAAAAAGGGGACCGGAAAGAGAACAAGGTTCCAAAAAAGATAAAAAAAAACTCTAAAAAGAAAAACGTTTATTATCAAAATAAAAAATATATTAAAGGTCTTTAGGTAGCAAAGTCAAACAGGTCTTTATGCATTCGTTTGGAATGGCCTTTTAAGTCGTATTGCCAGAACGTAGCGTATGGACATATGTTACATTTAAACCTTTTCTCTTTTCCACATTCGAAGGTTGTATGTCTTATTAAGTTATATTTGGATGTGTATGATCTTCTGCACCTTCCACATTTAAATCGAAAATCTACAAAATATTAAACGTTGACAAAAGCAATGTGTAAAAACCAAGAAAAAAATGTAATCTATGTACCTATAAGTTTTACAAGCAAGTAGATATGGAGTTATATGTTTTACCTTCTCATTATTTTAGACAATTTTATTTAAATTATATAGTTCCGATAGATGAAAAGGGAAAAAGCGGCATTTTGTAATAAAAGCAACAAATTTTGGACCTTACTTCTTTTAACCAAAGCGAGTGGGAGAGGGGTAAACATTCTTAAATTTTAGTTTGGTGTTTAAAATCATCATTGATTGATTGAATGGAAAATATCCATTTTCGATCTTTTTGAGTTATCTTTAAGGCGTTAAGAGGCGTTAAAAGCTACATTTAGGGATTTTAATAATTAAAGTGTAAGATTTTAGTAAAAAAGTGGTTTATATTTGTAAAAAATAGTTCGGTCGATATTATCGATATAAATATTGATTTACAGGTTTTCGAGGATAATCAAGCCGAAAATAATCATCTCCATTAATTTGAAGGTTTCTTAAGGCAATAAGGGCGGGGGTAAAAGCTCCAATTTAGATTTTTTTTTAAATTAAAGTGTAAGGTTTTAGTAGAAATGTCAAAATTTGTAAAGGATTGTTAAAGATTTTAATATTTTAACTTAAATCACTCACTTCCTTACTTACTTAAAATTTCTATCTTTTTTTTAAATAGTTTACTGGATATTATCAACATGGGTCTGGATTTACAGGTTTTCGAGGAGGACCAAACCGAAAATAACTATATCCAGTCACTTTGAAGTACCCTTAAGGCAATAAGGGCTGGAGTAAAAGCTCCAATTTAGGGACTTTAATAATTATATTGGGTAAGAGTTTAGTAAAACATTAAAAATTTGCATAGCATAGCAGTATAACAGACAACTCCATTTAGTTTGGGTAAAAGCTGCAATTTAGGAACTTTAATAGTTAAGATTTGTAACATAGTAAAATATTAAAAATTTGCTTAGCATTGTTGGTAATTTAAAAAGTTTAACTATCAGTATATCAGACAGTTTTTCACTTAAAGTCTTCATATTGGTAAATAGTAAAGGGGAAAGTGAAGATATTTAAATAATGCATTTTTAGAATATGTTTTACTTTACTACTTACTAAAATACTATAGAAATAGGTACTTTGTCTAATTTTTCCAAATTGTCGTTTTCACTATCGGCATCATTGCCATTTGGCAAATGTGATTCATGATAATAATCTATAAAAGTAACTAAAGGTTCCTACGAAATATTGTTTACGTTTAGTTTTATGTTACTAAACAAGTCCCTCTACATTTTTTGCTTGCAGGCGCGCAAAGTAGTCTATTTTTTGTTAACTTGTTACTTTAATTACTAAAATCCTTAAGCTGGAGCTAAGGATACCTTAAAATGAATGGAGGTGGATTTTTGGTTATACTGGAAAACCTGTAAATCCTTCTCTTCCCGCACGTCCAACCAAATAGATATTTAAAGTAAAAATTAAGTAATTTAAGTTAGGGTATTAAAATTATCAACACTCATTTACAAATTTTTAATTTCTGCTAAATTCTTACACTTTAATTATGAAAATCCCTAAATTGGCGCTTTAGTCCCCGTCCTTGCCCAACTAGCAATTTTTAGTTGGGCAAGTTGTAAAAATTAGAATTGCACTAATTTTAAACGTTGTTTTACAGATAAAGAATAGTTATCATGGCGACGGTCGACAACGTCGACTATTATACGACGCCTAAACGTTTATCACAACTTCAGTCGCCATCACAACTATTTATGACCGTCTATTGTACTAACAGTAATTCCTTAGTTGTGAAGGCGCCGACTACAAACCGGTGTGTGCTAAACCAAAAATTGATCAATTTACTCCACGTTTTCTGGCCGGTTTGTTGGAGACGCGGGCGCGCCTGATTTCATCTAACCAATTTTTCTGTTCTGTTTGCAACAAGCCAATTTTGGAGCACTGCTGTCTGTCATACAAACGTCAATTAATTCAGTAAAAATAACTAAGAAGTGTTTTGTAAAGTTTCTACTAGTTTTGTTTGAACATTTTGCACTATGAAAAGGAACAAATGGTATAAGTATTCTTCGATATCTTGACATGTGACAGCTGTCATTGAAGGTGATTCCCCAGTGTGTCGGAAAAAAAGAGGAAGGTCCTGTGTAAACAACAAGGACGGAAATTAAGTGAGCAGCAGAAAACCAAACTGTGGAGCAATTTCGATTGTGTAAAAATTGAGGCGTGTTCGCGTCTTTAAGTTAGGGGATCCGTTCAAAACACAGTTAAGTAGTTAAAGCAGTCGAGACACGGGACTCCTTTGGTTGTCACGGAAACTAATAAGTGCCGCCATGATTGATTGTTAAAACCATTGTATGCTAATTTGTAAACAAACATTAAAAATTATTTTTTTGCTTTTTTCTACAATAAACTAAGATCTTTTTGCATATAAAAATCCGTATTTTGTTCTTAGGAATCCTAAAAAACATCTTCTAAATCATGATTTTTTTTTTTAAATTCATAAAATCATCTTAATCGAGGGCGCGCTTGTTTTTTAGAGCTACGAACTGTACATTTGACAGTAAACTACCGTCTGTTTATATATTTTGGCATATATGACATAGAATCTCAGTGTATTTTAATAATATTATGGTGTTAGAAATAGTTTAATTTGTAGTCGAATAGTGTATTTATCATTTTACGTAATGAATAATATTTTGTACAAATAATTGTACTCCAAAACCCATTGAACTATTACTTCAACTGTAGTCGCGATCGCGACGTTGACTCAACGAAAAAATCATCCACCAAATTGGCGCAAAAGTGGATGGTGGTGTTTGAGTAAAAGTAAACGTTGCGACGCAACGTTGGCACGCGATGCACAACGTTGAGACGTCGACAAATTACTAGTTGGGTGATGCCTTAAGGATACCTTAAAATGAATGAAGATGGTTATTTTCGGTTTGGTCATCCTGCAAAACCTATAAATATATAATATCCAGCAAACTATTTTTTATAAATATAGACCCCTTTAATTTTTACTTCCACCCGCCCAACAAGATAGAGATTTTAAGTAAAAAATTGAGTTATATAAGGTAAAGTATTAAAATTCTTACACTTTAATTATAAAAATTCCTAAAACGGAGCTTTTACCCTCCTTAACGCTTTAAGCATACCTTAAAATAAATAAAGGTGGTATTCTCGTTTTGGTCACCTAAGAACTGATATCAATGATGATTATAGATAACAAACTAAAATTTAATAAAATATAAACGCCTTCAATGTTTACGCCCCTCCTCACATTGCCCGAGCAGGCAAATCGACTATTTTGGTCCAAAGAACAACTGTGCAAAGTTTGTTGCCTTTATTAAAAAACACCGCTTTTTCCCACGTAGTCCAGGGACTAATCAGGTTCCTAACGGTCAAGGTTGTCATAGAAGAAGAACCCTGCTTAGTTGTATCGTACTTGACTGGAGCGTGAAAAACTTTGACAAAGAATTATAAAAAAAAAATTACAGCTATCATTCTGAAGTCTCAAGAAAAAATGTTGAGTATTTTATAAACTTACTTACTCGTCTTGTTTTCTCACAAAAAACTTTTGGCTAACTTTTTACACAACTTTTCACAAAAGTTAAACAAAAGGTATTCACATAATAAAAACAATATTATATTTTTACACACTTATTTTTATGTAACATTACACACGAAAACGTTGCATTTGACTAAAATCTACAAATTGTTTTTAAAACGCCATAATTATGAATTCTCTTTAAATGACCTTGAAGATGACTTTTTCGTTTTCCAGTGTACCAGCATAGATGGCATTTAAATTTGGGTAAAATACCGCACTCGAATTTCACATGATTTATCAAACTTGAGTTATGCTGGTACTTTTTGTTGCATTTTGAGCAGCTCCAACTACCTTCTAAAACTAAACAAAATTAACGTATCCCTTAAAATTTAGTCCTGTCTTTAGGCTAAACTGAGAGAGATCATGCTTATCTACAGAACACAAGTGCAAGAGATCTAAAAGTACAGTACAGTGGTCCTTCAAACTACGAATTAATTTATTGTTGCTAATTTTTTTATGACAAAAGGACTAATTAGTCAAAAAAAGTCAGTTTGATTGATGATTTTTAAATATCCTTCAGCTGACATTGACAATTTGTTAGGTCGCCCCAAAATAAAAAATATCTTTGTTTTTGAGCTAGCTCCAACTTTAGACCAATTTTTTTGGTATCATGCCTGACTTAATTTCATATGTCTTTGACAAAAGCGTACAAATGTAAAATAATAGTAGTTTACAAAACAAGCATATTATGATGGTCTTTAAACGAGAAGATGAAGCGAGCCGCAGGCGAGTGTCTTAATTTATCTGAGCGTGTAATGACCATAACATGCGAGTTAGTGTACTAAACCTTCGATAAATGAAAATGTCATCATAAATATCAGAAATTATTAGAAATATCAAACGCGATTACTCTTTAATTCAACAATCTTCATAACCTGAAGCGACGATCTATCTAAAACGTCAAAACAAATAAGGTTACTAAGGTACTTTTCATATCTATCTTTTTTAAAATAAGGATTTTTCTCTTAAAAATGCGTAATATGTCAATTTAACGGGATTTATTTTTGGTTAGATGCTATTATTATATTAGATTTATGTACGTTTAATAAATATTTATTGTCTTAAAAATATAGAAAAATAATGCACATTTTTGCGTCAATTAATGCTCTTATAAAATAAAGTTTCATCGCTTGTCACGCCATCTTGTGGTTTACGTCTAAGCTTTAATATTATCCTGGTCGTAGGTAAAAGTATTTCAATAGTCTTTTGTTGGAACTAAATAGACGATTGGGTAGCCTTTAGATTTTGTTTGTAATGACGTATTTCTGTACAAAATGAATTGAGGCTCCTCGACACATTCACATTTACAATCCTCCTTTGTCATTATATGATTTTGTACAGTTGAGGCATTAAACTTTTGCTTAAAATATTTTCGTGTTTAATTACACATAAAGTTATGAGATATATTTATTTTAAAAAATATTATAGTCTACATACAGGGTTCCTAAGCAAATCCTTAGAGGGCCAAGCAGCCGTGTATAAGACGCAGACAAACGGAAAAGCACATTAGGCGGAAAAGGATGGGCATTGGGCGATGTTGTCACTACATCTTACACGTAGTAAATCCATTCCAGGTTGTTGTTTTCTAATGTTTTCCATTTTCATACCTTTAGGACTGGAATAAAAATTGTTTTTGCTCGATTAACGACGAATACCAAACTGATGAAAGATATCGTCAAAAAAAATATTTTTCGGCTTTTCATTTTGTAACCATTGTCCTGTTTACAGGCTGGGGACTGAGGTACATGCAAATGCCTAACCTAAAGCGTTCAAACACGGCCGGAGAAATCGACTGAGATATTTCCGTAGAAACTTTATCAAGCAAATGGGACGGGTTGACGCCTTCGAACGTCCAACCCGGGTTTAGCACTTTGATTCGAAATCAAAAAGGAGAAACAGTCAGATGTGGGGCCGTGCACAAATTACGTAACGGTGATTTTACCAATTTTTGATCCCCTCCCTATGTAATGTTGTGTAACGGTTTGGCACGCCACTCCCCTAATATTACGTAACGATTTGAAGACCACTACCCCCACCCCCAAAAAAAAAACTTTTCACTTATTTTCATTCCAAATTTTCTTAGTTTCACACAAATGCAAGCGCTGTCGAAAACCCCCCTCCCCCCTACGTAACGTTTTGTAACCCCCCTCCCCCTATGACCATTACCTAATTGGTGCACGGCCCCTGTAGTCCCAGTGGAAGAGGGCGAGAAAATTGATATTTTTTTCTTAAAAATTATACTCTTTAGACCTATTTCTTTGCGTTCCCGAAATTACGTAATTTTTGAAAAAAAATTGTAAGCGGCGCCATTTTTATTTCGTGCTTTGTTTTTCTAACATTTTTGCGTTCGGCTAATTTAATTGAAAAATTTTTGCCTGTGGCGCTCTTTATCTTCTCACTCGAAACCAAGATCCCCCGTTTTAGGAAAACTGATCCCGTCTCTGTTTCTAAATTTTTTCGAATAAAAGTAGAGTATGACCATGGGGGAAATAATTTTTTTCTACGGTATGACGAAAATTTCGAGAAAGTTGAAGAAAAAAATTAAAAAAGTGGCAGAGCTCAAATTTTTCGTAAAAAAAAACGTTTTTTGTAAAGAAACAGAGCAAAATAAATCTTTTCACCCCTTTTTGGGTGTTACAAATATTGGCAGCCCCTTATTTTTCGCTTTTACCCTCCCGCTAGTTTTGAAGAATTGGTTCGCTACATGTTTCGAGATCATGTCATAAAACACCTCGAAAATATCAAATGTAGTGTAGGGCCAGCTTTATTTAAAATCAATAATATCGCAAGCAAAAAGCTCTGCAGGAAAAACAGCGCCGTTTATTGATTTCTTTGGCTGCTAGTGCTAGCTACATGGTTTGGCCGTTTCCGGATAGATGTCACTAGTAGAACAGAATGGAAAGAAATTTAATTAAAAGCGAAGATATTTCTTTCTAATGTTAACAACCTCACGAGTTTATCGCTCAGTATCGTAAATAATGGACCCCGCCGCCTCCTTTAAGCAAGAAAAAGCTGTAGTTTGGACCTGAAAACATCTAATTTTTAATTAGATTAGATGTTCAAATCTGTCTCCTTCTTGATCCTCACAATATCCCAATCTATTGTAAAACTCTTGGCGAGTAGCAGCTAACATTTCAGGGGTGATAGAGTTGCCCGCCTCCAAAATTTTCGCCCTCAACTCCTGTATAGTCGTAGGCCGTAAGTGAGGTTGTTGGAAAATTTTGTCGTGCCAACCAATTTGGCGCAAGATCTGGTGATCGAGGAGGCCATCGGATATTTCCATACGTGGAAATAATTCTATCACCAAATACCTGACGAAGGTAATTTGTAGCCTGGCGTGAATTGTGGGATGAACAGCCATCTTACTGAAACCACAATTCGTCCAAATTTATGTTGAGTTCCCTCAACCGTAGTAAAACCTGGTGTTGGACAAGATCAACATATTTTTTGGCTATTCAAATTCCCTTCAATGAAAAAGGGTCCAATAATGTGATCCCCGACAATACCGCTCCAAACATTTAATTTTTGAGGATGTTGCGTTCTAACACTTGCGTGCAGATGTTTATTTTCGCGGGACCAATAGCGGCTATTTTGTGGATTGTGAGAGCTATGAAGTTCAAATGTCTTCGCGTCACTAAACAAAACTTTTGATAGGAAATTTTCGTTCCTGTCACATTTATCCCTCATAACCTCACAATATTCTAACCGGCGAAAATAATCACTTGGTTGCAATTCCTGCGACTTCCCAATCTTAAACGACTTGTAGCCGTATTTTTTTAGAATCCATTGGCAAGTACTGTTGGGAATATCCAGTGCCTCCGCAATCCGTTTCGTCGAACATGGTTCATGTGCCTCAACGTAAGCGCATACCATTTCGTCTCGTTCCACCCTGTGTGGAAGAACGGGATGCTCTGGTATTTCGCCGTCGTGGTAACACTTTCTACAACCATTTATGCACCCGTACCTTTCAAAACGATGATAAATGTTGTAGACAGTTTGAGCCACAGGAACCGGTCGATCTGGAAACGCAAAAACAAAAAGCCCAATGACCTCGTCCGCACTGTCACTTTTTATGTAGTTTTTAATAATAAAAATCTTTTCTTCTCGAGTATACGGCATTTTAAAAACACAAAATTTACGAAACTGAAGCGACTCGAAAGGAAATAAAAATGCAATGCTGTGAATCCCAGTTTTTCCTCGATCATCTCATGGTGTGGCCGCCATCTAGCGGAATTTGCAGACATCTTGTCAATGGTTATTATTGCAACTATGATTTATGCTCACAATGAAAAAGCGGCGACAATTTTTTCTCATGAAAGCATTCCGGAGATAATAACAAACCGGCTCAATATAACTGTTTCTTTTGTGCGCGCAGAACTTTCTATGCCATTTCTGTTTGATTTATTGAAATCCTATCCCTAAGGAAAATCTTAGGAACTCTGTATGATTTTGTACAGTTGAGGCATTAAACTTTTGCTTAAAATATTTTCGTGTTTAATTACACATAAAGTTATGAGATATATTTATTATAAAAAATATTATAGTCTATATATAATATATAAATTCGGCAGTACTTTTGATGTGTGTAGTAAAATGTACTTTAATTATAATTTTACATACATTTTAGGAAAACGTGAGTTTGTATGGACACTTTAATAAAATATGAACTCTTAAATTATCTTTTCGGTGGAACTTCCTACGGCAATGTGGACATGACAATGATGGACCGATTCCACACTCGTACTTTAAATGTCTGTTTAATCCATGTTTAAATTTATAAGACTTCGAACATCCAGGACAACAAAACCTTCCTAAAAACTTCATTCCATTAAATAAAAAAAACACTTTTCTTTTTATTTAACAATTACCATCACCAATAATGTAGGCCTACTACTTAAGTGCAGTAGGGATACCGTGACTTAGTTACGACGCGAAAAATTTATTGTTCCAATGCCAGTAGAAAGTTTAAGAGCCAGTTTATCAATAGCGAGGCATTTAGCTCTCGGGTTAAAGAGAAAGATGGCGGACATATACCAAGTGCCACATTGAGACATCTGAAGGTTTAATTCAATTCAATAGTTTTATTGTTTCTTTAAAATTTAACAATTTTAATAACAATGGGTTCCTTAAATTACGTAAAAAAGAATATAAAAGTAAAATTAGAAAAGAAAACATACGCATGTAATATTCTACACCTATAATAATTCTTGGACCGCATCGGTCTTCAGGAATAAAAAAAAAGAAAAAGAAACACCCAAAAAGAAATATTAACTTATTTTAAGTACCATATAAAAATCATTTTTGTTTTGCGATATAGAACTAGTTTCAGAAAATCTTATTTGCTTACAGCTGAAGGTTAGGTAACTCGTGGGTTAAATGCTTAACTCGCTATTGATAAACCGGCCCCAAGTTTGTCATAGAACGTACGTGTAGACGTGAAATATAGTGCAATATTCTGTCTTCCCTTTATCTGTAAAAAAATAAAGACTTCCGTTCGAACGACCACGGATATCAGAATCCCGCCTATGTCATCTAGCGTTGAGGTTTTTCATCAAGGTCACGTTTACAGCATTTATAACGTTCAGACGAGACGTAAGCTTACTTTGTATAACGCCTGCTTAATGCGTGAGTTTGGTAATACGAACGGCAGCACTAAAGACAGAGAGGTCCGAACTGGCAAATTTCACCTCTACGCCTAAGTACGTATCGTACGTATCATGCAAAACTTGAACTTACATTAAGCAGGTAAGTTTTTTATCTTATCCATAATAATACAGATTAAGGTAACGATTTCTTAAGTCTTTTACAAGGGCAAATCCAAAACAAATTATAATACATTAATTATTTATTTACCTAAAAGTTTACTGGATACAACTGAAAATGACAACAATGATCACTCTGTGAAAGGTAGCCACTGTGCCCCCCTAAAGTTTAGATATTTTACCAAAATTAAGTTTTGCATTTATTTGTATTATATCACAAAATGTTCTTTTTGACATTCGTATTTTTGGTACCACGCCATGTCTCTTTTGTACTTGTAAGTACGTCCATAATTACATCTGTACTTTTTATAATATTCCAAAATAATTTCTAAGCGTGCTATCTGAAAAAATGAATATTATTTTGTTTCTCTTTTGTTTTTGTGGTATCTATGGTTTTTACATTCTTAATATTTTGTATTATTTTATTTTCTTTGTTTTTCTTTTTTTTTTACTTTCGACAGCCAATATATTTAGATATATTTTTGTTCATAAATAAGTTTACGGTTGACTTTCTTGTCATATAATTGTATTATTTCTGGAAAAATAAATTAAATTGAATTGATGATAACTCGCAAACTTTGTTCTAAATAATTTAATTAACGTTACAAACTGGAATATGAATCAGTGATTTGCTCGCTACTATTGCCTACTAATCATTAAAGTGTCTGGAAAAAAGTTAGAGCCCAAGGTTTTTACCCAACAACAACAAATAATATTCAACATAAAGCCTCTTAAAATACGCAGGCAATTTCTTTTTTAATCCATACAAAATTTTACGAAATTAAATTGACTGCACAAATATTTAAGAGTATCCTTGCTAAACTGATTTTTAAGTGTTCTCTTTTATTTTGTTATTTTTAAGTTATATAAGCTTAGATTAAATTAATCTAAGCATACAACATAAATAATTTATAACGATATATGAAAAAAGTAAAATACAAACCAAATAAGAACAAATGACACCCAGTCATTTTTTCAAGAGAGAGGATATTTCAGAAGCTTACTTAAATTTTACAAATTAAAAAATTTGTATATTACTTTTCTGGTACAAGTCAAATAAATATACGAAAAAGATTTACTCCCGTTTGCCAAAGATATGTTTTACATAATTAAAAAAAAGGGATTGGCAAAATAAATAATTGTTATTGAAAAAATATGATAATAAGTAATTTAGGGGTGTTTTCTTCTGATGTGGGACGTCATCGCTCCTTTCTGGTGGCTTCTGTAGTTACAAAACGAGCACCAAAAACTTGGTTCTTTTTGGCATTCATATTTTTGGTGTCTCCACCTATCTCTACTGTTCTTGTAAGCCCGTCCACAATTACATCTGTACTTTTTATGATAATCTAAAATAAACAGACTTAATAAATAAACATAATTTTTAATTTTCTTTTAAAATAATTTCATCAGCTTTGTTATAGAATAGACGAATAAAACTACTGTACATTGCCTTTAGACGTTTGAATCTGAAGTAACGGTCAGTGGTTTGCTTGCCTCTGTTACTTGTTTTTAAAAAAAAGTTCAGTCATGTGATGAAACGTGTACATTTTAAGCTTACCTTTTTAACTTCTCAATTTTTCTCCAACTAGATAGAACCACTACCAAGGATGTGAAGCTTGATGTACGAAGTAATCTTTTTCCTAATCTATTCTTGGTATATACACATATTTTACAAAATCAAATTGACTACATAAGTATCTAAGAAAACTTAAACTAATACTACGACCAAACTTTCGACATGCCTCGAATTTCTATCAGCCAACATTGATGTGTGAAGCTTGATGTACGAAGTAATCTTTTTCCTAATCTATTCTATACCAACATTTTACAAAATCAAATTGACTACATAAGTATCTGAGAAAACTTAAAGTAATACTACGACCAAACTTTCGACATGCCTCCAATTTCTACCAGCCAACATTGATGTGCAATTGTCACTAATTTGTAATTCATGCCAAATGCCAAATTATACTATTTTGATCAATTTGGACTAGGTAATTTTTATTTACAAAATTAAATTGTTATGTTCAGGAAAAAGAAAACTATATTATAACAAGTGAACTTGAAAATATTGACACATGATAATGATCACGAGGAAAGTACACTTCCGGCCACATAAAATGCCTACAGCAGAAGTTAGCTGCAGGTCTGTTGAATTTAGATTTTGCTAATTGCGATAATTATTGTAACTGACTTTGACGTTTTCGAATTACAGGTTAGATCTTTTGACATTGTAAACACAAAGATAAGGAGACACACCTAACTAAAAAAAACTGATATATGGACAAACAAGACCACAATTGTGCGAATAAGAAAAAAGTATCGAGAAGAAGGAACTGCTTGGCAAAAGGAAAGCAATAACTGAATCATAGTCAGCGCACCTCTGCAGGATCAGTAAATTTGAGTAATCTAAGTCTTTGCAGATAACCAAATATGTTCAAAATCAAAAAGAAATTATTAAAACACTACGTAAATTAAAAAAAAAAAACAAGAAAACGTTTCTTCAGTAGCGTGTCATTGCCCCGTCAGCCTCGATAATGTTTGCCAGTTTTCGTGGCATGGCATCTGCTAAATTTTGAAATAAATTTGGATTTGAAACAATGACTTCGTCGTACGCTCTGACTATGAGCCCCATTAAGTGGTTGGAATTTTTGGGAACAATATTCATTTGTGTTAACTTTTTTGCTATAAGGACCCACACAATTTGCATGGGATTGGCGTCAGGAGTTTTTGCCGGCCATGGTAAAATCTCGATGTTGTTTTGCTGGAACAACTGTTTAAAAATGCGTGCGGTATTGATAGGACAGTTATCCTGTTGATACACAAAACCTTCTGGATGAAGAATGGTTGCTTCTGGAAGCATAATATTTCTCATCATATCAACATAAACCTTAGCCGTAAATCTTCCATGGATTCTAAAAAGATCCCCATGTCCTCTCGCCGATATTCAACTCCACACAATCACGGAAAATCTTCCAGCCCGGCCTTCGTTCCCAGCAATATACTTCTTAGCGTATTTGCTGTCATTGTGAGACTGAAAGATTTTTTCATCCGTGAAGACCACTTGTTGCCAAAATTCTTCTTCTTGTAGTGAATAGTTGCTTCTTTTCCTCACTAAGTAAGATTTTCCTGGCTACAACGCGACATCTAACGCGGATTGTATATAAGATAGAGCGTAGATTAATTTAGTTCATTGTTTATCGTCTCCTGATGATGCTAACGTTGTTAGCGAAACGCGCGTCGAGTGCAAAAAAGTGTAGTTTTGGTTTGTGGAAAACAATCATAATTTTGTTTTACTTATTTTATGTTCTGTGTGTATGTCATGTAGGTTACCGGGTCGTTGATTTTAGAACCGTTCACCAATGTTACAATTCTTAAGATGGCCATACTATCTGTCTAAAGAAATGGCTTTCTAAATATCCCTTCCTATTGGTTTTATAGTCACTTTGAATATTTAAATCCCTTCGGCTTGCCGTCTTTTCCACATTGATACTTCTTATGATTGTACAGTCCTGTGTTACTTTGGTAACATGATCCGCAGTCTAAACAGAAATAAGGTGTGACTAAAATAAAAAGCTACTTAATGTACATTTGAATTTATTTTATTTTCTGTTTTACCAGCTACCTTTACTTCGCTACTTGAATATTGAGGATTTGGACATTTGCAAAAGTAAGGAATAAATGAGAGAAAACTTTTGATAACAGCGCTGGTGACTTACGTAAGTGGTCAATATCATAATTCCGATATACAAATTGAGAAAAACGCAGCGGTTTTTTTTTATTAGGAAACAAAAATTTAGGGCCCGATAATGACTTGTTATTTATAACATCGGGCTTTTGTTGGATCATCGGATTTTATTTTCGCCAGTACACAATTTTGCATTGAATATACTTAAGTGGATATCTGAATATTTTAATAATTATTAATTTTATGTAATATTGTCAAAATTTTATTTTAAAATAAATAAATATAAGGTAATCAATGTGTAATAAAGGAAAAAAAATTACAGCGTTCTGTTTAGTTTATTATATCCTAAATAAAAAAAGAAAATTCTACTCCTTTAGTTCCCAAAGAATAAATTTAACAAAATATAAATAATTATCTATATCATGGAACTTAATGATTAAAAGTGAGTTTTCGTAACAAGAGGGTAAAAACTTGAATTATTAAATATTTTATCCCTCTTTACCCACCTAAACTATCCTTACCAATATAGTTTTTTTTCTATTAAATTAGAAAATTGACTAGAACTGGAATTAATTTAATCCACCAATGTATTGGTGGGTTTACCTATCATTAGTAGTAAACGTATTTTAAATTTAAACTTAAAAAAATTTGCGTGTTTACCCATTCTGTAAACACAAACACAAATTTACGGACAATTGGAAGAATAAAATTTCGTTAGTTATTTATATGCATTGGAAATTTTTCACAATCTCAATAAAAAGCCCTTCTTCATGACTATCCATGTTTTTTCTCTAAAAACTCGAAACACAAAACGCGTTAATCCTTTTAAAAAAAGTTTTTTTGAGGTTATGTTGACTGCAATTGACAATTGACGTGGCGCGATATTTTATTTCAATTGACGCATGCGCAGATTTTTAAAAAGCTCAATCATAAATGTTAAAAGTTACCAACTTCTCTTAATGATAAATTTGTGCTTATTGTGTTTGTGATTAACACTAAATTTTTAGTAAACAGTTCTATGTGTTAACTTTTTTGACACTACTGCTAAATTTAAAAAATACTGCTAAATTTGCACTTAATTGATGGGTAAACCCACCATATTTTATTTATAATATTGTAATGTCAATTTTATTAAAATCGGTTAACGAACGTAAAGATTTTTGTATTTTAACTTAAAATTTGCTTAGCTTAAGCAAATATCTATTTAAATTGGAAGAGAAACAGAGAAACAAGTCTGTGTAAGGTAAAAATTTAACAACCTGAAGTTAGAGCTTGGGACACCTTCCGTATTCTGGTTAAATTTCCGGTAACTAATTTTTCAACATTTCAAGAAAATAAGGACAAGAATACCAAATTTTTGAAAAGATGAGGTAACAAAAATGCAACTGTAATCTCCTGCTGCAAACGTGGCCCAGAAAAAGAAGAACAAATGATATTTTTTTTAGCAAAGTATTACTTTGGTTTGTTATAATGAAGCCACTTCTTGAACAGATGGTTATGTCAGTTTAGCCTATTATCTATTAACTACCCTGGAATTATGTGAAATGTATTGTCTAAACTATTTGACATTTAGACAAATGCCTTTTCATAGTCGTCTTCCAGTTGGTTTCATAGGCACACTTCGCACACTTAAATATCTTCGGTTCGCCATTTTTGCCACATTCATATTTCCTATGATTCCACAATGATGTTCTGTGTTTGTAATATATCCTGCAGTTTGAACAAAAATAAGGTGTGACTAAAAAAAGTCAAAAATTATTTTCTTTAGTATTTAAGCAAGCACTATTTATATCAGTTTTTAATTTTCTGGGTTTGAACCTATGGAACGGTAAGGAAGAATTGGTGGGGAATCTGTCAAAGAGCTATTTGTAATAGAGTAATTAATTAATTCTTCTTTGTTTCAGTTCTTCAATAAATTTTCAACCTTGTAACCAAAATTCAACCCTTTAGAAGTATGGAGGCGTGATACAAGCTAAATGGTGAGTACCATTAAACACAAATTTATTAAACATAGTCATTTAAAATTAAGGTTTTTTATGATAATCACCACTTAAGAAGGAATGTTTTCTAACTGAATGGTTTTGAACATAAGTTTTTTCTTTTAATATAAATTATGCGAGTCGGATGTTAACTCCCTTAGTTGGCTCTTTTAGCGTAACCCCTGAAGATGACGGTCTCATACAAACATGTCGGGTTAGCGGAACTTTTAACTCCACCAAAATGGACTACTTTCAAAGTTTTAATGACTTCAGGCAGCTTTATAATAATTGGTACTGGCAAGGCGCGAAAGCTTTACTTGGCCCCTTCTTATTTATATTGCAGGATTAATAAAACGACACGTCATTCTAAGTTTTTTGACAAAGACGCCGTACCAATCAAATAGTATGTTTCCACATCGTACTCAATACGTATTGAAAAGATTGCCTTCTTTTTCTTTCATAAAGCATGTTCTCTGTTTTGACAAAGAGCGTGATATATGAAAGAACAAGATAGTTTAATAGTTCAAAGGGCAAAGGAAACCGACGCATACTAATAGTCCAAGAGCTGATACACATAGTAGGCTAGATGTTTTGGTGACCGTAGAAATTGGTTCAAAACACATCAGATCTTCGTTTTTGTATCCAGGCAATACAAAGAAAGTGATAAATAATTTATAACCCAATAGAAAATAGATGTGGATAAGCCGATAAAAATATGTCAGGTAGGTAATCGAATATTTCGATTTTTAATCCTCTAACTGCACCCAACCAATATCAGTACATTGAAATTTATTAAAATCGGTTAACGAAAGAAAAGGTTTTTGTACTTTAACTTAAAATTTGCTTAGCTTAATTAATTAAACAAATATAACAAATTAGTAATTGTAAACATTTCAAGAAAATAATCCCAAATTTTTGAAAAGATGAAGTAAAAAATGCAGCTGAAAAAGAATATAAAATATTTATTGACCTAATAACTGCGGAAAGTGATACTCTACCGCACGCGACGGCAGTTCTCCTTCGCTTCGCGTCGTTCGGTCAAGCCGTCAAGGGCGGTAAAGGCACTTTACGCAAGGTATGAGATTTTACCTATGAGCATATAAAACTTCAAAAAATTATTTTAAAACTATAAAAATATGTATTATGTAGTTCAGCACTAATATTTAAGGTAAACTATATCAGTTATGTATAAAGTAAGATTATAAGAATTTATAATTATTTATAATAATAATAAAAAATCGTACTAAATCGAAGATTCTATATAGTTACTCTTAACAGGACGGCGTTTTGTAATGTAAAATTATAAGAATTTCATATTAAGTATTTGGCGTTATTTTACATAAAACTTATATTTAAATTGGAATTTTTATATAGCTTTACTTTACCGCACGTAAAATAATTTATTAGAAATAATTAAAAGTTTTAAAAAAGCTGCATGAAAGTTATAAGAGAAAATCGGTTTTAAGTGAATGGGATGCTGGTGCGGCAAAAAATCTGCAGTGTTAGGTAAAGATGCTTTGGCTATCTGACTTTCAAAAAAGCAAGCGGCGTGCGGTAAAGTTACCTTATGGTACCGCGCTTTGTAAAGTACTACTTTCTGCACGCAAATGAGCCCTGTAAAGTATGACTTACGCACACGAGTAGGTAAAAAAATAAAAAGCTTACCCAAAAAATTACGAAAAATTGAAAGGAAAATAAATAATAAATCTACGCATAATATAACTAAGCCTATTATGAACAACTGGCTATAAATTTTGACTAAATGATTACTATATTTTATGGCGTAAAATTGAATTTTAGTAATTACTATTATTTGTTAATTATCCTGACATTACTTTTTGACATTTAGACACATGCCTTTTTATATTTGTCTTCCGATTGGTTTCATAGGCACACTTCGCACATTTAAATTGCTTCGGTTCGCCAACTTTTCCACATTCATATTTCTTATGATTCCACAATGATGCATTGTGTTTGTAATATATGCCGCAGTTTGAACAAAAATAAGGTGTGACTAAAAAAAAGTCAAAAATTATTTTCTTTCGTATTTAAGCAAGCACTATTTATATAATTTTTAAATTTTCTGGGTTTGAACCTATGGAGCGTTAAGGAAGAATTGGTGGGGCATATATCAAAGAGCACACAATATATACAAGAAAACCTAATGGTAGAGCCATGGTAAACTTTAAAATAATTTAGTTAAATACCTGTTAAATTATTTTTAGATTTGCTAAAATACAGTTTTAGTAGGACTCGTTTTTTGGTAAATTAAAAGATTAAAGAACTTCGAAAGAAATTAATATCACCTTATGTCTTAAACAGTTTAAGCTTTGAACAATTCTAATTTTTTTGGATAAAAATGGCAAAATAAAAATCATATGCACGACACCACTAAAGATGACAGACAGATGACAAAACAGAAGTTTTTAAACAATAATTGCCTTAAATTATTTCCATTTTTATAGCTCGGTGTCTCTCTCCAACTTAAATATTTTTCATTTAACAGAAAAAAAAATTTTTTTTGCAGTAATTTTTTTGAACGCTTAAAAAACAGCGAAAACATGAAATACATGAGTGTTTTACTCTAGAAATCGAAAGTTTGGAAAGAAAGCTTTAAAATGTACATAGTAAAAATTGCTTAAACAAAAACCTTACCTATAAATTATGCTAAAATATTTTAAGCCTTAAATTACCATCATGGCTTTACCATAACACATAGTAAAATTGACAACAAAAGACAACATCAAATAGATTTATTGAGTAAGTCCAACAAACGATTCAAAAACAAAAAATAAGTGAAAACTTTAAACGCTAATCTAGCAAGAATGTTTTGTTAATCTCTTTTTCCATTGTATGGCAGCTATGTCCCTCGACTCTTCGCTATAATAGTACATTATAAACCTAGGGACTAAAGTGCTACTTTTAATCCCTCGGCGAAAAGTTACTCCCTCGGGTCGGGCTACAATTCGCTAAGGGATTAATGCTATTTATTACTATTTCATGCACTTTAAAAAGATTATGTTAAAATCACGTTATTTCTACGCCAAGAGGTTCGTCGACTACAAGAAAGGGTGCTAAAAATAAAATCTTATACTAGAGCAAATGCTGTTTGGTTTGACTTGTGATTAATTTTTTAGGGATTAATTTTTTTTAATCCCTGAGGAAATAAATTTACTTTTAATCCCTTAGAGATTATACTTGCCACTTTAGTTCCTAAAAAGAGGAATTAAAAATACTTCATCATCCAGGTTCTTTTGACAAGATAGTAAAGCTTTTTTTAACATCCGGTTTTTCAGTTATTTCGAGTTTTCCCCACTTTATCTTAAAATTTCCTCTTAGAAGTCTATTATTTTCTATTTTAGTAAGCATTATTATATGAATTGAAAATTTTTGGGCCTATGAAAAGGTAAAGGAAGAGAGGCATGATCTGTGATTCAGCAAAACATTAAAATATACTTCGTTAAAACTTGTTGGACGAGTGTACGGCGTACGAGGTGGAGAAACCGCATTTTTTAAAGTTAGCAAATATATTGGATTTTGTAAAGATCATAGGGACACTACTAGTACTGGCTACACTACTAATATTATATTTTAATTTTTTGTCCATCTAAAACTAAACATTTTTATTTATGTGCAATGTATTTTTTCTCAAAGTATAACAACATAATGAAATGTCCCAAAAAAAACAACATAAAAATGCTAAATTTAAAAAACCCAACTTAAAATTGTAAAATTTAAGTGGTAATCTTTAACTGTTGCTTATAAATTTTGGCAAAAAATAAAAGGAATAAATCATAAACATTTTTTATCTTATTCAGTTGCAGTTTCTAATTGTCTATCATTATGCGGCACTTTCTTCTTTAAATAAATGGGTTGTGCGAGTTCCTTAGAAGAGTCTATCATCTGCAACTTGCCTTGGCTTTAAATAAAATTTGCACTGTTAATTGTTTCTAACGGTCGCATTTCATTCATACCTCCTATGATTTCACAGCGATGCCGGGTGTCGGTAATATTTCCACGTCTGGACCGGTATTCTCGTAATACGTAACGTTTTGAAGTCGCTAAGCGAAACGAATAGCGAACAGCGCGCTCGGCAGCACGCTGACCGACGACTTTTCGTATTCTCTCTGCCGAACGCGCTGCCCTGCGAGCAGACAGAATCAAATTCGCTTAGCACATCTTGGCATCATCGAATTTTGCATTTTTATTTTTTGTTAGCCTTGTCGCTCCTTTTCTTTTTCTATGTGTAAGAAAGAGGCCATTGTGTGATCGATTTCGAGCCGTATTTCAGAAAGGGTAAATCAAATGTGACTTGTACAAGTGTTGATCCTTTAAAAAATTACTTGATGGTTTGGTTTATCTCAGTTAAACCCGCCCTTTGACCCTGTGATATAAACTCGTAGCACGTTCCCCCGCCCAGTGTGCGGGAAAAAGTTTACCCCGAGACTTAACCGCACACTTACAAAAAAATTCCGCACTCAGTGCGGAAAAGTTTAAATTTATTCCGGCACTCAGTCAGGGAAAGTGGTGTTTCCGGCACGGTCGTATATTGATACTTTATTATATAGCATTTATTGTTAAAATGGTTTCACAATAGTTACTTATATATCTAGTAAGTTATACCTTATAATTATAGTAAACATGCGTATTCTACATTTTAAGAAACAGAAAATAAAACTCAAGGTATTTGTTACCCAAAAAATAACCTAACCAATTCAACAACAAACACAGAATTCATACATCCACAAGAGAAACCTCACGCGTGGAAAAATTTATATTTTCATGGAAGTGTTGAATTAAAAACAGAAAATAATAATTTTTAGTACATTTATGAATAAATAAAATGACAAAAGATAAAAAACATAAAAATTGTAATTAATGTGAAAAATGTGATATTTCAGAAAAGTAAAGAAAATACAGACGAAAACACAGAAATAAAGGTAGTTACCTATATTGTTTGCTAATTATTTTTTATATCAATTAAGCTATTTATTTCATGTGTGCTAATTTCATATTTCATGAAAGCTTTTAGTTTATTTTTGAAAGAAAACAATTAATGTGGGCAGGAGCCTAACAAAACCAGATATTTTTTGGTACACATCCGATGAAAGATACAAAAAGCACCACTGACCAATGGCTTTTTTTACCCTTGGTTTTACAGAATTTTGATTGCTTCTATTTCTAGTATTATACGGATGCTCAATTATTTCGATGTCGATTTTGATAAGAAAAGTTTTTGTTGCAATTTTTTTGGAAAAAAAAGTTGTCTTACATCGAGCATCAAATAGTAAGGTTGATGTGTATGTGTTTGTCACCCGTCCCCAAGCTACTAATAAGAGATTTTTATTTTTCTAATTATTAATAAAAACGCAAACTGAAAAAACTACTATATTTTCTGCAGCACTCTACAAAGTATTGTAGGGTAGGAAAATCGTACGCGCGGAGGGCAAAACAGCTGGCAAATGGTAGGTGTTTCTCAAACGGTCGCCACGCGCTGAGCGCACTTCGTCGACGCCTTGCGTTCAATATACGTGAATACCATTTTTGTTACTTTGGTCACGTGGTATGCGAATATTACGTTATCATACGGTCAGCGAGTACGAAACGCCGAGCGTATTTAGTTACGAGAATACCGGTCCTGAACAGATATAAGGTGTGACTTAAATAAAAGTTATCTAAATTTATTTTATTAAATCAAATTGGAAAAGTAACGAAGAAATGGTGGGACATCTACTAAACCTTACTCACTATACACAGATGGTTGTCACAGTTTGTTTTTAAGATAGGTGTACTATCTGTAAGTTGTCTTCATTTAAAAATAAATAATCTTTTAAGTATTGCTATTGGCTGAGTGTCGTCTAAACACATGCTTGATTAAACCTGACTTCCATTCGGTTTCATACACACATTGTGAACATTTGAATTTCTTTGGTTTGTCATCTTTGACAAATTCATACTTCCTAACGGTGGACGCCCACAGTTTATCAGAATTTGCAAAATCAAACCCGTTAAATAAAACAAAGTTCAATCATAAATTCATTAACTATAGAATCTGCAATTCGTTAAACCAATTTTTTATCCGAACCTTATTTCTTCAAACCCATTCAATAACAAATTCGAAATTTAGAAGATCCGTTTTTAATCGAAACATTCTTTATCAAACTGATTCAATATCCAACTCGTAATTTGTAAAACCCATTTTTAATAAAACCCGAAATTTGTCAAACCATTTTTTTTTTTAAAACCGGAATTTGTAAAACCCGTTGTTTATCAGAAAATTTTTGCTAAATTGATTGCAGATTCGCCAATAATACATGAAGCGGAGGAGTACACGCAGTGTTAAGAACAATAGAGTGACATTTATACACCAAGTATTGAACATTACCTGTGAATATTTTTAGCCAAGTGTGCGGCAAATTCGATGTATTTGCGCCGCCGCGCCATCCGTGTGTACAATTTTGCAAAAATGTTGTAATAAACAACGGGTTTTACGAATTCCGGTTTTAAAAAATAGTGGTTTGACAAATTCCGGGTTTTATTAAAAATGGCTGATACAAATTACGAGTTTGATATTGAATGAGTTTGATGAATAGTGGTTCGATTAAAAACAGGTCTTATAGAAAAAAGGTTCGTATAAAAAATTGGTTTAACAAACTGCAGTTTTTATGGCGAATCGTTCTTACGATGAAAATTTTTATTAAATACGGTCTGATAAAGTCCTGGTTTAATAAACCATAGGCATTCTTAACAGAGAGGTAGGAATCGGCCCGGTACCTGGTAGGAGAATGTGACGCACAGTCCAAATTAAGCCCGCCCCTCTCTACTGCTACTACTACTGCCAACAGTAGGGTGGTGTCTAAGAAAATGCTTTTTTAAATCCCCCTTCCAGTTGGTTTCATAGACACACTGTGAACATTTGAATCCCTTTAGTTTTCCGTCTTTTCCACATGCACGCTTCTTATGATGGTACAGCGATGACGCGTATCTGTAATATTTTCCGCAGTCTAAACAGGAATAAGGAGTGACTAAAATAAAAGGTCCACTTAGTTTACGTCAAAAATGTTTCCTTTTCTATTTAAGTAAACTAGGAGCTGTATGTTTAAATTTTCGGTATTTGACCCTATGGAACGCTAAAGGGATGAAGGCATAGGGAGTGAATCCATTTGCCACACCTGTGGAGAATCGTCAGAAGACACTTCGGATGCTGGAGAACCGTAGGGCTCAAGTAGGAACTAGCGCAAATGGGGAGTTGCAGGTATGGGAACGCACGGGATATTGGCCAGAAAGCTACTAGTATTACTTCTATATTTAAAAATAATATATACTACTAACTAAAAAGTAAAATGAATGAAAAATAAAAAAGCTTTGAGCACAAAATGCCTGGAAGTTTTTGCAATATTTAGGTCCTTAATTCCTTAAAAATTAAGTTAAATAATAGGGACTTATGAGACATTTATTATTGCCCAACACAATTTTGGCACTGCTGACGTATACGTTAGTGGAACAAACTTTAAATATTTATTGTACCGAAAAATAATACATTCGACATTAAAAACTATTAATTCGGATGCAATAAGTCAAACAAACTATTTATTTATTGTAAAACAAATGTTTTGAGTCAACTGTTTGTTTTAATTTTCTATGCAGCATTAGTAAGAGTTTTCCAATGCAGACAAGAGAATATCCAAATCCTCTTTATGGTTGCGTTTGCAATGAGCCTTCACATTGCTCTTCAAGTGACTCTTGTAGGAACAAGAATTCTCCGGACAAAGAAACTTTGGTTCTTGATTACAGTAAAACCTTTCGTGATTGTAACATGAAACATATTTGGTGTAGTTTCGGCCGCAAGTCTTACACTGGAAGTCTCCTAAAAATTAAAAGAAGGTTTAGAGATGTACAAAAATGGAATTAGTAGTAGAATGGATGGCTCGTTCCCTGGCAAGCTTTTTACCCTAACCCGTACCTACCATTATCTTCCCACTATCGTCACTTCGACGAGTCTTGCATTATTTCCTAGCCTACCAGTTCTGCGCACTCTTTTACAGGAGGGAGCCACAGGGTGATCCTCCACACTCATGCGGGAGAAATGTTTTCTAAGCCTCAATTTTTACGCAAAATATAGTATAAAAATGTTTCTAAAAATCGTTTTAGTAATTTTAGGGCCTGAAAAATAAAACACAAGAAAAAAATATTTCTTAATGCACCATCCTCATTTTTTTATTGTCATCATTTTTACTATATATACTAAACTTACATTCGTACTAGTATACAGAAAACCACTTCTAATACTATTAATTGTTATATATACGTTTTATATGGTCGTTCAAATTTTCTTTTTGTCTAAAATTTCGTCTACAATACAAAAAATGAAATCGTGGTTCAATATCTCCGCACTCAAAATGCATGTGTCGAACTAGGTGAGTTTTTTGACGGTATGATTTTTTAGAACGAGCATATCCAAACCTGCCTTGTGCGTTTTGTGTTTGATATTCGATCCTAAAAACAATGCAGTACGATAAAAACACGTAGTAGTAAAATTACCAGTTTTTTTTTAAATCCTGATCACTGTGTTTAGAATCAGACAGTACATATTCATAATCTCTACTTAAATTTTTCCCAGCAATAGCGGGCTTATTGTATTATCTTGTATTTAATTTTTTGCACATTTCTAGCCGTCATGCATCAGTAAATGCAAAAGCATCGGGAATTCCACAACTAGTTCATCGTACGTGTCTATTAGTTCTTCCTTGGTGGTCTAAAATTAGTACGGAGGATTTGGAATTCCCAAATTGTATCGGAACGCTTTTTTGACAATAACAATTCCATTTATTTTTTGTGTTTAAATATCATCCGATATTAAAATTGAGTCAGATAATTCGCAATCAACAGTACATTTAATGGCGCAAACCATAACACCTATTTTTCACATCTGGTTGTTAAACAAATTAAAGAACTTTTTGCCAAACTGACAGTAGTCTAACAATAACATAAAAAATTAACTTAATAATAGGGATTTATGAGCCGTTTTTTGTTGCCGAACACTATTTTGACACTGCTGGCGTATGCATTAGTGCAGCAAATATTTATTCGAGAATAAAAACGATTTATTTGTATGTAATAAATATTCACTTTCAAATAAAATAACTTATTTATTTGCTGCAAAAAAAAGTTTTGGGTCAACCGTTTCTTTTAATTTTCTAAGGGTAAGAGTTTTCCAATGCAGTCAAGAGAATATCTAAATCCTCTTTATGGTTGCGTTTGCAATGAGCCTTCACGTTGCTTTTCACGTGACTCTTGTAAGAACAAGAATTCTCCGGACAAAGAAACCTTGGTTCTTGTTTACAGTAAAACCTTTCGTGATTGTAACATGAAGTATATTTGGTGTAGTTTCGGCCGCAAGTTTTACACTGGAAGTCTCCTAAAATTAAAAAAATATGTTTAGAGATGTACAGAAATGGAGTTAGTAGTAGAATGGGTAACTCGTTGCCTGGCATGCTTTTTACCCTACCCCGTAGCTACATTTATCGTCCCACTATCGCCCCTTCGACGAGTCTTGCTTTTTGTATACTGGGACTTTTCAGTCATTACAGGATCAACGCCCAGTTTTAGCCAAGTGGTTTGCAAAGTTAAGGACAAACACAAAATAACCAGGCACCTAGCCAGGATTCGATACGCCACCTACTGCGCTACGGAGACCGGACTACCCGTTCTTTTGACAAACTCCAGTATGTGCCCTTATTTGAGGGAATGCAGTTCTTCCACCCCACCGTTAGTGTTGGAGATCCCAGTACTTGGTGTCTTACTCTCACGTAGGCTGCGCACTCTCCCACTTGGTGCCAAGAGGTCTCCTCTGTTTGTCCACAGGAGAAAACCACAGGGTCTTCCTCCACACTCATGTAGGAGAGATGTTTCCTAAACCGGTTGTTTCCGGTAAGTATACTTGTGACCAGTCCGATGTCTAACAATTCTCAAAGACAGTCTTTTAAGAAGCTTTAAATTTTAAGCAAAAAAATAGTAAAAAAAGGGTTTCTAAAAATATTTTCACAAATTTTAGGGACCGAAAAATAAAACACAAGAAAAAAAAAACATTTTTTAATGCACCAACCCTATTTTTTATTGTCATTATTTTTCACTACATCTTACTACACTTAAATTTAGAAAAATATTTCTAACACTACTTCATTTTATGTATACGTTTTATATGGTCGTTCAAATTTCCTTTTTGTCTAAATTTTCGTCTACAATACATACAATTAAATCGTGGTTCTATATCTCCGCACTCAAAATGCATGTGTCGAACTAGGTGAGTTTTTTGACGGTATGATTTCTTACAACGAGTACATCCAAACCTGCCTTGTGCGTTCCTTTTGTATTTTATTTTGGGTTCTAAAAACAATGTAATACGATCAAAACACGTAGTTAAAATATAAAGTTTTAGAAAAGTGGCAAAACATTCTAGAATTCAAGTTTACCTGTTTTCTTAAAATCCTGATCACTGTATTCAGTATCAGACGGTATATACTCAGAATCACTACTTATATCGTTTCTAGCAATAGAGGGCTTATTTCCATCTTCTATTTGATTTTTTGCACATTTTTCAGCCGTCAGTAAATGCAAAAGCATCGGAAATTCCACAACTGGTTCATCGTACGTGTCTACTGGTTCTTCCTTGGTTGCTAAAATTTGTTTAAATTATTTAAGGAGGGAAAGCAACCATGCAATAAAGATCAGATTAAAAATATATAGATGTTTATATATATACAATGATTTATTTTTACTTTTAAATGGAACAAGTACTCAGAGCACCTATTTTGAAATCTAAAATTATCTAGTTTTTGGCGTGTTGATGCAAATTTGACTCCTACATTTGTAATCAGTAGTCCACTTATTGGACATCTGTCAAACCCATATTAAATACAAGATAGCGGATCAAACATGAACAACAGGACAATTTCGGAAAATTCACTACGTTTTCACTTGTAAACCGGTCTTTTTCAAAACCGATTTTATTTTGTTTAAATCGTAGTGCACTTTTAGTGAAACAAGAAAAATTACAGGGTTCGACAGTTCCCGTCTAGGGTGCCGAGATGCATGTGTCTGAGTAAGAACGCTATTCAATTCAGATGCACTGAAGAGAGATGCTGGCTAGGCAACCTTGTTAAACAAACAGTTTAGAAAAACTTTCAGCGCTTTACTCTGTTTTATTCCAAGACGCGGGCGTGAAGGAGATCGTAGACGTAAATAATAGATCTAAAGATTATTTTTATTTGATACTGAAATGTTGCAACTAAAATTCCTGCCAAAAATGCCGCGTCAAAACTCGTAAGAAAAAGAGCTACTGAAAGTTCACGAGTTCTGGTCGGTATTTCATGCGGTTTATGAAACACCAACATCGGGTGAAATCTCATGAACTTTCAATGTTGAAAAGAGATTCAAAACTCGTCAGACATCATAAGTTTTGCAAGAGCACTGTCATCAAAAGTTTTTAAAAGAATTGGGGATAAGAGTTGGTAAGATTTTACGAGTATTTTAAAGGTTCTGCTTCCACTGGTTTTGTAAGTTTTGAGCAGATTTTAACAAAACTTAAATCAACGTTTATAAAATATCATAAGGTTTTATGAGAATACACATGTTATTAGTAGTTTTTAAAAGGCCCACCTTCCATCAGATCTCACAAGATTACGTGAGAAAATCCAAATGTTTTCAGCAGTTTTGAGTAGATTTCAAGAGAAACCACTTAATAAGGTTTCAATGGTTTTGAGAAGTTTACATGTTTTCAGCAGATTTTTACAGAAATATAAAATATTGTTAATAAGATTTCACAAGATTTCACGAGATTGCCCATATTTTCAGCAGTTTTTAAAAGACCCACCCTTTATCAGATTTCACAAGATTACATAATACAATATTTTGGTAAAATTTTCTCTTTCTATTCCTTCTTTTATAACTTGTCAAATCTCTTAAAATTTCTTGCTAGCCAAATCTGAATAAATGTACTCATAAAATCTTTTCTATTCTCAATAAAAAACTTTCTTGTCAAAAAAGTGATGTGCGTGACACAACTCTTTACTTTAGTTCTCATCAAACGCTGCTTGTTAAATAATTTATTATATAATTCTTTTTAATTTATTTTTATAGGTATTCATAAAATCTTTTAATTTCTCATCTTGCTTGTCAAATCTGGTTGTGCTTGCATGTCTATATTCTACACTTTAATACTTATATAATCTTGTCAAATCTTTACAACTCGTTTCCCTATTTCTCATAAAATCTTGTAAAATCTTTTAAAAACGTCCCTTTTTTAGACTTGCGAAATCTTGTAAAATCTCAGAAAAATCTTGCTTGCTAAACCTCATTAAATATCATGTGTTTGGTGTAACAAATAATGAAATCTTGTAAAACATCCCAACATTAAATTTTATTGTCTTTAGAATCTTTTGAAATCTGAAAATGATTTTCACGAAACATCATAAGAATTTGCCATTTTTCATGTGGCATACATTTTTGCCAGGTCTCTTCAAACCAATAAAATCTATACGGTGGCCTCCTTATTTTCATTTGTTTTCAATCTCTCAAATATATGAAAAACGGTTGCCTGCGAAAAAGTACGTTTTTCTGGGCTTGTTAGGAAACAACTATATTATTTAGTGATTTGTCCGCTCTAGGCCTTTCGCCCATTTCCTCCCTAAAATGATGTTTTGGATGGATACGTGTCGTTGGTTGAACATAACGACGCCATTTATTGATTCTCTGAATTATCTGCATAAATATGTGTTTTTGGTAATTGAAAACTAAATGAATTAGCTTTTTCTATTAGTTTATTTATATGACATACAAATTGACAAACAAATAATAGCTAAAACAAATTCCAGAAATATTATTAAACATTTTCTTATACACACTACTCACAACATACTTGATTCTACAAGGGTAGAATTATACAATTACTCCACTTGCATTTTTCGTTGAAAAGTACCTTCAATCTAGCTATTTTCAGTTTTCCTTGGACTGTTACACGTTCAGATAAATTAAGACTTCGGTGTAGTCTTAAACTTCATCCTCACGTGTAATGACCTTACATGCTTCTTGTGTAATATAGCACCTTTATTTAAACTATGGTAAGTTGATACCCATGAACATGCGCTACATGCGATCTTAAGGTGTATTTTTGAGTAAAAAATTTGTGACATAGTTTACACCTAAACTGAGGAATCTTCCCGCATTCATATCTCAAGTGTCGGATAAGGTTGTGTTTGTATTTGTACTTTTTTAAACATTTTCCGCATGTATGTGCATAGTTTTCCAAGGGAAATCCTAAAAATAAATCGGAAATAAAATTAATTAATTATCGCCATAGACTCCATAGTTGTGAATTTCGTTGTAAATCACAATAAAATTAAAAATAAAAACACATTATTGACAATTGCGAATTCAAGGACGCATGTTTTAATTAATAATGCAAGGGTATCTATTATCAATCCAAAGACAATTTCAACGGCAATTTTATTTTTTAGAAACGGATGGAAACTGATACTGATTGATTTTTCTGTGTGCATGTGATTAAACTTTTTTAAAAATTAGTTACACGACAACAATTACTGGATAAAAACTATCTACTAGTTCAATAAGCACCAGGTAGATTCTAAGTGAAAACTTGACTAATTTTCTCAGTTGTAAAAACTCTTTTGTGTGTATTGATTTAAAACTAAATAACAACTTGGTTGACTTATTTTAAGTTGCGAATATAGAGAAACAGTGACACATTATAAATAATTACAAATTATTTATTTTTAATTTTTGTGCTTATTTAAATGTCTTTCAAAATTACATTTTATTTTACTTTTATATGAACAAAAATCGCAGCTATACTTTGACTTCTTGCCACATTCAAATTCTTTGTGGTTTCTTAATGAGCTTTTTCTTTGGTATCTATTTCCACAATTTTTGCAAAAGTAAAAAGCTAGTCCATCTAAAAATATATAAAAAAAAAATGATGCACAGATTTTGTAATCAATTTTACCTTCTACCAAATTTAAAAACTAGTAGAACCATTCAATAAGAAAATGAATCTTGCCCAGTTTATAGGTACGTGACCAAACCAACAGAGTTTAATCCAGATGGATATGGATTTTTGGTATATGTATCATTTGTTTAAGAGCCAACGCAAAATGTTAAAAAATATTAAATTAAAACAATAAAACAATATTAAATGTACCGGAATGGCCTAGTAAGTAACTAATGAGGAAGTCAATAGTCAGCTTACTGTTAAATATTTATTTAAAAAAAAAACAAATATTAATTAAATCAATATTTGTTAGTTGCTAATAATAAAGGCTTTCGCATCTCTGAATTAACATTATATGAAAAAATGTTTCTTAGTTATAAATAAATTAAATTAAAAAAAATCTTATCAAAGATAGGTTACATTTTGTGGATTCTCTCTAGGTGACTTTTTAGGTGTGACTTTTGTTTGCCTGAAGAGCTGCATAAATTGCATCTATATCTTGGAACTACCCCGCATTCGTATTTTTGGTGGGTGTACAAGCTTGATCTGTGTTGGTAACACTTTCCACATTTTTTGCAAAGAAATTCTTTTTCTAAAAAAGGTGATTATTGTATTACAAATCACAAAATACGACACAAATTAGAAGTTTTTTATAAGTACTATAAAAGTATATATTTTACACTACCTCTAAAACACAATTCTAAGTAGAAAATTACTAAAAAATCTGTTTTGACCCCAGTTTTTCTCAGTTGGGTAAAATCAAGTTTTTGTGTAAAATAATAGAAAGATGGCATCATTTCAAAAAATCAGTTATTTTTACCACACTACATTAAGTACTTATACTTTTTTCTCAAACTAATCTTAGGACACCGGAACAAATTTAAAAAAAAACTATCAAACAGTAACATAGTAGAGCATTGAGTAGAAAGAGGCGCGTGTAAAGAAACGCTTTTTTTTCGTTCGTTACCCATTTAATCGGGAAAATCTAAAAACAACAAGGGCGATATTTACTAAGGTGGACTAAGGTTTAGGACTCTTGGACGCATGTCCTTTTTAATTTAGTTATGCGGGTTCTTCCTTAAACTTGATTGAAACTTGTAGGAATTTTGAGCTCATTATTATCATAAATGATGATATGATATGATTTCGCAAAGGAAAAATACAGGTTCTCCCAGTATTAAAAAAAAAAGATGTAAATAGTAGTCCTTCTTTTAACTAAAAATGCTCTGTTAATAGAGAGACTTACTCAGATTTTTGTATTCTTTTTTATTCTTAAATTTGAAGAGGTCCATATGAGAAAAATATACATACCCATAAATATTTCTTCACACTACAATGTCTTATGTTTACCTAAATAATGAACTTATTTAGTTTTACTTCCAATGGAACATTTGTGTCTCACCTTTGATATATTCGGAAAACCATTTATGAAATCTAAAATTATCTGGTTGTGGCGTTAAACCAAACATTCCTGAAAATACTCATGTAAAATAAAATACTTTTATGATACAATTTAAGGAACAAATAAATATGCGGGTTCTTCCTTAAACTTGATTGAAACTTGTAGGAATTTTGAGCTCATTATTATCATAAATGATGATATGATATGATTTCGCAAAGGAAAAATACAGGTTCTCCCAGTATTAAAAAAAAAAGATGTAAATAGTAGTCCTTCTTTTAACTAAAAATGCTCTGTTAATAGAGAGACTTACTCAGATTTTTGTATTCTTTTTTATTCTTAAATTTGAAGAGGTCCATATGAGAAAAACATACATACCCATAAATATTTCTTCACACTACAATGTCTTATGTTTACCTAAATAATGAACTTATTTAGTTTTACTTCCAATGGAACATTTGTGTCTCACCTTTGATATATTCGGAAAACCATTTATGAAATCTAAAATTATCTGGTTGTGGCGTTAAACCAAACATTCCTGAAAATACTCATGTAAAATAAAATACTTTTATGATACAATTTAAGGAACAAATAAATACTTACTTATTAGATACTACTACTAAAATTTAAAAAAAATGGTTAATTAAAACAGAAAATTATATGATTTCAGGGATAATTTATTAGTGTAGGACTTTCCACAGACGGTGCATACAAAAAATCGATCTACAAGTTTTTTTTTAAAAAGTACTATATCTACAACCTGCTTGCCTACGTCAGCACAAAGCAAAGCAGTATCTAATAACAAACCACAAATCCACAGCTAAAAGGAAATATCGTTTTGTGAATCATTTCATTAACTTGATGGAGGTACGTACAATGATAGTTTGTTATCCTATAAAATCGGGCAAATGACCCTCTGGATTACCAAATAACATAGTTTTTCAATGTTAAAATCACTTCAAATCAAAAAATTTACTTATACAGAGCAAATCATTCAAGTATATCATTTTGGGATCTTTGTTTGGTAGATATAATATTTATACATTCAACTGCATTATTAGATCATATTAGATTGGACCTTCTCAGATCTATTGTGGTTCCCCTTTCTCCTTCCCTGCTTTGCTAGAACTACAAAACAAGTTGCAGCCCCGTCCTTGTCATGAAACCCAGAACGTTTACCATTGTGCCCTGTATATAGCTTTCTGGCAGTAAGGTCCTGGTTCTACCTAGGCCTTCACATTAACATAGGAAATGTAAAAAACTGCATTATCTGAGTACCATAAATGTTTTGCGCCAAAGGGATAAACACCATAAGATAGAGTTTAAGGCAAAAATCTTAAACGGTTGAACATTTGCAGTCGCTCGTTTGAAAAAATTATTTAATCTTGTTCTTTAATAAACCTTTCAAAAAGAAGTTTATCAGCTGAATTTAAAAAAAATATTGAAGAAAAATCTATTTGCAAGTGTTACGTTCTTTTTATTTCATTAACTAAATTCGACATTTTCATCTTTGTGTAGAAGTCTTAAAAAAATGCAGTATTTGCAAAAAATACAACAAAATATATAAAAAGTAATTTATTTATAAATTGGTCTAAAATAAAGTTGTCTTTAAACATCGTCTAGTACTTGAAACAGTAATATTTTCCAAAATGTTTAATAAAACAACGAATTGTTATTTCTTTTATTATTTAACACAGGGCGTTAAAAAAAATGGTCAACGCCAAATTACTCACAGGCAAAGAGAAAATGTTTAAAACATATCAAGGGCTACTTTTTGGGTACCAAAACACTTATTTCATATCTTTTAAACTACTAATTTATTTTAGATATAATACGTTTTTAAAATAGATAGCAAAACAAACCAAGCAAAATCTGCAAATTAAATTGTAAACTCCTTTGCTGTTGGGGTCTTGTCAGGCCGTGATATGCGCCTGTGGGGTTAATTTCATGATGAATAACTACGTAAGTGTCCTTACTAAGACCACAATTTATTCACACACAGAAGCCTTTAAAAAGATATAAAAATAAACAAATTAAATCTAAATGACTAGAGTCATGACTAGATTGTACGAATGGCCTAAACTAGGCTTTTATAGACGAAGACAATATGAAAAAATTCAGTTATTTTAATCCTAAAAGCATATATACCGAGCTTTGCGAACAATTTTTTTTTCAAAATAAATGCTTTCCTTAAGTTCAGTGAATAGACAGGCTGAAGAAAATATACATTTCTACATTGGTATTCTACTATGTACTAACTTAATTTGCTCATTGTACATAAATGTGTAAATGTTTTTCGCAAAATTTTGAAACTCGTCCTTGTGACAGCTCCTAACGTGTTCCAACAGTTGGTACTTCCTCTTAGCTGCGTGATTGCAGTAAATGCACTCAAAAACCGGCTTTCTATTGCATTCGTAGCGCAAATGTCTATTGAGGGTGTGTCTATGTTTGTACACTCTGTTACAGTTGGGACATGCTACAAAGAAAAATGATGTAGTTTAAAGACGTACCTACAGGGTATTCAGGGAGTAAAAGTGGCACAAACTCTTATTTTTTTAAAAACGTGACTTGATTTTACAGGAAAACGAAGAATTTATTATTTTTTTAGAAAAAACTATTTACATAATTTACCTGCTATGCCAGGACGTCGAAACCTAGCAACATAAAATTTTTGTAAAATATCGAAAAAATTAATAAGGAATTTTGAAGTTTTTTCTAATTAAGAAATTTTCTCAGTTTTTTTTAAAACACAGTGAATGTAAATACAGTAAAATCTCTCTTAATTGACACATACCTATAGTGAGCGCCTTTTTGGGTACTTTTGATAGCACTTTAAATTTTGAAGAACATTGCTCAAAAATTATTAAAAAAAGTATACTCAATCTGTACATGAGAATAAGGAACTTTTACTTTTTTACAATGGTCATATCTAGAGCATATTAAGTTATGGCATTGCTGTGTGGGGTGCCTCTACATTCTTTCAAGATGTATTCTTAACGCAAAACAGAGTTGTCGGGTGTATATCCAGGGGTCACTGACCGAACCTCATGCCGGAATCTGTTTAGATCCTTTGGCTTGCTTCCGCTTATTTGTTTGTATATTTTGGAACTAGCCATTTTTACTTATCAGTCAAAATAAATTACTCCAAAAAGAAAAATACTTATAAAACACGAGTCAAAAACTTACTTGTGTTCCCGTGTAGAAGGCTGGAGCTTAAGAAAAATGCACCTGAATGCATAGGAATAAGAATATATAACCACCTACCAAATACATTAAAGTCTGCCAATTCAACAAAGATTTTTAAAAGTTGCTTGATAAAATTACCAAATGAAAAAAAGTTTTTACTCTCTCGACGAATTTTTTAATACAGTACCTACGTTATTTTAGTTTGGTTTAGTCAACATTATTTTAAATTAATTTATTGTATCCTTTATGTTTTATTTGATTTTTACAACCTTATATAGCGTTAACATTTTTTTTATTGCAATAAGTTTGACTTATAGCTTATGTGCTCATTCCATAGACTATTAAAGTATCTATCTATCTATCTATCTACCTATTTAAACTGGTAAGCACATGAACTGCAACACGTGAAAATTCCGTAAAAGGTAAATATTTTCCTACAGAATATACATTTTGAACTGCGGTTTTCACTGGCTTATAAATCGACCCTTTACATTTTTCGAATACCTTGATGATTCCTAACAAGGATGAAACAGGCCTGTAGGTTTCTGGACTATCCATTAGATCATGGAGGCCTGGTCGTAATGAAAAGTATATTTCTTTGCATCTTTTTTTATCTCTTACCTCACATCTATATTTTTTGGCAACATTTCTCTGTTTGAGATGCTTTATCAAAAAACGAACAGATCTTTTAAAATATTTTCCTTAATCTTTGGACAGGTGAGATGCCAATAAGTTGAAATTTTTGTACTGTTTCTGGCATTTGGAGCAATAATTTTTATTAAAAAAAAATTACAACAAGAAAAAGCACAAATAGCTATAGATGGTCAATTAAGTAAAATATTTATATGGTTATAGTACATCTTAAATAGTTTATTTTTTAAGTTATTTTGAACAAAATGTTTAACAGAAAATAATTTTTTATTTTTATAGTCGTTGCTTTATAGGAACCACAGCAGCTGACTACAAAATTTTTTGCGTTTTGTGATATTCCTCTAAATGATTATGACAATTTTTTTGTTAATTGAATGCATGAGGCCTCTAAAGAATTGCACGATTTTTATAGTATAGTATAGTGGATTAGGTATTCCAAGGAATTGGTATATAAATAACAAGATTTCCTGTTCTGCTGGTTTTAGTTTTATGATAACGTCCCATGTTTGCTTGAAATATGCATTCGCAAATGCTGCTTTCTATTCACACCGTGATTACAGAAGGGACAGTGGAATCTTTTGTTTTTTCCGCAATTTAATCTCAAATGGGTCTGTAAAGTATTTTGGTGCCGATAAAACTTGCCACAATTATTGCAACAGTAAAATCCTAAAAAATTATAAATTTGTATATATATATATATATAAATGTACAACACTTTAAATCACCTTTTTTATGCTTTCCCGAGATTAAAATGGCTTTTTTATTTCTTAAGGTTAAGGTTTAAATTAAAAATCATCCCTAGACACTGTTTATTTATGGCAATTGCGAACAAAAAATCTTCCACCAAGTAGCTTTGACGTTACTCGAATGTCAGGAAAAAAGAAAAGTAAATTCACAAGATTTATCTTACAAAGATTTACTCAAAATAATTTAAAACTACCATAAAGAAACACTTTTTTTAAAATCTCTTTTTATTTGAACTGGCTTGAAAAGACAAGTAATATCAAGAAGAATTTAGGACTTTTCCTAAGTACTAGTACTAACTGAGTAAACAATTACTGACATTTGTTAAGAAAAGTTTGACACTTTTAAATATAAAAAATATATAAATTAATATTGTCACTTCCCTGAAAACAAAAATATCTGACTATAGATAGTTAACTTATCAATATGTATGTGGACTCTGATAACTGTTAATTATAAAAACAAAAATTTATGTAAACTTGAATTTTTTGATTTTCCAAGCTACCTTGATTTTAATAAATAAATTGTAACCATGCCCATCTTTTTATTTAGAAAAATGTTTATTAAAGGAAAACCTTTTCAAATGAATAACTGCGCTAACAAGAGATCATACAGAAATTTTAAAATACTCACCAATATTTTAAAAACCTTTAGTGACTGTCATAGTATTTATGAACAGTCTTTTTAAAAATTTGGCTTCATTTAAAAATACAAATTCCAAATTTTACAATTGTAATGACATTTTGATTTTTTTGACAGATAATTCCAGAAGCATGCAAATAATTATACAAGTATTGTTCTTTTTTCCGGAGTTTTTTTTTTCCTGCGAGTGTTTTCCAGATTCTGGAAATATAGGCTTTCTAAATTCATCAAAGAGTGGAATATCTGTACATTTAGTTACTTTGAGATTATATACAAAAAATTAATGAAGTTAACCATTAATATTAAGAACCGTCACCAGAGAATGGATAACATATGGAAAATAAGCCTTGTTTTTCGCCTACAGGGTTTATAAGTTGACGACCTGGGGGAGTTTTCTATAAAACGAAAAGAAATGCCAAAAAGATTCAAAGCGCCAAATAGAAATCTGTATATTATAAAGCAATGTCGCCAACACAATATCCCATTAAAACTATAATTTCTGGAATCTGAAAATGATAGTCATCCTTAACGATTTTTTTTGTGTGCCATATAATGTGGTGGTCAGAAAAAAAAAATAACTTTTTCAAGCATAACTTGTATTGTGATTATACGATTTTGTGCATTTGCAAAGGTATTAGTTAATAAAACCAAATTAAAAACTATTATTAAGTAAAATAAAAATCATAAACCTTCAAAAAGATCAACAAAAAAGTTAATTTCCGTGGGCAAGACCACAAAATTTTTTAAAGTGTTTTGAATTTCGAACCATGCAAATCTCTAAAACGATTAATTGTTTATTTGATAAAAACCATTTTTTGTCTTTCCCTGTTAGGATTTACATACTGTCATTTGACATAAAAAATGGCGCATTGACATTTTGAGTTGTTGTCTTCATGGCAAAATCCCTAGGGAAGTCGTGAACTAGCTTCATATGCCGCTCCATATTGGTTTTCCGATGGCACGTCTTAGAACACAGCGTACATCGAAACGATGGCGCCTTCCCGCATTCGTATCGAATGTGTCTTCTTAACGTTCCTTTTTGTTTGTAGCTTTTTTCGCATGAAGGACACGAAAATACATTGGCTTAAACAAAAATAAGGAGATAATGATAATATCGGTTATTTTAAGTGATATCAAAAAGTCTTTTACACCGCTAGCCTAACGATCATTATCCTGAAAAAAGAATCACTTTAACCTAAAGCAGCCCACTTTGTCTTCGACTAATGGCATGTTGGCATATGGCAGAACGAATATTTACTATACACAAACTAATAATTTATTTGATATCCATAAAGGTCTATATTTTATTTATACACGACGTTTCGATCAGTACAATCTCTGATCGTCTTCAAGTGCAAACTACAATCAATTCCTAAGGCTACGTGCTTATATACTGTGAGAAATCACTCAACCTTGAAGTTTAAGAAGTTGGCTCCGCCCAAGGAGGGGCTTCCAAATATTTGGGATTTCAACACTTGGTTTACTGAAAATACCCTGATTCTGCCCAATACATACAATCCCTGTATGAACGTGCCAGCCTAACCCGTGGAGGGAGTGATGGAGTTGTTGGAGTGCTGCCTACATAACTCTTATTTTCAAGTGAAAGATAGGTTTTATGCTCAGGATGACGGTCTGCCAATGGGTTCATCGCTTTCGCCGGTGGTGGCCAATATTTACATGGAGTGGTTCGAATCACATGCGGTTGATACCGCAACATATAAACCTAAGCTCTGGCTAAGATATGTTGATGATACTTTTATTGTCTGGACCGGGAATGACTAACAACTTTCAGAATTTCTTCACCACCTAAATAACATAAGACCCACCATTAAATTCACAATGGAGTTGGAGCAAAATTGTCAAATTCCTTTTCTTGATGTACTTGTCACACGAGTAGAAAGCGACATCAGAATAACAGTCTATCGTAAACCCACTCACAAAGGACAATATTTAAATCAAGGTTCAAATCATTCTGCTACAACCAAACGAGGCATAATCAAAACTTTGTATAACAGAGCCGTTCAAATTTGTAAAATCGAAATAAGAAACATTAAGAAGGATCTGCAGCAGAATGGTTACAGCCTTAAACTTATAACAGATACTATTTCTAAATTTCAACAAACAGGACAGAGATTACAAGACCAAAATCAGGCAAATGCATTCCTTACAATCTCATACGTTAAAGGAGTATCAGAGAAAATTCGAAGAGTAGCGAAAAACTTTAATATTGAAACAGCTTTTAAATCTAGTAATACAATTAGAAGCCTTCTTAGTAAAACAAAACCAGAGAACAAACAAAATAAGGAATGCATTTACCAAGTTCCTTGTGAGTGTGGTGAATCATACATAGGCGAAACTAAAAGACCACTATCTGTTAGGCTTAAGGAACATCAGACGAATACGAATAAAAAGGTGAAACCACGAAATCAGGAATCGCCGAACATGCATGGTCAAAACAACACCGAATGAAGTGGGCAGAAGCAAAGGTTTTGCACAAGGAGTCACACTGGAAGAAACGAAAATTCCTTGAAGCTACCTTTATTGGGCAGAATCAGGGTATTTTCAGTAAACCAAGTGTTGAAATCCCAAATATTTGGAAGCCCCTCCTTGGGCGGAGCCAACTTCTTAAACTTCAAGGTTGAGTGATTTCTCACAGTATATAAGCACGTAGCCTTAGGAATTGATTGTAGTTTGCACCTGAAGACGATCAGAAATTGTACTGATCGAAACGTCGTGAATAAATAAAATATAGACAATGGAAGTCCGAAACACAGAGTTAATTTCAAACACATCATTGTCTCAAACTTTCAAACATCCACAAAGGTGTCATTCCTTATGCACCAACAAATACAGGCTGATACCAGTAAAGCAATATAAATTGCCTACAAAAGTGGCAACTTTACGACGAAGTGATGCCCTGTTGCAGGTTTTTGAAAAAAAAACCACCTGATGTTACCCAATTTACGTTGTTCTGCCTTAAAGCTACGTTTTTTTACGGCAATGATGCGTTCCTTCTACGACAAAGTGATGTTGTTACAGCATAAAAAACATTTGTTAGAGTACAAATTCATCACTTTGTCTCTAAGATACGATCACTTTAACATTAGTTTATCTTATTCGCTGCCGAAGTTCATCACTTTGTCTAAAAGTTGAGGCCACTTTGTCCTTATTTTATCTTGTTTAGGATCATAATACGTTCTTTTTGGGTTAAGGTGCACATTTTGTGTCCTAAAGTTAGGTTCGTTAATTGGAGCAATAGGACTTTTTTGCATAAAAGTGCATCTCTTTGTCTCAAAGTGGTAAAGCCCTTTCCTTATCGTAAACTTTGGTTTAATTTGCAGCAGTAGTGATGTTTCTTAGAAAATAAAGTTTATATTAAACAATGGTTACCTAAGCACAAATAACTCTCTTTTAAAAGTATTTCATAAGATATTTTAAAAGGTCAAAAATGTTTTAAAGGTTAATAAATTACGCAAACACAGAAACTATATTTTAATTAGTATTTATTGTTTAACCTTATGAAAAACATAAACATAAAGACAAAAACTACAAAAATGGCGAAAATAGCAAAATTACTCAAAAACAACGCAACGGTTAGTTAGGTGCAGTTCACAAGTTACCCATCTAGCCCACCAATTCTACTACAAAATAAACACAACTTGAATTATTGCTGGAGACCCCTTTTAATGTGTAAATCTGATTGAAAAAGAATCAAAAAATTCTATTGAAAGAAGAAAAAAAGACAATTAATTTGGATATTTATTGTTTCAGTAGTCTAGCTAAATAAAGAAAAAACTTTTCTATCTATCCAATTGGTCTAATTCTACATAGTTTTGATGCAAAAGACTATAAACTTTGCAAGTCGGGTTTCGAAATGTAAGATGGTCCTTCATTCTGTCCTTTCGGTTGACAACCCTGTCGCACGATTTGCACTTGTACAATTTAGGATTTTTGCATGATCGCGATAAGTGCACGTCACGGGAATGTTTAGTTTTGTAATGTTTTGAACATACTGGACATGTATATTTACCTAAAACAAAAATTTTTAATGCCAACTGTAATTTTAGTGATTTGTTTAGAATTGGTAGGTACTAATCAAAAGATTAAGCCACACAATGTCATTATCCTAGAAGAAAGAGATGTTTTAATTTTCTTATAATAGAAATTAAGACTGCAACAAAAGATAAGGGTTGGGATGAGTACAGTGGCGTCATTTCACATTTCTCTTGGGAGGGGGCATACCTAATTTAAAAAGAAAACATATGAACGAAAAAAACATTTTAAAAAGATTTAGCGAGGGTGAAAAAACACTTTATTGATGCCAAAATAACTCAAATAAAGATAAAAACCAAAAAAATTTTTTTGGTAAAACATACATTACAAAAAAAAAAACAA
This sequence comes from Oxystoma pomonae, assembly GCA_963921995.1. Taxonomy (NCBI): domain Eukaryota; kingdom Metazoa; phylum Arthropoda; class Insecta; order Coleoptera; family Brentidae; genus Oxystoma; species Oxystoma pomonae. Next base: position 81,225,125 of record OY998170.1, read on the forward strand.
AAAAGCTTAGACTTAAACACGAAGTTAATGGTTTAGTGGATAACTTTAAAAGTACTTTAAAATTAAAAGGTGTTTTTAAAATGTCTTTTTATTTGTAAAAGTCAAATTTTGATTTTTGTTTGCGGAGGCTTAGGGAGGGCAATTGCCCCCCCTCAATGGACGCCGCTAGATGAGTATTAACGATTCGTTGTTAGTTATATAAAGGGTGGCCCATAAAATATTCGCACATTTTTTTTATGGAATAAATTCGTGCCCACTTGTCCTATTTCAAAATTTTTTGTTTTATTGGAAAGCTAAAGCTTTAGGCTACAGGATCTTGTCACCAGGATTGACATTTCGCTAAAATTCAAGATTTGGAAAAATGCCAATTTTTCGCCCCCCCCCCTGCCATTTTTTTAAGTGCGCCACTGTCTTTCCTAACTAATGTCAGTTAAAAAGCTACATCCTTGACGTATTCACTTGTTGAAATTGGTCATGAAATACGAAAGATGGAATAAAATTAACAGAGTGAATTTTTGGCCTCTTAGTAAAAGTTACAGTAATTCTTGACATTACATTGACAATAGAGCAGTGAAAGTCGTGGGTTTCGGTCATTTGAATTATTTATTATTTTTTATACTACGTACGTTTCGGCTTACGCCATCATCAGGTAAAAATTATATGCCAAAAAATTTATAATAAAATTTAGTTAATGCATACGACATTGTACCTAAGTAGTTAATTATAGTGTTCATTCCAATATACTAACATTTAAAAAAGTTTCCGTCTTTAGCAAATTTTTTTAAAAACATAAATTAATATTATAAACAACGAGGACATTTAAACATGAAGAAAGACAAATTGAGTTTGATCTATAAGGATTATTTGTGGCGATATTTTGTTATGAAGCAATTTTTTTAATAAAATGAGAAAACATTTTTAGCCATAGTATAATTAATTTCATTTCAAGATAGTAAGGATGAAAAGAAATGACCGAAACCCACGACTTTCACTGCTTTATTATACCAAACGGTCAGGAATCTATCACTAAAATTGACAATAGATGCAAAACGACGTTTAAGCAAAACCAAAACACTACTCCCTTTACTAATGGCGCGACAGGTATCTACTGATTCACAAACATATCTCTTGTTAATTTTTCTAAAGTATATTAGAACCATGTGCTTAAACACAAAATTCATTTTTTAGAGGCTCAAAACTAGGGTTTACCCCTACGATTGTACAATTTGTACATGAAATCTTTGTTGCAGGCAGCACGTTCCGTAGAATAGATACGGTCTAGTAATTTTGCCACACTCTACGACCTGATGACGACAAAAAGATAGCAGCTGATTTTTGTCGGCCATTTAAAAACTGTAAGAAGGCTTGTGAACAAGTAAACAAAATTTATTTTTGGCCTGCATTATTTAATCTTGCACTAAATAGAAATTAAGATCAGTAGTTTTAATCGATTCCGTCAAGAAACCCATCGAATGAGTCAGTGGCGGTCCCAGCCATTTAAAAAGGGGGGGCAGTTTCGATAGTAAAAAAAACTAGAATAAAAGCATAGCTTTTATGAGGAACATATTAATATATACAAACAAACAAACAAAACTCACTAAAAACGCGGATTTGACCTCAAATCTAGGAGGGGGACTCAGATTTTAAGTTGTTTATTTCATACATTTTTTATTTTAAAAAATTTGAGAAAATGACATTAAAAATGTAAATATTAACGTATCAAAGCGCCGCAGGCGAAAATTTGTAAGAAAATTGCACTGATTTAAAATTGTAAATATATCAATGGTTTGAAAGCGCAGCAGGCGAACATTTTTAAGAAAGTGAAAAAAAGTGAAATGCGCGCTTGAGTAACTACGTATAATTTTTTCAGTTATAAAAAACAATAACAAACAAACAACAAACAAAACCTAATAGCTAAATACTTTTTTTTGAGATCTAAAAAGCTTTTTAAGTTGGAATATTACCTTTTATATTGCATATCTCAAATATAAGATGCCTATCTCAAAAAAAGTGCGTTTTCAGTTTTATTGGACAAACCGGTCAATGACTCGCTCAATGTCAATTTCAATATGTCTGTTGATATGCAGCAACGCTAAGCCCGTTAGACGAATTTCCATCAGCTTCTTTCTGACGAAGCATTACTTACTAACAAACATCCAAGAATGCTTTTATCAAAGGAAAAATATCGCCACACTTTGTCATATATGTTTGATTTAAGATTTTGCCTATTTCTGACCAATATTGTTTCCAAATACTGACTTCTCCCAATAAAAGTTCAAGAATTTGCGTTTTGTACTAATCAAATAGTTTATGGTGTTTGGAAACGACATTAGTTAATTTTGCCCTGATTTTTTGGCTTCACGTTGTATAAAACTTGGTATGAATATGTTCAGCTCAAAAATACTTAGAATCTCGTTACTGAACCTTGATTTTATGTCCGAAATGATTTTGTCTAAAACTTGTTTACAAATTGAAACTCTATACTACTGTTCCGTATTTCTAATATCGTGGTGTTCGTCCGTTTCCAATGGTCCCAAAATACTATGGAGGGATTCCAGAATGTCTTTAAAGGATCGTTCTGCCATTTCTCGTTTTTTCTCCAAAGACTTCATCAGGGTTACCTCCAGAATCTTTGTTTTCTACTTTTTTCTGGATCAAATGGGGGGGATCGCCCCTCCCGCCCCCCCCACCCAGGGACCGCCGCTGAATGAGTTGGGGTTAGTTCGAACGTTCGAATTCCTCCTTCAGAAGTTAGGTTATGTAGTTGTAATTTTTCCCGTTTTCGAAGCTATTTTTTTGTATTTGTGTTTTGCCCAGAATTTTTGGGAGAGTGATTGTTTTATTATTCCAGAGGCCAGACTTGTTGTGAATACTATAGGCATAAAATCTGATTGCAAATATAAAACTATAAGGTACCTTATTTTTTTGATTTTTTCATTGATAATGGAGCCTTTTTACTAAAAAAATGCATAAATGCAGTTGCCTACAACAAAAATAATGTAAATGATATCGTTGGGTACTTAATTTGGACCAAATAAAGAAAAGAACTGATGAACAAATACAATTTTTATTACAAAAACTTCTGCAAAAATAACATAACCCCAAATGTCAACAACAAAAATCAATAAAGAAAGCAGGCTGATATATGTGTCGTCATCAGATGGGCGGAGCAAAAAAATTACTAGACCGTGTTTATTTAAGGGCGCGTGGCAAGCAGCGTGCATTTTTATTTTCCTATTTTTCCACGCGCGATTCTTAAGTAAACATTTACTTGAAGCATCCTTAGATTAAGTAAAGAAAAGATACCCGATGCTTTCGGAGACTTTGGTTATATTATTGTTTGAGAAATCTTGGGACCTAATTTTCGAAGCCGTGAGAGGAATCGATCACGCAACAGACAAAACACATCAAATGCAAGCTCAAAGTTCAAGAATGACGGCGGAAAAACCGATGCTCACGCTGCCATTCACCTGTTCATTTAGGATTGTTTTCGCGACTGCGTCATATTTCGTCAAATTTTGTAAATAAACTGTGGTTATTATTTGCCAAGGAGTTTTCGTTGGACCTGGTGTCTTTTCTTTATTTAATCTAAGGAAGCACCTTATAAAGAACTCCCTTAAAGAAGCATTTTTGGTAATAGGAACTTTTGTGTGACCTTTTCGGGTAAGCTAGAAAATGTCTTCAAAATGTTAACACTTTTGACGTTTAGATCAGAGGTTTTTAGGAAGTCACTCAATTAAGATGACCCTTTCAGCTGTTAGAATTTGACTTTGGCAATTTAAGAAAAAAAGGTTGACGGATTCAACAATCAAAATTTTATTAAAGTCAAAACCTTATCAATTCGTCAGGTTAAAAAGAATAAAGGGTGTTTCTTACATATTGAAAAACTATTAATCTAAATATAAAAAATGTTAAGAGTTGAGAATTATTTGTGGCTTATCCGTAAGGGCCACACAGATGTTTCAATTACCAAAAATGCTTCTCTGACACGGGACAACAACATATCCAAAAATCGATATCCTATAAATACTAAGCTGCACAATGGTGTTACAAGAAAGTGAATTATTTTTTTTAGAAACGTTCAATAGACACTGTTCAAACTTCCCTCATTTGTATATATATATTTTTCTTTAATTTAATATTCTCACTGTATAAATGGGTAATTTTATTTCTCATTGTATTCCATACCGTGTAGAGGATCAGTTGTTTTTCGTTTTTTTTTTATCTCAGCTAGTGAAGGAAATAGCCGGCTATCGAGAAACGTAGCATTATATTTTCGGTTTTTATTCAACACATATATTTACAATTTAAGTATTCCACATTCCTGTGTTATTGGAAATGCATGGAGATATGGGCTAGCCCTGGAGAACACCAAGCTATACAAGGTAGTACGGAACAAATGCGAAACCAGCGACCGCGCGACCGTCAAATAAAATTATTTCTGATTCTTGTCGTGTTAAATGTTTGAACCTATTTTTAAGAGATTAAATGAATTGACTCATTTAAAATACAGACCGCTTCAAGCTACTGCGAACATAGGGCGGAAGAAGTCTAATTTGCCAGTGTACGTACATGCAGAGACACCGCACGCCTATCAGTGAAGCAACCAATACTCAGGCTTGCGATCACCACTTGCATGACTTTCTTTTGGTATTTAGTACGCCTCTAACCACGGTGCTGTGTGGAGCGTAGTCAATGAAACCGGAATTTGGTCAATAAATACGCAAATTTTTATAACGTAATTTTCTTATTTTTTGTCACTGATAAATAAGAGCGTTTTATTGTCAACTGCTCAGATTTATCAGTGACGACGTGTTACAATGAAAATAATAAGGAGAAACAAAATAAAAGCAAGTTCTCAAAATAAAATAATACATTCTAAAAACCAAAAAGATTCTCCCAGTCAAAAAAAAATTAAAGCAAATGTTCGAAAAGTCCTCCTTGCTCGGCTAGACAATATCCGAGCCTACTATAAAAACCCCTTCTAACGTTTCCAAGCATGTTAGGGGTGATAATTTGAAAAGCTTCTTCAAAAACAGATAGAAGTCATTAGAAGCAAGATCGGGAGATCGAGCTGGCCATAAAATTATAACCCGATTAGGAAATACATTATCAAGATATTCCCTAACAAGGCCAACATTGTGAGCGGAACAACCATCTTGTTGAAACCATGTTTCACCAAATCTTACACCTAACAACTGCCTAGCAGTTGGAATAATGTGCTGCTGCAGTAGATCCAAGTATCTAGGACCATTCAAATTGCAATTGCCGTTAATAAAAAATGGCCCAATTACGTGTTCCCCTATAATACCCCCCCCCCCAAACATTTAGTTTTTGGGGATACTGTGTTCTTACGTCAAAATACAAATGCAAATTTTCCCTCGACCAATATCGAACGTGTGTTGGGTTTTGACGATTTGACCATTTGACCATCTGCACTTTTTCGGCAACTTCGTAGACATCCATTTTTGGTTTTAAAAATGTATTATTTCAATTAAGAACTTACCCATCTGTTTCTCGAGCAAGGCAGAAATAAAACAAAATAATAAAAACAAAATGAATTTCCAAAAGATAACACTGCAGCGTACTTCGAATCCACCTCGGTCGTACGGCACGGAGAGTAAATTGGACTTGATTCCCCCTATGTTCGCAGTAGCTTGAAGCGGTCTGTATATATATATTTTTCTTTAATTTAATATTCTCACTGTAGAAATGGGTAATTTTATTTCTCATTGTATTCTATATCGTGAAGAGGATCAGTTGTTTTTCGTTTTTTTTTTGGTTTTTTATCTCAGCTAGTGAAGGAAATAGCCGGCTATCGAGAAACGTAGCATTATATTTTCGGTTTTTATTCAACACACATATTTACAATTTAAGTATTCGACATTCCTGTGTTATTGGAACTGCATGGAGATATGGGCTAGCCCTGGAGAAGACCAAGCTATACAAGGTAGTACGGAACAAATGCGAAACCAGCGACCGCGCGACCGTCAAATAAAATTATTTCTGATTCTTGTCGTGTTAAATGTTTGAACCTATTTTTAAGAGATTAAATGAATTGACTCATTTAAAATATAGTAATAACACAGATATCTTTAAGTTTTTCTTTAAGGGAAAAAATGGACAATTCTTTTAGCTATTGTCTTAAAAAAATTAAAGGCTTATGTGTTGTTAGAAATTAGCAGTTTTGCTAAATAAAAAACTTATTTATCCGATTGGTCCAATTCCACATAGTTTTCATGCATGTCACTATAAACTTTGCAAGCCGGACTTCGATATCTAAGATGGTCCTTTATTCGGTCCTTTCGGCTGACAATCCTTTTGCACGATTTGCACTTGTACAATTTTGGATTTTTGCATGATAGGGATAAATGCACGTAAAGAGAGTTCTTGGTTTTGTAATGTTTTGAACATACTGGACATGCGTATTTACCTAAAACTAAATATTTATTTTCACCAGATTTTTTATTGTAACCTATAATTTTTAACGATTTACTAGATATGTTAAATAAATTGAGTAAAAATTTACAGCAAAACTTCCATCGCTCAAGAAAATAGATAAGAAGTTGCCTCAGAGCATTAAGGACGCTGGCTCAGTCAATAACTTTAAAAATAAATTAAGAACACATTTACTTAAAAGATGCGGTATATATATTGAGTAGGTTGGTTTTGTTATTCTCTCTGCCACTTTATGTTTGTCTCTTGTTATGTTTTTGGTTGTTCTATATGCATATATATATTTAGTGTAGTCCCTGTTCATATGTTTTTTATTTTTATTTTGCTTTTATTATTATACATATGTGTTGTTGATTTTATGACTATTTAATAACTCTTTTACTTAGTTTGTTTGACTATATTCATTTTAACTTTGTACAAAAATGTGTATTTTCTGTTATCTACGTTTTTACTGTTAGACTGTAACCGACGTGTTTTATTTTATTATACTTTTTATTATTATTATACATATTTTTTATTTTATAACTAGACTATTTTTGTTATTTTATTTTGTTTGTTTTTTCTATATATATTGTTTCTATGACTACATTGATTTTAACTTTGTACAAAAATTTTTTTATCCGTTTTTTTACTGTGTTAGGCTGTAACTGACTCTTTAAACCTTTAATTTAATTTGTAATTGGTTTTAAACTGCCTCAATTAGCTGTACTATTGTTTTAGCCAAATAAACGATGATTTATTATTACATACATGGGTTGGTGACTTTTCCAAGGTGTATCCTGACTTTCCTGGGTTTATTGACTTTTACGGGGTATTTCCAAACTTTTTCAGGATCTGTCTTGTCGAACTCGACAGCAGTCGCCAAGAAAAATATTATTTTACAACAAGGACAATTAAAAATATATTTCTCTTCTAATTAATTTGCAAGATAAATGAAAGATTATGGTAATAGTAAGGCGCCCGTCTATTTTTATTGACGTGCTCATCGTTTACCATCTTCTTATTATGTCTTTGGATCACTGTGCGCATGTTGTGCAGTTTTTTTTTAAATTTCTTCTGAGTCGCAACCAAACAGAGTTGCCATGGTGTTTAGAGTATCTTGTCTTAGAAATTTGTTGGTGTAATCCGGTAATCCATTATTCCACAAATGTTCGTAACTTTTGTATTCTTCAATTAATTTAATTGTGTTTTTCTTGTTCCAGTTTACCTTCCACGTTTCGTTAGGCATGTCGTCTTCTGGATAATCCACTTGTGCGAAGACCATATCCTTTTCATAAAAAGAGTTCACCTGTTCTGTAAAAATACATATAATTTGCTAATACAGTATTTTCCATAAACATAAACAGCATACAAAAACCTTTAACTTTGGTTGTGTTTTTATTTAAGAGCTCTAGCAACAAAATAGTGGATTATTTTATTAGGTCAAGAAGAACTTTGTGAGCCTATCTCGCATGCACAGTCTAGCTCTAAGCGACTTTAAGTGTAGATGACGAGCTAGATAAAGTTCTTATCTTCGAATAAAAAATATATAGATTCTTGCTCTAAACGTTAAATAAAGAGTTTACTTAATAAGGGACGGTCTGGGTTAATGTTCAACATAAGAATTTTTAAAATATCTGCGTTGTAAGTTTTTCGATGGAAAAATTGGTTAGAAAAAATATGACTTGTTAGAAGCAACCCAATGATTAAAATTTGTAGATGAGGGTCAAATAATTCCACGAATTCCAATGACAATTCCTTTAATTTTAGTTCCAAACTTTCCAAATTTTCTAGTCATCCTTGTAACTCCAATTTAACCAATTCCATGAAAGATATATATCATATATAAAATATAATGTGTAATTTCACAATTAACTACAATAAATACCAGACGTAAACATAAAACTTAGTTATGAAGTTTTTGCACTGTAGGCCAAATTTTTATTTATAAAAAAAGGGCTATTGGTCGTTGCACCCGTGCCTTCTAGACTCATCACAGCTTGTCGCTTTGCGATTGGTAAAAACATGTCTTTCACATTGCTATCTGCATATTAATTCGGTGTATCCACTCCATGCATTGGTGAGCTTTGTAGGAACCATAACTAATAAGAATTTTGCGGCTGCTATCAAACTATTGGGCTATGTGTAAAGAATTAGGGTACTTATAGTCATTTATACATTGTGCCATGTAATTTTTCCCAACAGGCTCTTTTCCAATTCTTTAAATAAATTGACAACATTTGTAGCATGTTTCTTGTTTTTTTTCGCTATTTATTTAGAAACAGCGACACAAATATTCTTATTTTTTCGTATCTTTGGATAGTGCATTTTTTGAAAATTCGCGTTCCATAGATGCACTGCTGTTTAAGATACAGTGTCCCTAGCACTTTTGTTACTTTTGGATATTTAAAAGTGTTTTTCACATCAAAAAAATATTTCAAAATCTTGTTTTTATGTAATAATGAAATTGCTGCACAAGATATTTCGCATCTGCAGAGAAATCTTTTTTTGCACCAAGAATAACCGTAGAAGGTAATTTAAAAAAAGTAAAACAACACGTATTATAGGATTTTCTGCCATACTGGGACTTTCCATCCAAGCAAGGATCAATCGCATAAGACATGCCGAGTTAAGTTTTGGACATTCAAAAACAACCAGTCAGCAGATTTTTTTGCTCTGGCCGGGGATCGAACCCGTACTGCCCGTAGGGAAGTCAAACGCGCTCCCACTGCGCTCTTAAAAAACTGATTTAAAGGACTAAATCCTGAAAAACCAGAATAAAGAGAATCTGAAAATCATTCTCTGTATCAAAAAAGATTTCCATTCTGTTATACTATAATATAGTATATAAATCTTAACATGTTCAGTAGACGTGTGGTTGTGGGAGTAAGACTTGTTGTAATTTTTAGACAGGAAACGTTTTCTGTGGCTTCCGCAACTGAAACTGATATGGTTCCACAAAGAAGTTTTTAACGGATAACGCTTGGGGCAGTTTCGACACTTGTATGGCTTTTCTAAAACTATAAGTAAAAATCTTTATAATTCATTATATTTTTACGAATCAGAAGTTACTAAAAGTTATAACAAACTTCTTCAAATCTATGAATTTAAAACCTAATAATCAGGCTTACTTGTTTTATTTTTAATAACTGATAATTTATTAGGTAGTAACCAAGATTTTAACAGATAAAGCCGTAGAATATATTTGCTTTTTAAAAAGAATTTGGCTACCCAATATTTTTTTGTACAAGCTAATCAAACTAAAATATAATTTTGTATAACAAAACATATCTTGATACACACTTTAAAAACTAAAATATATATTTTAAAAACGAATGTATAATGTAAAAACCAAATTAAATTATTCATATTTTAAAAATTTTAATAATAATAAATACTTGTTAAAAACTAAAGTATATTTTAAGTATACATAAAATGTATTTTAAAAGCTGAAATAAATTTAAAAATTAATTTTGTTTGACTTAAATGGCACTTGATAACTAAGATATAATTTAAAAAGTAAATATCAACTAGACAACAAATATATTTTTATTCAGATTAAAATTAATTGTATCACGAAATGGGTACAATTCGTTTTTAAACTTTACAAATCTGCTACTTTTAATATATGTGAAAAAACTCCTGCAAAACTGAATATTTTGACATACACATACCTACCTACTAAGCTGACGTAGTTTTTCTTTTGAATTTCCGTTAATTACGTGGCAAAAATGGCGTTAATTTAGCAATCTTATTTAACAAAATGTGCAAAAAGAATACGTATTTTAGTAAGTTGTCTCCCTCAAAGTATTAGCATTGCACAGTCACCCACAGTTTTTCAAGTCTAAGGAAAAATATAAGAAGTTTTCCAGAAAACGGTTGCAGCTGCAACATTAATATAACCGTAACAAAATATCTACAAAAATGCTAAATGTAGCGTTGAAAATACTTGGACCCCTTATGATGGTCCCCCAGGTTAACCGAATTCAACGTTTTTAATGTCCTTTGAGTGCATTATTGAATAGAATGGCATTTTCCGTCTGACGGACCGTTTTCCCGCTACAAGCAAAAAACTAAAAAAGGTGCAAAAATTTGGCGGTTTTTTGGCTACCATAAGTTAAGCGCACCACCTGGGATGGTGCAAACTTAGATTACACACATTTAGGAACAAATAGAGGTATTAAAACGATTTCTAGCCCACCGGGAATTAATTCCTTAAAACGGTTTTTTTACCTAATTTGACTGGCCTACATTCGAAGTTGAAAATAAAAAGGTAGGACGTCAAAACAACGATTGTAGAGTTATATGTAAAACAGGAAGAATAATTTTATATTTTACATTTTGTTAATGTTTTTAAAAAAAAGCCGTCCTGTCTGCGACACCGCCCCCCCTAACCCACGAGCCACCGTTGCTTTCGACGATTTTCTTTTTAGATCTCATACCGATTTCAAGGAGATTTGAGGAGTTGATGATTGGTGTTTGAAAATCGTAGACAATGTTAAACTTGACAGTAAAGTAGAGTTTCGAACTTCATTGTCTTTATTTTTTACAACGTTTCGAAGGCTTACGTAACTGCAATCGTTATCAGGTGAATACTCAGACTCAGTATTAATCTGATGACGATTGCAGTTACATAAGCATTCGGAACGTTGCAAAAAAGTAAAAGATA